>CM067374.1:72817776-73430276 GCA_034401795.1 Chaetoderma sp. LZ-2023a
CACGACACGACGATGTTCCTGTTAGAGGTGACAGTAACATCGGAGTTTGTGTACGTGAATTAGGCTATATTTAATCAAACCCACCCACACACTTCTTGGAATACAATTCTACAAATGCATATATGTTATCTTTCTGGATTGACTGCAGAGATTTTGCATATATGATAGGCAAGCATGTACACAACTTTTTAAATGACGGTTAAGTAGGCCTACACCGATCAGTGCACGTACGATCGCAATTTACCATTGTGTAGGCTTATGAATAAATTTATGATTGCACTATAACAGTTACTCCAGTTATGTGTTTAAAGTTAACTAAAATGTCTGGTAAATATAAATCTAATCAAAACTAATCTATTTGCGTATAGTCTACATTGACATATTATTGACAGTACACGGTTTGTTTACAATTTAGGCAGCGGTCCAGGTGCGTAGCGAGGCTTTCACTGCCGTCCGCACGCTTATAGTACAGCTTAAATAACATATACTGTTGAATGGTTTGAAAATAATTGGGTTGGATGTAACCCTAAATTGTGTTCAAAATATTCAACATAACGTTTCTTGTATCATGTTCATATGGTTATAACTACCATATTTGTGTTTTTGCTTTGGAAGCATTTAAACTTATTTATGAGCTGCACTGTAAGTAAAGATGATACGCTAGCGACCTCTGAACATCTGTCAGTTCACCTACCTATTTAAAATTTGTTAATCCACTACAGTTTTGCTTTTTCATAACATTGAAATATGAGTGTATGCTACTGCCATACTTCCATACATGGAAGAAGTTGGTTTGAAAACGATATAGTTCATATGGTTGTCACAGGCGTGACGCCCCCCCCCCCCCCCCCCCACACACACCAACGTACGTGTTGACCCGTACATGCCTATACATTATTATTATACAAACACATTGCCAAAAGCTTATAGGTAAACAATTACATTCTAATCAGTAATCACGGGAAATTTCACATAGGCCACACTGACACACTTATTGTAGATTCGCAATCTTCAGAAAAAGTTGTAACTGCATGCACTCTGTAGCCTATACATTTAGATATGAATAATAGTACATTTATAGCCATCGTCAACCTCTCCCACCAACCTCGATCATCACGCTCACATCCATCCATCCCAGACAGTACATAGTACACCCAGTCCTTTTAAGAATGGTAATGGATCCGCAATTAGGCCTACTAGAATACAGAGTATTTGTCACATGCATTGAAATATTGCCGATTTTCAGCATTGCCCATGGTTTACCGTAGTTATAGGCCTATTATTATGCGAATATAGCTATCCATGAAACCATTAAAAATGAGTAAATATCATAATAGATTTTTTTAAATCATGATTTTTTATTTCTTGAAGACTTAGCTTCAACCTGACATAATTTATGTTATGGTAGGTGAAGTCTCCTGTTAAACGCACGTTTAAAATATGTTACCTTTGTACTACAGACAGAAAAAGATTGACCCAGCTCACAGCGCCGTTCCCGGTGTGACGTCACAGTGAGTGGCGATGTGATTCAGATTGTGGCGTCATTTAATCTCGTTATTTGGGCTGCCTAACATATTTTTCTCACTCCATAGTGACGCTATTGTGTTTAAATAGTGTAGTAGACCATAAAATTAATTAAAACTCGTTATCGACCGCAAGTCCTCACAAGACCTTTAAGCACGCCATCCTTAGCTAAACAATAATATCCTGAGCCAAACAAGTTTAGCAACAGTGAAGTTTGGTTTGTTGTATTAAAACTCTGCGTCCATTTATAACCAAATTTGCGGGCATGTTTCGTCAATGTAATGTCTCGCTGATCGTGAAGAAATGCAAATCATTTCTTGCATTTCTCGGCCGCACGCTTACTGGATGTGAAAATGCATTTTTCATGCACTGGCCCACATTGGCGGGTAGCGAAGGCAAAAATTCACCATATTGCAAAAGCAGATAACGAACGTTAACGGAAAACGCTTAAAAGTTTACCCTACCGAACATGGGCCGCCGCCCAGGTCTACCCGAAAATCAGCGGCATGAAGCAATGGGAAGACTCGCTGCTGGACAGAGCGTTCGCGCTGTTGCTCGACATTTTAATGTTCACGCCTCAACCATTTCTCGTCTCCGCCAACGTGAGCAGGAAACTGGACATGTTAATGACCGACTACGATCTGGCAGACCGAGAGCAACAACACCACGAGAAGACCGCTACTTAGTGACGTCATCACGACGTCACAGGTTTGAGCTGCGCAGCGGCTGCCCCGTAATTTGCACACCGCTACCGGCACTACAGTGCATGCACAAACTGTGCGAAACAGACTCCATGATGCTGGACTGCTTGCCCGTCGTCCACTTGTTGCCGTTCCACTTACAGAGCGTCACATCGAGAATCGGTTTGCATGGGCAAGAACTCATCAGCGATGGCGTGCTCAACAATGGAGCCACGTTTTGTTCAGTGATGAGTCGAGGTTCTGTGTGGATGTGGCGGATGGTAGGCAACGGGGTTGGCGACAATGCTAGGTCAGAGACCTCCCGGCCCCTTTGCGGGGGGGGGGGAGTGGGGAGGTTGGGGTGTGTGGGTCTTTCGGATTGATTAGGCAGCCCGTATGGTGACTGTGTCCGTCCGAGGACGAACTCGATCAGTCATCCGGGTTGCATCCCTCCATAGTCCCATCGAAAAGTCCGAAAGATTCTAATTCTAGCAATTTTGTTTTGATTTTGTAATCCGTATGTTGCGTGGTTCCATCCGAGGACGAATCCATTCAGCATCCGGTTTACTTTGATTAGGCCGAAATTTCTTGCCTACCTAACCCTAGCTCACGTTCACAGAGTGATGGGCAGTGTATGGCGGAACCTCAATATAAAGTCCCATCCGAGAAGACTGAGCAAGTGGGGCCAAGTACATTGCTTACGCGTACTCCAGCAGCTTGCTGTGCCCAGAATTGTCCGTCAGTCTGTCCATTTGTTGATTGGTTTGTCAGTCCGTTCGACAGACAAGCATACCTGCCTACGGACCATGAATGAGATGGACACACGTTCGTATCCCTCACGGTCCGCCAGCAGGCAGGCCCATCTGTTGTCCGTTCCAGTCCTCCATCTGTCTTTCTGCCCGCCTGTCATTGTTGTGTTCGTTGCTGCAATTTAGCTCCAGCTCTGGCTCTGAAAGAAAAAGAGGGGAACAATGCTGAAAGAAAAAGGAGAAAACAGACAGTGTGGACAGGTGTTTTGGGGCATGTACTCACATACTCTGGGTCATCAATTCATGACACACAGAGCCGGCCTTAGGGCTAGGCAAGCAAGGCTTGTGGTGGTGGTGGTGGTTTAATGCATACACATAGGCATAGCACTGTATAATTAAACTAGGCCTGCTACACATACATTGAAGCTGTGCGTATGCGGTATTAGTAGGCATATATGTGCTAGCTATTATAACCTAAGTTTATCGTTTTTGTTTAAATGTCTATAATATTGCACAGATTATACAGATGCACCCACTGACATCGCCCCCGCGCCACGATAGTTGACAATGCGTTCAAATCTAGGCCATGGTGCATGATGACGTAATGTCTAGACTGCTGAGAGTTGCTGACCTCTTGAGCTTGCAGAATCAATGTGCACGCAGCGCGCTCATTAACAGTTAGTCAGTCAGCAGAAAAGCTAAAGTGGTGAAGTTTATGAGGCGATTATGCCAACAGTGTCGTGTATCAGTGTCAATATGTCATCGTATATAATATTATTATAGACCTAATAGTTATTATCTCTTAGGCAGTTTGTTTATTTATTGGTTTACAGACCATACAGATCCGCCATTTCTCCGAAAAGTTGGCAAATTTGGAAGAAAATTAATTTCCACTCTTTTTAGTACCGTACATCATATTCATAGGCCTACCTATTTTGCATAAAATGAAAAGAAATTACACATCTACCTAACCTGTCATTTTCTTTCCATTCTTTGCTATGTTTTGCCATATCATATAGGCTATTCTAGGACTAGCTCACTAGTTTATCTAATATATGCTGCATTGTAGTGACTCACTAAAATCACTACAATGCAGCATATATTATATAATTGTATTTAGCCTATATTTGGTTCTACGTGAAATTCTTTAAATATAAAATTGTGCTTTTGCACAGTTTAAATAGTGACGATTATTTTCGCTTCCGATTATAGATTTTCCACACAGAGAAAAATATAGAAGGAAATGGCTATTTTATTTTTTTCCCGCCACGTACCCTAGCTTTGAGGGAGAAAATCTGTAAACCAATAAACAAAAAGTGTCCTTATGGAAGTTAGGGTACTGTGGGAGTCTCACTGCCTTTTGTGCTGATAGTTTTTCGGTGTCTACGTGTCTATCTTCAGTTATGCATTTTGAATTATGATAGATAGCTTGGTGTGCCAGTTTTAATAAAATAAGCAGCAATTAACCATTTCTCCGATGAAATATCAGAATCAAAATTTCAGGGCAGCCTTACACAAAACAAGTTAAATATTTTGAAAATAATTTGACTATGCTATAGCTACCTCAGACAGCAACAGCTTTCAGGCAAATTAATTTCAAAACATTCTGCACAATGTTAGTTGCTATTATAAATAAGGAATTCTTGATCTGGGATAACACTTAACACTCTGATGTCAACATTTCTGTATAAAATTCGTGTACAAATTTATACAATTATATATTGTGGAGAAAATTTTGAATGAAGATATTGTTGGCTTTAAGGCAGCAACATCAGCAAACAAAATTGTGTCCAAAATGTATGCTGGCATCTGTTTGCTAAAGATAGAATGTTGTTGATGTTGAGATTAGAGTGGTTAATAACTTAATTGTTTTACCGTAGTGGTTATTCGGTTATTCCTGTAAAAATGTCCAAAAGAACCCGAGACATTGGTAGAAAATATACTAGTGGCAGCAAGAAACGTGCCATTGAAATCGCCAAGGAAACAGATGCTAAAAAGCAAAGTGGGGCTATTGAAAAGTTTGTTTTTAAATCTCCGTTAGAGCAACCACATGCAGCAGAATCGGACGAAAGTACGCACAATGAGAGATACGTTTCACGTTCTGCTAGTGGCGACGAGGAGCAAAATGAACCACTCAATGATATAATTGTTGAAGATAAGTGTAGAGCAACAGAAGAGACAGATTGCCATATTAATGTAGCCGAAAATATAGTTTTAGACACAGAACTTTGTGATCATGAAGAAATGCCACTTGTAAATTCTAGCACCCAAGTTCCTTCCTCTACTCAAGAAATTAGCGATGTCATTTCGAATTTTGCAGATCCGTCATTGTGGTCGAAATATATAAGTACAGCTAATCGTGAGTTCATAGTAAGAAAAGGGCCACAGCAAAAAAACCCTGAAAGTTATGACTATCCAAAGGATAGCACAGGACGGAGGTTTTCACATAACCATTATGAAAGAAAGCTACCAAATGGAGAAATTGTCAATCGCCAGTGGCTTGTGTACTCCACAGGAAATGACTGTGCATTCTGTTTTTGCTGCAAGATTTTTGGGAACTGTAACATGGCTTTAGGATCTGATGGATACCGTGACTGGAAAAATGCCACTGTACGTCTATCTGAGCACGAGAGGTCACGTGTACACATACAAGCTACACTGAAATGGATTGACTTGGAACAAAGACTAGAAAGTGAATGTACTGTTGATAAACTAAACCAACAAATAATCAATGATGAAAGAAGCCGATGGCGAAATGTTTTTGAACGCCTTCTAGCAATTGTACAATTTCTCTCCGAGCACAACATGGCTTTTCGAGGTTCTGTTGACAAATTGTACCAGCCACACAATGGAAACTTTTTGGGTCTCGTACAGTTGATTGCGAAATTTGACCCGGTTATGAAAGAACATTTGGGAAGAGTGAAAGATGGAGAAATTCATGACCACTACTTAGGAAAACGGATACAAAATGAACTGATTTCTCTTATGGGCAATAAGGTGCGAACAACCATCGTCTCAAGAATAAAGGCTGCTAAATACTATTCTGTCATATTAGACTGCACACCTGATCTCAGTCACAGATGTCATTAACAATTCGCTATGTGTCAGATGGTTCATCAATTTCAAACGTTTCTCCTGGAATTTATGAACATTTCATAAAGTTTATTGAGGTATATGAAAGTACAGGTAAAAACCTTCTTGACGTCTTGCTGTATGAGTTGAATGAGCTGGGACTGGAAGCCATCGATATTCGTGGTCAAGGATACGACAACGGTGCAAACATGAAAGGTCACAAATCGGGTGTACAAGCGCGTCTTCGAGAATTAAACCCAAGAGCATTTTTCACCCCATGCGCATGTCACAGCTATAATCTGCTGCTTGGTGATTTGGCAAAGACGTCTCCTGAAGCAATGACATTTTTTGGCATAGTACAGCGTTTGTATGTGTTGTTTTCAGCATCGACGCAGAGGTGGACTATATTCCGGGAGTTTGTTAAGGATTTATCTGTCAAGCCCCTGAGTGACACTCGATGGGAGTGTCGCGTCCAAAGTGTAAAATCAGTCCGATATCAATCTGTGGAGTTCTACGATGCGTTAGCCAAAATTTCAGAAACAGCAAACGATCCTATGGCTCGTAGTGAAGCAGCATCGCTCTGTAATGAACTGAAAAATTTCAAGTTCCTTGTTGCTATCGTATTTTGGTATGACATTTTGTTTCAAATCAATCATGTCAGCAAAGAGCTACAATGTGACTCTATAGCATTAACAAGTGCATTACAAAGTTTTGAGAACACATGCAAGTGGATAAAGAAATACCGGGGAAATGGCTTTGAAAGTGCAATTGCGACAGCAAGTGAAATAGCAGATAATCTTCAGACAGAGCCAATTTTCAAGGACACTAGAATTCGTAGGAAGAAGAAAATGTTTGACTATGAAGGTAACGATGAACCTGTCACAGATGCACGAAATGCTTTCCGTATAAACTGCTTCAATAAAGTAATAGACGCAGCTATTTCATCACTTGACACAAGATTTGAACAGTTGAAAAATCACCAGAAGATATTTGGATTTCTGTATGAGTTTCAGCTATTACCAAAATCTGAGTTGAACACGTGTGCCTTAGAACTAGAAAAAGTACTTACCATAGTCAAATCGGACACAGCAGCCAAAGATTGTGATATTGATGGAGGCATGCTTGCTGAAGAGATGTGTGCTTTGAAATCAATCCTACCTGATTCAGTCCATGGAGACCCTCTTAAGATATTGAACTTCCTTTCGATCAAGACACGTTCAGCAGACTTTCCTAATTTTTGGATTGCACTTAGGATTCTACTTACAATCCCAGTAACTGTTGCGTCTGGTGAAAGAAGTTTCTCTAAGTTAAAGCTGATAAAACATACCTCAGGACCACAATGTCACAAGAACGGCTAAATGATTTGGCCGTTTTGTCAATAGAAAATGACATTGCCAAAGACTTGGACATGAATGATCTCATAAATGACTTTGCTTCTGTGAAAGCTCGTAAAGTATTACTTTAAGTTAAAGTAATACTTTACGAGCTTTCACAGAAGCAAAGTCATTATCTTTAAGGATGTTTGCAAATTGTAGCCAACCTCAGAATTACAGTCAAACCTGCCTAACCTGGGGTGAATTTCACAAACGTTAGAAATAGGCATAAGCTAAGAAATTGGCTAACATTTTATGGCATCTGTAGACTGTAATCTGATTGACCGGCGCCATCGGAAATTAGCCACTTTCATGGCTTAAGCCAATTTCTAACCTTTGAGAAATCCACGCAGTCCATAGCGGACACCTGCTTTTGGAGTCACAAGCTGGTGGTTTTTTCTAACCCTACCACGATTAAGTTGGCCGATCAGTCAGTTAGTTACATCATATGTGGCTAGTAACTATGAAGCAAAATAACCCACAATTATGAAACTTGATGGACACAAACTAGAATAATACAGTATGTTACATTACATAGTGTTAGTGACTTAATGTACTATTCTAGAAATTAGGTTCATGCGAATAATACATTAAAGTGCAAACGACGTTAGCTGTACAACTTTGCATAAATAGATCAGGCATTCATCAACATTTAAAAAATAAGCACTGATTTCCTTGAAAAGTTCTCAGTAATTAACTCAAAAGAGATATTGGTCAATATCTGACAACCTTTCACAAACGGGCTGAGCGAGTTCCACCTTAAAATACACTACCATTATGGGACGTAATCAACTTGATTTATTCACACGAACGACGCTTATAAGGTAGCGATTGACCTCCCTTCCACTAGTTTTGAGCGAAATTTGTGGTATTTTATACGCACGTGTTGACAACGATTAGTGTCAGATCGGTCGGTTGAATAACAAATTAAAATGCACTAGCGTGTTCAGCAGGAAAAACAGCATTAGAACGAAGTATAAATATCGCTTTTACTGCAGGTAATTTCAGCGGCAGCGCCTTCGATATATGCCGTTTTCACTATGCGTTCTTATGCAGGGCTATGTTTGCCGTCCCGCTAGTGACATAGAACGAGTTGGCTTATCGATTGCCGGAGTTGAACAAGTTGAAATCAGAAGTCCTTGTTTGCGTATTTTTAAATTCGCGTTTCTCTCTTATTTCTTATGGTATGCTCGTACTGCTTATATGTGCGAGACGAATTTTGATTGTACTTCAACCACACACTTTGAATATTATGGTGTCATCCGGCCTTCAAGTTAAGCGTCTGCAAAATGGTACATGATTTTCTAATATTCATATGGGAAGTATCGGCACAGTTTTGGCCCAGCATTGGCGCGTTAAGCTGTGACTACTGTGTTATCTTGTTGCCATTTACAGAAACTTATGACCCACCCTTTTCCATTTTTCATGAATACGCTTAACAAAAATCATGATTTCTGTCAAATGTCTGTTAAGCTGCCTAACAGAAATCATGAATCATAAGTTAAGCGTATTCATGAAAAATGTTTGTAATAGGGGTATGGAAAAGGGTGGGTCATAAGTTGCTGTAAATGGCACCAAGATAACACAGCAGTCACAGCTTACTGTGCCAATGCTGGGCCAAAACTGTGCCGATACTTCCCGTATCAGCTCGGTATCGACCTGGCATCGGCCCAGTAAGCTGTGTTAGTATTACTAGTAATTTGATGGCAGTAAGTTTTTTGGTGTAAGTACAGTAGGCTTCATGGACCATAATCATGATAATGTTGAGGTTGCTCTAAGCCCGGTGTGGTGGCCAGGTTCTTTAAAAAATTGAAATCTGGACTGGACACGCTCAGGGCATCTCATACGCTTCCAGAGGTAAATATGAAACAACATTTGGCTGTTCAATTATTGGATAAAAACATAATTTATCAACCGAATAATGTCCCATACTTACCTCTGGAAATGCAGGAGAGGCCATCTCAGAGCATCTAGATTTCAAAATTTTCTGGGGGAGGACCCCCAGACCCCCCCCCCCCCCGCCTAGGGCCCCGCATCACATAGGGCCGGCTCTGATGACAAAGGCGTGCACGAGTATGTTACTAATATTTTGTTTATAAGTGTTTGCAAGCTTGTCTGAGCGTTTACGACCACAGCTTATCAACACGCTTGAATAAGAGTGATGTGGCGTGGTTTAATGCTAACGTTTACTGGCCGAGTTTGTAAGATTATTCATTGCGACCACAGCTTATCAACACGCAGGAATAAGACTGATGTGGCCTAATGAATCCTAAACATTCAATGCGAATGTTTATAAACATACTTTATTCATGACTCAGGCATGCATGTGTATATTGATTATATTTTGTCTGTATGTGTTTGCAAGCTCGTTTGAACGTTTACGACCACAGCTTATCAACACGCAGGAATAAGACTGATGTGGCGTAGTTTAGCTCTAACTAAAATATTAATTATATTTTGTTTAAGTGTTTGCAAGCTTGTTTGAACATTTACACCACAGCTTATCGACACACTTGAATAAGACTGATGTGGCGTGGTTTAACGCTAACGTTTACTGGCCGAGTTTGTAAGATTATTCATTGCGACCACAGCTTATCAACACGCAGGAATAAGACTGATGTGGCCTAATGAATGCTAAACAAAATATGTTCTGATTATGTGATGCGTTTGTCCGATGCAAGCACGAACTTGATTAATTCGTGGTTGATCTGTCGGTCATGCATCGCTATAATGTCTTCTACAGGGTCAAGATTGAAGTTTCCCTTTCTCAGCGTATTGATGAGTTCCTTTCTAATGTCTGCAAATTCAGTGCACCATAGGAAGAAGTGGTCTAGAGTTTCAGTCTCCTTGCAGGCCTCACATTGGTCTGTGTCTGACAGGTTGAGTTTTTTCGTATCTGGTTAACGCTGATCCGACCCATTCTGATGTGGCGTAATACAATGTCGCCTTGGCGACCTGGGATGTGGTTTTGGTATTTGCGTTTGACTCCAGGGACGATTCTGAACAGGAATCTGCCGGTTGTGCTTTCGTCCCATTGTCTTTGCCATTTGCTGTTGATGTGCCTTTTGACCAGAGCGTTCGCTTCGGACTTTGAGAGTCCTATGCTGGTCATATTTCCATCTTTGAGCGCTTGCTTGGCTGCCTCGTCCGCCTGTTCATTGCCTTTAATGTCAACATGGCTTGGGACCCAGTCGATGTCCACGGTTTTGTTGTCAGTCACCACAGTTGCATACAGCTGCCGGATTTCCTTGATTAGGTTGTCCCTGCTCTTGCTGCTGCTAGATTTGAAGCTCTTCACTGAGCTTAGTGAGTCTGAGTATAACGTATTTGCCTGGATTTGCTGTTTTAATCCATTCTAGAGCCTTTTTAATTGCCACCAGTTCGGCTGTGTATATTGACAGGTGATTCGGAGGCTTGTACTTGAGGACTTCTTCCTGGTCGCCTATGACTACTCCTGCTCCGCATTCGCTGGAGTTGGGCATTTTGGAGGCGTCGGTATAGATTTTCCTGTGCTATCTGTTGTCAATGTTTTCCAGAGCGTAGCTCTTGATTAGCGCTGGTGGGTCTTTCTTGCTTATCTGTGAGGATAGGCTGTCATGCGCCTTGATCTGCGGAAGTAGCCATGGTGGGTCAGGATCCGGCCTTGAGCTTTCTATTTCGACGTTTACCAGTTCAGTGGCACTGGCGAGCTCTGTCATTCACAGGCCTGGTGGTTTGGTCTTTTTGGGCAGTACCTTGTGTCTTAGGTGCTCCTTGATTGGAAGACATACCTCCCTGGTAGGGTGGGTGGGTGTAGAGCTTTGTAGGTATGTCCAGAATTTGAGAAACCGTTCCTCTCTTCGCAGATCTAATGGGATTTCTCCACACTCTACGTTGATTGCGTCTCGAGGGCTACTCTGTGAGGCACCACAGCAAATGCGAAGGCATTTTGTTTGGAGGGTGTCAATGGTTCCTACAGTGACTTGCTCGCCGTGGCGTATGCTTCGCATCCATAGTCTATCCTTGACAGGATTAGGCCGCGGTATAGCATAAGCATGCTCGGCAGGTCTGCACCCCAGGTGTGCTTTGTTAATGAGCGAAGGAGATTTAATTGCTTGAAGCATCTCTCCCTCAGACTCTTGATCTGGGGGTTCCACGTGAGTTTTCTGTCAAATGTTAGTCCCAGGAATTTGGCTTCAGCACATGTCTTGCCTTTCTGTCCATTGAGGTACAGATTTGCATCATGGCCTATGTATTTAACATTGGTAAAATTGATTTGAACTGTTTTTTCCGCAGACAGTTTGAAACCATTTTTTTGCACCACCGTGAGACTATGTCCAGAACTTTCTGCACGGTCTTACGTGCACGGTCTCTCTTCGCATATTTGTTCCACAATGCTGTGTCATCAGCAAAAATAGATCCGCCTATTGCGTTGGGACCCAGTGCATGGTCTTTTTCAATGTCTTTGGGTAGATCCCTCATCATGATATTGAACAGTAGGGGACTTATAACACCACCCTGCGGGGTGCCGTTTTCCAATGTTTGTTCCCTAGACATTTGTCCATTAACACGGACGCTAATCCTTCTGTTATCGAGAAAATCTCGTATCCAGAATAGGATGCGGCCACGGTAACCAAAGTCATAGAGCTTTTTTAGGACTCCGTTTCGCCACATCATATCAAAGGCTTTCTCAATGTCTAGGAAAACTCCTATTGTTGTGTTTCCTCTTCCCGCATCTAGGGCTTTCTTGGCTGCCTCAGTCAGTCTGACTAGGTGGTCCGTAGTGCGTCTGCCCTTTCTCAAGCCACTCTGCCAAGGGTGGAGTAGACCGTTATGTTCGAACTCATGTTCTAGTCGGTTTTTAATCATCCTCTCCATGACTTTGCATAGACAGCTCGTCAGGGAGATTGGCCGGTATGATCTTGGGTCAGTTTTGTCCTTCCCTTGTTTTGGGATAGGAACCACGATCCCAGTTTTCCAAACTGAGGGCATTTTTCCAGAGCTCCAAACGAGGTTGTAGAGATTGAGTAACATTTGTTTACCCTCCTCTGGCATATTACGAAGCATGTCGTATTTCAGGCCATCCTCACCTGGTGAGGAGCTTTTGCCTCTGCCAAGGACTTGCTCAAGCTCCATTCTGTTGAAGGTTTTGTTGATGTCTCGGTTGTTAAGATCCTCGCATTTCCCTGAGCTGAACAGGTGATTGATATGCTCATCGACCTTTGTTTTGGTTGCTACAAAGTCCTGGTCATGGTTATCATTGCTACTGGTTGCAATGAAAGACTGTGGCAAGCACTTCAGCTTTTTCCTTGTCATTGGCGTGCTTTACCCCATTTGCTGTGAGGGTGGGTAAGGGGTTTTTGGACTTGGTTTTTTCGCTGGCAATAGCTTTCGCTTTGCGCCATATTTGGCTCGAGGGTGTGAACCGAGTGATTTCAGAGCAGTATTGTCACCAGTGATCGCGTTTTGCCTTTTTGATGTTTCTTGTTACCTTGGCCTGGAGTCTCTTGTATTCAACTACGCGTTCAATGCTGAAGTTTCTCGTTAGTCTATTCCAGGCTGTTTTCTTGAGCTTTACTGCTTCTTGGCACTCGCTGTTCCACCAAGGCACGCGTTTGTGTTTGGGGTTACTGTCTGGCCTTGATTGGGGGATGGCTGAGTTGGCAGCCTTGTAGAGAATCCCCATGCATTGCTCATAATATTCCTCGGTGCTGGTACTAGTGATTGGTGTCTCCAGCTCCATGGCCATTATGTGCTTGTATTCGGTCCAGTTGGCCTTTTTCAGATTCCAATTGTTCCTGTGCAGTGGCGCCTCGTTCTTGCTCTGTAGGCTTCCTATCTGTATTTTGATGTGGAGGTGGTCGCTGCCGAGGAGCTGGTCTTGGATGTCCCAGCTGGGGGTTGGTCGAAAGCCAGGTGTTATGAGGCAAAGGTCCAAGACCGACCATTCCCCATCACTAGAGTTATATCTGGTGGGTCTATGGTCATTTAGTAGGCACAGGTTGTAGTTGTCAATAACCTGTTCTGGTATTCGGCCTTTGGAGTTCGTGGTTTTGCTCCCCCATAGGGCATAGTGGGCGTTGAAGTCGCCCAGAAGTATTGTTTCACCTTCTAGGCCTTCAAGGAGCTTGTCATAGTCCGAGGAAGAGTGCAACCTGGGACTATAGACGTTTACAATATTAATAGTTTCGTGATTGATTTCTATTTCTATCGTAAGGTGCTCTACACTACTCTCACGTTGTGGCAATCTTTTGTAGGAAAGATTACTTTTTATGAGGGTCGCTATGCTGCCGCCGCCTTCACCCCTAGAGGTGGTTGCAGATTCTGTGGTACGGTCTTGTCTTTCGACATTGTAGTTGTACCTTTTGAAATCCTGGTTGGGTTTCAGACGGGTTTCCTGTAGACATATAATGTCTGGGTGGTCATTTTCGTTGTGGAATGTGTTCCACAATTCGTCAAGGTTGGTATTAGACCGGGTGCCTCGAACGTTCCATTGAAGAATTTTGACCCCCATGATTAGTTTGAAGAGGAGCAAAGTTCTACGAATTTCGCAACGAGACCGTCGACATCAACCTTGTTCCTTGCTGCCTCGTTGCCAATGCAAACTGATGATATGATCGTCTCTATGATCAGTCTGAAAGTTTGGACATTTAAAACAATTTTATGCTCTCCAACAATCAGGGTGGGTCTTACCTCGCTCGTTGGTGTCCCTCTGGTAATCTCGGCCGGCAGGTCACTGCAGCTGCTAGTACTTCTAGTGGGGTTCACAGGTTTGATAACCTGTTTTTCCACTAGAGTTACCTCCAATGTGCCGATTGGTTCAGCCCTTTCGTTTCGGGCCCTGCTACTGCCTGTGACTTTAGGCCCTTTACAGGCGGTTTTTAGGCGTTTTTGTTTGGCTTTTGGCCTGTTTACAGGCTTTGCTGGCCGGACTCCCATGCGGGAGGGTGGGCGTGGCCGTCTCTATTGTGGGTGACTCAGTAGGAGCCTCCTCCCCTTTTTCCTGATGTCTCATCACTGAGCAGTCCCTCCCGGGGGTGGCCAGCTTCCTCCTTACGGATTCAGCCCTTTTCTGCCATGCTGTTCTTTCAAGAGGTGTGGCTGGTCCAGGTGCTGGTATTCCAGCTGGCTGTTCAGTTCCCCTGCTTATTTGCTGGGTAACCCTCTTCTTGGCCTCCCCGTATGAGACCTGCTCTGTCGTTTTAACCTTGAGGATGCCCTTTGCTTTTTGCAAAGCCGGGCATCCGCGATATGCAGCACTGTGGTTACCCTTGCAATTTCTACAGTGGGGGGTCTGCTGGCAGTCCTCACGTTTGTGGTTCCCCCCACAGTTGACGCATGCGCTGGCTTTGGTTCTACAGTGCTTTGCCACGTGACCCAGCAGGTGACATCTGAAGCATCTGATGGGCTCTGGGATGTATAGTTTGACTTTGAAGGTCATCCATCCCAGTTTAACCTTACTTGTCAGTGCGTCTGAGTTGAACACCAGTTTCACTGCATAAGTCGGTCTGGCTGTTCCGCCAATCCGACCCACCCAGTCCACTTTGTGTTCCCCTGGTCGTTCATTTCTTACTTTATGTCGTCATTCGTGAAGTCCCTTGGGACTCCCGATATGACACCTACCGCTTTGCTTTGTCTTGTGTTTTTGGTGGTGTATTCTTCAATAGACACCACGTGGCTGCCTATCGTTGTGATTTTCAGCAGCTTTTGGAACTGCCCTTCACTGGTGGAGGTTACCAAAACCTCCCCGTCCCTTTTGTCCAGGCCTGCCAGCATGCCCACGATGGCATACAGTAACCTATAGATTACCATGCGGGGGTTACCAAAACCTCCCCGTCCCTTTTGTCCAGGCCTGCCAGCATGCCCACCATGGCATACAGTAACCTATAGATTACCATGCGGGTTAACCCCGCAAAATCATCGCCCGCGAGTCCCTTGCCCCTGACCCTCCTTCCCTGGGTACCATCTCTCTGCCCCACCCCCTTATGGCCCACCTCCCTCCCTTCACTACTGGACGCACCACCCGGGGAACCCCCGCTCTGCGCGATGGTTGGGACTCTCCCTCCCGCTGGGGAAGACCCCTTGTCCCGAGACCTCTTGCTGGGAGTGCCTTCCCTTCATCCCACTTCCTCCCCCTCCTCTAACACCCCAACCCTCCTTTTTCTTTTGGGGCCTGGTGTATCACCACCCTTCTTAGGGGTGCTTTGTGGTGTGTTCTGGAGATTGCTCTCCAGAATCACCACTTGCTGGGCCACTTGTTCGTGGGAGAACTCTTCCATTGCCAACTCATGTAGGTCCGCCTTATCAGCCCCTACACCCCCACCAGGTGAGTAGTGACGCTAACGCCCTCACTCGCTCCTCACTCGTGGACATTCCCACCCACCCCTGCATGGACCACCAGTGGCTCCCTGCTTGGCAGCGCTTGCGTCCCTGTCTTTTCCACCATTTGGCGCTGAGTTGGCTGTGGCCAGTTGACCACCACCAGTATCATGCGCCACTTCAATAAGCTGTTTGAGGAAGTCATCTTCCTCCATGTTACTTACCCTACGGTGTGAGTTATTTAGAAGGTAGTGTGCAGTAGGAAAATTTAGAAGGTACTGAATGAGAGATAGGATAGGATGCAGTAGGATTAGTGTGTGAAGGAGATGAGTAGAGTAGGCTGTGAAAGACGGAAGTGTAGAGTGAGAAGAGGTAGAATACGCCTAGTAAACTTTACCAGTATACCAGTGCTGTGTCGTCCCCTTCGGTAAAATTCGCGAAAATTCCAACTAAGCAAACTGAAAAGAAAATTTCAAAATTTTTCTCTTTTTTTTTTCGAAAATAGGTGTCGAAACCGATCAACGCTAGCACTAATGGCCGAAAAATGCGGCTGTTTGAATGGCGAAAAATCTAGTGTTTTAAAGCCCGCAAACGAACATCCAAAAGAAAATTTATCAAAAAGGATTAAACAGGTTTTAAAATTACGAAAATTATTAAAATAATTTAATAACAATACCTTATAGATACGACTCGGGGAGCACAGCAAATAAACGTAAAAATAAAAAGCTTTGTTTTCGAAAATTGGCGCCAAATAAAAACGAACAAGGCAACACTAATGGCCGACAAGAGCAACGATTTTACTGGCGGAAAAGCTAGTGCTTGATGCACGCGAACGAACCTCAAACGGAAAATGTTTAAACTAGTTTAAAGAAAAGAATTATCAAATAACACTGTTCTTTAAACTCTAGTCTCACTTAAGCAATATAATTTTGTCGCAAACGCAATAATGGACGCAATTTACACTGATCTAAATCACGTCTATCATCAACGAACGCAAAATCCGAACTGGTATGATGCAGCCAACATTATTCAGCACGACAGATTCGGTTGCGGCAGTGTCATGGTGTGGGCTGGAATCCATGAAAATGGCAAAACAGATCTTATTGTGATTCGCGGAAATTTAACGGCTCAACGTTACCGTGAAGAAGTTGTCGCCCCTGTTGTCATCCCTTTATGTTCCAGCAAGACAACGCCCGTCCTCATTCAGTTAGGGCCACCAGTGATTTCCATGAGGCTAACAACGTTCCGATGTTGGACTGGCCAGCGCGATCACCGGACCTGTCTCCTATCGAACACGTGTGGGACATTCTTGGCCGTATGGTGCGTGAGAACCATCCACATCTTCACAACGTGCGGGAGCTGGAAGCTGCACTTCTCCAGGAATGGGATGCGATTCCTCTTCGTGACATCAGGTGCTTAATTCGAAGCATGAGAAAGCGATGTACGGCGGTGGTTAATGCGCGCGGAGGTCACAACCGGTATTGACAGCTCAGTGTCATTATTTAAATTGAACCCTTCCGTTGAATGATGCCGTGTTAAAGGCGCGATGCTAGCATTACAGTAACAAGAGACTGTTGTTCAAATTGGAAAATGACCTATCAATTAAATAATATATTTGAATCAAATTATTGTTTTTGTTAAATAACATTTATACAGTAATAGTCTCACTGTTGCTAAACTTTTTTGGTTCAGTATATAAATATTAGTACATTAAATACACGCGAAACACATTAAATCTCTAGATATCTACGGAGCAAATTTTGCGTTACTTTACTCTGCAAAGCTAGCTAAAGCCAAAGTGTGTATGGAATAAGTAATTTAAATTATGATTTCGCAGCCTCTTACTTAGCCATATTGTCGTGTTGGTGTCAGAGGTACATTTTGTCCGGGCTATTCAAAGGAGGCCTTCAAATGTCTGATTTTGTTTACATATGGATGGTGGCATCATCTTTTATAGTCAGAACTCAAAGGGCTTGAAATGTGTATCATGACCGTACGAGTTGGTAGGGTGTGTGGGGGTGGGTGGGTGCGGGGGGCGGGGGGAATCATATTCACATAAATAGCACAGCATTAAAAAATCCAAGAGGATGATATTTATTACTTAGAGATGCAGGAGACATAGGAGATGGCTTTTAAGCGCATATAATTTGTACATTCTTTCGATGGAGGTCCCAGCCCCCCCCTCCCATTCTGTGCGTGCGTGCGTGCGTGCGTACGTACGTGCGTGCGTGCTTGCGTGCGCGTGAGTGGGAGGGGGGGGGGCAACAAATCTTAGACACATTCCTCAAATACTCCCACCAGCATTGCACTTCGACCATGTGTATACCATTTCTACCGTTGCATCTGCGTCACACGTCAATTTAAAATCTGAGTCTGAGAGTTGCTGTTAATTCTAATATCCCTTAGTTGTTCCACATTACTGCACCAAGCCGCCCATCATCGCACAAATATTCTATTCTAACCACCAAGCAAGGCAGTGTGGACCAGTATCACTTCAAAAATTAAAATAGCCTATGACTATGTATCTTACCTTTACTTGCAAAGATACATGAAACGTTTACAGAAAAAAATGTCAATATGCCACATGTAACTGCCACTACATAGATAACGTTTGCGCTAATGATTTGATTCGGCCTAGAAGCTGTCCCATATTACTTTATGGACTTGTGTTAATGTCATAACAACCGAATTGTAATACAACTGCTCACATTCGTATATCTCGCGAGATCTCCTTCGATTCGAGATCGAGAAAAGTATCTCGTATGTATTGAGTAGCCATTGGCGTAGTGATTTCCACCAAGTAGTAGTGTCGGGGTCAAAATGATACCACCTCCCTCAACTGGAGTTCCATTTAGACAAATGAGCCCCCACCTCCCTCAACTGGATTTCCACTTAGACAAATGAGTTCCCACCGCTCTCTCAATCCCTGGGGCATAGGTTGCGGGGGCCACCACGGATCGCTGAACGGCTGCCAGGGAGGTAGTATCACACTACTACTATCAGGGGCTGAACGCCCATTTAGAGACAAGCCTCCACAGTGATTTACACCACTGATCGACATCAACCACACCAGAAGGGCCGGACTCTCTCTATTCTGTGTAGGCTCAGACAAACGCGTAGTCTCTGCCAGATTCGCACCGGGCACTGCCTTGTGATCAACCACACGCACGCACGCACACACACACGCACGCACGCACGCACGCACGCTCGCGCGCGCGCGTGCACACACACACATCTGAACAGGTCTGAACGCCCATTTAGAGACAGGCATCCAAAGGGATATACCACCCCCCCCCCCCCCCCCCGACCACACATAATAGGGTCTGAACGTCCATTAGAGACAGGCATCCACAGGGATATACACCACCTACAGGTACTGATCGCCACACATAATAGGGTCTGAACGCCCATTTAGAGACAGGCATCCACCCACGGTACTGATCGCCACACATAATGGGGTCTGAACACCCATTTAGAGACAGCCATCCACAGGGATATACACCACCCACAGGTACTGATCGGCACACATAATAGGGTCTGAACGGCCATTTAGAGACAGGCATCTGCAGGGATATACACCACCCACAGGTACTGATCGCCAGCACCACACATAATAGGATCTGAACGCCCAGACAGGCATCCATAGGGATATACACCAACCACAGGTACTGATCGCCACACATAATAGGGTCTGAACGCCCATTTGGAGACAGGCATCCACAGGGATATACACCATGAATACTGTTGCACAGCTTCACGCTATTGCAAAGCAATTCGGCCTTAGAGGCTACTCTAAGGCCAAGAAAGCTGACCTACTCCAGATGATCGGACAGATCCGTGCCGAGGAGGGGCAGAAGTGCCCATCCACAGGGGTAATGAGTACTGTTGCACAGCTTCATGCTATTGCAAAGCAATTTGGTCTTAGAGGCTACTCTAAGGCCAAGAAAGCCGACCTGCTCCAGATGATCAGACAGGTCCGTGCCGAGGAGAGGCAGAAGTGACTCTCCCGAGCAATGCAGATGGGAAGGTTTCCAGCGCTTACCAAAGATGATCCTTGGAATCCCCACAAGAAAGCGCAGCGGATCTGTGAGCGTCGTCAGTTGGACGAGGAGGTGACTGCTAGCTTGCGAGCCAAGACTGTAGCGAGGCGGATGGTGGACCATCCACTGGAGCACTTACCTCCCCTACACAGGATCGCTAAGCGACTGATGAGGGGGCCGAGGTCTGAACCCTTAGCCCGGAGAATGAGATGAGAAGGCGAAGACATTCTCGACCAGTGTCTCGGTGAAAGGGAGACAGGATGGAGGATGCCGGTCAGTACGCTGGACATTCTTCAGAGGTCTAGAAGGAAACCTCACGGGCCAGATCATGCAAAAGATCCAGCAGACTGTCCAGAATTCCTTCTACCTCCGCTACAGCCATACCTATCGCATCCGTCACATCGATGATGGTAGGGTGATGCTCTTCCACAAGAATGCTCCAGGGAGCCCATGGCTGAACATGAAAGGAGCAGCTCAGAACTGGGTGGCAGCAAGAGAGCAAGCCCGCCTCGACACAGACAATATCGATCGACCCAACACCAAGTGGGTTTTCATTCGATCAATCAACATTGAAGTCAGGCCTGTCATCGACCGCCAACCTCTGCTTGGTACAGGCCCCTCCCAGACTGGCTACGACAGAAGAAGAGTACAACATGTGTCTCTGGAGATGTCTAGCAGTCAAGCGGCTCACTACCATGACACCATGACCATCAAGAACATCTCCAAGCTGGCACATACACTAGTCTGCAGTCACTGTCAGCAGAGGTTTACAAAGGCATGCCATCTTCAACGCCATGCTGATCACTGTACAGATGGTAAAACAAAAATCGTGTGTCCTGGCGAGAAGGTTGAGGTGCCACAGTCTGCGTATGAGAAAGTCATCTATCCACCCCAACCATCCAGTTCAGCGGCTACTCGTTGGATCGAGTATGAGTCGAGAAACAGAGGCGTACACATACACCATGTAGAGTGTGGGCACTCCCGTAGATGGTTATGATCCGACCACCAACACTGTTTACCAGTTCCATGGCTGTCACTGTAATGCGTGTCCACAACACCAGCGAGGTGAGGATGCCGAACAAAGATACCGCAAGACAGTCCTGAGTGAGGAGAAGCTGAGAGCCTCTGGATGCACGCTTGTGGTACAGTGGGAGTGCTGCATAAAACGCTGCCCAAGCGTCCCTAAACAAGTTCGGACTGTCCCATACCCACACTTCATAGTTTACGACTTCGAAGCACTCCTAGATGGTATCAAGCCTCATCCTATGGAGACTCACGATCGAGAGTACTCATATACCTATCTCTGTGTCAGTTGGCTGCTCCTTAGAGGGCGCCACGCGTGAGCCCACTCACCTCTGCAATCCTGACCCCAAAGAACTGATCAGAGAGTTCATGCTGGAGATCCAACGGCGAGCATCTCTAATCCGGACAAGGGTTAGGGCACAGTACATACCAACAGACCTGGACAAGCTCCCAAAGTGACAGCAGCGACTGATCAATGAGTGGTGTGACCAAGTGCCTGTACTGGGGTTCAACTCTGGGCGATATGACATGAACCTCATTAAGAAGTACTTTGTCGATGAGCTGACTGACAGTACAGGTACAGTGAAAGTCGCCAAGAAAGCTAGTCAGACCATGTTCCTCATAACACCTGAGCTATGGTTTCTCGATGTGCTGAACTACCTCGGCCCAGGAGTCTCATACGAGGTATGGATCAAAGCTTATGGGTGTACACAGCAGAAGAGCTGACTCCCGTATGAATGGTTTGACACACATGAGAAGCTCAACTATCCAGAGCTTCCTGACTACTTAGCATGGACATCTAATCTCAAGGGTGGCTACCTCTTGACGCGAACAGAGTGGGAACAGTGTAACCAGACATTCAGCGAGCATGGAATGTGGGCATTCGCCAACTAGCTGCAATACTACAACAACCTGGACGTCAGTCCATTCATCGAAGCCCTAGAGTGGATGCAGGAGTTCTACACAGAATGAGAAACAGACATTCTCAAAGACGCGGTGTCTCTCCCAGGTGTGTCACTGCAGTACCTCCTATGTGGAACCGCTCAGCATATGCCGGATGTTAGCCTCTATTCACCGGACAAGGAAGCCTACGAGATGCTGAAGGGTGCTGTTGTTGGTGGTCCCAGCATCGTGTTCATGAGATACCATGAGGCCGGTGTGACTCGAATCCGCCAGAGTGAGCGTGTCTGCCAACGTCTACTTGACTATGACGCAAATGCTCTGTACCTGTCAACGATGGCCAAAGAGATGCCATGTCGTAAGTAGAAAGTGCCAGTGGAGTAGCTGGCTTTAAGGAGGCTCTCCTGGGAGACAGCTGGTTTGGGTTTGCTGAGGTGGATATAGAGGTCCCCAAGGCTCTGTGGGCAAAGTTCGAGATAATGCCTCCTCTCTTCTATAACCGCGAGATCCCGGTAGAGGCAATCTCGTCTGAGATGCTGGCATATCTAGGGTGAACAGGGAGGAAGCTGGCCACCACCCAGAAGCTGGTCGGTGCCCTCTCGGTGCCCTCTCTGGCAAGAAGCGGCTGCTGTATGCACCGACCCTCAAGTGGTATATAACCCATGGCCTGGAGATCACTGCTGTATACCGCACCATAGACTATGAGGCCAAGCGCCCATTCGAGCGGTTCATGGAAAATGTTACGGAAGCCTGCCGCTCGGGAGATGTAGATAAGAGCAAAGTGCTCTTGGCAGATCTCTTCAAACACCTTGGCAACAGTGCCTACGGAAAGCTCATCGAGGCCCTAGAACGTCATAGCAACACCAGCTTCAAGAAGGATGAATGCGTGGTAGACAAGGCCCTGCGTAGTGCATCATGGTTCGAAGATCTCGAGGAGATCGGTGAGTCATACACGCTCCAGAGTCACAAGCCGAGAATCACAATTCGAAGACCCTTGTAGGTGGGGATAGCCGTTTATGAGCTTGCGAAGCTGGGAATGCTGGAGTTCTACTGTGACTTCCTCGATCGCTACATAGCTCGTGACAGCTTTGAGTATCTGCAGATGGACACTGACACCGTGTATATCGCTATAGCAGGCTCCAACCTCAACGACGTCATTCGCCCTGAGATGCGAGCAGAGTACCAGGCTCATAAGTAGGACTAGCTAGCTTGGGACAAATGGTCTGGACGGACTCTGGGACTGTTCAAGCTCGAGTTCAAAGGCTCTCGTGGCATCGCTCTCTGCTCCAAATGCTACTACATGGATGGCGCAGCTGCAAGTAGGTGCTCGGCTAAGGGAATGTCAAAGCGGCAGAATGCGGTCTCTTGGCAGAGGTTCTACAGTGCCCTACATGGCAGGGTGGACATTGCTAAAAACCGAGGCATACACATGCGCAACCAGGGTATGGTGACGTATACGCAGGAAAAACTTGGACTCTCCGCTTACTATGATAAGTGCCATGTGCTGCCAGATGGGGTCCATACCAAGCCCATCGAGTATCATGTTAGCACCCTAGGGGGTGGTAGCTGTGTGTCTTCAGGGACTAGCTGAAGCTCTTCTACGACAAATGGTCGCCTAGGCACTCCGTGCTGGTGTGCCAGGTAGTACAGTGTAGGCCGCCCCTCCACCTCCACATACCTGTCAAGCCTGTGAACATCTATCGAACAGTTAGGATCTGTTGCATGCCATCGACCACCTTCCAGCTCACCAGGCTCATACAGGTACCAAACCAGAGCATCAGGTGGCAGGCACTCATCCCCCTTGTTTGCTCCTCTAGAGCTGTGACAAGCAGAGTGTCTGATAGCCTCCACCGGCTTCTTCCCGATTAGCCTAGTAACCTCGGCATTGGATCTCTCCACCATAGCAGGCAACCCTCACCCATACTCTAGAACGTTCACTCGGTGCGGCCATTTCCTGGGCATATTGGTGTGGGAACAGTCTCTCTGCCAGTGTCCGATTCCACCGCTCACCGATGGCCTGGGCACGGTGATGCCCTACCTCGCCTCGCCTAACTGCCACACCGTGTTTCCGCATGAGGGCTGCAGTCTCCCCTCTGAACTCCTTACCCTCATCCACCTGCAACAATTCCGGCCACTGGACGGGATTTTCCGAAGCCTCATTGACACTCTGGAATGCCTGGGCCACCTGGCCAGCTGACTTGTCTGTTAGCGGTACTGCCACCTTGTACCTGCTGGTGACATCGACGATGGTGAGGGCATACTTGTAGGTCTTACGACCAACTGAGTCATGTGGAAGGAATAGAACATCTGCCTGGTGAACTCTGCTCGGGACAGTTTCCTCGAAATGGGCATCATCCTCCTCATCATAGTCCTCGACTGGATCAGCCTCTGGTTCATACATCGCTCTGGGGATCTGTCGCTGGGGCAGTTATATAGTAGCTTTAAACTGTAGTCTATAGCATGGCCTCCGCAATCTTGAATGCGGGCGTGTTTGCCTTAGTGAACTGGGGACTCAGCTTCGCCGACCAGAAGGCGGCAGAGGTCGAGCATGAGCGTCATAACCAGGCGATGGGGAAGCTGTCTAAGGAGAAGTTTGAGTACAGCAAAGCCCTCGAGCATATGCGCCAGAGGGAGGTACGCCGACGACAACTCTGAGCTCAGGCCAACCAGAGCCTCAAAGAGGCAGATGAGAGTCTCGATGAGTACTATGAGGCTGTAAAGATATCTGAGCCAATGCTCGAATATGAAGCATCGACAGGTGAGAAGACAGCAGAGCTTATAGTAGTGGTGGCAGCTGCAGCGGTGATGACTGGAGTCATGCTCTACACACGCTCAAGTTGAATACCTGATGTGTTCGACATGCATACCTTAGCATAGCCAAAGTAAAGTACCATCACACTTAATGAGCGAGTCCCAGCTATGAGGGTTCCGATGTTGAAGCTGAGCCGGTTGCCCTGATTAGGTGGGATGTTCCTGCCCCTGAGGTGGTGATGGCCTTTGAGTGCGGACTCGAGGTCATCGCTTCCACTGGTTAGGCGCAGAAGTGCATATGACTTAGTTTTCTGTCTGTAGAGTTGGCAATCAACCAGCTCACGTACCTCACCAAGAACATTGGTCCCAGCAACCACAAGCTTGAAGTCGTCTAGCTTATCCACTTGCTGGATGGCTCCTCCCTTCTGAACCAGGACCGCAACAGCGACACAGTCCGATGAACCATGATGAAATGTCAGCTCTACCCATTGGTTAGCTGTGGCTTGGACCTGCTGGTGTTCTCGCTCCACATGCACGATCCGCTGTTTGGAACCCGTTTGCTTCAGCTCCTGGTCATTCTCGTCATGCCAGACATGAAGTCTTGGAGCATTCATCGTCGCATCTGCGAGCTGCTCAGTGTACACCCGGAGAAACAGCCTATCTTGCATGGCAGCCGAATTCATGTGTGTGTTCTCGAGGAGGGTTAAGAGTGGAACTGCCACAGGCTTCTCGACACCTGCCCGTGGTTCGAATTCCGTGAACCCCTCATTGCACCCCACAGCGTAGTACCCCTTTCCCTTCGCATAGAAGGTTGGGCCACGAGCCAGCGGACCTAGGACTCGGTACTAATCGTTCACATAGATGGTGTCTACGGTGCTGTTGCTCTGCACGATCTTCCACCTGTTCAAAACCTGCGAGAGCTCTACCGTCTGTTCTATTGTGCTCTGAAGCTTGAACTCGAGTGTCATGCTCTTGATCTCATGGGTCTGTGCCAAGATTGCAAAGTCAATGTACTTCCCAGTAGCGGACAATGGGTTCTCATCGTGTATATTGGGTTGAATGACCATCAGGCAGTCCTTCTGAGGATCAGTGCGGTGCCATGTCGCGGGTTCAATGGCCCCATCTGGATGCTGCACATACTGCAGCATGTTTAAGGTCTGGGTGCATAGAGGGGTTAAACGGCTGCCATGTTTGGTAAAGTTCTATAGGCACGACAGTCAGCATGACAGCCATGGCATGCACTGTCCCACTGTGACAGGGTCTGAGGACTGCTTCGTGACATCAACATTATCCATGAGCGAGCCAAGGTCACACCTTCGTCTGATGCGGAGATACTGGCCACCATAGAGGAAGAAGCACCAGCTCATAGTACAAAAGAACTCCTGACTCGGATACTCTACCGGAAGTTTGACAACACCTAGGGCAGGACACTCCTACCTGAGGCCCTGACCAACAGTCCTGTTATTCTAGCTCTCCAAAGGGCGAGGGTTGACCCCACAGATCTACTAACGGTCGGGAAGTGGGCTGACGTATTTAGACTCCATAGCCAGGAAGAGCGAGAGTGGCTGGATAGAATCCAGTCTGGAGCAAATGACTACCTCAGGGATGCGATCAGTGATACTGGAGCAGAAGGTACTCAGGAGGGGGAGACTGTTGGCCGCAAGGAGGCTGTTGAGAACATCTTCAACACGAAAGAGCACTGGGGAGTGGCCAGTGATCTGGATGCATTTGTGAAATTCCTCATCAACCCCCTAGCAAGAAGGGCATTGCTAAGGCCTCATAGGGTAGGTGGGTCTACCGTCAGATACATCGGATTAACAAAATCCCAGAAGATGACCCTCAGTGGGAAGAGCTTCAGCGAAAGTATAACCTTAAGAAGAATCCACAGTCTTCTGCCAAAACTACCGAAGTAGCCGAGGAGATCGCGGACGAAGTAGCTTTTGCCAAAACTGCCGAAGTAGCCGCGGAGACCACGGATGAAGTAGCTTCCGCCAAAACTTTCGAAGTAGCAGCAGAGACCATGGACAATGGTCCTCAAGCAGCGGAGACTGCGGACGAAGTAGCGGAGACCGGGGATGAAGCTTCTGATGAATGAAAAAAAGTTGCAGCGGAGACCGCCGCTCAGTCTGTCAGCAACGACGCATAGAGCAGGCTAGTTTTCTGGCTGGATTCAGCTTGTAGGTGAAGGTCTGCGCCCTTTCCAGAGATGGCTTGTCTCCTTGTTGCTGAAGATGAAGCGGTACAGCTCAGCTGCCCTCTGTACACCTGCGATAAAGTCCCCTTTGGTCTCCTTGAGGGTTAGGCTGTTGTATATGGTCTCGGGCAGGGCACGTCCGCACTTGGAGCTGTAGTATAGCAACCAGGCATTGTGGTGGAAGTCTGGTGAGATCTCTTGGGTGTACTTCTGAAAGAGGATGAAGACAGTTATCTTTGTGTGCCGGATGCGCCTGGTGATGTTGCTGAGGTAGGTGACTGTCTTCTGGTCCATTGCAGGGTCATCACTAGAACAGGTGGTTCTGTCAGTAGAGCTGCCGGAAGCTTCTCCATCAATGCTTGCATGTTCTGTGTCTTGGTGATTGGGCCATTGTACCATTGATCATTACTGTCAACCACCTCAGCGGCGGAGTCAGACACCAGAAGGATGTATTGAGAGTGTAGATGTTCGGCCAGGAGAGCCCGCAGCAAGATGTTTTTCCCATGTCCTGATGGGGAAATGATCAGCACCACCTGGCCAGCATCGGCCGGGCCACGGTCGAATGGTACAGACATGCGTGCACTTGGTTGGCGGTAGCCTCGTCTATATCTGGGAGACTAAACGGCAGCACTTCCTGCACCAGCTCTTTCGCCTGCAGAGCGGGGAATCCTGCACCTCATGCGGATACGAAGGATGCGATGGAGGTGTCAAGCATGAAATCCCAGCAGCAGCTGAGAAGATAGCGTAGAGGGCCTGTGTCAGCACCCACAGTGTCTAGTCCATTCAGTATCTATATGAAACATGCACGGGAAGCCATGACTATCCTGTTATCTTAAACGGCAAACCAAAGTACCCTGACTTCTTCACCTCTGCTAGCCGGAGGCGGGTGGTAACACCTGTTTGGCCGTCGACAGTGATATGGCTCAGGCCAAGGGTGCCTATCTTGAGATTCACTCCATCCTGTCGGAATGAGCTCCGTGGTTTCAGCAGATCCGTAACCAGGTCCTATGCATAGGACTCAGCTATAACCTTGGTGGCTCCAGCCTCATCGACTCCGAGCATACCTCGCATCGTCGCCCGCTCCTTGATGTAGGTTCACGCTATGCAAGAAGTACTATGATGTCTTCTGGAGGGAGTTGAAGGACTACAAGAAGAAGACACCAGATGAGCTCGCTCAGCTCTCCGGTGCTGAGCTGACAGAGGGGCTGTGAAGCTCTATCTAGGATTTGGCAAGGGACAGATCTGCTTCCTCGAATACCTTCTCATGGGCGGGAGTATCATCGAGCAGCTCCTTCCAGCTAAAGGTTTCTACAAGGATCGCGAGTATCTGTCAGATGTGTTCGAGCAGTTGCAGACCGCCATGGCCTCACTGGACTCAGAGCTGCGATACTACAAGCTGGAAAAAGGATGCGCTGCCGAACCCTCCAGCACTTGGATGTGCATGTTGGCAGCGGGCATAGGGGCTGTAGGGCCTACCAAGCTGGTTCAGTGTCTCACCGTGGTCCCCACTGCTACTGTAGAGTGTCAGGATAGTCTTATAGCTGATTTGCTACCGGAGGAGTAGGCTGATCCCGAGCACCACAATAGCTAGGCCTGACACCACATGTAGAGCTACCACGGGAAGCGGTGTCATGTCGACTGGCTGCAGTGTCGGGGTGCAGCTGAAGCTGCCATGTCGACTGGCTGCAGTGTCAGGGTCGGAACCACTGTATGGCTCAGACTATGCGTAGGTGCATTGATGGCAGTGTTGAAGCCGAAGTGGACACCGGGGAACTCCCCATGACTATCATGTTGCTATAGCCCCTGACTTGGAGGTCCTCGATGTTCATGATCGTGCTGCTCGGAATCAACCGTAGGTGTGGTGAAATAGCAAAGTCAAGTTTGCGACGAGCCTTCTGCAACCCCTGCTTGAACTTAGCAATTAGACTGCTGGGGTCTGCCACGATGATCATATCCTCAATGAGACTGATGAACATGGCCTGGACCTCTGCTCTGCTGATACCACCTATGGAATGCCGCAGCTGGGTCTGTGCCATAAGGAGGCAGTAGCACAGGGCTTACAGGGACTGGTTGATTTGAACGATCCCTGCTGGTGTGATGCCTGAGGTGGTGTGTGGGACAAAGTACTTCCACACATCTGGATAGTCCTGCCGCAAGCCAGTGATGTGTATATTTTGCACCAGTGCTCCAGGGTCGGAGTCTGGATCGAATGAGAATGTCGCTGTTTTCCAATGGCCTACTCGTCAGGGGGTTCGATAGGGGAATCCTGAGTAGTCACGTCTCGGGTCACCATACATAACCCCTGGACCGCTGTTGTCACCACCATGCTACCGATAGTCTGGGTGAGCGCTGAACTCTCTCTATCTCTCTCTCTCTCTCTCTCTCTCTCTCTCTCTCTCTCTCTCTCTTTCTCTCTCTCTCTCTCTCTGTAGTTAGTCTGCTGGTCGCTGAGACGCTATGACTGTTGAGCTGTGGGTCGAAGTCGTTTGTATCAGGGAGGCTTGCACCCAGCTCATGGAGGATTTGTCGCACCATGAAGTACATGTGGAATCTGAGACAGCTGACGATGAGCACAGCTTCAGGAGTACCAGAATAGGAGTGAAGCAGGATGAAACTTACTCCACATCCTGCCATGGCACACCACACAGCAAAGTTCAGCTGCTGATTCCAGTCTGAGAGGCTTGGAGCAGCCATCCAAGTATGAGCTTGCTTCGCATCCTTGATGGTGATGGGGGCGGTTGGTCAACAGTCGTGGGTTGATGGAGAAGCTGGTTCGGGACTGTCCATCCACTGTGATGGAGAACTGTCTTAGCTCTGGTATATCATCCAGTAGACCTCTCAGGCCAGTCAAGAGTGTACCCAGGAGGGGTGATTGGCTCCGGATGACTGTCGTGAGGTTCAGTGGGAAGGCCATCTATACTGGTGTTCTTAAAGCTACCGTACAGGCAGCACACTATTTGTAGTCGTCTCGACTTCAGAGACCAGCGAGGCGACCTCGCCGTAACATCTTGTTTTTTAACTCCTCCATATCAACCTGCCCGCTGGAGCCTTTGAGGTATTGATGTCGCACTTTAGGTTTCTCCGTGCGGTACAGGGCTTGGACCTTCAATATATGGTGGTACTCTTCATCAGTGACCTGGCCATCCTCGAGAGTTTTGCTGACAGACTCGTCGATAGTCTGTAGCATACTCTGTGCCAGAGCCACGTACTTAGCATGCTTCTCCAGCCTCCATGTGATCTGCTGCTGCCCCACCCCAAGCGTGTGGCCAAGACGGCTAGTGTCACGCCACCCAGCGGGACGGCGACGATGGCCCCCACCCCTGTAGCAAGAGTGGCCACAGCTGCCACCCCAGCACTGGCTCCAATCACACGCACAGCAGTGGTTGTATGCGCGAGGACGTTGTAGGCTGTCTTATATCGCCTGCACGTTCTGCTGTACTTTTCTGCCTCATGGCCGAGATTCTGTCTGATGGTATCTATCTGCTGGAGTCGCCAGCCATGGATGGTACCGCCCTCATCAGCCGTCAGGGGGGGGGGGTATATTTCTGGCTGCTTCCGCCACTCTGATTTTGCCATAGTATACCTGGAGATTAAACCTGCATCACCTGCAGAATCTGCTCATGTGTCCTAGAAGGGTACATTTTGGAGAGCCTGGCAAACCGTGCCAGCTTGCTGGTTTCGAGACAGACGTCTCTTAGACAGCGGTCATCCAGCACTATGTCGGGTGCTGGTAGCTTTCAGAGACATGACATCTGGAACTTCACCTTATGACCAAGATAGTAGGTCTGCCGCTGGATGGCTTTCTTGGTCTTATACTCCTGCGCCATCTCCTCTTTCCACTGTATGACATCTGGCTCATCCTCGTCTGTGAAGACACCTGGCTCATCGTCGTATGTGAAGACATCTGGCTCATCGTCCCACATACTCTCTGGCTCATCCTCGTCCGCGGGCTCTGCTGCATCGTCCGCGGTCTCCGCTACATCTGGCTCATCGTCGTATGTGAAGACATCGCCCCGCTTACTCTCCTCCAGGAGAGTCTGCCAGTATCGGGAACCTTCACTGTTCCTTCGCCTCCTTGCAAGGCTCGCGTTCTCTTGATACCAGTTCTCCCGCTGTAGTCGCTCTCCTTCTTGTTGCAGTGCGAGCCTCTGTTCGTTTAAGGCCTTCATCTGTGCAGGTGTCATGAAGGAGCGAACCTCTTTCTTCATCATCTCGGCCAAGGTCAGATAATGCTGGTATGATATCATGTTGTCGTCAGGTCAATGAGTAATAAGAGTGTAAACTCTAAATGGGCGTCCGATATCCCACCCGTGCTGGCATATATGTTAATGGAGGGGCTGCCAAACAGGTGATTTACAGGTGTGAACAGGCTAGGACTGATAGCATCTCGAAGAGGACCCATTCTATATGGTACTGTACCACCCGTCTCCCCTCTAGAGAGGGTGAGATTACGTTCTCACCACCGGAGAGCAGCAGTCGGACAATCGGCATGGTTATGTCTTGTTTAAACCCCTCCTATAGCGTGCTATGGAACCCATATTTGCTCACTCGACTGGTCTTGCTGACCTGGCAGATGTGTACGCAGTTGATGATGCCAAGGTAGAAGAGAGCGATGGCAAGTCATTCACCCTACAGTACGAAGCAAGCTCAAAGGCATTCTCCCTCCACCCCATTGGTTGTGATGGGGTGGAGCTGCTCACAGACCTCAAGGGTGTGACGAAGGAGCTCCTGGGTCGCAACATAGATGGCCACAAGATCATGTTTCGGTATGATTTCCCGAAGAGGAAGTACATCCTCGAGCCGTTGATTGAGCTCTCAGATACAGAGGGGGCAGACATCAACACCCTAAATAACGACCTCAGCTTTCATCTGGTCACACCGAATTCGAGCGGTGCCCCGCCGATGGCCCATGATGGCCTGCTATTGACCCTGGCAAAAAACCTGCAGTTCATATTTGAGAAGAATGAAGTGTGGTACTGCGCTGGACCTGGGTGTGACTGGCAAACATGGTTGCCCCTATATAGGCCTCCCGCAGTCATTGACATAGAGGTTACTCCCCTCTCCACTGTTGTGAAAAAGGATGGAACAGTTCGAAAGCTCTACAATCAGGGATTATCCGTCCTCACCTACATAGGTGAAGGTGTCTCCCTGACGAGGGTGGGTCACCGGATCGGGGTTACAGATGGAAACCTCCTGCTGCGTCGTCCATTTGATGGACCAGAAGAAGCTATTAACCTCCAGGAGGGCACCCTACGGGCAGATGGTGTGTCACATGTCTCCAAAGTCAAGGGTGCTGTTAAACTGCTTCAGCGAGTCGGACTCACTAGCCCGCAAACGACTCATATAGTACTAGAGCTACGTTTCTTAGCCGGCGGCAGAGTGAAGCAGCTAGCCCCTGCCCCTGAGGGGATGAAGATCACTATCAATCCGGATGGAACAGGGCTTGATCTGGTACAGATATTTCTCGAGGGGTTCACTCTGTTCAGTTTAACTCTTCATATATAGCCATAATTCTCATAATACTGCTCGTGCTGGCGTCTACAGCAGTGGCACAGGGCGCTGAGACTGCCATGATATTGAATGCCAAGTGGGCCCACTTCCGGGATGACCCCCAGTACAATCCTTGGGTCGACCCCATGCGGAGAAACATTTACAACCGCTTTCACCCACGTAAAGAGATCAAGTCTGTCTGCCACTTCTATGGGGTGGAGAGGGTAGGCCGTGTTGTCTGTTGGAGACCCCTGCTCAGCACCAGATTCTCTGCATAACATGTGAACATGCCAGAGTCTGCCGTGGTTCAAATGCTAATCACTTTAGCCTCCTCCCAGGTGAGCGTTGTCAAGGTAGATGGAAGCCCCTATGGGTGGTCCCATCATGCCGATGTGACTCTGGCAGAGACTACGTGTTTGTCTGAGCCTACACAGAATAGAGAGAGAGAGGCCGGCCCTGTGGTTGATGGCGGTCAGTGGTGTATATCACTGTGGAGACTTGTCTCTAAATGCGCGTTCAGACCCTGGTAGTAGTAGTAGTGTGATACTACCTCCCTGGTTGCCGTTCGGTGATCCATGGTGGCCCCGTCTCAACAACATATGCCCCAGGGATTGAGAGGGCAGTGGGGGCTCATTTGTCTAAATGGAAATCCAGTTGAGGGAGGTGGGGGCTCATTTGTCTAAATGAAAATCCAGTTGAGGGAGGTGGTAGCATTTTGACCCCGACAGTACTACTCATCAGAATATGGTGGTAGAGAGAATTGAAACTTAAAAGGACACGAGTGCTACTCTCCTCATACCAGACAATATTAATTCACATAAAACGAGATGACATAAAGCCCATAATAGTCTGTATGGTGTAGTTCGGATCGACCGGTCAGGTGCCGGCTGTACCAGCTAAGCTGGGTAAATGCCGCCTGTCCTGGATTCGTTCCCTGAACACGCTCCCTGGGTAGAGCTATAAGCGTATATGAGCCTCTGGGAGAGATCGCGTCGTAAAAACGACTTAAGTTCGTTAAAGCGTGTAGCACGCATGAGCAGGCGTAAAACTGTTTTGACAATCTAAACATAGAGCCGTAGCTTCGTGCTATGCCGAGAATACACTATACACTATCTCGCTCCCGTTTAGCATAGGAGATCTCACGAGAACACGAATGACTGTTTTGACAGAGTAGTGTACCGAGTAGGTATATTGTAATTCCTAATAATTGCTTATTCTCGGCGAATCTGGCATCAATCAAGACCAGAATTCGATGGGCTTTCCGAATCTGTAAACCATTTCAAAATCGGTTGAGAAATGGCTGAGTTATACACGGAAAACCCATTTGATTATCTTCAAAATATTGCCGTGACGTCGTAACCATGTGTACGCAGAAATTCTAGAATGTTCTAGAACAATCGACTGCATCATTATTAGCTACGCACTGATTGGCTATTGCTCGACCGATGATTGGTTGAAGCCTGCGACGAGTAGTATAAAAGGAGATGAAATTCAGAACTCGAGAGCATCCTTGGCCAGGGGCCGATTAGGTTGGATCTGTTACAGCTACTATCAGCGAGACGGGTATTAAATAGATCACTTCGGTCTCCGTCAGTTTCTCTCCCGTAGCCAACATCAGCAACCCAACCCACCGCACCTAAAGCAATCTTGTATCTTTGGAACTTTTGAATATTGTTCATGACTAAATCAAGAACTATCTCGGAACACAAACTTGCGGTGAGGCCTTTCCCGGGCTGCAGTGTGATCCTACAGATGTAGAGGCAGCGATGTTCTTTGGTTGATGACTCGCCGGCTCTGCAGGCCACGCCAAAATGTGGTTATTCCCAGGTTTATTTAAACTCTTTAACCGCAGCAAGTAAACTTTGCCCGGTATGGCTTTAGAGCTAATTGATGTACCCCGTACCATAAGCTTAGTTATGTATCTTCATCCATATTCAACAACCCCTGCTTATTTCTTCCTAGCTGTAATGTTATTGTATCACTTACTGACTGCTCATTAGACATTATTATATTGTGATTACCATCCTGAGTTCGATCCACTTCCGTCCTGGACTGCATACTGGAATCCTGTTTGCGGGAACCGACATGCGGGAACTTTCCAGCTTCAAGAGAATGCATCAACTCATGTCACACTAAGGATGATGTATCAATTTCAGTAACACGCTAGCCCATCATTAAGAATGGCTACCGGCTATTCAAGTAACTATACTTAACATCTTAATTATTCCGTTAGTCACATTTGTAGTTATTAAACTTTATTTGTGTAAATGGTTCCAATGACTAAAAGGAACCGTAATGGTCTTAGGACCGCTAGTTATAATATCTTTATTTGTTTATAGTTATTCTTATTTTACTGTAAGGTGTTTTTACTAACCGCACCGTAGTAGGTCTGCCAACCTGTGCGTCATATATTATTCTTATAATCCTTTCACGCTGTATTGTTTGTACTGGTTAGTCTTATGTAAGTCGCGGGGTAGTGTCAGGCCATTCCGGTGTCTGGTGTCGACTCACTGTGCCGCAAGTGCACGACGAATGATGATGCTGATTAGCTTCCGGTCTCGGGGTTACGGATCCTTTGCGATACTGCCCTATGGGTAACAAAGACCGGCTCCTAAGGCCGGTGGAACTTAATTTTTCAGGTGGGGCTGTGCGACCATCGTCGCCAACATTAAACACTACAGTCTCATCCCAAGAGTTTGTGTCACCAGTATGCTTGTCATAGCAATTTTGTGATCTATGGACTTACAAGATTTGATTTGGTAACCTAATTAACATGAGTCTATACAATAGTTTTACCTAAACAGACAGTCAACTCTGCTAGATAAATACAATGAGCATACGAAAATACAAGACATATAGACAGCCAGATGAACTTTTAAATGTGGGGCTCCCGGAGGTACCACACAGACTCGTAGGTCCGCAGAGGTATCCCCATAAGGGAGGCTCCCGCACACGAGATAACTAATTAACTTAATATAAGCTATTATGCCTCTAAGCTGAAAGGAAAGAAAATGATCTTTTAAAGTGTCGAAAAATCATGTGCCTCACGCGGGCACTACTCCTAGTGCTAGTTTGGGTGAGTAGTATTATCCTCACGTGGGCCATCATCACTGAATCCTTGTGGGAGGCGAGTGCCTCGCGCGGGCCTCCGTCACAGGAAAATGTCGCCATTGCTTAAAGCGGGAGAAGAGCATTGGCCGAAAAAGGCTTACTCTAATATTCAACCAAAATGCTGTAAAGAAAGGATCATACCTAGTGAAATTATGACGATAAGGTTGCGTGCTGTTTTACATGAAGACGGGACAGGTGATTCCCAAAGGATTCCCACGTCACCGTCTTATGTAGTTTTCAATATGCTGAATTAGTAGTTGCTGCTTTTATTTATGCGGGAATTCTTCTATGCCTAACCTCATATTTAGTTTTAAGAGACAAGAACTATTTTAGGCCGCAAATGGCTGGCGTCTCCCTAGCCTTTAGATACGGCTGTCATTAAGAACGGATGCCCCAAGACGTCAATACTGATGACAGCATGCATACATGTTACTTCGCAAGATCTCCGAACTGGGTAAGAATCCGGACATCTTGCTCCATAACCACATAAGACGTCACAGGACATTGGTTACTCTTTACAGAAGCAAGTTTAGGCAACTGATCGATCGTTATGGTGGGGGTAAGAGAGACAAATTCCCACCGTGAATGTCCTTCCCGTGAGGGCGTGGCAGATCTTAATATCATGCCTAGACATTCTTACGGAATTCGGTGGGGATGCGCATCTCGTCCGTCACCAGGTCCTATGGAGCTATCTTTTTAACCTGACATTAGGTTTAAATGCAAGTTGCCCAGTCATGCACTGCAGAGCGGGAGGATTGTTCACCATATAAAAAAAAATAAAAATTAAGATATGTTTTAGCAGTGCTTCCTACCTTGGCAAGGGTAACTAACTACTAAGTATCTGAAGATACACTGGGAATGTGTGTGACACAACACCCTGGCCATCACCGCTCGGAAACCCCAATAGTTTCATATTAAACCTATCCTATCGAGCTGAATAGATAGGTTTTTAGTTGGTAGCATGCCGGGCTAAACAGAGTTATAGCACGGACAGCCACCTCAGTGAAAAATTGTTGGTGGCGTGAGAACGTGCTGCATATACAAATGTTGCTCTATAGTGTTTCCTACGTGCACTGCAGTCCTATATTTTTCTATAACTAAACAAAACATATAAACTAATGGCTAATTGCCATATATAAAACTAACCAGCATAAACAATACAATGTAAAATGATCAGAATAATATATAAAGTACAGGTTGGGAAACCTACTATGTTGCGGTTAGTAAAAACACCTTACAGAAAATAAGAAAAACTATAAACAGATACAGACATTATAACTAGCGGTCCTAAGACCGTTATGGTACCTTTTAGTCATCAGGACCGTTTATACAGATACGGTATAATTATTAAAGATGTAATTAATGGAATAATTAAAATGTTAAGTATAGTTACTTGAATAATCGGTAGCCACTCTTAAGCATGTCGGTTCCCGCAAACAGGATTTCCACAAGCAGTCCAGGACGGGAGCGGATCGAACTCAGGACTGTAATCACAATATATACACCTGTGCAAAAGTTAAGCACCAGCAAAAACAATAGAACGTAGAAACATGATGGTACAACTAGGCTGCCATACTTTTTGTCCCCGCGTTAGCTGACATAATTCCAAGTACGAAATGCACATGCATGCATGACTTCACGCCGCTTGATGTCCGTGCGTGGCGGGAAACAGCACACGTGTTCAGTTATGTAAAAGTCCAGTTTGAGGTGTAGAACATTACATACAGATTTAGGCGACAAGATTAGGAATTTTGTGTTCATGACCGTGGTTTATTTGTACAGAGAGAATTAGCTCTTGATTGTGAACCGCTATGGCAAGACGAAGGTTAAGTGATCGTGTGAAATGGCAAATCATAGGCATGCATACCACTGGTATGTCATGCAGAGAGATTGGCAGACAGCTGAACATTAACCATACTGTAATCAGTCGTTTGATTGCAAAACATGGGCAAACTAACGAGGTGAAGGACAGGCCTAGATCTGGAAGACCGAAGAAGACTACTGCCCGTGATGATCGAGCCCTAGTACGCCTTGTTAGGAGATCTCCATTCACCAACAGCAGAGTGCTCAGCCAGCAATGGGAAACGCGCAATAGAGTGTCAATGTCTACCGTCAAAAGGAGACTGTATGCTGCTGGCATGAAAGCTAGGAGACCTGTCAGACGTCCTCTCCTCACTGCACACCACAAAGAGGAGCGTCTGAGGTGGTGCAACGAAAGAAGACACTGGAACATGAGATCCTGGAGACGGGTACACTGGTCCGATGAAAGTCGGTTCCTGCTTCATGCCACAGATGGTCGAACTCGTGTATGGAGGTCCAGACGCACAGCGTACGACCAACGTAACATCATGGAAGAAGTTCCATTTGGTGGAGGTTCCGTTATGATATGGGGGTGCATCTCATTTGATTGTAAGCTGGATCTGTTGACTGTACCTGGAACACTAAATGGACAAAGATATCAAGATTCCATACTGGATAGAGTTGTGGTCCCTCATTTTGTAAATCATGCACCTGGAACCCACCCTATATTCATGGATGACAACGCCCGACCACATCGTGCTAGAGCTGTGCATGAATACCTCCGCCAGAGTGCCATCGAAACCCTACCATGGCCAGCAAGGAGCCCTGACATGAACCCTATTGAGCATATCTGGGACATTCTGGGAAACATGGTGAGAAGGAGGGATCCTCCTGTGCAGAACCTACAGGAATTAACAGACGCACTCCATCTTGAATGGCAACGAATACCACAATGGCGTATCAGTCGGTTGGTGACCAGCATGAGACGTCGTGTCCAGGCCGTCATCCAGGCACAAGGTGGATATACCCGGTATTAATAATGACAGTCTCAAACTCGTGCACAGATGTTAAACTTCGTTTTCAGACACCATTAATGACAATCTAGCCACGTGTGTCAACTGTAGGGCAATAGTTGTCAGTTGTGTCACCGTAACCATATTCAGGCCTCGTTTTCAAGTTCAAACAAAAACATAGTGATACAGTGTTTCCCCACCATCATAATCAGCATTCCTCTAGTTGCATTATTACCTCTTGCACTAAGGTGGATGGGTACATAAATGTTTATGCTATTGCTTTCTTCATAGCATATGAATATACCCTCGCATGTGCGTAAAAATAGGGTGGTGCTTAACTTTTGCACAGGTGTATAGAATGTCTAACGAGTAGTCAGTAAGAGATACAATAACATTACTACTAAGATGAAAGTTCCCGTACAGCGATGGTATGGATGGAAGTTACCAACAACCCGATCATAAGCGGGGGTTGTTGGATACGGATGAAGATACAGAACTAAGCTTAACAATGCAGGGTACGTCAGTTAGCTCTTAAGACGTACCGGGCAAAGTTTACTTGCTGCGGTCAAAAAGTTTAAATAAACCCGCACGACATCAGTGCGGGGATGGTTGAATAACCACTTTTTGGCGTGGACGGCGGTGCCGGCGAGTCATCCACCAAAGAACATCGCTGCCTCTACGTCTGTAGAATCACATTTTCAGGCTGGGAAAGGCCTCACCGCAAGTTTGTGTTTCGAGTTAGTTCTTGATGTATTCGTGAACAATATTCAAAAGTTCCAAAAATGCTCCCGCACAATCGGGAGATACAAAATTGCTTTAGTGCGGTGGCTTGGATTTCTGCAGTTGCTACAGAAGAGAAACCTTTGAGACCGAAGTCATCTGCTTAATGCCTGTCTTGCTGGTAGTAGCCGAATACAGATCCAACCTATTCGGCCCCTGGCCGAGGATGCACTCGAGTTCTGGATTTCGTCTCCTTTTATACTACTCGTGACGTCATAGGCGCAGGCTCCAACCAATCATCGGTTGAGCAATAGCCAATTAGCGCGTAGCTAATAATAACAACGCAGTCGAATGTTCTAGAACATTCTAGAATTTCTGCATACACGTGGTTACGACGTCACAGCAATATTTTGAAGATAATCAAAAGGGGTTTTCCGTAACCGATTTTGAAATGGTTTACATATTCAGAAAACCCGTCGAATTCTGGTCTTGATCAATGCCAGCTTAGGCGGGAACAGGTAATGAGAAAGGATTACAATGTACCCACTTGGTACACTAAAAGCACCATCCTATCTTGGTCGTGAAATACGCGCTGCCAAAATTAGTATTAAGTGTGCGCATGCGCGCTATGCGCTTTAACAAACTTAATCGTTTTTACAACGAGATCTCTCTCATAGGGCCATATTAGCTCTACCCAGGGGGGGGGGGGGCGTGTTCAGGGAACAAATCCAGGCCAGGCTGCGTGTACCCACTTAGCTGGTACGGCCGGTACCTGACGGGTCAATCGAAACTACACCACCACCTCCTAGTTTGACATCCATGGCAAATGATCGCGCATTGCGGATCGATGCACGGACATATGCTAGGTGGGAATTATAGACTTCCTGCATAGGCGCGTGGCCGGAGAGGAGTAGTGACGCGATAGACGCACATTTTTAAGAGACAAATCACATACAGGTGCCAAAGAGGAGAGGGGAGGCATACTTTTAGTTTTAATTTTTGACCTGGAATTATTTTTCCAGGTCTTTTCTTCTTTTTTTTAAAATATATCGGTGCGTGCTTTTAACTTTGTTTAGCCAATTATTCCTAAACAATAGCTCGCATGGGTGTTCTCTTAGGGCATGGATAATTATTATCTCCGCAGAGAACACCCAAGCTCCAACGTACCACAATTTAAGTTAAGATATATAATGATATATATATATATATAATATACGTACATAATTTCCACGTAATATACCCTTATGGGGTATTTAAAATATTATCACTGAATTACTTGCACACCCCGGGTAAATAAAGGGGGATTATGACATTATTGCACTGCGGGGTGTTGTACATTTTACGTCGCACACGACGTTCTTACAACACCGGAGTCTGCAGTGCTCATTTTGTGCAGGGTAGTGGCAGTGCCAGTGAGTCGGATTGTAGGTCGAGGCAATGATGCGGGAGCGGATGCGGCAGGTGATGACATCTTCTGAGACTTGGCGTACTTCAAGAGGCGATTTGCAGTGACATTGGGCATGGCATGGATGTCCTGCGTGTGAGCCATACGTCTTTTCCCCGCATATGATCGTTCAGGTGTAGTCCTCTTCCTGATTGCTGGATGAGAAAGACTGGGATGAGGATGCTGGATGACACAGGTTGGAGTGATGCTAATAGATGTAGGCTGCGACGGTCCTGGTCCCTCGTCTATGGTCAGGTCAGGAGGAGATGGCGACTGTGGGTAGCTTGGAATCTCCATCTCCGTAGGCGTCGTGATAACCACCGATATTGGCTGACTGGACGTGATTGCTTTGGACAATACGGGTGCGGGTGTAGTGTTTATAGTTTTGTGGCTGGTTACAATGTCTGCGCGCAGTATTCTTCAAACAGCTACCCGATACGGAGTGACCCATGCGCTCCATCATCATCACCGTGTGTTAGAAGTGACATTAATTTCTGGGGAGGAAAGCGAGGATCATGCCGCTTTAGCCACACGTTTTGAATCTCGGTTACCAGTTAAAGTTCTCCCGACTTCTAACACACGGTGATGATGACGGAGCGCATGGGTCACTCCGTATCGGGTAGCTGTATAGAGATACTGACACATTACACAGAAGGCGGTCTGGAGGAGATGATCCTTGTTAACATGAAGTGTGCGGTCGGAATTTCTCATAAAAGTTCTGGTACAGGGTTCTCCGCTAGCTAATAACGAGCTGCATGAGAATCTTTTTGATTCTTCTTCAGACGAATCCGACAACGCTAAATCTTCGAGGAGTGACATCTCGTTCCTGCATGGTAGTTGGTTGCGGGAACCTAATTAAAACCTAAAACCCTATCTCTTCATTTTGAACTTTCCAGGCCAAGTATTGTAATAATGAATTAATAATAATAAAGAAACAGCAGAATTTAGTTTTTGACATGAAAGAAGCCTAATGCTATTTGAGTTTCAGAGCGCGCTTCCTCCTTTTATACTATTTAGTGACATCATAGACGGCGGATGACCACACCTGGAAGATTTGCAGGTGATTTGGTCAGCCTTATATGGAAAGTTTTTCTTTTTCCCATTCTGATCGTCACAGGATTAATTCCTCCCGTATAAAGGGAGTACTTTTAATTATAAGAGGAATTGCTCACTAACTTAGTCTTACTTTAGCGCATTACAAATTTTACGATCAACATAAAAACAGGGTACTACTTATTCCCGAGGAGCATCACCTTTTAATTAGCATGATGCGGTTTTACAGATTGGATGCTTATAAACTTGCCTGTTTTAATTTTGGGCTGGAGCGTCCGATGGGGTGTGTGGGAGCCTGGTGACGTCAGTGGTAATTACCACGACTCACCCTCACCACTCCTCCATCACGCCGTGGTAGTCGCCTTATTTGGGCGGCTCTTTGGTTTAAAGCGTTTGATCCAATTCACTGGAAATAGCAGTAAAAATCACGTGGCCCTTGGAAACACATTGTTGATCGGAAACATATGTGCTGTTTACGGCAATGGCCGAAATACTGTTGCTGAGGTGTAGTCTTTGTAGATGCGAGATATTGAAATATATATGTTATATCAAGACTGTTTAAAATAATGTCCCTATTTGCGCGGGTTCTTAAACATGCGTCTTATAGTTGTCTGTAAAAGGTAGTTCTCAGCTTGTGTTGATTGTGGACTAGAACGCAGAGAAGAGAATTTTTGAAATTCTCTTTGTAATTATACTGTTAGATTTTTGATGCCGCATTACCGGCCCGTGCACTAATGATTTGTAGCACGTTAGAGCAGTTGTGTTCTTAATCAAAAATGTAACAGTAAAGCTGTAGGTAATTTGATGTGTGGTTTAAACAGATCTATGCAGGCGGTAGATCAAAGTTACTGATCCCGACAAGATAGCTGTGTTTTCTGAGCGGAAGGGCTGCCAAGCAATCTCCTCAATGGGTAGAACTAGCTTCGTCCCTGCTTAGACCAGACATATTAATACCATTCAATAATAGTTAAATTACGGTCGAACTCGGAAGTGGGTGCACACAGTGTTGCAATTTACAATGCCATCGTTTGGAGATTGTGAATACAGTCAACCTGAGTGTCCATGTTCCTGACATGTTGGTGATTTGCGTTTGAAACGCGCGACTGGTTATCTGTAGATGATACTTGCGCTGTCGTGAAGGTTACGTTTTTATGGCCGCCAGCTGCGGGAGGGGGGGGGGAGGCGGCATGATGTCAACTTTATCGAACCTTGATGGTATTTCGCTCTGTATTGGCCGAGCCCGGGAGTGGGACAGAGTTACTTTAGAGCGCAGATGACCTGTCGGATGCTATAGTAACTGTGATCAATCCATTATCGAATTCAACTTTTCGGTAGCAAAATCCTACTCGTGACTGACGACAATGCGGGCTTCTTGCTCTCTTAATAAAATCGTGGGAGAGAAGGGGGGGGGGGGGACGTTGGACAAACGTTTCTCCCGTGACGCGTACTGTAGATGGCTGTAGTGTAATCCTTCTATCCTCATGTTCAGTTCTCCCGTAACTATATAAGAAGGTGTGTGCGGGAGATTTGTTGGCTGTTGTTTGTTGACGATAATGTTGTTGTCGGAAGGTCCGGGCTGCTGTATGATGCTAATGTTAAAGCGCAGTGGGCGCATTCCAGTTTTCCATGCTGGTGAATGCTGAGTCTGTTGTTATTGTGGGAGGTGGGGGTTTGCGGGAGATATTATTTCTCCCGCATCTGGTGCGGGTGGAACTGTTACGGACGTTTTTACGTCTCTACCGGGAATTAATTAATACCGGTAGCTGCTGCTAAATGATGTTGTTGCTGGTGTTGAATGTCTAGGTTATGCTGAGTATAACCGAGTATGTATGTGCTGTATGCGCAATGATGAATTGACGTATCCAGCCTTGAGGGCAGGTGTATTCTGTATGTGATGACGTTCTGTCTGTGGTGTGATGTCCTGACTGCTCACGGGGGGGGGGGGGGGGGGTATGGTAGGCCTAATGGATGGGGGCCTTTGGACAGGGGGATGTGATCATCTCCCGTTACACGATGGTTGGTGTCCTGTCATAGTTTTTAGACACCGGGAAAATTCGAGCCGAGAGTCTGCTGAACAGGTTGCTTCCCTGCCCACTGCGGGGGGTATTGTTGGTCGGTGTGGTGTGGGATGCCACCTCCTCTGTAGCAGCAGTCTCTCTCATATCTGAAGATTGACAGTCAACAGATGACAAGTGGAGTGTGGAATGGACTGGGCCGGTGATGTCCGAACTTGGTGTATAGATAAGAGATGCGAATTGGAGTGATGCCAGTGGTGGGACTATGGAAGAGGGTGTCCCTTGGGATGGGTGTGGTTTCACGATTTTGGGAAATGGTCGGGTACATCTCATACGTTTTGCGGTTCTAGACACGCCAAGGCTTCACCTTGCCTCTTCACTTCCATGCTATTCATCATATGTTCCACCCCATGGGAAGCATGGCTTGGGTCAGCCTCCGCTTCCGCTTGTGGTAACTCTATGATGGGGGGGGGGGGCATAGCATGAAGTGGGTGGGAATGGGAATAGATCGGGGGAACAGCTTTTCCATCCGGTCCCTTGGACAAAACAAACACAAAGTTCTTCAGATATGGCTTCCCAAATCGAGTAGACCCGTGCTGAGGAGAGAGAGGGCGAGTACGTATCTCGTCATCGTCGTCAGTGTTAGCCACTTGTTCACCTGCATTCTGGCTTGGTAGAAGCTGGGTTGAACTGGCACCACGGTGCTCTGCGCTGATCATGGGAATACTATTTTCCATAGAAATATCTGTCTGGGTACCGATGGCATGAGAAATTCCCAGCCCGAGCTCTGGTGCTGGTTCGTCACTGACACACAGTTTAAGTCGATCGAAGTGGATGACTGAGGTCAGGCCATCCAAAGCACGGATATGGTAGGTCACGTTCGACGTCTTACCTACTACCACATAGGGGCCTTTCCACTGGTAACTCAGTTTACTTGGCACGTTTGCAGACCATCGTGAATCGTGTACCCAGACCATACTTCTTGCTTCATAGGGATCTCCATGCACGCTCCAGTCGTGCCATGTCTTTTGCGCCGGTGTGCAGTGGATAGAGTTTCTCTCACTAACTCATGGGCTTGCTCTATGTGCTGCTGCAAGAGTTCAACATGGAGAGATGGTGAATTGTTCTCTCCTGGAATTCGGGGCAATGTCATTCCAGGGGTAAGGCTAATTCATGGCCTAACATTAACCAAGCATGGGTGTAACCCATGCTGGAATGTACTGAAGTGCGGTAAGCCATGAGTACATATGGGAGCCGTAGATACCAATTTCTACAATCAAGGCATGTTTCTTTTGTAAGTATCGTCGCGAGAATTTGATTGAACCTCTCTACCATCCAATCACTTCGGGGATGGTATGGAGTCATCCTTGTTTTGATGATATGAAACAATTTGCAGAGCTCTGATTGAGCCAGCTCTCAAAATTACTTCCTTGATCGGAGTGCAACTCATAAGGCATACCAAACGGCAGAACACATTGATTGCCAAGACCTCCACTACGGTGGATACCTCTTGGTCTGGCAAAGCAAATGCTTCTACCCACTTCGTGAAATAGTCTTGCAATACGAGGATGTATTTATTTCCGTCATCCATCGTATTCAAGGGTCCAAGCACGTCGATAGCCACTCGCTCCCACGGTGCACCAACAATCTTAATTTGGCAGGCTGCGATGTGGTGCTGGCCAACAGCGCGTCTTTGGCATGGGATACATTTGGCAACCCATGCCTTGACACTATCGCGAATTCCGATCCAGTAGAATCTCGATTTGATACGGGTAACTGTCCTTTCCATGGCCGGATGCCCGGCGTTATCATGTAGTTGTTTTAAGATAAGGTTACGATAACTTTCCGGGACTACCAGACGGTTATTAATGTAAAGAACGTTATTTATTAGGTGACATTCCTCGAACCATTGGTAATAATATTTTGCCATGGTGGATAGTGGTGTTACCGATTCCTTGGGAGGATGTATATCCACGTGGATCCACGCGTATATATTTTGTGTCTGCACATCTGTTGTTTGGTCGTGTGTAATTTTCTCCGGATTCCACTCTGCGCACCTCTATTTGGGGAACTCCAGAGATGGCTGTGTTGACTGTGTCATGGTGGGGGCCTCTTCGTGTTCAGCCTCTGTGCCAACTCTACTGAGGGCGTCGGCATTACCATGAAATTTTCCGGGGCGGTGAACAACATTGAAATTATAGGCCTGCAGGGATTCCTGCCATCTCGCTACCTGGCCTTCCGGATTTTTTAGGTTCCTGAGCCAGCGTAGTGAGGCATGGTCTGTACAGAGTGTAAAGGGGCGCCCGTGCAGAAAGTGCTTGTAGTACTTGATGAAATGTACTGCCGCTAGTAGTTCTCGCTTGGTGTTTGCGTATTTTCTCACCATCTTGTTCAGAGTATGCGAACCATAACCCAATACCTGCTCTGTTCCATCTTCCGTGACCTGAGATAGAACCACGCCAATAGCATAAGTCGATGCGTCAGTGTCTAAGATGAAATCGAGGTTTGGATTAGGATGAGCAAGAATCAGGGCGGTCGTCAAGAGCTCCTTCAGCACCCTGAAGGAACCTTCACACTCACTCGTCCACTCGAATGGTCGATCTTTTTCGGTGATCTTGTAGAGGGGTGAAGCAATCTCACTGAAATGTCGGATATAACGGCGATAGTACTGGCATAAGCCAAGAAAACTCTGCATCTCTGTGACTGAAGAGGGTGTGAGCCACTCCGCTACTGCCTTAGTTTTTGACGGCTGTATTTTCCATGTCAGCTTCATCCATGACCACTTGCCAGTAACCGCTAGCTAAGTCAAGGGTACAAAACCACTTGGCTCCGGACAAAGAATCCAAGGCTTGATCTATCCGAGGTAATGGATAAGCATCCTTGATGCTAAGATCATTAAGGCGGCAGTAGTCAATACAAAATCGCAAGGTTCCATCCTTTTTGCCAGCTAGCACTATAGGGTTCAATAATACCGGTCCGCAACATATCATTAACTTGTTGATGCGCTTCCACCTCTACAAATGGGAAGACGTTGCACCGGTTGACATATGGGGCGATTATTGCCTGTGTCGATGGAGTGTCGCACAAGATGAGTTTCTCCGAGATCCATGTCTCCAGAGGAAAAACTATCACGATATTTGTACAGTAGTTTCCGAATTTCGTGTTTCTGTGATTGCGGTAATCCAACTGTGGCATGTAGATATAAATCATGTAAATGTTCGGGTAAATCATCAGTCATATGCTGTTGTGTGTTGGTAAGTCTAGGCGATTCCAATAAGATAATGTCCACTAAATGACAGCAGCGTACTCCTGGTTCAAGAGTTATGGGGTCTGTGGTGCCATTGAACACTCTAAAAGGTATATGTTCCTTATTAGTAGTGTCCACGATCATGCGGGGACTTGCGCATTGCGAGGCGATCATATAATCAGGGTTGGGTTCCAGCATGGCGATGTGTGTGTTGCTTCCTAACTGTGGTGCGGTAGCCCACAAGATTTGCTCTTGTCCCGGCTCAACTGTGGCAGTACTTGATAATATCACCGCGCACGTGTCATATAATGACGATGCCGGTCCAAGAGGTATTCGTTGGTCGTATGTCGAGTTCCTGTTGTTTGCAATGTATGATGGCTTCTCTGGCACTGAGAACTCAGACCAAGGAGGGCATCGGTATGAATAGAGGCGATGACAACTCGCTGTATGAATTGCATCCCCTCTATTTGGATGACTAGATTAACTACACCGGCCACGGGCACATCAGCTCCCATAGCCGTCTGCAGGTAAATGTTTGTAGGTTTAAGGGGCGGATTTTTATGAGGTCGGATGCTCTCATATAAGCGCTTGTTGCATACTGTGATTGAAGTGCCAGTGTCAACGGTGGCACTGGTGGAAACACCGCTAACAGACAGGCACACCTGTATATCACTTTGCGGTGTACCTGTGGAAGAGTTTCCAATGATGCGGCCCACGACAATGGGGTCGGAGCACAATCATTCTGTATATAATAAGTCTGTTTCCGAATGGCTTCTTTTAATGTGGGGGATGGCTGAGTGAGGAAGGGGCCAGTCTGCAATCGTCGCCACTCTGAGGGCTGCGGTGAAGACGGAGCTGGGGTAGCAATGATGATGGAGATGTTGCTGTTTCTGGGTATGCAGTATTGGTGCAGACAGCAGTGTGTATGTGATGATGGATAAGCTCTACCTGCGTGAGCCATTTCTTGCAATGCTTCATTGGATGCTTTGGCGAAGCACAGAAGAAACAGTGACGCCACCAGGGATGTGTGTTTTCCCGTCTACGTCGGCGAATCCACGAGGTGGAGTGAACCATTTCTCCTGAGTCGCTGCTGTCTGTGGATGCGGGAGATGGTGTTGTGCGGGATGGTGTTTTGCATACCACCAAAGGACACCGAGAATTCAGTGTCTTGGTGGCAGGACGTGGTGCTTGTAAAAACGTTGTTTTCAGCGGAGGTGCTACAACCTACCACTGCCGTTTTACAAAGGAACGAAGGCTTGTTATGTGCGGAGATAGAAGGGGATGGCGATGCTGCAGATGTGGGAGGCATCGTAAGCATCGACATATGTGAAGCCGTGCATTTTGGTGTATGTGTAAAAGCTGAATTTGGTTGGTAATAGTTGGCCATCGAACGTTGTTGTACGGGGGGCCGCAGTTGAGCCGGGAAGCAAATACGGGCACCGAGGTGACTCTGCTATCGGTGGCCTTAAGAGTTTAACGGATTCTCCGGTTGCGGTGTGCTGTGGTCAGGGGCAGGCGTTATAGATGGAGGTCGGTTAGGAAACCGTTCCCTCCAATGGCCTGGTTGACTGCATCTGAAACAGGTGTTTGGTGGCAGTGCAGTGTTGGTGGTGTTCGTTGTTCTATAGTGAGTGGTGGCGAGGTTCGTACTGAGTGTGGTTACTAAATTTGTCAATGCTGAGATCTGTTTATTGATCTCGTCCATACGTTCCTTCATGTTGCTATTATTGTTATTGTTGTGCTGGTTTCCGTGCACAGGGCCTCTGTTGTAGCCCCCTCTGTGGCTACGCCCCTTATTCCAGGTGCTTGGTTCTGATTGGAATTCTGTGAAATTGTTCACGGTAGTGATGGTGCGGTAGGTGTTGAGGATTTGGGGGGGGGGAGCATTGGTGGACGTGGTGATAGCTGCACCCTCTACCTCATTGATAGGGTGAAGTTGGCGTCGGTTGTTCTTCTCCCATTCTAGAAAGTTTTCTATGTGGACCACGGTGGCAGTTAATAGGGCCAAATTCCCATGATCGGCAAGAAATAGTTTTTCTTTCAGAGTGGGTTCACCGCTTAATGCACCGATGAAAGTGTCCAGATGGAGATGCGTTACGCCTTCTAAATTGGTATTAGGATATGGGTGACTAGTCTCCTGATTCGACTATCTAGCTTGGGTAGAGTTTCTCCTGTGCGTCGTCGGAGATTTTAAAGTTGTAAGTGGCTTGTTTCTCCGAGAGCCGTGTCACCAAATCGTTCGGTTAGTGCTCGTTCCAATTGGGTGTAAGTGGGTGTATAATCAGTCCCGAGATCTGCAAGAACTTGAAGGGCTTTTCTGGAAAGCTTTGTGGCGAGATATTCACCCATCTACTGATCGTTTCAGTGGTTAGTTCGACTTATAATTTCGAAATGTATTTTATAATTGGTCCAGTCGCTCTTCCCGCTAAATTCCGTAGGGAGAATGACTCTGCCAAGACCACGGGAAGAATGAAGTGGTTGAAAGCCGGGCGGTGGTGGTATCCGGGAGACTGATGCATATTCTGATGCTGGTCATTGTGCAGGTGGTGGTGGCGGTGGTGTTGGTGTTTCCCGTCGATGCCGATGCCGAGGAGCGAGAATGCATGTACTCCAATCTAGTGACACCCGCCCCGTTGTAGAGCCATAAACCGGCATGGGACCATGAACGGGAGGCGGAATATCATGAAGATTACACGGACGTTATTCTCAAGGTGAGGACTGATATTCCTCATATGGCGGTGGTGCAGTCGGCTGGCGGTCATGGTGTGTAGCGTGACTGACGTACCAGTGAAAAGGTGGTGCCGATTCCTCCCGATGATGCTGTGGTGATCCCCTTGAATATAGTGATGTATTTCATGGGGGCGGGCAGCGCGGGAGGTTGTCTATGATATGGATTGCCACCCTGCCATATAGTTTCCATAGATGACATGGGTGAACGATAGTAGTCTGAAGGATTGTGGGTGTGCCCGTAATCGGGTCTTTGTAGTGATCATCCACGATTTGGCCCTGATGGAGTTGGCCTGTCGCGGGACGTCCGATATAGTTCTAAACTCTGTTCCCACCTGTGAGGCATCCCAGAAGGTGCCCTCACTGACAGGAGAAAACAGGTTATATTGCGGAGTTGTTGATTCCGCTTGCGAATTTCTGGCATAGTCGGTGAGCATGTGAGCTGGGTATCCATCGTATGATGCCACCTCTTGGTTGAGGGAGTCATCGCTGAATGGAGGTATGGAACTAAGCTCACTATATGGTGTGGGCGTGAGTTCGCTGCGCATTAATAATGATGTTCTTCGAGCACCACATTGGGCGCCACTTGTAGCTCATGGGGTAGTGTCGGGCCATTCCGGTGTCTGGTGTCGACTCGCCGCGCCGCAGGTGCCCGACAAATGATGACGCTGGTTAGCTTCTGGTCTCGGGGTTACGGATCCTGTGCGATACTGCCCTATGGATAACAAAGACCGGGCCAGTGGAACTCAATCATTCCAGTGGGGCCGTGCGACCATCGTCGTGAACATTAAACACTACAGTCTCATCCCAAGAGTTTGTGTCACCAGTAAGCCTGTCCATAGAGATTTCGTGATCTAAGGACTTACAAGATTTGATTTGGTGACCTAATTAACATAAGTCTATACAATAGTTTTACCTAAACAGACCATCAAGTATGCTAGATAAATATAATGAGCATACAAAAATACAAGACATAGAGATAGCCTGATGAACTTTTAAATGTGGGGCTCCCGGAGGTACCACATAGACTCGTAGGTCCGCAGAGGTATCCCCGTAAGGGAGATCCCCGCACACGAGATAATTAATTCACTTAATATAAGCTATTATACCTCTAAGCTGAAAGGAAAGAAAATTATCTTTTATAGTGTCGAAAAATCATGTGCCTCATGCGGGCACTACACCTAGTCCTAGTTTGGGTGAGGAGTATTGTCCTCACGTGGGCCATCATCACTGAATCCTTGCGAGAGGCAAGTGCCTCGCGCGGGCCTCCGTCACAGGAAAATGTCGCCATTGCTTAAAGCGGGAGAAGAGTATTGGCTGAAAAAGGCTTACTCTAATATTCAACCAAAATGCTGTAAAGAAAAGATCATACCTAGGGAAATTATGACGATAAGGTTGCGTGCTATTTTACGTGAAGACGGGATGGGCGATTCCCGAAGGATTCCCACGTCACCGTCTTATGTAGTTTTAGGCCGCAAATGGCTGGCGTTTACCTAGCCTTTAGATACGGCTGTCATTGAGAACGGATGCCCCAAGACATTAATACTGAAGACACCGTGCATACATGTTACTTCCCAAGATCTCTGAACTGGGTAAGTATCCAGACATCTTGCTCAGTAACCGCATAAGACCTCACAAGACATTGGTTACTCTTTACAGAAGCAAGTTTAGGCAACTGATCGATCGTTATGGTGGGAGTAAGAGCGACGAATACCCACCGTGAATGTCCTTCCTGTGAGGGCGTGGCAGATCTTAATATCATGCCTAGACATTCTTACGGAATTCGGTGTGGATGCTTATCTCGCCCGTCACCAGGTCCTACGGAGCTATCTTTTTAACCTGACGTTAGGTTTAAACGCAAGTTGCCCAGCCATGCACTGTGGTGTGGGAGGATTGTTCAGCTGATAAAATAAAATAATAATTAAGATATGCTTTAGCAGTGCTTCCTACCTTGGCAAGGGTAACTAACTACTAAGTATCCGAAGATACACGGGGAATGTGTGTGACACCACACCCTCGCCCTCACCGCTCAGAAACCCCAATAGTTTCCCAGGGTCAGATCAGTCCATGGTGCGGATAGGGACATCCAAACAATTAAGAAGCCATAAGGCTTAGTGGAACATGAAGAGAGACAATAACTTAGAAATATGAGGCCCATTAGGTATGTTGGCCAATCTTACACAACCTTGCCAGAGTGCGGGGCTAAATTATCGCAACTACCGGAAAAGAGGCGTACACTATGCATCTCCTGCCGAAGAGATTGTCTCTAATCATATTAAACCTATCCTATCGAGCTGAATAGATAGGTTTTTAGTCGGTAGTATGCCAGGCTAAACAGAGTTATAGCACGGACAGCGACATCAGTGAAAAATTGTTGGTTGCGGGAGAACGTGCTGCATATACAAATGTTGCTGTATAGTGTTTCCTACGTGCACTGAAGTCCTATATTTTTCTATAGCTAAACAAAACATATAAACTAATGGCTACTTGCCATATATAAAACTAACCAGACTAAACAATACAATGTAAAATGATCAGAATAAAATATAAAGTACAGGTTGGGAAACCTACTACGGTGCGGTTAGTAAAAACACCTTACAGAAAATAAGAATAACTATAAATAGATACAGAAATTATAACTAGCGGTCCTAAGACCATTACGGTGCCTTTTAGTCATCGGGACCGTTTATACAGATAAGGTATAATTATTAAAGATGTAATTAATGGAATAATTAAAATGTTAAGTATGGTTACTTGAATAATCTGTAGCCATTCTTAAGCATGGGCTATCGTGTTACTGAAATTGATACGTTGTCCTTGGTTTGACGTGAGTTGATGCGTTCTCTGGAAGCTGGAAAGTTCCCGCATGCCGGTTCCCGCAAACAGGATTTCCGCAAGCAGTCCAGGATGGGAGCAGATCGAACCCAGGACTGTAATCTCAATATAGAATGTCTAACGAGTAGTCAGTAAGAGATACAATAACTTTACTGCTAAGACGAAAGTTCCCGTACACCGATGGTACGGATGGAAGTTACCAACAACGCGATAATAAGCGGGGGTTGTTGAATACAGATGAAGATACAGAACTAAGCTTAATGGTGCGGGGTACGTCAGTTAGCTCTTAAAACGTACCGGGCAAAGTTTACTTGCTGCAGTCAAAAAGTTTAAATAAACCTGCATGACATCAGTGCGGGGACGGTTGAATAACCACTTTTTGGCATGGTCGGCAGATCCTTCGAGTCATCCACCAAAGAGCATCGCTGCCTCTATATCTGTAGAATCACATTTTCAGGCCGGGAAAGGCCTCACCGCAAGTTTGTGTTCTGAGTTAGTTCTTGATGTATTCGTGAACAATATTCAAAAGTTCCAAAAATGCTCCCGCACAATCGGGAGATACAAAATAAATTGCTTTAGTGCAGTGGGTTGGATTGCTGCAGTGGCTACAGAAGAGAAACCTTCGAGACCGAATTCATCTGTTTAATGCCTGTCTTGCTGGTAGTAGCCGAATACCGATTCAACCTATTCGGCCCCTGGCCGAGGATGCTCTCGAGTTCTGGATTTCGTCTCCTTTTATACTACTCTTGACGTCATAGGCGCATGCTCCAACCAATCATCTGTCGAGCAATAGCCAATCAGCGCGTAGCTAATAATAACGCAGTCGAATGTTCTAGAACATTCTAGAAGTTCTACGTACACGTGGTTACGACGTCACGGCAATATTTTGAAGATAATCAAAAGGTGTTTTCCATGGATAACTCAGCCATTTCTTAACCGATTTTGAAATGGTTTACAGATTCGGAAAGCCCGTCGAATTCTGGTTTTGATTTATGCCAGCTTCGAAGGGAACAAGTAATGAGAAAGGATTACAATGTACCCACTCGGTACACTAAAAGCGCCATCCTATCTTGGTCGTGAAATGCGCGCTCTCTCAAAATTAGTATTAAGCACGTGCATGCACGCCATGCGCTTTGACGAACTTAGTCGTTTTTTACAACGTGATCTCTCTCATAGGCCCATAAACGCGTATAGCGCTACCCAGGGGGCGTGCCCAGGGAACGAATCCAGGACGGGCGGCGCGTACCCAACTTAGCTGGTACAGCTGGTACCTGACCGGTCGATCCGAACTACACTTATATATGGCGAGTAGCCATTCGTTCATATGTTGTGCTTATTTGTAGAAAATGTAGGACTGCAGTGCACGTAGGAAACACTATACAGCAACATTTATATATGCATCACCTTCTCCCGCCACCAACAATTTTTCACTGAGGTCGCTGTCTGTGCTAAAACTCTGTTTAGCCCGGCATGCTACTGACTAAAAAGCCTTTCTATTCAGCTTGCTAGGATAGGTTTAATATGATTAGAGACAATTTCTTCATCAAGAGACATAGTGTACGCCTCTTTCCCGGCAGTGGCGATAATCTAGCCCCGCACTCCGGCAAGGTTGTGTAAGATTGGCCAACATACCTATTGGGCCTCATATTTATAAGTTAGTGTCTCTCTTCATGTTCCACTAAGCCTTATGGCTTCTTAATTGTTTGGATGTCCCTATCTGCAACATGGACTGATCCAACCCCGGGAAACTATTGGGGTTTCCAAACGGTGATGGCCAGGGTGTGGTGTCACATACATTTCCCGTGTATCTTTGGATACCTAGTAGTTAGTTATCCTTGCCAATGTAGGAAGCACTGCGAAAATATATTATAATTATTAATTTCTTTTCTAAGAAAGTCTCCCCCCCCCCCCCCCCCCGCACCGCAGTGCATAACTGGGCAACTTGCGTTTAAACCTAACATCAGGTTAAAGAGGTTAGCTCCATAGGATCTGGTGACGGGCGAGATACGCATCCCCACCGAATTCTGTGAGTAGGCCCTTTTTGGCAAATGCTCTTCTCCCGCTTTAAGCGATGGCGACATTTTCCTGTGACGGAGGCCCGCGCGAGGCACTTGCCTCTCGCAAGGATTCAGTGACGACAGCCCGTGCGAGGCTACTACTTCTCACCCAGAAATAGCATCAGAAGTAGTGCCTGTTCGATGCACATAACTTTTCGCCCCTTCAACAAGATAACTTTCTCTCCTTTTCAGCTTAGAGGTATAATAACATATATTACGTTAATTAGAGATCTCGTGTACAGGAGCCTCCCTTGCGGGGATACCTCTGCGGACCTACGAGCCTGTGTGGTACCTCTGGGAGTCCCGCATTTAAAATTTCATCAGGCTGTCTCTATGTCTTGTAGTTTCGTATGCTCGTTTTTATCTAGCATACTTGACGGTCTGTTTAGGTAAAACTATTGTATAGACTTAATTTTTAGGTCACCAATCAAATATTGTAAGTCCATAGATCACGAAATTGCTATGGACAGGCATACCGGTGACACAAACTCTTGGGATGAGACTGTTGTGTTTAATGTTCGCGACGATGGTCACAGGGCCCGATTGAGTTCCACCGGCCTTAGGGGCCGGTCTTTGTTACCCGTAGGGCAGTATCGAACGGGATCCGTAACCCCGAGACCAGAAGCTAACCAGCGTCATCACTCGTCGTGCACATGCGAGTCGATACCAAACACCGGAACAGCCCAACACTACCCGGCGAGCTACAATGACAAGTCGTTAACAGAAAAATAGTTCCTCTAAATTCGTCAAATCTGTCGCACATCACTCTGTCGCACACAAAATGAGGTCAAGAATTTGCTGACGTTGCGTGGATATTGATATCACACGAACCACTGGCTGGATCAAGTCCATTTTAATGTCTGTTTTAAGCTAGTGATACAGAGGTTAAGATGAAATCAAAATCAACACGTTCCATAGTGTTCGTTTTACAGTCCGCTACGGAGATGGACTGGGTCCCGATATGTATAGTCGCCGAAATGGAGTCTGTGTAACAGTCTAGTAGCTTTGATGACGTAACAAGATGGCCGGTCAATACATTAGAGGTGTATTCTCGTAGAAGCCACGCCTCTATTTTTAGATTGAATTTAGCTTCCCGCCCCTGTTTGGAGCAACCTTCTACTGACTATAGCAAACGTACCTGACCTGTCATCATTCAAAACGGGTCTGCAGGAAAATGGTGTGGTAGTTGCACAGTTAGGGACCAAACATACCATCGTCACGCGGTATGGGTTTCCGCGCACTACCGCTCAATAATCACACACCACTCGCTATACGGAGGACATGTTCACACCAATACAAGATGGATAATGTTTAAACGGAGAAGGACTAATTATAACGTGGAATGAAAAAGTGAATGGCCACATTAATTGCTGCCATCGGTGTGACATGAAGGGTCAAGTTCGATTCGCTAACCATAGTCAGTTTGCTGGTTTACTGAACATGCGTAGTTTCTATGCCCAATCAAACGCTGTTTAGTCAACTATATAGATCGCTGGTACCCGATTCCACCATTGAGTTAGTATTGCAGAGAATTTGGAGCTGGGTACCAGTCTCGATTAACCATTTCTATCGTCTGTCTTGATGACCTACGAAAACGGAGGTATTTTCCCGCTAAGACGTGAAAACTCGTCCATTTGAAATAAGGTTGGAAGGAAATTGGCTTTGGGAACACTAGGAAAGTATAATTTCATCAACTCTAAGTTATTTAGTGGAATAATTACACTTATATGCATTTATTCCTGGCAAGCAAGGGGTGACCGCCATTTTGAAATTCATGCAAATCCCGTACTAACCATTTGAAACCGAACTCGGGTGTTCGGTTGACTATAGGCTAGTTGACTAGATAATTAACTATTTGAAGTTCGATTGGTGTCTCGGTAACTATAGTTAACTATGGTTAGCGAACCGAACTTGACCCAGTATTAAGCCTTCAAGGTTACACTGACTTTTAAGACGACGAGACGACGAGCTGCAGACTGATTGAGCCAGCCACCCCCTCCCCCACCATCACACCCGGCCCAAACCGTTTTATGAGCCACTGCGCAATTGTGGAAGCTAATCAGATCAACCTAAATCGATAACGGAGCCTGTCAGAATACAGCTAATTATGTCATAATAATAATAACAATAGACGTATAAAAAACAACAAAGACAAGAATATGTCAATATAAATTTAACATTGTTTGTGATAGTATAATTAGAAAAACAAAGTTAACTTTTTAACTTGAGTAATTTGCGTTTCATCCGTTGTCCTATTCTCTTCTTCTGCTTGCGACGTCTTTGTAGTAGCTTCCTTCTTCTCCAGTATGAACGGTATAAAGAGTGCACATTCATTGAAAACAAACTTCTCGGCAACGATAATGCATCGACTGTGTCAACCTTTGCCGAATGATGCGACAACGCCTAAAATTATACAAACATAATTTTTTTTTAAGTTCAAATAGGGGCACGATAAGACGATAAGAAGAGAATTCCAAGCGATATTCCATTTATTATAGGATCCAAATTCTCCACGAGTTTATAAACACCATTTTAACTAGATGTCAGAGGCTGATATAATATATTGGAAGATCATTGGACATGAGAGTCAACATCAGCATTCGACGATATACAGTTGTACGAATAGTGCAGTAAGCACACGCGTTAAATTAGTAGGCAATGGATAACACCAATGTTTTATCTAAATCTGGGGGAAGACACAAGGTAGTCGCGACCATTCTGACCAGTTAAGTTAAAAAGAACTGCCAACAAAGAATTGGACGCAGGATTCCCGCCCATTTATTACACTTTCTCGGCCCTCTTGGTCAAGTGAGTACATATTTGGCACAGAACATGGCCGGTTTAATTCGGGTTTTAGGTATGAATCCATAGGCATGTGAATTTCCCTTTGGGTCACAAAATGACGTTTTAAAGAGGCTAGAACTCCGAGATACAAATAAATTTGAAATGCTCAAATTCATTTTCGTAATGACCATTTCAGGCAGATCACTGGCGGTGTTCAAATGTTATTATTGACCTACTAAAAGCATTTTACGCATACAGTTCCATATATACAATTTAGCTGTGAGACTGTTAGCGGTAATTAATCTTTCGACTCTGTGTTATATAGACAGAACACGGGGGTGGGGTGGGGGGGGGGGGGTGTTGAATGACATGTGTTGTTTATATGAATGTAAATGAACCTACCGCAGATTGGTTGGCATTGCTGTTGTTCAGGACATTATCACATATCTCCGTTACTATGGAGTGTATCACCTCCGCGACATCTCTGGGAACCACGGCGACGTTTAAATACCCAGCGTGCGATGGGGGCGGGTTGCCCGTCTGAGTGTCTGAGATGGTCGCAGGATTTTGATCAAATGGCGGCTCAATTGAGTCACTATGTTCTCGACCTTGCGAGGCATTTAAATTCTCACATTGATCGGCTGATACATCACTGGAATGACTCCTACTTGTGGTTTCTAGATTGCTTCGTCGTGGTATCTGATGATCTCTTGTTTCTTCTTGACTGCCATGTGAATTCTCATCGGCAGTACATGCAGCATCACAATTGCTGGTCACATCTGGCGTTAACGCATCATCGTCGATTGAATCATCCTCACTGTCGTTACTTTTACAATTAATCACTTCGTCTGCGCTCGCTACGTCGTAGGCGACCTGTTGCTCGACTGTAGGTAGCGGCAGGTCTTCAAACAGAATTTCAGGATAGTCTTCATCCTCCTCATCGTCCACACCATTTAATTGAGCCATGTCACCAATTATGACGTTAACTTGTTCCACAATTTCGGCTATTAATAATTCGATGTCAACAGCTGGATCATCCACTCCGTCACCCGACAGGTGGATGTGTGGGGAGGACACGACTGCACTCGGGTAGACGAACCCTATCATTGCTGGAGAAGGTACGTTGTGGCGGTGCTGGTGGTCTGGTATTTCGCGTGTCTGAAAGACAATGGATTGTTCCAGTTTTAGCAATGCCCCAACCATCTCTTGCAAAACTCCGCCGACGCTTTGCCCCTGCTGGGATCGATCAAACCCTGAACTCCCTGAATCTCAATTTCCAGAAAACTATATTGGTAAGCTGCCCATTGAAACTAGTTTGACTGGGTGCTGTGACAACCTATGGCAGCAACAGCGCCCAATCAAATTAGTTTCCAATATTAAGAAAACTATACAGGTAAGCGCCCAGTTAAATTAGTTTCAAAATATTCAACAGAATGTTTATTAAATAGTAAAGACATACAATTGGTACAACTTGACGGGCTATTAAGCGTTTATGACGGACAATATGATATACCATTCATGAAGTATTTGATTGTGACGTCAGATTACCTGTGACGTATTTGATTACGACATCATATGTTTGACTGACAGACCGGGTTCCTCGATTGCGATATACAGTTAAAAAACCTGTCTATAGCGGGCACTGTTTGGATCATCACATATTGGCCACTAAAGACAGGTGTATGCCCGCTTCAATATAAGGGGATATAGATTGATGCATTTTTAGCTATACCTCGCGTATTTATAGCTATGCCCCCCCCCCCCCCCATTTATAGCCAATTTCCGTCCAATTTTTTACCCGCTTGGTATCGATTTATATACTTTGAATCCTGAAATCTTAGAATCGCAATTTCAAGGTAACTATTCAGGAATTCAGTTAAATATTTTGAAACGCCTCCCAGTCAAATTAGTTTCAAAATATTCAACAGAATGTTTATTAAATTGTAAATCCATCAGATATCCAATTCATACAATTGGCGGACTTTTCCATCTTCTAAACGGAGAATTCTACGTCATAATGATTGCGACGTCAGCTAACTTATGACGTCATATACTTGAGTGACAATGTAGCCGCCGGGGGGGGGGGGGGCGTGGCTCCGCCGCTTGCCGTTGTTGTTGCTGCTGCTGGTCAGCCAGCCTCTGGGTTGGGGGGAGCGGTCGCCGCGCATCTCAGGTGTCCACAAAAACCGACCTCCAGGGCCGGTGGAACGATCACGTTCCAGTGGGCTCGTGCAGCCATTGCTGCGAAAATTGAACACTACCGTATCGTCCCGGCTGTTCGTGTCCCCGGTGTGTCTAGCCGTCATTTCCAAGGTGGAAAGAACCGTGCTAGCACACAAATTTACTTACTTGATCATAGTAACAAACAATTGTTGTATGCTTGTCACCGAACGGTGTACGTAAAAACGAGAGTGGTGAATTTGGGTTTATGTCTCGCCGGAGGTACCTAACCGATCTAGTCATATATAGACGGTATCATGAAAGGTACCCCTGTGGGGGAAAGCTCCGGTCAGGGCACATCAGTTGGTTTAATATAAACTACATCTGCCTCAGGCTGGGCAAAAATGATTGGTTTTGCGAGAGGAAAGTGCCTACAACGCCGAAGCGGAGGAGGAGAGCAGTAAAAAGGGCTGCCCTCGGCTCCTATCCTACAAAGAGAGAAAAATTATTATGTGTACATATCCTAATATAGTTATTTTGCTGTTGTGTGCCTACGGTGTGTACGTAAAGATACGGTGGCTGATTTCCATTGATTTCAGCACCGTTGTCTTAGGTTAAACATACAGTTTTAGTTGGTACCGTCTAATTTTTGTGTACCTAAAATGGCCTAGACTAACTTTAGTTGTAAGTCCAAAACACATATCTTTTGGCCGCAAATGGCGTAGCACTAAATGTCTTTAACGAATACGTCTTCCTGGCGAGGAGGCTCAGTACCGTTGTGGATACCCCGCGGAGCATCTCTCCTCAGACCGACAGCATGCAACATGTTCTCTGATGGTAGCTTCGGAGCCGCAAAGCGATCCCTCCATATATCGCATCACGACCACAAATAACAACACATGGACAAATCACATTGACAAGAAGCATGTTTTAGAAAGCGGGTCTTAGCTTACTTACGGTGGGGGAGAGAGAAACGTATGTCCGTCTATGGTGGCTATCCCATAGGCCATAGGGCGTGGTGAGCTCTACGGCTTCACCCAGTCACCGTTATGAGTTAGATCGTGATCCGTGTTTCTATCCATCACCTAAGGTTGGAGTACGGACCGTATGAGATCCAGACCCTGGCGTTACAGTTTATCTGCTTTAGGTTTGGAGAAAGTTGCCTAAAGAACATTGTTGGGACGGCAATGATATTGCCTTGTTTATATTTTCGCAGTAGTTCCTACTTTGGCATAAACAGTCTTACTTAATAGGTATCCGAAGATACACGGGTTATGTATGTGAATAGCAAATTGATTCTGGCTGGCTAGAAACCTGCTGTAGATTCTTAAGATGGTCCTAACCATTCTGACGGTGGGAATTCAAACAATTATTTCGACCAGACGGCCAGAGAAGCGTAGTCACAGACAGTTACTCTCCACTTTAATTTAGGAGGCCTCGATATGGATGGCCAACTATGAAAATCAGTAGTACCCTTTATACAACGGTCTTATTGACCGTGAAGATGAGTTTCTAATACCATTCTCCGTTTCAAGAGTAACGGTCCTTGGCTAGCTTAAAAGCGTACCCTATCGAACTATCATAGTTCTAGGTAGCGAGAGCATGAGCTGCGACCTTAATGTAAAATTGGTGCCGTTGGGAGAAAATACGGTGATGCGTTTGTTATTGATGCATAGTGTAACCTAGATGTACTGCGGTCCAAATATTTTTGTGGTTTTTACTGCTAACTAACAGTATTGGCAGATTGCCTGATTACACACACGCACGCACGCACGCACGCACGCACGCACGCACGCACGCACGAACGAACGAACTCACGCACGCACGCACGCACGCACGCACGCACAATCATTAGGAAATCAGCGCAGTTTAAACGTCACATGTAGCTTTGTACCGCTTTCTTGCTTTATGAGTTGAGGCACGGTGTTAGCTGCCGCCTGGAGAATTACTGCAGGATGCTGGCCGTAATGTTTCATACTCGAAAACAGTGAAGAATAAAGCCAATTTCGGTGGCTAACAGGTCCTAATGCATAGCACATACTGAATAGTTCACCGTAATACCGTTATACTGTTTGTGCTTTAAGAGTGACGGGAGCCTCCATTGCGTAGAGACGGTAAGTACATATTATGTAGAATTATTTTCTCGTCCCAAGACGATCCACGCCGTTTAGCTCTTACGGCGCGTAAAGCATTGTCCTTGTCTGGACTACAGTCAAAACATAAATTCAATGACGCTGGATACGTCCATTGTTTTCTGCCACCATTTCTGTAGTGGCACGGCAAGTCTGGCGAGACATGAAAAACACCAACGTTCTTACATACTAATTTAGATGGTAACGACCACAAGTCTTACACCGCAATGAAGGCACCACTGGTGATGGTGGTCAGAATAAAGAGCCCTCTTTTTAATTCAGGTTGTTACTCCTGTTGATCTACCAGGAGTGTACACAAACTTGGTGCGGTGCGCTCGGTGCGGCTGTTCAGAGTAGTTTGCAGAACGCGAGCTCTACGCAGTAGGCTGATAGTGAGAATGTTCCCACTCGGCGAGAGTCCGCCTCCTTTCTATCCGAGTTCGGCCTTAAGAACGCCTTTTATACTCGGTGAGAGGCTGTGCCAGCCTGCTCAGCCAATCAGAGCGCGTGTTGCGTGCGAGGCAAGGTAGCTAGAGCAATTGTGCCTATAGTAGGGCAGATATGTGAAAAAGATGTTCCATTCTGGCAGAAAGCATGAAATTTGGCATATAGGTGGTTTAAGGTATCCTGATCATAATTAGATGCGGTGCCATGTGATTCTACCAAGGGAACCCATTCAAAATGGCGGATTCAAAATGGCCGCCTTCCCAGCGGAAAATTTGCATTACTCAAGCTCTAGATGGAGTAGAGAGATGGGATTAATGTCAAATTAGGGGTTTCATGGGTCAATCGTTATAATTCTACTCACTACAATACTCTAAATATGTAAATATCATTCCTTCCATAGCGACCACCTGTGTTTGATGTCAAAAGACGGTGGCTCTTTAAGATGTGTTATCTAATAGATCCATCTCTTGAGAACAAAAGCAATATAGCATCTAGAAATAGTTTTTAAATTACCTGATTTCTTAATATCGAACCAAGTAATGGTCGTTATAGATACGTTCAATTATCCTATTAGAGTATGCAAGGCTATACATGATGCTGTTGATTGTTGAATCACGATTCACAGACGTCACACACACTGTGCACCACATGAGCACAACTGTGTACAAGGTAAGTTGGATTTAAAGCATTTGCATCTGCCAGTGCAATTACTTTTGCAAGCACATTTCACGAGTTCCCGGCATGCCTTAGATGCGTCTGCAAGCAAACTCCATTGCGGTGACCAAGTGTCTCCATCTCTGACCCAACCCCAGTCAGCTGGCGATGACGTTTTTGCATTTGCGTGGAGTGATTGGCCCCAAAGATGACCTGCTTGGAACGCAGCACGTTTGGTGTGTTGCAGCAGAGCTGCACTGGTCGGAGGAATGTTTTCTAGCTGCCTGTTGCCAAAAGCGAAAAGCCGTTTTCGTGCCTCATTAACCTTTGACAATGGTGATGTGCGTTTGTACAGTAGTACAACAAACCTCTCCAGTATTTCCATGCTGTCTTCTTGCCAATCCCACAAAATGCAGACACAGTGTCACACCCAGAGAAAGCATGCATAAATAGCAGTCCTTGTGACGCTTCTGCACCCAAAACTGTTGCAATGCCATGAGCTGATACATAGCAGAATGTCTTCCATTGGCCAAATGCGACCCAGAGATCACACTCATGAAGAAAGTTTGCTGTCCGTATGGCTAGGACTACGACGTCTGTATCTGTAGCATGAATCATTATTGTTCGATAACCTTGGTTATATGCATGGAAGGCGTGGAGCAACATTCTACCATCTGTTTAATCTTGCATGCATGGCGCGAGTTGTGAGACGTCATGCTCTGGCCTCATCAGCACGTTTACCTCACATGTTGTGACGAGTATCTTTCCTTCTGGTAGCTCGAAGGACTCAAATGTATGTGCGAGAAAGGTGAAGAGGCCTGTTTTGTTTGCATCAACTCGTAGGAGAGTTTTCCAATTTTGAGGGAGTCTTGTACTCGATGCAACACGAAGAGCTTCACCATGTCCCCGTAATTCTCTAGCGTGTGTCTTCAAGATTCCCGCCTTATACACGTCCCATACAACATCCACTCTTTTAACCATCTGTAGTTGTCTAGCAATGTGTGGGAGGAAGACGTGCTCTGCAAAATCTCCAAATGTGTTCACAACCACGCTTGATTTCTTGGGATCTAGATTATGCATCATAGCTGCTCCGTCAATGATCTTCACTTCAACCTCTGGACAATCAGTTGCACGAGCTACTAATGCTTCCAAACATCCCATCAGATCTGATTTGCTGCCTTGGCGCATTGCGTTGCTCTCAGCAAGTGATGGGGGCCATGGATGATTCTCATGCTCAAAGAATAAATCATGGTCTCCGTCTCTGGATTGGCAGGAAATGTACAGTCTAGCTCTATCGGTTGGTCACAGAAAAAGCACAGTGGTTGAGTGGGGTCATTTATACTTGGCATAGTGAAATTAGACCTCAATCTAGATTTGACTGGTGACCTGAGATCCTCGCTGGATTTTAATTTCGCATTTCTTTTCACGGCGCGATCAACCCGAGTCCGGCTACAGAGATGCCAACAAGATTTGTGCTACCTAGCACAGTTTTCTATGAGCGTCTCCGCAATTCCAGATCCATCATTCAACCTACATAGGGCCAGGTATGGTGGAAGGGCATGGAATTGCTGTAGCCTATCAACTCGTAATCACATTGTCACGATTTCTGTTACTACATGGATCTATGAGATGCTTCGTTGTGGACTGCTGGCAAATAACACACAGGGACCAGTTCGTGTGTGCTAAATCCACTGTGGGATCAGATGTCAATTTCACTTTCTTTGACATATTGACTTGAATGCGAGAATATAATAGGCTATTGTCTAAGTTTATAAGCAGAGCACAATACGCGTGTGCGTGATCGCTATGCAGCTATGTATTCTCCTGATATATTTAAATAGTCAGTGTGAGTTTAGGAAACTACAATAATTATATGGAAATCCGCAACGAAATAATGCTTGGCGAAGCGAGGGGCTGGCATACAATTACTTTTACTGGATAAAACGTGTAGACCAATTGTTTTGAGTAGCGAAAACTTGTTTCTAAAATTTTCCGCCCGGAACATGTGTGTACAAACGTTTAGCAATACTACTACTAATTTACAAATGTTACAACAACAACGACAATGACGACGACCACCACCACCACCACCACCACCACCACCACCACCACCACAACAACAACAACAACAACAACAACAACAACAATAATAATAATAATAATAATAATAATATATTTTTTCAGCATGTTTATCTATTTAGAGTATTGTAATGGGTAAAATCATAACCAGTGACCCAAGAAACCCTTAATTTGACATCAATTCCAGCCCTCTACTCTATCTAGAACTTGAATAATGCAGATTTTCCGCTGGGAAGGCGGCCATTTTGAATCCGTCATTTTGAATGGGTTCCCTTGGTAGAATCACATGGCACCGCATCTAATTATGTTCAGCATACCTTAAAACACCTATATGCCAAATTTCATGCTCTCTCTCTCTCTCTCTCTCTCTCTCTCTCTCTCTCTCAGGCGATGTCTACGCTTAGTCGGAGCTCCAAAAGAGTCCGTTTTAATTTTGCCATATCTTAGCCAGATCTGAACCGATTTAACTTCTGTTCAGAGTTTTAAATTCCTCATTCAATTCTGATATTAATACATACCAAAATCCTTGAGGACGGCCCCATATTACGGAATTGCCATTATATGAGCAAGTATATGTATACATAAGTTGCCAGACCTCACCGGCTAATCTCACAGACTATTATTTTGTTCTCCTGCTGGAATGGCGGTTTATGCGCGGGCTGCATGTGGCCAGCGGAGGGGTGAGCATGGACTATCCCGGACCGGGCCGTCTCGTACGCACCCGACGGTTATCCGTGCTACAACAAGTCGGATACACACTATTAGCTTTTCGACAGGGGCGCAGGAAGCAAATTTGAGGGGCGGGGCATGTTCCACAAAAAGGGCACACTGGATGGCATCGTCAGGAGAAAGATCTGAAATGGGTGTTCCTCCTCTCATGGAAGGGTGCTCGGGGATACCAACCCCTTACCCACTCACTCAACCACCATAAGAAACTATTGACAGATACAGGCTCTGACAATAGATTTCCTGCATTCTGAATTTCCTATGATGTCGAGTAAAGAACTTTTGTATTCTTTGACCAATTGAACCTATACCCAATTCACAACATAGTGGGCAATAATCTACTGTGATGGAATGAGTGATATAAATTATGATTTCGCAGCGTCTTGGGGTGGGTGTTGAAGGGTCATTTGGCCCAGGCTTAAACTATTCAAAGGAGGCCTTCAAATGCCTAATTTTGTTTTCTTGTGGGCGGTGGCATACTCTTTTATGGCTAGAAGTAAAAAAAAATCGTGGTGTGGCTAAACGTGTATATCGCGACCGTACGACTTGGCAAGGAGGGGGTGGGGTGGCCAGATACACCCTACTTCTGTTTTCTAGGGGGGGGGGGGGGGAGGCGCCGCGGGGTGGGGGATGTGGGGTGTCGGACAACAAATCATAGATGCATTCCTCAGCTGCTCTCACCGACATCGAGTCCGCACTTCAGCCATGTGTATACAAATTATCTCTACCTTTGCATACGGTACTTCAGCCATGTGTATACAAATTATCTCTACCTTTGCATACGGTTCAGACGTCAATTACAAATTTGATTCTGAGAGTTGTCAATTCTAGTATGCAATGAGCGTCGCTGGGAATATACCTCGTTATAGCGGTACCACGTGGCTGTGCCCAGCCGCCCATTCACTCACATATATTCTATTCTATCCTCTAAGGCATTAACAGAGAGTGGATCACTATCAGTTCAAAATTAACATTTGTATCTTACCTTTACTTGCAAAGATGCGTGAAACGTCTTCAGGTAATAAATTAGTCAATATGTTACATGCAACTGCCACTACATTAATAGGGGGTTACATTGATGATTTGATTCCTCGCTGAGGCCGATCAGTTACGAGTCATGAATCAGTCTGTGATGCAAGGTATATCCGGCCTAGAAGCAGGCCCATATTACCTTTATGGAATAAATGCCAAAGACACGTTACAGCCGATACAATGCAACTGCTCAGTCTGCTCTGAATATTAAAAAAAATCCTTTTTGATGTTCGAAACTAAAGACCAACTTTTTTCTTATGGAAATGCGTAGCGGGCGCAGCTGCCCCCCGCTGCCCCGCCCCCCCCCCCCCCCTGCCCAAATGCAACGGGGGCTGCTTCCCCGCTGCCCCCGTGCTTCCGGCGCCCCTGCTTTTGGAGACATGCATACTGGATTTATAAAGAGACGAGTTGTTTTAGTTACTATCTTCTGTACTGTGATGTGCCCTATATATAATATCTCGTTACCATGGAACACTTGCGCGTGTCTGCGTTCTGCGACCGTCCTTCTGTGTCAGGATGGGCAGGGATGTGGTGAGTTGCGTCCGTGGGTGTGGTGGGAGAGAGAGAGAGAGAGAGAGAGAGAGAGAGAGAGAGAGGAGAGAGAGAGAGAGAGAGAGAGAGAGAGAGCCGATAGGGGGAAGGAGGGGGGGGGGGAGAACTAGTTTAGATATGTCGAGACATTTAGCGTATTGTACATGTTGTAAACTTGTCATCCAAATTTTGATGACGACAGATATGCTTTTCATTGCCACCACCACCCCCACTAAAGGTAGCTTAATTTAATATACCTGTAGTTCAATTTGTTCAGCTCTGATCGTGATCCGCGGAGGTGGCGCAATTCTGCGGAATCTGAACGGTCTTGCCGGCATGCCTGGCCTGGCACCAGCAGCACGGGCAGCAACAATTTGGCGCGCAGGTAATCTTTGACCCACAATGAATTGCCACATTGCCATTGGGCCAAGGGCTGGTATCGCGTCATCTATATGTCCGGGCCGCTCGATTCTCTCAAGTCCTACAGCTGGTGCTTTGGTAAATATCATTCTTCTGTGAATATATATATATATATATATATATATATATATATATATATATATATATATATATATATATATATATATATATATATATATATATATATATATATATATATATATATATATATATATATATATATATATATATATATATATATATATATATATATTAGTGCTGCTAATCGATTTTAGATGATCGATCGTTGATCGATTCTTTGTTTATTTACTTGTTTATTTTATTTAGTTTTTCATTTTCAGTTCTGTCCTGACACGCTAATCTGTTGATCACAAGATACGTGCATTAACCACACATATTTTTATTATTAAACATTAATCCGAGGATTAATTTATAGAATAAAGGCGGCAAGCGCCAACTGTTAATACTATGAGTAGAGCGCGGTGGTCTTGTTAAAATAACAGGAAGGTGGAATATTTTTTTTACTTATATTTCATGAAATCATATGTTTTCTGAGCTATAATCTTAGCTAATAAAGTAAACTATGTTGACAATGTTTAGCACTCTTCTTTACTAAACAACTACGTCCACACCCGCCTAATAGCCACCACCCACCCACACGCACGCACTCACGCACGCACGCACATGAATATCCACCATTACTAGTATTCAATCACCGTAAGCGGATATATAAAACCGAGATGCTACCTTAGTCCCCTGAACTCCATGACGATCAATTTCCTGAAAACTATACAGTTGAGCTGTTGCATGTTTTAAAACTAATTTGACTAATGGCAGAAACAGCGCCCTGTCAAATTAGTTTAAAAAATATTCAACAGCATCTTTATTAAATATTAAAGACACGCAATTCGTACAACCACGCTTAGTCCGTCACCAATTATGCGTTCATGGTTCTCTACCTCATTCATGCCGTCATTCTCAATGTAATGCAGTTGATTATGACGTCACATGATGGATGGATGGTCCATTGCTCATTGACTTTGATCTGTGGATTGCCATGTAATATTTATCAGAAATTGCTACGTATGTTTCTAGTGATGCAAGTGAGAAACTTTCACAGAATTGTATGCTATTTGACTCTATTCCATTAACACATTAACCATTGGAATTTCAGTGTCTCAATGGAGGATTCCAGCTTCTCAATCAATCATATGACGCCATAATCAACTACGTCACGTAGTTGTAGGCTCACATCATAATCAATTACGTAGCTAAGTTTTCACGAACGTATAATTAATGACGGATTAGGCGTTGTTGTACGAATTGTATGTCTTTATTATGTAATAAACATGCCACAGGCAGCAACAGCACACAGTCAAATTAGTTTCAAAATCTTCAACTTCTTACCTGTATCTGGAAATTTATAGTCAGCGAGTTCAGGATTGATCGACCCAACACGGGCGAAGTGTGTGTCGAGATTAACTAGAGATGATCGGGGCATAGCTAAAACTGGAATCCTCCATTACAAGACGAGTCAGGTAAGCTGTTCAATATTTCGAAAGTAAGTTAACTGGAATATCTTGTTCCCTATGGCAAAAACAGCTCTCAGTCAAATTAGTGTCAAAATATTCAACAGCATATGTCTTACATAAAAATGAATTTGTCGCTTCTGGTCTGTACGGTTTAAAGTGTTAAAACTAACACAAGGGTCTACAAACATGCCCGTGTCTGGGTTTTTTTAGATATCGTTCCGTATCTATACCGTCGGGGTTGCCACCCCCGGATTTTTTTAATGCGGTTTACTGTCCAACGCTAGGCCTATATGCCGCCCAAAAGATTATGGTGCTTTGTCTATGTGGCGAAATACCATCTATGATTAGTCGGTGGCAATCGACATCTTTTGGCCCAAAAAGTTATTTCCCACGCTAACACGCACGCACGCACATTAGTCCTGATAATTTTCGATTATCTAGGTATTCGATTAATCGACAGTTCAATCGATCAGTTAATCGATCGTTGATCGATATTCTCATAATTCTGAACGTGTAAATCCGACAGCGATCGGTTCCAACACGAGCGAGATGTGGGAGGAGCTTAGCTAGAGATGGGCGGGACATAGCTAAAACGGGAAAGGTCAAGTAAGCTGTTACATTTCAGTGAAAGTTTGAGTTTTGTTATATAGAAAGTACGATTAGCTCTATATTATTACTCATGAAAAGGCGTAGCAAATGTAAACGGAATCGGTGGTACAGACCTGCGAGCCATCTCTAGCCTGTGTCGCCGTAATGAGAAAGCGTGACGGCAATGCAGCTTAATGAAGAAATCAGCAGCATCCCGGTCCAGCGCCATGTCGCAGTCCTCAAACCGGTCCAGTACATAATACTCACCAGGATTCGCACGACAGAATTTCAGCGAATTACGTACCTTTAATGAAAGTACATAACGACATAACATCATTAAGTAAATATGACACTACTGTGGTTGGGTGTACATTTATATATACAAGTTTCAAAGACAATGGTTCTGAAGCAGATTTCTCGAAAAGTTGATCAATATTCAACATTTACAGCCCTATTTCAGAAATTTTCATTTGAGGGATCTGATCTGTCACTCAACTATCTGAATAATAAAAAACGCCGTCACGAAAATGTACTAAAAGTATTGTCTTTGGTGAATTTACAAATTAATAAACATTCTGTTGACTCTTTTGAGATTAATTTGACCACGTTGCTGCCACCACCCAGCACAGTTCCGATCACGGGATACCCTCTAAATGTCTATGAAATACGAATCGTTGTGCATTAATGGAAATATGCATTCCGAGAAGTCTGGAATGACAAGGGACTTAATCAACATGTGGAGATAATAGTGCATCATAATTAATATAGATAGATAATCAGGATGGTCAACTGACCTTGCAGAAACAAAACGTCTCTCGTGACTGTAGCTCACAACTTTTAAATCCCATGCAGATATTGATCACAGGATGTTCATAGAGCCCTGACTTTCGGTAGAGAATACGCTCCTTAAAAAGTGCCATTTCAAACGAGTTCCGTGGCGGAATTGGAAAGTAGTAATGCCGGAAGAATGGGTGTGGCGGCGGCTCGGCTCCAGTTCGCTCATAATAACTGTCAGATTCTCCCACACATCTAGAACAGTCAATAGATGTACAGCAGAACACACGACGCTTTAGTTCTTTCGAAAACGATTTCCATCTGGATCGCGGAGCTGGTTCTGCCTCAGATGTGGACATATTGGGCCTAGTAGTCACGCCGCTTCCTGTTAACAGGTGCCCAGTTGAACACTGTTACAGCTCTGCTGGGCATCGAAAAAACAACGGAAGCAATCTGTTAATAGTATGTAGATGTAAGAGGTAGGCATGTGCATTATTTCACTGAATACCGTCTCTGATAACGCAGTTTACTGGGCCGATGCTGGGCCGATACCGATACTATCGGCCTAGTATGTTGCGTTATCCGGGGTATGACATTTGGAAGGTGACCACAACAATTTAGACTCAAATTGGTTCAAGAAATGCCATTTTTACTCATAAGAAATGTGCATTTGCAGACAAACAGATTATTGGGGGTTTTGAATTGACCACTAGAATAACTGGCTCGGTCATCCCAGTCGTAAATTTTCAAAAAAATAAGCTTTTGGTCTAAAAATCCGGGTCTACAAATAGACATTCCTCAAGACCAACGCAGAAGCTATCTTTCGGCCAACGTGTTTGTTAAAGGGGTTGGAAAGAACTAAGAAGACTTCACATAATTATGCTTATATTGTGTTTCATATGTTTGTAATTTTCCAAAATAACATAACTGCAAACCGCCCCCATGCCTACGCAATTATATAGCGTAATATTCAACAGCTAGGATATATCCCACGTCGTCAATACTTTTAACGTGTCTTATCTGGCTATCTGCATGATTAACAGCGCTATAAAGACGATATAAGTTCTATATATATATACTGTAGAACATACTACATTATACATTACATTGCATTGCATTGCATTGCATGCAGCATTACATTACATTACATTACACTACATTACAATCTTACCTCAACTACATTTCTGTTTTTTATAATAATAATAATAATAATACTCCTACTACTATTTTCTCCCACCCCCACCATGAAACTGAGAACGCGTTGCGCTATTTATTATGACGTTATTCACACAATTCTACAATTTTGGGTACATAAACTCAACACGTCATAATAGAGTAATTACGTCATAAACAAAAGTTGTGTTATAATGAGTGTACGTCATAGATACTGCATAGATACCGCATAGATACCAGATGTGATGTGTAATAAAGACACTGTCAAGAATGTAAAAGGTAAGCTTACTGCTGTGTCACATTAACTGAAGTAATAACATAAAGCACATGATTTATTACCGAAGTGGCATATGAAATTATGAATCTTATGTCTTAACATGCTTTTAGTTCTAAATGGAATATAGTGATGATGATGATGATGATGATGATGATGATGATGATTATCAATAATATTTAATATCATCATCATCTTTCATTCACTGCCTTATAGGCTAGATCTATCAACAGGGCCTATATGGAACAACCTTCCAAGCGAAGTCATGAATGCTATTGACCTAAGCCGCTTTAAATCAGAACAAAATAACATTTCAAGGAATCAATCAAAGTTTGCACCAATGCAACTTAAGGACAACAACAATAAAAAAAAAAGGAATTATACCATATTAGGTCTTATAAGCAGAACTACGTATGGTGTTTCTGAAAAAGTTGGTCCCGATCCCAGGATGATTCATAATAAGGAAAAATTAGTTACCTCTCCGGGATGTAGAAATTGTTTGAGTGTAGCTTTCGTGACCATCTCGGTCACTTCTTCAGCACTAACTGACGGTCGCTGGGAACGTCACTCTGGTCAGATCTTGTGGAGTCACGCGACAGCATGGACTGGTAGACTGCTGGTATACGGTAGCCCTCGTCTCTGTTCATGGTTGGTTGATGCGTGTAGATTTCTATGGCCTCTTTAACCTTCCGTTTGAATAAGTTGGTCTCAATGTTGATGACCGAGGCACTGCTGGCGGGGATGACGTGGCCAGTGGATTCGATTCTGTATGTTCTGCCACAGCTGGGTTGGAATAGATTTTAAGATGTTCATTGACTCTGGTGCTGAGAGGCCTTTTGGTTTCGTCTATATATGTCCCCTCACAGTGGTCACATTCGATCGTGTAGATGACTCCAGAGCGTTCATCTGTGGTCAGTTTATCTTTGGGTCTTACTAGTTGTGATCTTAAGGTGTTGACGGGCTTGTGGTAGGTGCAAGAAGTGACCGAAATGGTCACGAAAGCTACACTCAAACAATTTCTACATCCCGGAGAGGTAACTAATTTTTCGTTATTATGTACTTATGGTGTATCTTTCCTGTGTGTATTATCTGATCTGTCTCAATCTGATGATGATGATGATGATGATGATGATGATGATGATGCTCATCATCATCATCATCATCATCATCATCATCATCATCATCATCATCATCAGCAACAGCTGCCTCCCCCTCATGTGTGGGGTGGGGGTGGGGTGGGGTGGGGGAAATAGTATGGCTTATATGGCACCGGCAGTAGGCTACAGCTGAATCACAGGCGGGGTTCCCTGTTATCAGTAATCTTATAATTTATCCTGCCCATCGAGGTTGGCGTTCTTGATACAGATATAGATGGCAGAATCTATGGCTGAAACAGCAGTTTTTAAGATGTCGTTTTGGTGGCCCCAAGTATCCGCGAACACCTATCTACCTAATCGACACATATGGACTCTTCCATGGAGAGATCAATTAAATTACTTGACATCGTCGTGGTAAAGTCATATAGCTTTTACAATCCTTTTGACCGGTGTTGTCTTTCTCACTCTCGGCTCCTGTCGGGGTTAGGTCTATTGTCAAAATTTTGATGAGCAATCTTTGCTCGGTTCTATTTCCGCAAGCGTGGCCTAAGTTATCACAACTATATCACGATATCCGATGGTTCTTTCATTTGATGCAACTGATTGGCATACACCAATTTCTGGAAGATACAGATTAGACACGTAAGTAGAGTATACCAGTATGGATAGTGCTGTGATCCTGAAATGGCCCTATGACATATTTGGATAGATCAACCGGCCGGTATACTCTCCAAATATCGGACATAGGGCCAGTTCAAGGTCAGAGTCGACTCGGACTAGGTAAGGAGTGCCAGAGTGCCGATTCCCGGGGAAGAACTACATCCATTGTGCCGAGACATAGTCAAGTAAGCGGACGAGATCCAGCTTTGGAGATCTGATAATATTTGATAACCAACTAATGCAAATCTAAAAGTATTGCTGTAATGTCGCAGCTAAATCCTATTGGAAATATACAACCATCCTATGCCCCATTACTAATTAGTAGGTATTTCTTTATTGCTTCAGTTCTGAAATCACAAACGCCCTACAAGATAATGCACTGCAGTAGTCCTATTGGTGTAAGTAATCCAGTCAGCATACATCTCCCTAGCAGACAAAGGGTTCATATCATATCAGCTATATTTACACTTTACTGTTTTGTGTTACATATTTTAGATACTAGTGTTCCGCCGGCGATCGACATACGTCATTCGTATGCAAATTTCTCCCTTGATGCCCTGGACAAAGCGTTCAAGATGGCGCTGCTGTCGGCGTTTGAAACACTACCTCCTCAGATCACTTCTCTGTGGATGCTGGACAGGTCAACAGGTGGGTGATGTCCACGAACTGAGTAACCCAATTAACACTGACATCCTAGTACGTTAATTTCCAAGTAATCATATGTGGAATGTATGGAATATTTGAAACTAATTTGACTGGGTGTTGTTGCTGATTAAGATAGAAACAGCTTCCATCATTAATTTCAAATATTTAACAAATATTTAGCAAATTATTTCATACAGCTAAATGACTGTAGCATAGCCGGTCTGCCTTGTTGAAATGGTTAAGTCATATAGTCGATAGATGGATCCGATCTGTCAGTCAAGTATCCAATGTCATAATAAAACAGGGCACATGCTAACTGAAGTCACATTCATGATGACGTACGTCCGTCACAATAGTGGCAATCATCCGTCACCAAAGTGTAAGGATTGTATGTCTTTTGTGAGATGATAATTTAATAAACGTGTCGTTCTATCCAATATTTTGAAACTAAATTGATTAGGAGCTTTGCTGCCATCGCCCAGTCAGTTTAGTATCAACATATTCAACAGCTTACCTCTGTAGTTAATGTGATATAAAGCTCCTTCAACAAAGACATGTACGACGAGCTATATAGCTTTGAGAAGATCTTACATACTGACCGATCGATAGACCGACCAACTTATGCTAGTTGCGAGTAAAAACCCAACCATACCGTAGGCACTTAGACTGTCTGGCTTTCTCAAAGGCTTTTGAAAAAACCCAATCTTATAAAAGAATGTTAGCGCATAACTAAAGTAACTTACGAACTGCACACAATTGGTTTAATAACACATTTTGCATCGATCCCATTGTGCGCAGCTCAATGATATGCATAGATCTAAGGATTAAAAACTTATTATTCTTACTATATAAATATAATTTGTTTATAGTATTATTATGCCTATAAATAAAATAATTTATATTGCTATGCCGATCAATAATACCTTTTGCAGATGGTGTCTATTATCTGAAAAGCTAACCATATTCCGCAGAAACAGATTTTCTTTCAAAATGAAATCAAATTTTAATTTTTTATGTGTAAAACAATGGCAATATGTATGTGAATGGAGCACGCCTTTTGACTTCAAACTACAGACAGAGGAATGTTAATGTTGTTCTATGGCGCATTAAATCACTGACCACAATGCTGACTATGTTTGATAAATTATAATGATATTTGCTAACAACATACAACCGGCTCGTGAGGATTTTCCTTACTTAGAGTAAATGATTTTATTGAACCGCTATGAGACTCTTTCAGTACAAGAACAATGAAATTGAATTAGAGACACGTATTCGTAATTCAACGTCACAAGTAAAAATATTTTAATTTATACGGAATGAAATCATCATATATAAGATTTATTTCGTTTCATTACACGGAGATACAAAATTTAGGCATCTAAATGTATACAATTTTAATAATTTTATTTTCAAGGATATTTTGTGCGAATGTGAGCCTTAAAGCCCTTTATTGCAACTCAATATTTCCATGTGTTGATGATGGCAATGCCACCGGGTGTTAGCGCCAACATATATCCTGCTGAAAAGATTTCAATGTTCGGGTGTATCCTGTGATTAATTGTCGTTCTTTAAAAAAAAAAATATGATTTACGTATACGAGGTTCACGTAACATACACTCCCTAGCAAGTACATTACTCTATTAGGTACTAGTCAAGTATTGATGCTTCACAACGCCTAAGTTCGGATGTGTTATCGCGAAAATACGAAAAATCTTTACATTGTGACAAGAACGGCACAACGAGGGTTTGCAATCTCTCATCCTGTTTATCATCTGTTTTCTTTCAATTTATAGGTACGCAAGTTGAAGAAACCAGCTGATGATGGTGACACGAACCGGGTTACCTATGAGGATGTGGTATTATGGCCATCATGGCCACGGAATAACTTCGAGCGTGCATTAAGACTGGAGGGTTTGCTGGGAATGAAGACCGGGTTTGGAGAACATCCTGTGATTAACATCTGTCTGGGACTGAAACGATGCGAATTAAACACCAATACGAAGATCTGCTACTGCAAAGTGCGACCTCTTTTTACGCAGGTTCTTTCAGAGATGACAGAATATGCACCTGTCTCTGATAGTAATCCGGACTATATGGACTGTAACCCGGATGAGGACAAAGTGGCTGGTAACATCTGGTCTACTCTCATCGAAGCTGGAGTGTCAATCGCTACTGAAATACGTAAAGCCATGCATGCACGCGGAAATCTCGTGCTGAACCGAAACAACAGGACGCTGCACAGGAGTGATAGTCGTGAGGATGATGAAAGTAGCGACACTGTGGCTCGATTGCTTGATTTTGATTATGACGGTCCTATGGAGCCTCGGCGTCTCATTCCTCCGCCACCACCACCTCCACTTGTCGTTCGTTATGTGGATCGAGTTCCAGACGGGATCCATAACAATGATTACTGGTTCGCCGTTCAACTGAGAAATAATGCTGTAGATCACAGGGTTGCCCCTGTAAGAGCAGAGCACATGGATTTGCAAGTAATATTTGGTTTCTCTTGTCCTCGACGATCCTACCGTAACTTATGGGTTTTCTTTTGTTAATGATATATTTTTATGTACTCGAATATCCCCTCTGAGAGATATGTTGTAACTGTGTGAATGTTCTCTCAAGCCTTGATATGCTATTAACAATAACACCCTATTAACAATAGTACCGAAAAGGTCAACGATACTTGTTATCACATACTATTAAGCATTAATGACCATTTACACAAAAATCGCTTGATATATACGTCTTCATTGATACAAAACAAAACAAAACACATGTACGAGATTTCATTATTTTTTTAAATTTATAAATTTGACAGACGTTGCTTTCAAAATTTCAACAGCAAATTCTAGAGACACACATATTAATACGAGTTTTGAAAATCAAGCCCACCATAGGTCCGCAAAATACATACCTTGGACGAATATTGTGTGAATAGTTCGTGTTTGGGAAAATGCTTTGGCATAATTGTACAATTTTGCGAGAAAACTGTACGCTCATAAGTGATAACGCAGCTTACTGGGCCTATGCCGATACCATACTGACCGTATCAGCTCAGCATCGGCCCAGTAAGCTGCGTTATATGTGTATCCTGTACTTATTCATACGTCTGGCATGGAGACGGATAAATGTACGTGGACATAGCACACAAGAATATTACTCAATATGATAATGCCAGTGCGGCTTCACATACTGCATTCACTACCGACTAAGTATGTATATTTAAACGCCATTAAGCAGTGGCGTAGCCAGGTTTTTACGTCAGGTGGAGCGAGGTCTAAAAAGGTGCCACTCGGCTTGAGCGAGGAATTAAAACGCGCCACACCTCATACCAATTAGGCGTCGGAATCTGCTTAAATTTCTTTAATAATGGGAAAATAGCATCCCAGCGTCGCCAGCTATTTTATTCTACTGAGAAAGTAGTGTGTATTCTACTATTCTTTGTCTTGATGTAGCGTAATTAAAACAAAATGTCTCAACATAGCGATGAACGAACATGACAAGAAGACATTAACAACGTTGTAAATTCAAATAGTTATAATTTTCAATGTAGATTAACGTGTTAAAGGTGGCTTGGGAGTTGGGACGTCCAGAAACTTGTATGTGTTACGGACATAATTTAGGCGCCACATTTGGGAAGATTGGTCCAGGGGTGAGCGAGCACTCCCCGCTGCTGCCCCCCCCCCCCACCCACCCCTGGCTACGCTACTGGCATTAAGATAAAACACTAAACTGAATGGGGCACTAATGAACAGACGTATTGAGCCATGACAATTTGGCAGCTGGCATGCCACTTCCAGTTAACAACTCCATGTAAAGAGTTTTGGAGCATAACTTTATGATATGTGGCTCGGACAGGAGGCGTGTGGGCTGGTGGATAGACAGATAGATGGCCGGAAGAGGTAGACATGGAAGTCTGGCACACAACATATTGACTCTGATTGATATTAAATGATTATATCCAATCAGCACGTCACGATAAGTTCAGTCTCCGATCTCCAGGTCATGCCATACGCTATTCAAGAGGCCTTCCAGTTTATCCATCAATCATATGGCGTCATAATCAACTACGTCACGAGCGCTTAATTGATGACGGACTTAGTGTTGTACGAATTGTATGGCTTTACAATTTAATAAACATTCTGTTGAATATTTTGAAACTAATTTGACTGGGCGCTGGTGCTGCCCTAGGCAGCAATATCATCCACTCAAATTAATTTCAAAATATTCAATAGCTTACCGGTAGTCATGTATAGTTTTCTGGAAATTGAAATTCAGAGAGCACAAGAATCCCAACACAGGCAAAGCGTGTGTGGAGCTTAGCTAGAGATGGGCGGGGCATATCTGAAACGGGCTTCCTCCATTAACGTATCTGTTATGCCACTAATTAGCACGTATTGTCTTTATTTGCTTTCTGATATAAATTACCTTATTCTACATAATTTCAGGGTCCGTCATCTAAAGTCCACCATCATCGAAAGGATCGCAGGGGCAGACAAAGACTTCCAGGTTTTCTACATCCAGTCGCATCAGAAATAAGCTTCAACAATACAGAAGATAGACTACATTGGGAATTAGCATATCAACAGCCACGCAGGCTTCATTATGTCGATTCTAACCCATCAGATGCTGATATAAGCCACGCACATTCCGCGGGCAATGATCTGGATCTTGACTTCACGGAGCTGTTGGAGCTGTTTAATCCGGAGGAGGGTGACCAGGACCCGGTGAATCTCATTCCAGACATCAATGAACTCCGAAGACAAATAAATGTTCAGTTGGAGGAGGAGGAACTACTTAGACTTAGAAGGATGGAGGAGTAGGTGGAGTTGTTAGCGGTGGTCTTATAATGAAATGGCTTTTTACAAGTGTTCTACTCACATGAAATAATGTGAATGGCTAATTTTTTTGTTTGTCTAAATCTTAGAATATTTAACTTTTATGCCAGCAATAAAAAGAATTATTTACTTCATCAAAATGATTTCATTTCGTTTGAATAGAATCAGACAGGTGGGAAATTCAGGAAAAGCCACTAGAAAAAGTTCCTAAGGCATTTTTGTGACAAGCTGCTAACAAGTAGTTTTAGGATATTTCAAGGGTGTTGAATTCGAATATGCTTGATACTAAAATACCTTTTCAAGATAAAATGCTCGAAATCGTCTATTAAAATATGACGCCATAATCCACAGAAAAACAATAATTAGTTCACACCTATGCATTGCTGATCATCTTTAAGATGGAATAACAGTTCCACCAATGACGATAAATGGCAATAATCAGGATATAATATTGCCTTAATTTTGATAAGGATTTAAAAACTAATCCAAATTCATGTAATGGGGTATTTATTGTTGCATGCGCACTTTAACCAGCAATGTCAATAGAGCGCCATATTAGCTGAGTTTATTAAGTCATATTACTTCAATCTAATTACCCATGCAGCCAAAGGCCGGTGTCAATATTGTGGTTGGTGTTTGTCTGTCTGCCCGTCTGTATGTTTGCCTGCTTGCCTGCCTGCCTGCCTGCCTGCCTGCCTGCCTGCCTGTCTGTCTGTCTGTTATCTATCTGTCTATTTGTCTGTTTATCCGCACGAACTCCTCGGAATCCAAGACGGTAGAATCACAAAACCTGGCATAATTTATTCATATTGTAGATAGCTAGGCAAAATAAGTTTGAGGTCAAACGGTCAAATATCTAGGTCACGGGATCCATCTTCTCTAAAAGCAGGACATAGCATTGGCTGAATACATTATGAGCCCACTGAGCATGAAGAATGGTGTAGTTGTCACTCCTAACTTCTGGAAGCCTGGACGGTTTGTTTCACTTCACTGCCAGCCAAATTGATATCATCGATGAAATAATTGATGGCAAGACTACCTTTCGTGCTACTCAAGTTGCTGCATGGCAGAGAGGAACCTGCTCTATTCATGTGCTAAAAAACCTGAAACCGAGTAAACCACGCTTGTCGAATGTTCAGTCAGTTATGAAAATACTCATTCCCACTACCATGGTTAAAGAGAAAACTGAACCCAAGTACGAAAATCTGGACCCTGTTTGGTTCAACTAACCTCAAAATGATCCTGTGTATGCAAAGGCTGCCAGGGCAATTGATCTTGCATTCATCCTCAAAAGGCAAACCTCGATTGACAGTATTCCAAGAATCACTGAGTTTGAATGATGACAAAATAACAAGTAGGATATTTGCCAATTATACACGCTCATGTATACGAACTGAATTCCTTGAGTACACTGGTTCAACGTTGTGTGTCCACATCATCAGGTGTGGATCAACAGTACATTGTCATCACAGAAAATTAGATGCTCTACTTCAAACTTAGTTATGGAACTAAAATGGTATGTGCCTGAATACAGACAGAGTGTGGCACCACGGCTAGATGGGTTTAATATTTCCATGAATCTCCTGCGTATCATCGGTAATCATCTGAAGGGTTGCGGACTGATCGAGGCTTGCGTAGAGGCTGGATTGCTTGGACCACTCCCTACCGAGAAGGCATAATGGGCAATTCTTACAAATCCATGCACGCCCATAAAGTGATATATCATGCGCGGTGACGAGTATTGTTACCAAAGGAACATGGCATAGAGCTTCACATACATACCATATCTATGGCAAACCCTGACATGTCTGGTGCTGAGGAATATGTGAAATCTGTTCAAACTGACTGCTTCGAAAATGCAATAGCCCACTTCATCAGAAAACCCCTATATGACAATGCTAATCTTCATTACTGGTAGAATTACATGGAAATGGTGATTATCCGATTGATGTCCATGGAAGCACAACGGGACCTTCACTTACACTCATACGAATTGTTCCATTCTTGATGAGATATATTCATCACAACGATCCGCGATGTGGACCAATATACATTGCTGAGATGCACTAGCCCCCACCACAGATTATTTATCTGGTCAAACAAGGCGAAGGGCACAGAAATGGCTGAACGGAACTGGGTGGTGGCATAGTAGATATCACTCGAACCCTATCACACTATCAAGATGGAGTCTGTCGTACATTTTGAGATCCCAGATATCTGCTAATAGAAGGGTAATCAATCGCTTTAGAGAAGAAACAAGTAGTCTTGTTCATAGACGAAGCGACCACATGTAGACAGGCAAAGGACAAAGGTCTGGAAGACAGCCTTCTCTCAATCTTGCAACGATCTCATGTCTTTTCAGCCAAAGATGGCATTCAGGACTTTGTGCAAAGCATAGCTATGAATAACTTGGCCACAGATGAAATCTAAGAATATCCTCTGAAAGCAGAAGATTTAGGGAATTAGCAGTTGAACACATTCATCAAGCACGGGCAAATCCAAGAGGTAGCAGTTAAAGGCTGCACTGCAAAGACATCCGTCCACGGTCTACTCAGAAAAATAAAACTCCAACTTTTAACAACCTGCATGATGTCCGGAAAGATGCCAAAATCAAAGACAAACATATAGAGATGACGGTCGATTTAAACATCATACATCACCTGATCGCTGCATGTGCAGTTGGTAAAGAAGTTGACTTAGCAACTGCCCTGCAACATCAGCGGATGCCAGTATCAATTTTACTTGCCGAAACAAATGGATCCGAAAGCAGTTGCCATTAACAGTGCAGCAGCAATCAATATGCATGTTACATTCTGGCTCCTCATAGATGGCCAAGCACTAGTAATCGCAATAGTTAAACTGCTGGAATGCAATATATTTGGAGAACTGAATGATGATTGCATTAACTCTGCAAGTGCCAGGTATAACACTGCTAACATTGTGTTTGATAGATACAAATAGCGTAGATTCGATTAAGGGGCGTCAACGAAGGACCAAGACAATTCATCCAATCCACTGAATCATACAAAAGCTGCGATGGACCACTACCTGTTAACTGAGCAAAATTCACTGCTCTATCAGAGAACAAGGAACACCTGACCATGTTTTTGTCCAGGGAAATGATTAATCATGCTCCTGTTGAGAAGACTGCCATTGTTAAAGGTGGATTTGTTGACTGGTGTGAGGTTAGAAGTAACAATATATATATATATATATATATATATATATATATATATATATATATATATATATATATATATATATATATATATATATATATATATATATATATATATATATATATATATATTTATACATACATGCCTTTTGGAAAAGCTTGAAGCCACATGCAAGGAAGCGTATAAATGCCTAGTTCACCATGCAATACACTGAATCATACAAAAGCTGCGATGGACCACTACCTGTTAACTGGGCAAAATTCACTGCTCTATCAGAGAACAAGGAACACCTGACCATGTTTTTGTCCAGGGAAATGATTAATCATGCTCCTGTTGAGAAGACTGCCATTGTTAAAGGTGGATTTGTTGACTGGTGTGAGGTTAGAAGTAACAACATATATATATATATATATATATATATATATATATATATATATATATATATATATATATATATATATATATATATATATATATATATATATATATATATATATATATATATATATATATATATATATATATATATATATACATACATGCCTTTTGGAAAAGCTTGAAGCCACATGCAAGGAAGCGTATAAATGCCTAGTTCACCATGCAATACACTGTAATGACATCAGCGTTGTTGCCAGGGCCAAGATCACAGACGTCAGGACTCCTCATAGGCGTCATTTTAAGGCTATATACCCTCCAAAACGCAACTTGAGATCCCCAAAAGTAGTGACTGTAAGTTCCATGGGACGCCTGAAAATCTAGTCTGTTAAATATTAAATAGTTTTCGTAAGTTTTTGCACCAAATACCTATAAAATCTAGCATGGGACAACATAATTGATAGCTGTGCCCCTGGCAGGCTCTAATTTTAGTATGCATGAAAAAAACTGCATGTAAATACCAATTTCAGTTTAAAACCCTAAGATCTTAGCTTTAGATCTTCAGATTTCAGGGTGTGGGTCCCTGGGTTGAAGATATTGGTTTCAGGTACGTTCAAGAAACCAAAATTTAATCCTGTAAGACAGGTGTTATGCTTCAACCTCTAGCAGCTTGTTTCGATACTCTAACAGAAACATCACTGTAAATACCATAGACCGACAAGTGTATCAGCAGTCTAATGTCGTTCTCACTCAAGCAGAACAACCAACGGAATGGAGAATTGATGAAGCAGATTAGACGTCCACAATACAATGGAACTCAAGTTTTCACTCAAGTGCTTCTAAACATGCCCATTGTTTATCCTTGACTGGATTGACATCTACTCGACAAGTTGCATCTGGTGTCGGGAGAGAAAATCAATGTTTGTCAGACATTTCTGATCTTGTAATCACAAACAAATCAAACGATGAAGTACTGGTACTGTATCTGTACCTAAACATGAAAGACTGGAGGAAGGAAGGCTCCTTTAGATGGTCAGACGTGAGTCACATTCCAGACATCCTGTTACTTTTGGTAGAACTGTTTCCAGTCTTTCCAAACGAGAGATACCAGCAAGAAGAAATCAAGGATCGGATCAGGATGATTGAAAATCCTGAGCATCTGATCAAACCAGGGGGTTCCGACCTCCTGTCTTCACATGTAGACCAGGCGCTAGCTACTTTTATTTATGGGAAATATGGCAAACGGTTTGCATGGTTAATAACATCGTTTGGCAAGAAAGTGGACCGCTGACAGGGCTCAGCTCGAACCAGTTGATCTAAAGGCTCATCAAAATCGGCAACAGATAATCAAGATAAAGCTAAATTTATATACAAAGCATGCGTCTGTTATCTGGTGTTTCAGAAACCACCAGGACAATGATTTCTGACTGACCAGATTTCTGGACAGTGAGCAATTTTAGGGTTCAAAAGTGGCATTTATTTATGGAAGCACTGACATGGTCCAAACTGGTTTTGCTGTTCTTCCATATACTTGTAGAAACGAAAAGCTTGTGCTTGACAACGGAGAGTGGAGGTTTCCGAAAGCATGGTATCTAACTCAATGGGATGAATGGCTGTCTATATTTTCCATGATTTTAAATGACGGAATTTATATGGCAATAGCATTCAACCTATGGGAATATTGTTTGGCACGTTCAAATCACAGACATGCTGGAGAGCCTTTTCTTGATGACCCACTTTCCGGACAGTTAACCAGGGTTCTAGTTACATTTATTCATGGTACGGACGATATTGGTCAAACTAGTTTTGTTAGCGTTCTATGTACTTCCACGTACAAAAGAAAACATTAACAGCGAACTTTTCTTGTGCACAGAGAGGCAGTGGTGTTTTTTCTTGGAAAGGGTAATGAGTCACCCGGGTATTATGCTAGGATTTCAGAAAAAGTATTTTTCTGTCAGAAGTCTAATAATATCATTTAACTTACTTATTACACTAAGCGGTTAAATGAGTGGCAGTTGTAGCCACTGGCTACCATCCTGAGTGTCCATATTGCCTGACGTGTTGATGGGTGTTTTTAGTATGCCTGGCTGGTTATTCTTTATGGGCCTGGCGCAGTGGTGATGGTGAAGTTGGCGTTCTGTGTTTAGTGCCTGTTCAGATTGATCACACGGATTTGGGAAGTGGTGAAGCAAATGGGGGTGGGGGCGGGGGTGGGGTGCTTCTTGGATGGGAATGGTAATCTCGGTGTGTCTAGCCGTCATTTCCAAGGTGGAAAGAACGGTGCCAGCACACACATTTACTTACTTGATTTTAGTAACAAACAATTTTTGTATGCTTGTCACTTATGAACGGTGTATGTAAAAACGAGAGTGGTGAATTTGGGTTTATGTCTCGCCAGAGGTACCTAACCAATCTAGTCATATATAGACGGTGTCATGAAAGGTACCCCTGTGGGGGAAAGCTCCGGTCAGGGCATATCAGTTGGTTTAATATAAACTATATCTGCCTCAGGCCAGCCAACAATGATTGGTTTTGCGAGAGAAAAGTGCCTCGTGCGGGCCTCCATCACAGGAAAATGCCTACAATGCCATAGCGGAGGAAGAGAGAAGATAGGAGATAAACTGTCCTGCTTAAGATGCAGGGGGGAAAATGGGGAACCCATACCAAATGGCGCCAATGATGACCGAATCTTTATCGTTTGCTTGAGAGGAAATATATGACGGTGCAGTACCGTGCTCCGCATGGAGGACAGCTGAGGGAGGCAAATGACCGATCATAACAATGCGGAGGAAGAATGGGGGAACCAATACCTCTTTATGCCAAGGAAGACGGCCCTTGCCATTTATTTGAGAGGAAATTTACGACGGTACCACACTGTGGCGCCTTGTGAAAAGGCAACCAGTGGGAAGCTAACTAAAAAAATTTGAAAAAGGGGTGGATGTCATCTCACCGTTTGCGTGTACACGCTGGAGAGACATCCCACGGTAACGAAAAATGAGGAGGAAAATTATGTTGGCCTTCACTGCACAAGGCAGGCAGTACAAAATTCTGTGAGAGGAAACTGTCTCGTGCGGGCCTCCATCAAAAAGAAAAATGCCTTCAATGCCGAAGCGGAGGAGGAGAGCGGTAAAAAGGGCCGCCCTCCTATCCTACAAAAAGAGAGAAAAATTATCATGTGTACTTATCCTTAACATTTTACTGTTGTGTGCCTACGGTGTGTACGGGAAGTTGCGGTGACTGATTCCCATTGATTTCAGCACCGTTGTCTTAAGTTAAAGATACTGTTGTAGTTGGTACCGTCTATTTTTTGTACAAAAAAATGGCCTAGACCGACTTTTAGTTGTAAGTCCAAAACATATCTCTTTAGGCCGCAAATGGCGTAGCACCAAATGTCTTTAACGAATACGTCTTCCAGACCGACAGCATGCAACATGTTGTCTGGTGGTAGCTTTAGAGCCGCAATGCGATCCCTCCACATACCGCATCACGACCACAGATAACAACACATGGACAAATCACATTGACCAAAGTGTGTTTAGAAAGCGAATTTTAGCTTACTTACGGTGGGGAGAGAGAAACGTATTTCCATCTATTGTGGCTATCCCATAGGGCGTGGTGAGCTCTAAGGCTTCACCCAGTCACCATTATGAGTTAGACGGTGATCCGTGTTTCTATCCGTCACCTAAGGTTTCGAGTACGGACTGTATGAGATCTGTACCCTGGCGTTACCGTTTAGCTGCTTTAGGTTTGTAGCAAATTGCCGTAAGAACACTGCTGGTATGGCAACAGTGTTGCCTTATTTATATTTTTGCAGTGTTTCCTACTTTGGCATAAAAAGTCTTGCTTAATAGGTATCCGAAGATACATGGGGTGTGTATGTTAACGGTAAATTGATTCTGGTCGGCCAGAAACCTGCTGTAGTTTCTTGAGACGGTCTTAACCATTCTGATTGGGAATTCAAACAATTATTTCGGTCAGACGGCCAGGGAAGTGTAGTCAAAGGCAGTTACTCTCTACTTTAATTTATGAGGCCTTAATATGGATGGCCAACTGAAAATCAGTAGTACTGTTTATACAATGGCCTTATTGACCATGAAGAAGAGTTTTTAATAACAGTTCTCTGTTTGAAGAGTAACAGTTCTTGGCTAACTTAAAAACCTGTCCTATCGAGCTATCATAGTTCTAGGTTTAACGGTAGCATGTCATGTTCTCTGGCGAGAGCATGAGCAGCGACCTCAATGTAAAATTGGTGCCGTTGGGAGAAAATATGGTGATGCATTTGTTATTGATGTATAGTGTAACCTAGGTGTACTGCGGTCCAAATATTTTTGTAGTTTTTACTGCTAACTAACAATATTGGCAGAATGCCTGATTACATATATATATATATATATATATATATATATATATATATATATATATATATATATATATATATATATATATATATATATATATATATATATATTCATTAGGAATATAGGATCGATTCGACCCATGGTCCGTTTATTTGCTGACACCGTCTACAATGCATAACATTATGTACAATATTGTCTTAAAGCAGGTCGCATCCGACCTTACAGTACCACTTAGGGCGGAACTTTATTTATTATTAATAACGGTATACATAACTAAGACATCTTCCTATGTGTGGCGCACCTATTAGGCATCAGTGCAGTTTAAACGTCACATGTAGTCTTTGTACTGGAGAATTACTGCAGGATGCTGGCCGTAATGTTTCATACTCGAAAACAGTGAAGAATAAAGTCAATTTCGGTGGCTAACAGGTCCTAATGCATAGCACATACTGAGTAATTCACTGTAATACCGTTATACTGTTTGTGCTTTAAGAGTGACGGATGTCTCCATTGTGTAGAGACGGTAAGTACATATTATGTTGAATTATTTTCTCGGCACATGATCCACGCTGTTTAGCTCTTGCGGCGTGTAAAGCAATGTCCTTGTCTGGACTATGGTCAAAACATAAATTCAATGACGCTGGATACGTACATTGATTTTGTAGCCGGGCAGTGTCGGGCCGTTCCGGTGTATCATGTCGACTCGCCATGCCGCAAGTGCACGAGTGATGACGCTGGTTAGCATCCGGTCTTGAGGTAACGGACCTTGTACGAGACTGCCCTACAGGAAACAAAAACCGGCTCCTAAGGCCAGTGGAACTCAATCGTTCTGGTGGGGCGGTGCGACCATCGTCGTGAACGTTAAACACAACGGTCTCATCCCACGAGTTTGTGTCACCAATATGCCTGTCCATAGCAATTTCGTGATCTATGAACTTACAAGATTTGATTTGATGACCTAAAAATATAAGTCTATACAATGAGTTTACCTAAACAATTAAAAATATGCTAGATAAAACTACAATAAGAGCATACGAAAATGCGAGACATAGAGACAGGTAGATGAACTTTTAAACATGGGGCTGCCAGAGGTACCACACACTCGTAGGTCCGCAGAGGTATCCCCGCAAGGGAGGCTCCTGTACACGAGACTTAACTTGTTAACTTAATATAAGTTATTATACCTCTAAGCTGAAAGGAAGGAGGTTATATCAGACGAAAGGTGATGTGCCTCACGCGGGCACTACTCCTAATGCAAGTTTTGGGTGAGGAGTATTATCCTGGCGTGGACCGTCATCGCTGAATCCTTGCGAGAGGCAAGTGCCTCGCATGAGCCTCCGTCTCGGGATGGTGCCGCCACTGCTTAAAGCGGAAGAAGAAAGGTAGGTAAAAATGGGCCTACCCTAATATTTCAATCAAAAATGCTTTAGAAAGATAAGACCATACCTAGTGAGATTATGACTATAGGGATGCGCACTGCATTACGTGAAGACGGGACGGAGGATTCCCGATGGATTCCCTTGTCACCGTCTTATGTAGTTCTTGGTTTGCTGTATTAGTAGTTGCTGCTTTGTTTCTGCGGGCCTTCTGTTTTGCTTAATTCCTTTTAGTTGTTTTTAGAACGAGAATTAGTTTATGCCGCAACTGGCTGATATCTACCTAGCTATTAGACACGGCTGTCACGGAGAACAGATGCGCCAAGACATCAATACTAGAGACAGCGCTCATACATGTTACGTAGCAGGATCTCCGAACTGGATAAGAATCCGGACATCCCACCCCACAACCACATAAACCATTACCAGACATGGGTTACATTTCACAAAAGCATTATTAGACCATTTCTCCTATCATTATGGTGGGGGTAAGAGAGACGAATTCCCATCGTAAATGTCCTTCCCGCAAGGGCGTGGCAGATCTAAATATCATGCCCAGACATTTTAACAGAATTCGGTGTGAATGTGCATCTCGCCCGTCACCGGGTCCTATGGAACTGTTGTCGGCACAGAATGGATTGCAAGTACTTTCCATAGCTTTCGGAATAGATAATGTCTCTGTTGTCAGATTTCTATTCAAGTTTTCTTCAGTTGGCTAGCAGGAGTCTATTCATCTCTGTAACAGACATACTCTGATTAAGTCTCTGCAAGTACTTTCTTAATTGGTGAGCCTCTTAATTGGTGAGCGGCTATCGCTTCATTTCATGAGGCAAATGGAAAATGCACCATGTATTAGAATATCTTTGGAACCAACTCGCAGAGTTCATTTTGCCCAGAAAGAGGATGGCCCAATGAACATAATTTAACCGATTTAGAACATCAATGACTATTGGCAGAATTGTGATGAAAACATTCACATATTTACACCATTAGTCCAGACTGACCACTGGAGCACTCTGTGAAGGCGACCAACCAAGAACACATGTTTCCCAATACTGTGATGTCTTCCCATGTTTACCTTTAATTACTTCATGACAAAGCCGTCAAAACCATCCAATGCGTATTATTGTCCTTGACAACAGACCAACCTTCTTTAATTATTTCCCAATGTTCATCTGTACTCTGAGTCAGGTACATTTTCAGCAGCAGCTGTTCGATGACTACAGCAATCAGTTGAGGAATCCATGTACATTGATTGAAAGACTCGCCTTTCGTGAACTGATTCAACGATGCCTCAGTCAGAATACCATACTCGAATAGTATATGATCAATCCCTGTATCTGTTAGGTTAAGTCCCCGTTAGCCCAAATAAATCTAATTCATTGTGGAAAACACGGAGCATTATCACTAAATTGTTGTACAGTGGTGATTTGAGAACTTGAATTGAGAAGGCTTTCAAGGCAAGTAGTTGCCAGATCATAGGACAAGACGGAATATGCTTGTTTATTTCCTGCTGCAATATGCATGGTACTTTTCATTGTCGTGAGAACATCATTTTAGTTGGTGGCTGAGATAGAGGGTCCAAATACGAAATGAGTCATTGGTCAATTATCAGTGACTATCTGAGAGTACTAGCTATTTATCAAATGACTAAGCCTGTAGGAATGGCATTTAATTCCAGGGGAGTTCATAATAGGGTAAGAGAACCTCAGTTCAGGCCCCTCCCCGAAATTAAGCATGACAAGTGTGTGTGCGTGTGCGCGCATCCATTCACCCTACTAATTTCTGTAGGCCTACCATGCTTTGTGAAAATGTCACTGTTCATTGTCAAGAATGAGAATTCACTGTCAATGTTATTTTTCCTTTATACACATAAGGGGAAGTAAAACTACTGTGAGCTATGTCGGTGTTCTCATACATAAATGCCACTTTTAACTCGCCATTCAGAAATTGCTGTCCTGGTGGTTTCTGAAATAGCAGATTACGGAAGCATTCTATGTATGTAAATTTATTTTTATCGTGATTAGTGCATCAAAACACATAGTTCTTCATTTTGTTGGCATGCCCTTTTCAACTGGATAGTTGTACACCTCTATCAAGAATGTCATCGGCTATCATCTTTTATGGTCCATCGGAGGTCCAACCACTTCCCACAAGGAGGATACCTTTTCCTCCGAAGACCTGCAAAACCTTTGTTATTTAGTCAGACTGAAATATGAACTAGCACTATGCGAATGTAATACAAATACACTAGGGAATCCAGGTCAGCATTTACTGGACAGCTTATGGGGCAGGGATTTCCAATTGAAATGGAGCATACATATTATTGTATGGCACCACTAAAAGGTCCACATGTACAGGCTCAATATCTATATAGGTATTGGAGCTTTCATAATCCCATACACATTTCTCTACAATGCCGAACCTCACACAGACCATAACCAATTTAATGACATTTTAAGAATTACTGGAACAAATACATCAATTGTACGAAGTCACAATCTTCCCACTACTCTTGGTCATCGGGAACAATTGTGGATGGAGAAAAGATCAACCGGATGCTGATTATGACAGCTGGATTGCCTGCCTATCAGGGTCAGATTCATTTAATGGAGGGATCCGATCTGCCCCTGAAGTCTCTGACATCATAAGCAAATAAATGTCACATGTTAGCTGATGTCACAATCAAAATGACATAATTCTGTCATGAACATTAAAAAGGCTGTCATGAAAATTGTGTCTTTTTGGAATGTATAATTTAATAAACATTCTGTTGAAAAATGTTAAACTAATTTGACTCAAGAGATTTTGCTGGCATAGACAACAACAGCTCCTAGTCAAATTAATTTCAAAATAGTCAACAGCTTACTTAAATAGTTAACTTCAGATTTACATTCTAGGAATTCAAGTTTCAAAATGATTTCAACATGGATAAAAAGTGGGCGAAGCGTAGCCAGAGATGGGCGGGCATAGTTAGAAATGAATCTCTCTATTCTGTGCATCATAGAGTCAGGTGGCTGCTTAAGACAGGAGTTTCTGAGATATCCAGATCCACAATTTGGTCCAATATGGATCCAGGTACATTTGTCCAGACCATGGCCAACCTCTGGAAATCCTCTTACATGGCAAGTTCCCTCGTTATGTAATGATTTGAGCCATATCGGATCAGTAGCTTTTGCGATACAGCTCTTGACACAGATCCATGCGCACGCACACAAACACGCACACACCCACACTCGCATGTACACGAATACACAGACACGATCGCAGTACCCTCTGCCCCATGGGTTGAGAGTCAAAACCAAACAGTGGTATGAATATACAATGATATAGCATGGTCTATCTATATTCATATCCTATACTGAGAATTTATCAACTCAATGCTTTTTATATTTGTAATAAATAGATTTTTATTCATATACAATTCAACATTTTGAGGACAATATATTACATATATTACATCTAACATACCATATTTATCCTAATTTAACCGCCCCTCTCAATTATACCACACCCATATTTTTGAGAACAGTGAAAAAAATAAACTTAACAGCATAAAGAAATAATAGCACGAAAATTGAACACATTTTCACACCACAAATTCTTACCATCTTACGCCTATGCTTAATGCGGTATGCTTCAATATCCATCATCGTGGCAGTAAAATTATTAATTAGGACCGCCTAAATATTGCATATACTTTATTAAACATCGTTTATTTCATTAAATTTATTCGTAATTTTGACATAAAATGGCGACGTGAGAAAATGTAAATCACGTGATGTATCAGCTTCTGCTACAAGATAAGTTTAGGTCGTTACACAAGTAGCGACAAGACGCTAATATTAGTACCCAGGTAGATACTTGTGCAATCCACATCTTGCACTGCTACCTTGTGTGAAGCTTTCAGCAGATCAGCATGTGGACTCCAGTAGACTAGCGGGGATCTTGTGGCAGTTTAGCTGTGAGTTTACAGCAAACTAGTATGTGGCTTCCAGCAGAGCAGTCAGATTGTGTAGAAGCAGCCAAGTATGATTGAGTTCAGCGTGCAGCAGAGAAAAGAATTCACCGTTTCAGTTTACCCATCCATCATCTGATGTCATATGGCGTCATAGTCAACTAAGTGATGTGTAGGATGACATCATAATTAATTATGGCACGAATGACTCGATTTAGTCTGTCTTTAATGCTTTATAGTCTGACACATTGTACGAATTGTATGTCTTTACCATTTAACAAACATTCTGTTGAATGTTTTGAAACTAATTTGACTGGGCGATCTTGCTGGCATAGGTAGCAACAGCACCCAGTCAAATTAGTTTCAAAATATTTAACAGCTTACACGTATAGTTCTTTGGAAATTAATAGTCACGCAGTTCAGAGGTCGATCGATCCCAACACGAGCGAGGTGTATGTGGAGTTTAGCTCGAGATGGGTGGGGCATAGCTAAAACTGGAAAGGTCCATTGAGCTTGAAGCAGACTAGTAGAGGACTCACAATACATTAGTATTGAGCTTGAAGCAGACTAGTGGAGAACTCACAATACATTAGTATTGAGCTTGAAGCAGACTAGTAGAGAACTCACAATACATTAGTATTGAGCTTGAAGCAGACTAGTGGAGAACTCTCAATACATTAGTATTGAGCTTGAAGCAGACTAGTAGAGAACTGACAATACATTAGTATTGAGCATGAAGCAGATTAGTAGAGAACTCACAATAAATTTGTATTGAGCATGAAGCAGATTAGTAGAGAACTCACAATACATTAGTATTGAGCTTGAAGCAGATTAGTAGAGAACTCACAATACATTAGTATAGAGCTTGAAGCAGACTAGTAGAGAACTCACAATACATTAGTATTGAGCTTGAAGCAGACTAGTGGAGAACTCGCAATACATTAGTATTGAGCTTGAAGCAGACTAGTAGAGAACTCGCAATACATTAGTATTGAGCATGAAGCAGATTAGTAGAGAACTCGCAATACATTAGTATTGAGCATGAAGCAGATTAGTAGAGAACTCACAATACATTAGTATTGAGCTTGAAGCAGATTAGTAGAGAACTCGCAATACATTAGTATTGAGCTTGAAGCAGACTAGTGGAGAACTCGCAATACATTAGTATAGAGCTTGAAGCAGACTAGTAGAGAACTCACAATACATTAGTATCGAGCTTGAAGAGGACTAGTGGAGAACTCGCAACACATTAGTATTGAGCTTGAAGCAGACTAGTAGAGAACTCGCAATACATTAGTATTGAGCATGAAGCAGATTAGTAGAGAACTCACAATACATTAGTATTAAGCATGATGCAGATTAGTAGAGAACTCACAATACATTAGTATTGAGCATGAAGCAGACTAGCGGAGAATTTGTAGCAGGCCAGCATATTCGAATTTCAGCAGATTGTAGGTCTCTGTAATGTAAGCATTCTTGGAGGACCTTTTCAAGCTTAAGCATTCTGCTACAGCTGTCCTGAAATATCAAACTTCATAGAACCATGTACCAATGATGCCTGCATATATGGCTATCATGTAACAAAATGAAGGTGCTTCCCATACTGACCAAAATGCATCCTTTATATACATTCCACATAACTTTATATCTCAATGAATCAGAGCCCTAACCACACTACACTTCAAGCCAGCTTTGTCAGTCACAGCTACTGTTTTATTTTCCACAAATGACGATATAATCAGTTTATTTTATGGTTGTGCTGACAAGCGTAGGAGAAAAATGTAGTTATTTGTGAGGGAGGGTCTGGGATGTATCTGACGGTCTCACCAATCGTCATCTCCCCAATCGTCACAGAAAATCTCAAATAATTCTGTCTCCTGCCGGCACTTTAGCTATAAATAATCATTATTCTGTTGGGATGACAGTGTACTCCAGGCATGTACAGAGCACCAAAGCTGAAAGGGGTGCATACATACATGCATGCGTGCGTGTGTGTGCACATGCAACACCAGCACCCCTATGTATCTGCCTCTAAAGATGACAGTCACAGACGTACATCACAGACCAATGCACTCCATCCATACAGACTCTCTGAGTGAAGCAAAACAGTGATCATACTTTAAAAGCTTTGTCAGTCAAAGAAGTGATCGATGTCTATATTAGGATCTAACATGTGCTCTTTAAAGTCTGTCAGGTCTAACTGATCCAGTATTAGATTCTCAAATGTCTCCTCAAGGTCTGTCTCTCCTATAAGGATGGCGCCCTGCATGCGGCCATTTTGAAGAATGACTTTTACATACTCAGTATCTGAAACAATTAATAGAATGTAAACAAATTTAATGCAGCAAAAAATTTAGGTTTTGGCAGAGCTGATGGAAGAATTTAAGAAGTGGTGTTTAATTTTACATAAGGTTGCTGATATCTGGCATTGTCCTAGTGCTGCAACCTATATAATATATATTAGAGGCCCGGGCTTGCGCATTTTGCAAAACTTTAACATTCTATCTAATGGATGAATGAAATTTAAGCTATGCCCCATCCATCTCTAGCTAAGCTCCACCCATGCTTTGCCCGCATTGGGATCGATTGGACCCTGAATTCCTTGAATCTCAATTGCCAGAAAACTATACATGTAAGCTGTTGAATATTTTGAAACTAATTTGACTGGGTGCTGTTGCTGCCTATTGGCAGCAACAGTGTCCAGTTACATTAGTTTCAAAATATTTAACAGAATATTTATTAATTAGTAAAGACATACAATTCGTACAACTAACTTTTAAAACTTCATGACAGACTTAGCTACGTCATTCATTACGCATTTGATTGTGCTGTCAGCCTACATGTGATGTAATTGATTATGAAATCATATACTTGAGCGATAGATTGGATTTATCCATTCTCAGATTGGACAAGGGACACCATTCAAGCCACCCTCCACTTTGTGTACCATTTGACAGAAATCATTTTGTATAGACCCTATATATTAATCTGTATTGATTATTGTGCTTTTGAGTTAGGTAATTATTGTAGCAAACATACAAGTAATGTCAGAAATCCATGTTCCATATTAAGTATTGACATTCATTTTAAGGCACCACAATACTTGTCTGCTTATTTATGCCATTCTGAACTGTTATTTGTCCAGGTTTTCCTTATACTTCTTACAGAAACACGATCTGTGATGTCACATAGTTTTAATTAGTTAAAATGTGTTCATTATAAAACATGTTTTCAGGAATTGACACTGAAAATTGACACAGTGATCTGTGCTTTTAAATCTATAATGACATGCCTTCCTACGTCAAAAACATGTTTATGTATATTTTAAAGTTTATTATTTGAAAATAAGCAAAATCAGAAATGACCTTTGAAAACTTATTAATGAAATAGTGATCTAACCTACAAGTCTGAGATCAAGACCGCTCACACACATATGCACACATCAAGATCCCTCACACACATATGCACACACCGAGATCCCTCACACACATATGCACACACCGAGATCCCTCACACACCGAGATCCCTCACACACACATACGCACGCACGAAGATCCCTCACACAAATACGCATACTCCCTCACACAGATACGCACACACACATCCCTCGCACAGATAAGCACACACCAAGACCCCTGACACACATATGCACACACAAAGACCCCTGACACACATATGCACACACAAAGATCCCTGACACAGATACGCAAACACCATAATCCCTCACACACATACGCACACACAAAGATCCCTCACACACATACGCACACACCAAGATACCTCACACACATACGCGCACACACATCAAGATCCCTCACACACATACGCACACACCAAGATCCCTCACACATATGCACACACCAAGATACCTCACACACATATGCACACACAAAGAGCCCTCACACGGATTCCCACACACAAAGATCCCTCACACACATACGCATGCACAAAGATCCCTCACACAGATACGCACACACCAAGATCCCTCACACACATACACCAAGCTCCCTCACACACACGCAAACACCAAGATCCCTTACACACATACGCACACACAAAGATCTTTCACACACATACGCACACACAAAGATCCCTCACACAATTACGCACACACAAAGATCCCTTACACAGATACGCACACATAAAGATCCCGCATACGCACACACCAAGCTCCCTCACACACACGCAAACACCAAGATCCCTTACACACATACACACACACACACACACAAAGATCTTTCATACACACACGCACACACAAAGATCCCTCACATAATTACGCACACACAAAGATCCCTCACATAATTATGCACACACAAAGATCCCTCACACACATACGCAAACACCATGATCCCTCACACACATACGCACACACAAAGATCCCTCACTCACACACATACACAAAGATACCTCACTCACACACATACACACGCACAAAGATCCCTCACACAGATATGCACACACACAGATCCCTCACACAGATACGTACACATCAAGATCCCTCAAACAGATACGCACACACAAAGATCCCTCACACACATGCACACACAAAGATCTCTCACACACATACGCAAACACCATGATCCCTCACACACATACGCTAACACCATGATCCCTCACACACATGCACACACAAAGATCTCTCACACACATATGCAAACACCATGATCCCACACACACATACGCAAACACCATGATCCCTCACACACATACGCACACACAAAGATCCCTCACACACATGCACGCACACACACACACATACATACACACACACACACATCAAGATCCCTCACACACATACGCACACACCAAGATCCCTCACACATACGCACACACCAAGATTCCTCACACACATATGCACACACAAAGATCCCTCACACGGATTTGCACACACAAAGATCCCTCACACACATACGCATGCACAAAGATCCCTCACACAGATACGCACACACCAATCCCTCACACACATACAAAGATCTTTCACACACATACGCACACACAAAGATCCCTCACACAGATACGCACACACCAAGATCCCTCACACACATACGCATACACCAAGCTCCCTCACACACGCAAACACCAAGATCCCTTACACACATACGCACACACAAAGATCTTTCACACACATACGCACACACAAAGATCTTTCACACACATACGCATGCACCTAGATCCCTCACACACATACGCAAACACCAAGATCCCTTACACACATACACACACACCAAGATCCCTCACACAGATACGCACACACAAAGAACCCTCACACAGATACGCACACACAAAGAACCCTCACACAGATACGCACACACAAAGATCACTCACACATACATACACACTCCAAGATTCCTCACACACATACGCACACACCAAGATTCCTCACACACATACGCACACACAAAGATCTCTCACACGGATTCGCACACAAAGATCCCTCACACACATACGCATGCACAAAGATCCCTCACACAGATACGCACACACCACACATATGCAAACACCAAGATCCCTCACACACATATGCACGCACAAAGATTCCTCACACAGATACGCACACACCACACATACGCAAACACCAAGATCCCTCACACACATACGCACGCACAAAGATTCCTCACACAGATACGCATGCACCTAGATCCCTCACACACATACGCAAACACCAAGATCCCTTACACACATACACACACACCAAGATCCCTCACACAGATACACATACACAAAGAACCCTCACACAGATACGCACACACAAAGATCACTCACACATACACACACACCAAGATTCCTCACACACATACGCACACACCAAGATTCCTAACACACATACGCACACACAAAGATCACTCACACATACGCACACACCAAGATTCCTCACACACATATGCACACACCAAGATTCCTAACACACATACGCACACACAAAGATCACTCACACATACACACACACACCAAGATTCCTCACACACATACGCACACACCAAGATTCCTAACACACATACGCACACACAAAGATCACTCACACATACGCACACACCAAGATTCCTAACACACATACGCACACACCAAGATTCCTAACACACATACGCACACACGCTGTTCTACACATGCTCCCAGACAATAGGCTAACTGCATACCTTTAGTAACACGCAGCAACATTTCATAATCTGTACCAAAGCCTTGTCCATTAAACTTGCCCAGTAGTATAACCTGAAGGTCAAAGCAAAAAGAAATGCATTAGCCCTTTAATGGCTAAATTTCGGCAAGAATATCAAAACATTTGCTTGTTGAATTCCTATTTGTAGGCCAAGATAACTTTTAAAAAAATTTACCACTGGAGTCAATCGAGCCAGTCGTTCCAATGGTAAATTTTCAAAAATAGTCTTCTCTTGGCCTGCAAATGGACATTCCTCAAGACCACTGTAGAGGCAGTTTTTAGCCAGCTTTGCCATGAAGGGGTTAAAAAACTTTTATTGAGCAAGGAATCAGATGCAAAAATATATGCTTGAAAATCTTGCAATGATATAACTGCTGCTTAACCCGTTAACACTCACATATCAAAGATGATAAATTCTTTTTGATGAAAAGAAATTTCTTTTGAATATTTTGTAACTAATTTGACTGGAATTTGTCACTACTTATAGCAGCAACAAGCTCCAGTTGAATTAATTTTAAAATATTCAACAGCTTTCCTGTATAATTGTGAGAAAATGAGACAGTGGAATTTCAAGGGTTAAAGGGTTAAAAGCGCTCGAAAAAGATCCAGTTATATCATTGGACAGTTTTCAAAAATCTTTTTTTCTTGAATGTACACGAGAGTTCTCTCTTGTGGCACATACGACCATATATAAATATATCTACTGCCCAATTTATATTGAATCCTGATTGAAAAGCTAAGCATCCCCTGTACTTCGGGTAATACAAGCACTCAAGATTGAGGTTCTGACATGTGATTTTTATCTCACTGATAATGAAAATCAGTTTCTACTTAATTCTATGTTATTATATACCTGGGATTGTGTATTGTGGATATTTTCCACAAAAATCTTCAACATTAAATGATAGAACCTATAGGAAAAATGGGGGCTGATTATTTTGCTATTAAATTGATTGCAGGCTATATGCTTAGCAGGACATGGATTTAGGATGCGCAGTACCTCATTGAAACCAAGATTCTAAGATATCAGAATGGAAACAGTTGATCATTTACCTTATAATTGAAGAACCTAGTGACATGTGCAAATAATTCAAAACAGAAATCCATCGGAATTGACTCATTATTTAAATCTCCCAGCATACACTTTGCTGCATAGGCACCCATCTGACGTGCTTGTGACCAGAGACGCATCTGAAAAGCAAAAGGACGAGCAAAGTCTAAATACATTTTTTTTGCATTTATAAATATTTTTGGTGATTGACCTTTCCATAAGTATGATCTATTTTGCAATTTACTTCCACGAAAATTCCTTCTGATGATGCATGATGGTGAAAGAGAAGCAGAAATCAGATATTTCAGGTCGCTCAGTAGACCCCTACATGCCACGCCTTCATTTTTTAACCCTTTAAGTCTCTCAATTTTAAGGCAGCTATACAGCTGTTGAAAATTTTAAAATTAATTTGGCTGGTACCTATCATTATAAAGAATTTGTCATTTCTGGTTTGTGAGGGTTAAAGTATTAAGGGCAGTGCAGATGGACAGACAGACAGACAGATGTAATAGAGGGATTTCTAGCTAAGGTCTGCCCACTTTTAATGCATGTTGGAAACAGTTTATATATGCTATTGCTGCCTATGACAGCAACAGCGCCAAGTAAAATCGTTTCAAAATATTCAACAGAATATTTATTAAATTTTAAACCCATCCGAGACATACAATTCGTACACTTGACAGACTTCTAGACATTCATGACGGAGTTATAATATGTCATTATGATAGTGATGTCAGCTTATATGTGACATAATTGATTATGACGACAAGTACTTGAGTGACAGATTGGATCCCTCCATTACATTACAATAGCTTCACTCCAGTTCCCATTTTTCCAATGGTGGTGGTTTTAATGAACTCACCTGGTGCCAATGTGGAGCGGGTTCCCAGCATGCAGTACAAACATCACCAGCCGCATAAATATCAACTATAGACGTCTGCATTTTATTATCGATACACAAACCACCATCTTCAGCCAATTCAAACTGAAATCACAGGTTATAAAATTTTTGTGCTGCTTTCTTTTAATACTATTAGTTTTTCATTTACGAAGATTTAGGGAAATCATTCCAAAACAAACGTACTAGAAACACACCCTCTCGCTAAACTGAACATATTTCATAGAATAGATCCTATTTTACTTGATATATTATACCTTAAGTCTAAAATAGTAAATTAATTCTAACATGTCAGTCATTTTATATGTTTTTCAAATGAAAACAGGCAAAGAAAGCAGTACATGAATAATATTTCAGTGATGTTCCAATAACTGTGATAATTGGGCAAAGACTGATTGATAATATGTGTACTAATACCTGTTTATCTAGATTAAACGGCTGCGTATTTGGTATTACACCGGTAGCACTGACGACAAAGTCACATCCATAAACACAACCATTAGTCAGCTCCACATACACAGGCCAGTCTCTATCTGTGGAGAAATGAATTGCCCATCAAATGTGCTTAAGCAACCACCCGTCTTAATGAACCATCATCATGTCGCTTCAAAAAGGTATATAGGAAGTGACTTGTATTTAACCATTTAAAGGTTAAGACAGCCCAAACCGGCATCTGCGGTGAATCTGAATAATGTCTATTTGCATGTTAAGAGAAGACTATTTTGAAATTTTACCACTGGAATGACTGGCGCGGTAACTGAGCTAGTAATTCCAGTGGTAAATTTTTTTAAATAATCTCTTGACATGCAGATGGACATTGAGTAAGAAACTCTTACATTTTCTTATCAACCATGACAATGGGAGAATCCACTCTTAGCTATGCCCCACCCATCTCTAACTATGCCCCACCCATCTCTAACTATGCCCCACCCATCTCTAGCTATGCCCCACCCATCTCTAGCTATGTCCCACCCATCTCTAGCTATGCCACACTCATCTCTAGCTATGCCCCACTCATCTCTAGCTATGCCCCTCCCATCTGTAGCCATGCCCCACCCATCTGTAGCTATGTCCTACTCATCTCTAGCTATGCCCCACCAATCTCTAGCCATGCCCCACTCATCTCTAGCCATGTCCCACTTATCTCTAGCTATGACCCACTCATTTCTGGCTATGCCCCACCCATCTCTAGCAAGGCCCCACCAATCTCTAGCTATGCCCCACCCATCTCTAGCTATGCCCCACCCATCTCTAGCTTTGCCCCACTCATCTCTAGCTATGGCCCACTCATCACTAGCTATGCCCCACCCATCTCTAGATATTCCCCACCCATCTCTAGCTATGCACCACTCATCTCTAGCTATGCCCCACTCATCTCTAGCTATGCCCCACCCATCTCTAGCTTTGCCCCACTCATCTCTAGCTATGGCCCACTCATCACTAGCTATGCCCCACCCATCTTTAGCTATGCCACACCCATCTCTAGCTATGTCCCACTCATATCTAGCTATGCCCCACCCATTCCTAGCTAAGCTTCGCCCATCTCTAGCTATATTCTGCCCATCCCTAGCTAAGCTTCGCCCATCTCTAGCTATGTTCCGCCCTTGCTGTGTGCGCGTCGAGGTCGATTTATATACTTTGAATCCATAATTCCCAGAATCCCAATTTCATGGTAACTATACAGCTAACCTATTGAGTACTTTGAAACCAATTTGACTAGGTGCCGTTGCTGCCTATGTCAGCAATTCCGTCAAATTAGTTTCAAAATATTCAACAGAATGTTTATTAAATGGTAGACATATGATTCGCACAACTGCAAGACTATTCCCAGTTCATGACAGAGTATTTCTATCAATTATGATTGTGATGTCAGTCTATATGTGATGTAATTGATTATAAAGTGATATGCTTGACTAACAGATCGCATCCCTCCATTAAAGGATAAAGAGACCACTTGTGCATAGTGACTAATAGAGGGATGTAATCTGTCACTCAATCATCTGACATCATGATAAAAATGTCACTTCACAATCAAATGACATAGTTCAAACATGAAATAGTAAAAAATCTGACAAAAACCATCTGAAATATATGTCTTTGCTTATACTACAACATTGACCTTTCAATATAATTTTGACCCATGTTGCTAAATGCAACGGTTAATGTGAGCATGTTCTCCTTGTTCCTATGATATTATCCAATAACTCTGGTTCTACTGGATGGATCTTCTCCAAACTTGGCTGGGACATTGCCCGTGGAGTCCCAAAGACATATTCCAATTTTTGGGTCAAAAGCTAAAACACAACAGCATTCAGCAACATTATATATTCAAAATGGACACCGTTGACACATTTTTCAATAACTCCGGTTTTATTGGAGCGATCTTCTCCAACCTCAGGTGGATGTCTGTTTGTGTTGTCCCAAAAACGTGTGCCAATTTTGGCGTCAAAAGCTAAAACGCTACAGCAACAGCTTTGAATATCATTTCCAAAATAGACACTTTTGACCTCAGCTAGGGTGTCCTGGTTGAAAAATATATCAATGCCCCTCGTATTGAACAAATTTGTCCTGTTAGAAAAGTTCACATAATGTCAACTGCAGGGTTTGGTTTGTCAACTGTTATCATTTAAAATCAATTCAGACGCATGTACAAATTGAGGTGGCGCTTAGCTAGAATTGGATCGATCAATTGCAAAAATATACCATTATCATATAACACGGATTTGAATAACGCATTCTTGTAAATACTATCTATGTAAGGATAAGGAAAATTAATTGATAAATTTTGTCGTGTAATTTTTAACCCTTTAAATTAAAAGATTAACTGGTGTCCATTTTCAACAAATTTGGTGGGAGCTGGTGCTGTCGTAGACAGCAACATCTTCCACCAAAATTGTTGAAAAATGAAAACCAGTTTCTTTGATATTGACACAGTAAAAGATAGAATATTGACATCAGAATGGTAAGGGTTAATAAATAAAGGGCTATCAGAATCTACTGGTCACTAGCCCCGTTTGCTAGTGGTTAATTTCAGAGCGTGCCATCCATATCATACCTGCAGTTTGCACAATATCAGACATCTGGAAACACTCACTGACAGACTTGCCAGATCGTTTTAATTGATCCGTATTCAAGACAGATCTGACCTCCACCTGATACTCTACATGGATCCTGTGTGATATCTGAAACATCAGAGATTCTCGTTCCTTAGAATATGTGCATTAACTATTTAATGGTCAAGCTGGCCCCACACCAACCCCGCAACTGTGGTCAAGATGAATTCTCATTTACATTTCAAGATAACACTATGTTTTGAAAATAACCGAGCCAGTCATTCCAATGATAAATTTTCAAAATTTTGACCATTAATGGGCTAAATGGTTAACATGATACATACGCCAGTGTTATATCGCTCTTACAGTAAGCTGAGAATATTTAGCTGTGTATCACTATGGCATACCTGTGATTGTGTACCCGTTAATGGATGTCTTTGTGCCCAGTCTGGCCCCAGTGCCCCACCCACTGTTTCATGCAATCTGTCACCAGCTCCTGGTACATAAAACAACTTATACAGTATACATTTTAACTTGTGGTTGCTAGATATATGAATCGTATTTAGAAACAGCAATTTTTAATAACTTCATGTACACTAACTGATCTTAACTAACTGAACTGGATATCTAGATATCTGAGCCAGTCATTCCAGTGGTAAATTAAAAGAAATAGTCTTCTTTTGGTTTGCAAATGGACATTTTCTATGAGAAAATTAAAATTTTCTTGAACAAATTTGAGTGTTAAAGGGTTAATGACCAAGCCTGCCACAAATATGCATCTGTAATGGTTTAGATGAATGTAAAAAAGAAGGCTATTTCCGAAAATTTACCATTGAAATAACTGGCTCGATAAATTCTTGACCATTGAAGGTTTCATAGATATACTTACCGGTACATGTAGTATTTTGAGAGCTTTGAGGCGCCGTTGTCACAAGAGGGGTTAATTAATCAAATAATTAATTAAAATTAAAACTACCACCCCGGCAAGAATTTTCTATGATGTTCAGTGAACCACAAAAATAGGTTACACTGACCTACTTTTGACATGTGACAACATTAGCCTCATATGCATCTATTTACCAAGATTATTCAGTGCATGTGAAAATGTTTTGAAACTACAACTAAAATCAGTGACATGGATGGATATATGCATGTATGTGAATTAACAATGAAGTGATAAACATGATGATTAATCTAAAAGCAATATGAATGATAGTTGTTGCTACTGTTTAACTCTTTAATGGTCAGATTTGGTCAAGAAAAGTAAATTATCTGTCTATTGAATGTCCATCTCTTACAGGCCAAGAGAATACAATTTGAAATGTTATCACTGGAATGACTGGCACGGTTATCGAGCCAGTCATTTCAGCGGTAAACTTTCAAAAATTGTATTATCTTGGCCTATAAATGGCCATTCCACAAAGGCCATAACAGAGACTGGTTTTGGCCGGTATGACCTTTAAAGGGTTTATCATTGTAACTTAAGAAATAATGTTTTCAAAATATATGACAAGTTTTATATTTATTCCCCTGACAGCAGGTTTCTGGAAATGTTATATTGAAAAATGCCAACAGCTGAACATACCTGTTCCGTCCAGTTTATAGATGAGCCGCTTGACAGGTATAAATTCCTTTGATCTTTGTTTGACTTTGTCTAGTTGTGGCAGGAAGAACGTTGCTGCTCCAGCATCGACGAATGTCTTCACTATCGACTCATCTTTAACTGCCCAGATTATCTCACATCCCTCTATTTCATACCTGCAGAGAAATACATTAACATTTTTAATACGATGTAAGAAATGGTCTGTTGAATATTTTGAATTTAATTTGATTGGAAGCCATTGCTACTAATTAATTGTTTTGGAAGCATGTTAAGTTATTTCTGAGAGTTACTGTATGTTTGGGCTACAATCTTGTGGTTATTTAAGAGGGGTGGTCATCGGATAATTTTAAAACAGACATCTTCTTTCAGCACCAAAACTTATTTCCTATGATAACTGACCTTAAACGAAATCACGGATTTATTTTTTCATGAGAGAGTTGATACTTACCTCCCTAATACTCTTTGATATTGCTAAATATCGGCTTTCACTCAATAAAACACTCAGATTAAAAAAGTAAGGTGCCCCTACTGGGCAGGTAGTCAGAAGACAGTCTAGCGGATGCTAGCCCCACCACCGCGCATGCGCAGACTAGTACTTCCTCTGACTAATTTATTGGCTGACACTATGCAACTTTACAAGAGCCGGAAGACCGAGCCTCTGTGGGGCGGAGAGGCCGGGTCCGTATTAGGGAGGTAAGAATCAACTCTCTCGTGAAAAAAGAAATCCGTGATTTCGTTTATTTCACTTGAAGAGTATACTTACCTCCCTAATACTCTTTGATATTGCCAGAATTCGACAGGGAATTCGGCGGGAGGGAGACGAGGTCAAAAGACCAGCTCTTCCCTATGCGCTTTTCTGCGATTAAGGCACTTAAACTTCTGAAATTGTGTGGAAACACAATCAGGAATAGATTGAAAACATCGGCTAACACAAACCGACCAAATGTCATATGCGCTCCCACCTCCCCTCCTCTTGGGAGGAAGACTGAATGACCTCAATGTCCCATACGCTCTCTACATACAAGTGCCATGTACTATAGGACATTAAACGAAAAGGCTTCATTTTCGTATACTCTCAATAATGAACCACATAAAACACGTACCATCACCATATTAATAACGAAGGGTCACGTGACATTACAAAAAACCATGGACAACACACACAAGACTAACCTTGTGGAAGATTGGTGCTGTCATTATCTCCCCATTGGTGAAGACTGATGCAGCCCATAAAGTAGATGTTTCCATTGATTAAATGTGAAATATATTTAAAAAATGAGGATACCTCATCAAAAAAATGTACACCTAGATTAGCTTTTCAAAATCGATAAGGCGAGAGGATTCGAGGTGTCACGGAGATAATGGTCGGTAAAACTTGACTCACAGTGCCACTGAGCTACTGACATAATGTCATCCACACGTACCCCATTAAATAGGCCATTGGAAGCCACTACACCTCAGACACTGTGAGCCCTGGCCATGTCAACTTGTTTACCTGTGGCGGATTTATGGCAAAATTGAATACACTCTACAATCCACCTGGAAATGGTGTCCTTTGACGCCCTGCCATGGGGTTCAATATATGACAACCATAACGCTGTTTGGTCCGTCCGCCATTCCTGAGTACGTTGTTTGTACCGGATTAATGCTCGGACTGGACACCATAGTTCTGAATTAGGATCATACCTAGTCAAAGCTGGTAAAATTATAGCTTGATCCGGATATTTCAGACTGGTTTTTCGCCATGAAATTTATCCTGGGTAGAAGCCTAAGGCCTTCCCCTGTAAGCACAAAACGGTCTGCCTCGGCTGATAAGGCATGAATCTCACTTCTATGCCTAGCAGAGGCCGCAGCAATTAAAAATACAGTTTTAAGCGTCAACATTTTCATAGAAATGGAGTTTAGTGGTTCAAATGGCCTATCAGCTAGCACCTGAAGCACTAGTGATAAACTCCAAGACTGAATCACTGGGGGATTCCTTGGTCTTAGATTGCCCATGCCTTTGATTAAAGTATTTAATGTATTTACTTCATCACTTCCCCTATTAGCCAAGCAAGGGATAACTGTCATTAAAGCTGACTTATAGCCAGCAATAGAGTTAGGCTTGAGGCTATAGGCGTCATACAGGTGACAGAGGAAATCGGCTACTACCTGAATAGAAGAATCGATTGGATTAATACATCTTTTTGAGCACCATTCTGCAAATCTGTTGATTTTATAATTATATGCTCTGGAGGTTGACCCCCTCCTGGCTTTTGCCAAGAACATGGCTGCTTGCTCAGAAAAGCCCTCCTTAATTCTAGATTCCTTGACAACATCCACGCAGTCAATTGGAACATTGACAGATTGTTGTGAAGGTTCTTGCCCTGGAAGATAATATTGTCCATCAGAGGCAGAGGAACCGGATTGCAGACCAGAAGGGCCAGCAGATCCATATACCATGATCGGCTTGGACAATTTGGGGCGATCAGCACTTGGAATTCCTCTTGTCTGATTTTCTGAAGAATCTTTGGGATCAGGATTGCTGGAGGGAATGCGTATGCATACATTCCCGCCCAACTGATAGCTAACGCATCTGTTGCGATAGCGCTCGGATCTGGAATCGGAGAGACATACGTCGTCATCTTGGCAATTTCTTTGTTGCGAATAAATCTACGTTGGGTTTCCCCCAGTGGTTGAACAGATGATCCGCCACACATTGATTTAGTTGCCATTCCGTAGGTAAAACACTCATCCTTCGGCTCAATGAGTCTGCTAACAGATTTAACGTTCCCAGAATATGAACTGCTTTCAAGGTAATCCTGTGATTCAGGCACCAACAAAGCAGTTTCCAAGTCATCATACAGAGACTGGGCGACTTCGTTCCACCCTGGCGGTTTATGTAAGTCACTACTGTTAAGTTGTCTGATCGAATTAGAACACTCTTGCCCTAAACTTTCTGTAAGAAATGTTCCAGGCCCAGGACTACTGCTCATAATTCCAGTAGATTGATATGTTCCTTTGACTGTTCCAGATTCCAAAGCCCTGATATCGTGGATTCTTCCAGGCAAGCTCCCCACCCCTCCATCGATGCATCTATATACATCATTAACTGAGGGTGAGGAGGGGTTAACATTACCCCCGCCAGGAGATTGAAGGTGATGAATTAGAGGCTCCAACACTGTCCAGTGAACCTGTAGTCTGGGTCCATTGAGTCATGAGAAATAACTGGATCGGCCGCCTGCGTAAGGCCGCCTGAGGAATGACTGGTTCCAGAGAAACCATCAATCCCAGCATTCTCAGATAAACCCGTGCCAGGACATGATGACTGTTGCACACTGACTGTATTACTGAGATGAGTATCAGTACCCTCTCCTGAGTAGGATAAACATATCCTATCTCCAGATCGAAGAACATTCCCAGGTAAAAAAACTTCTGGGATGGAGACAGCTCTGATTTTTGAAAATTTATATCCAGCCTAAATCTGTGAGAGTTTTCAAAACTATCTCCAGATTTGCTGATAAACTTTCCTGGTTGTGCGCTTTTAATAGCCAGTCGTCTATGTACATGTGGACTGCTATGCTTCTCCTGCGGAGGTATGCTGTTATCGCAAGAACCACCCTGGTGAAGACCCGAGGAGCCGTAGAAATTCCGAAGGGTAACACCCTGAATTCCCACTGTCTGCCCTGGAATGCAAATCTCAGGAAGCGACGGAAACTCCTCGCTATTGGAATGTGGAAATAAGCATCCTTCAAATCTATTGAAGCTGTCCACATTCCCCTCTCCAACCCTGCCAACACCGATTTCACAGTTTCCATTTTGAAACTGGGTGTGTCTATGAACTTGTTCAATGGCTTGAGGTTGAGAATTGGTCTCCACCCTCCAGTGCTTTTCGTTACCAAGAACACGGTTGAATAGAAGCCCGGGCAATTTTGTGCCGGTTGAATTGCTTCCTTGAGTATGAGGGAATTTATTTCCTCCTCTATACACAACCGCTGATCTGGATCTCTTGGAATTTGAGTCCAGACCGGCACCAGAGACAGTCGTGATGGTGACCTGTTATCCATTCGGGATGATACCTGACTGAAATCCATCGCAAGACTAAACGGTCCTGAGTCAACTGTACCCACTCGTGCATGTGGTTGGCCAATCGGCCTCCCACTGGTCCACCTAGGGAGAGAGGTGGACATAAGGAGCGCAAGAGTGGCACTGTCTCCTGGTGCAGATGCACTGGGGTAGCTCTTACTGTGGTAATCACCCTGTCAGGTATGATTACCACGACCAGATCCTCGCGCACCACGGGCCGCACCGCGCGCACCTTGGTGCGCGGGCGGCTGCCTGGCTGGCTGCGCCGGAGGAGCCTGCGCCCCCCTCGCTGCTGGCCGAAGTGCATGCGGCCGTTGCCGACGCTGTGCTGATGGCTGGCCTCTGACCTGGCCACCGCCACCTCGAGCCTGCAGGGGATGATACGCAGGGGGAGCTGCGCGAACGCGCTCTCTACGGAGCACTTCAAATTGCTCACGTAATGCCCTCTGGTTATTGACCAGGGTAACCGTCTCCTGGAGATGCTTACATCCCTCACCTCCAAAGAGACCAGGACCTGTCATAGGCGTACGCAGCAGCATATTATACAAATCCTGGGACGGGCACAACCCCGTATAGCTGATATTAATCAGCTGTAATACGGCACCACTTTGCCACTTCGCGGGGGGCCTTCACTAAACATCCATGTGCCTTAACGGAAGTCTCCGCTGCAGTGAACATATCAACAATATGATCAGCTAACGGCAAAGATGGCATAGCGGTAACAGTCGGTTTTCCTGCCAGCCACGGGCCCTGGTCCCGTTGACTGGCCGACTGATCCACGGCAAGATCTGGTCTGACGTTGATTAGCCACTGACAAGCGTCAGACCAGTCTTCCTCCATGGCCACCTGCGAATGCTCTACAAGACGAGGGCCTTTGTCATCCTCCTGAGCAATCACAGGTGTGTATGTGGCTGGAGGAACTGATACGCCTGGCAAGCCAGAGAAAGCATGCGGGCCTGAAAGAACAGGCTTGCTAAACTGACTGGCTTGACCAGGAGCAGGCGCCGTGGTATTGCGTGGGGAAAATTTTGCCACACCACGGCCCTGGCCAGCACCTGCTACACCATCGGCAAGCCGAGGTATGCAGTAAAACTGGCCATCAGATCCAGCCCGGGCTACCTTCTGCGCCGTGAATACTACTCCTGCGTGAGTAGTACCGCAGACAATGTCGCCCGTGTTCCCCCGTGAGGGGTGCACGTACGTCAATGTCCATGGCCACGGCGCCAGAAGGAGAACCCAGCAGATAATCCTCTTCTTCCTGGCCAGAAAGATTAGACTCCAGGTCAGCAAAGAATGCTAACCCGGACTGGCCAAGAGAGGTACCATAGGAGGAACTGGTACCTGCAGGGTGTGGATAATCCTGGCCTGATAAGCAGGCATGTTCCAGCGACACCTGACCACGAATAAACGAAATCAAGGATTTCTTTTTTCACGAGAGAGTTGATACTTACCTCCCTAATACTTTTGATATTGCTAAATATTGGCTTTCACTCAATAAACACTCAGATTAAAACAGTTAGGTGCCCCTACTGGGCAGGGAGTCAGAGCGTAGTCTGGCGGATGCCAGCCCCACCACCGCGCATGCGCAGACTAGCACTTCCTCTGACTAATTTATTGGCTGATACACATGCAACTATAAAGAGCCTGAAGACCGAGCCTCTGTGGGGTGGAGAGGCCGGGTCCGTATCTAGGGAGGTAAGTATCAACTCTCTCGTGAAAAAAGAAATCCTTGATTTCGTTTATTTCACATCAAGAGTATACTTACCTCCCTAATACTTTTGATATTGCCAGAATTCGACAGTGAATTCGGCGGGAGGGAGGCGAGGTCAAAAGACCAGCTCATCCCTATACGCTTTTCTGCGTTTAAGGCACTTAAACTTCTGAAACTGTATGAAAAACAGTCAGGATTTGACTAACCATCGGATAACACCCCCGATGTATGAGAGATGACCGAATGTCATATGCGCTCCCCCCCCTCCTTCCTGGGAGGAAGAGTCGAATGACCTCAATGTCCTATACGCTCTCTACGTACAAGTGCCATGTACTACAGGACAGAGACGAAAAAACTCCATTTTCGTATACTCTCAACAATGAACCACATAAATACACAAAACCATCATCATATAAATAACGGGTAACGTGACAAGACAATCAACAATGGACAACACATACACAAGACTGACCTTGTTGAAATGGCTGCTGACATCCTCTTCCCATTGGTGAAGATCGATGCAGTCCCAAATTAGTGGTTGTTTCCATAAATTAATTGTGAAATATATAAGCAATGAGGAAACCCCATCAAAAATATATATGCCTAGTTATTTTTTCAAAATCGACAAGGCGAGAGGATTAGAGGTGTCACGGAGATAATGGTCTGTAAAACTTGACTCACAGTGCCACTGAGCCACCGACATAATATCATCCACAGGGACCCCATTAAATAGGGCAGTGGATGTCACTACGCCGCGGACACTGTGAGCCTTGGCCACGTCAACCTGCTTCCCGGTGGCGGATTTATGGCAAAACTGAATGCATTCTACAATCCACCTGGAAATGGTGTCCTTAGAAGCCCTGCCATGGGGTTCAATATATGACAACCATAACGCTGACTGGTCGGTGCGCCACTCCGCCGTACGTTGTTTGTACCGGCGAAGCGCCCGGACAGGACACCATGCTTTAGAATTAGGATCATATCTAGTTAAAGCAGGCAAAATAATAGGTTGACCTGGATATTTCAACGACTGATTTTTAGCCAAGAAATTAATCCTAGGTAGCAGCTTAAGGCCTTCCCCTGAAACCACAAAACGGTCATCCTCGGCTGATAAGGCATGAATCTCACTCCTACGCCTAGCCGAGGCCGCAGCAATTAAAAACACAGTCTTCAGTGTTAATAGTTTCATAGAAATGGAACTAAGTGGTTCAAACGGCTTATCACCTAGTACTTGAAGCACTAGCGATAAACTCCAAGACGGAATCACAGGTGGATTCCTTGGTCTTAGATTGCCCATGCCTTTAATTAATACATTTAATGTATTCACTTCATCACTTCCCCTCTTAGCCAAGCAAGGAATAACAGACATTAAAGCTGACTTATAACCAGCAATAGAGTTAGGCTTGAGGCTATAGGCATCATAGAGGTGACAGAGGAAATCAGCTACTACCTGAATAGATGCATCCATTGGATCAATACATCTTTTTGAGCACCATTCTGCAAATCTGTTGATTTTATAATTATATGCTCTGGAGGTTGACCCCCTCCTGGCTTTGGCCATAAACATGGCTGCTTGCTCAGAAAAGCCCTCCTTAATTCTAGATTCCTTGACAACATCCACGCAGTCAATCTGAACATTGACGGATTGTTGTGAAGGGACTTGCCCTGGAAGATAATATCGTCCATCAGAGGCAGAGGAACCGGATTGCAGACCAGAAGGTCCAGCAGATCCGTATACCATGATCGGCTTGGCCAATCCGGGGCGATCAGAAGCACTTGGCATTCCTCTTGTCTGATTTTCTGAAGAATTTTTGGAATCAGGATTGCTGGAGGGAATGCGTATGCATACATTCTCCCCCAGCTGATAGCTAACGCATCTGTTGCGAAAGCGCTTGGATCCGGAATCGGAGAGACGTACGTCGTCATCTTCGCATTCTTCTTCGTTGCGAACAAATCGATGTTGGGTTTCCCCCAATGGTCGAACAGACGATCCGCCACACATTGATTTAGTTGCCATTCCGTGGGTAAAACACTCATCCTTCGGCTCAATGAGTCTGCTAGCAGGTTTAACCTTCCCGGAATATGAACTGCTTTCAAGGTAATCTGGTGATCCAGACACCAACAAAGCAGTCTCCATGTCATCATACAGAGACTGGGCGACTTCGTTCCGCCCTGGCGGTTTATGTAAGTCACAACTGTTGAGTTGTCTGAACGAATAAGAACAATCTTGCCCTGAACTTTCTGTAAGAAATGTTCCAGGCCCAGGACTACTGCTCTTAGCTCCAGTAGATTTATATGTTCCTTTGACTGTTCCAGATTCCAAAGCCCTGATATCGTGGACTCTTCCAGGCAAGCTCCCCAGCCCTCCATCGATGCATCTGTATACACAGTCACCTGAGGGTGGGGAGGGGTTAGCATAACCCCCACCAAGAGATTCTCTGTGTCCAACCACCATTGCAGGTGATGAATCAGAGGCGCCAACACTGACACATTCGAGTCCAGCGAACCTGTACTCTGGGTCCATTGTGTCATGAGAAATAACTGGATCGGCCGCCTGCGTAAGGCGGCCTGAGGAATGACTGGTTCCAATGAAACCATCAACCCCAGCATTCTCAAGTAAACCCGTGCCAGGACATGACGACTGTCGCACACTGACTGAATTAATGAGATGAGTTTCTGAACTCTCTCCTGAGTAGGATAAACATATCCTGTCTCTAGATCGAAGAACATCCCCAGGTAAACAAACTTCTGGGATGGAGTCAGCTCTGATTTTGGGAAATTGATCATCCAGCCTAAGTCTGTGAGAGTTTTCAAAACAATCTCCAGACTGGCCGACAAACTTTCCCGGGTGTGCGCTTTCAACAGCCAGTCGTCTATGTACGTGTGGACTGCTATGCTTCTCCTGCGGAGGTATGCGGTGATCGCAAGAACCACACGGGTGAAAACCCGAGGAGCCGTGGAAATTCCGAAGGGTAGCACCCTGAATTCCCACTGTCTGCCCTGGAATGCAAATCTCAGGAAGCGACGGAAACTCCTGTGTATGGGGATGTGGAAATAAGCGTCCTTCAAATCTATCGACGCTGTCCACATTCCCCTCTCTAACCCCGCCAACACCGAGCGCACAGTCTCCATCTTGAAACTGGGCGTCTCTATGAACTTGTTCAATGGCTTGAGGTTGAGAATTGGTCTCCACCCTCCGGTGTTCTTTGTTACTAAGAACAGGGTTGAATAGAAGCCCGGACACCTCTGTGCCGGCTGAATAGCTCCTTTTTGTATGAGGGAATTTATTTCCTCCTCGATACACAACCTTTGATCTGGATCTCTCGGATTTGGAGTCCAGATCGGCATTAGAGACAGTCGCGATGGCGGGCCTGTCATCCAATCGGGATGATACCCGACTGAAAGCCATCGCAAGACTAAACGGTCCTGAGTTAACCGTTCCCACTCTTGCATGTGGTCGGCTAGTCGGCCTCCCATCGGTCCACCTAGGGATAGAGGTGGACATAAGGAGTGCAAGAGCGGCACTGTCTCCTTTGCCAGAAACACCGGCGCGGTTCTCACCGCGGTAACCGTCCCATCAGGAACGATTACCCCGCCCAGATCCTCGCGCGCCACGACCAGCACCGCGCGCACCTCGGTGCGCGGGCGGCTGCCTGGCTGACTGCGCCTGAGGAGCCTGCGCCCCCCTCGCTGCTGGCCGAATCGCACGCGGCCGAGGCCGGCGCTGCGATGGTGGTTGGCCTCTGACCTGGCCACTACCACCTCGAGCCTGCAGGGGACGATACGCAGGGGGTGCGGCGCGAACGTTGGCACGACGAAGCACCTCAAACTGTTCGCGCAGCGCCCTCTGGTTATTGACCAGAGTAACCGTCTCCTGGAGGTGTCTACATCCCTCACCTCCAAAGAGACCAGGACCTGTCATAGGCGTACGTAGTAGCCTATTGTAGAGGTCCTGGGACGGGCACAGATTATCCAAGGCAAAAGTGCGCCTTGCCCGGACACTCCTGGTCACCGCCCGCGTCATACAGTCCAGAGCCAGGTTGATACCATCCTGGATGGCTCGCTGGACTGTGACCGGACTTGGCTGGCGCGATGCGGATGCTGTTACTACCCCTTGTAACAGCTGGGAGACGTGGGACAGAGCGGCAATCGAAGCCCTCCCACTCTCCTCCGCATCACGCAACGCGGCATTTGCCGAACGCAACGCGTTCGAACACAAGACTCCCGTGTCAGAACGGGAGCCTGGCCGCGCATCCTCACCCAAAGCCGCGCGGTCATCCACGCTCGGCTTTGGTACCACACCGTACCGCTGGTAGTCCAGGGGCACGATGCGGCAACGCCTGGCCACCTCGCGCGGGGCCTTAGCGAGACGTCCACTCGACTTAATGGACGTCTCCGCCGCCTCGAACATGTCAACGACATGCTCTGCCAGCGGCAGAGAAGGCATAGCGTTAGCAGTAGGCTTACCAGCTAACCACGGCCTGTGTTCACGCTGGCTAGCCGACTGCTCCACGGGCAGATCTGGTCTAACACTCACCAACCACTGGCAAGCGTCAGACCAATCCTCCTCCGTGGCTAGTTGCGAGCGCTCTACAAGACGGGGGCCTTCGTCTTCCTCCTGAGCGCAAGCAACAGAGCTTGACGGCGGATACGCTGATATCCCTGGCAAGCCAGGGAGAGCATGCGGGCCTGATAATACCGGCATGCTAATCTCACTGGCTTGACCAGGAGCAGGCGCCGTGGTAGAGCGCGGGGCATATACCGCCCCACCACGGCCCCGGCCAGCACCAGCTACACTCTCGGCAAGCCGAGGTATGCGGTACCGCTGGCCTTCAGCGCCCAGGGCCACAGTCTGAACCGTGGATTCTACCCCTGGGAGAGTAGAACCGTGGAAAAAGGCGCCTGTATTCCCCGCGAGGGGCGCACAAACGTCATATTCCATGGCCACGTCTTCAGACGGCGACCCCAACAGGTAATCCTCATCCTCCTGGCCAGAAAGATTAGACTCCGGGTCAGCAAAGAGAGCTAACCCGGACTGGCCAGGGAAGGTGCCATACGAGGTACTGGCAGCCGCGGTGTGCGGATACCCCTGGACTGATGAGCAGCCCGCGGGTTCCAGCGACGACCGTCCACGGTCCCTATTGGGCGCGGCAATAAGCCTGCTGCCAGGGCCGTGGAACACCCCCTCTAATGGGGCCACCTCTGAATCTTCAAACAACGGAAGCGTACTAAGGAACGTTGATTCAGAGGTGGGGATTACCTGCTCCGAAGCAGATGATGAGGCCAATAAAGGATTTGGTCCAGGAAGCATGCCACGAAGCAACTCTGGAACCAAATCCTTTATTGTCCTCCTCATCTCTCCCAACATCTCGGTCCGGAAGGCCTCCATGTCCACCGCGGACGAGGCCTTCCTCTTACCCTTCTTACTTACGACCTCTTTTTTCAGCTTCTTCTTCTCCTCCTCCACCTTGTCCTTCGCCTGCAAGCACAAGAATTCGGACATTAGCTCGCCCCCCCAGTGCTTACATATCTCGCAATTAAGCAAGGGACCACAGGGGCTACACTGAAAACAGAGATGAGGGCCAAACTTGTCCCTCAAAAATCGTCCACAGGACGCACAACCAGGTCTCTGAAAAAGGCCAAAGGACGAGGAGTATGAGCAAACTAGTTAAGCTTAGAAAACTCACCAACTCAAGAGAAGGAAAATGATCATAAAGATCATAATTTTTATCAGAAACCAGCTTCGGACAACTTTAATTGTAAATAAAGAGCAAGGCTGATTATGACGTCATTAATCCTATGACAGGACAAAATCGATCCCCAACAAACATCCCAGTGCAAGGACGAATTGTATCTCTAACCAGAACATGTGCAGAATGGACATTTCGACTACACAAGCATCAGATAAATACTGATAACAATGGCAAATAGTGTTAATTATCTCCCTTTCTCATATCAATAATTAATACCTGACACCTTGTCTAGACAAACCATCCAACCTGATGAACTGGAGCACTCCACCACTGAACGCCTCTTAACTCTCTCCACCTCAAGGGGAAGGAATTGGATCAAGAGGGCAAAGTGAGAAGACCTTTATAATAGGCCTCCAACTCACTGGGCATAGAATTTTTGGTTAGATAACCTAACAGTATTAGTAGGAAATGGAACCATGGTGGAGAGACACAAACCCTCTGCTGATGTCATGTCCATTATTTCTCCTTCACACAGACCTGTGGACATAAACACAAAGAGAGATTAGTCTTATATAGCACCTAGTTGAAATAAACCAACTAATTAAGGCGCTTATCACGTTTAGCGCGAGTCCCGGAAACACATTACAACGGGACAAAACTCGCTAATTTTACTAGAAGTCACCTGATTTAAAGGTCCAAGGCCCTCCTGTGGCGAAGTCACTCTCTCAGCCATCTTTGTCAGGGATAAACTTCTATCTAATAGTCTTAAAAAGCTTTGAAAAGAGTATGGAAAGATTCTAACATAAAAGCATGTGTTGTCTCTCAGCCAATAAATTAGCAAAGAGGAAGTGCTAGTCTGCGCATGCGCGGTGGTGGGGCTGGCATCCGCCAGACTACGCTCTGACTCCCTGCCCAGTAGGGGCACCTAACTGTTTTAATCTGAGTGTTTATTGAGTGAAAGCCAATATTTAGCAATATCAAAAGTATTAGGGAGGTAAGTATACTCTTGATGTGAAACAACCGGCGCGGCAAGCCTGCTGCCAGTGTTCTTACCGTGGATTTCACCCTCTATTAGGGCCACCTCTGAATCATGGTCGAAAACTGATAGGTCCCTAAATAGTACCGATTCAGAGGTGGGGATTATCTGCTCTGGAGCAGATGAAGAGGACAACGAAAGATTTGGATCAGGAAGCATGCCACGAAGCAACTCTGGGACCAAATCTTTAATTGTCCTCTTCATCTCTCCCATCATCTCAATACGGAAGGCCTCCATATCCATAGCGGACGAGGCCTTCCTCTTACCAGAAGCCTCTTTCTTAATTTTCCTCTCCTCCTCTGGAGCCTTCTCCCTGGTCTGCAATGATAGAAAATCAGACATTAGCTCACCCCCCCCCCCCATTTTTTACAGATCTCACATTTAAGCAATGGCCCACATGGGCTGCACTGGGAGCATAAATTGGGGAAGAATCTATCCAGGATAAACCTTCCACATGAAGGACAAACAGGCCTCTGAAACACACCAGAGGACGAAGACAATGAGTATTACAGATATTGAATTAGAACTCAACACGAAATAAACAAGGCGGAAGGGGCCATAAAGACCCAAGCTAATAATAATAATAAATCAGCGTTGGACAAAACTTTTAACTGATAGTAAGGCGCAAGGCTGATTATGATGTCATAACTTCAAAAATAAGAAGTTAAATCGATCCGAAACAAAACCTCCAGGTGTAAGGACGAATTGTAATCATATCTAGAACATCCTAACTAGACAGGATAGTATATACAGACTATACAAACATCAGATAAACAATGATAAATGGCAGTAAGAATTTATAAATAATGTCAAATATAATTGAAATGCCTCATATCATAACTAGAGTACCTGAATCTTTAGCATAGACAAACCATCTGATCTGATGTACCGGACGCTCCACCAACATTATGACCTCTTAACTCTCTCCACCTTATAAGGGAAGGAAGTGGACCAAGAGGGCAAAGTGAGAAGACCTTCATCCGAGGCCTCCAACTAACTGGGAAAAGATTTGTGGTTAGATAACCTAACAATGTTAGTAGGAAATGGAACCTTGGTGGAGAAAAAAACAAACTCTCTGATGATGTGATGTCCTAAACAATCATAGGTAGATACCTGTGGAGATAAACACAAAGAGACATTAGCATTTCATAGCGCCATTTTGAAATAAACTGGATATTTTAGGCGCTTATCATGATAAACGGGAGTCCCTGAAACACATTACAACGGGATAAACTCACTAAAATATACTAGAAGTCAACTGATGGATAGGTCCTGGGCGCTCCTCTGGAGTAGTAACACGTTCTGCCATATTAATCCAGGTGAAAAAGAACTTCTACACAGCCAAAACTTTCAGAAATTAAGGAAAAGCCTATGAGCATAGAAAACATGAGTTGTCTCTCAGCCAATAAATTAGCACAGAGGAAGTACTAGTCTGCGCATGCGCGGTGGTGGGGCTAGCATCCGCCAGATTGTATTCTGACTACCTGCCCAGTAGGGGCACCATACTTTTTAATCTGAGTGTTTTATTGAGTGAAAGCCGATATTTAGCAATATCAAAGAGTATTAGGGAGGTAAGTATACTCTTGAAGTGAAAATATTAACCCCTTACTGGTCAAAGCAGTCGAAAACAGGCTCTAAAATGGTTTTGAAAATGGCCATCTTGCAGTCCAAGATAAAAGAATTTTCTTTAACATACCACTGAAAAGACTGTGTCAGCCAATTTACAATTACAGTAGGCTTCTCTTGGCTTCCCAAATGGAGATTAACTAAACAAAAATTTGGAAAGTGTCTAGGTGACCATCTGTTTTAGTGACCCGCCTAGACTTAAATGTTCCATCCTGTGTTGGTGATAGACAGGCTTCAATGTGTAGAGTGAAGGACGCATAATTTCTGACATGCCTTTCAGTTCAAGCAGATGGTGATCAGTGGTGTAGTCGAAAGGATGTTTGAAAACCCACAATGCGCCATGATCGTGGGAATATAAATGTGAAGCTATAGAATCATAAATATAACCAGAAATGTGGTTGCAATGCAAAATAAATATAGAATGCTTATCAATACGCATATCAGTGACTATGACCTTTGAACTCTTTACCCCAAAGTACATGCTCCATCCCCTCTCATTAGCATGTGTCCAAGTTTGGGTGCAGTATGATTAACACAACATGAGATATAAACCTCTAATTTGAGGTAAAATAAAAAATGCTATTGTTGTGAAAACCGCTAAGTTTTGTCATTATCCTACTGACCTTCATCTTTTGACTGATGATAAGGTGATTATGTCATGCCTTTGTCATAAGTGTCTGAATTTGGGATCTGTATTCTCACCCAAAGATGAGATATACACTGCTAAGTTGAGCTAAACGCAGAATGTTAATGTTGAAAAAATATATCTTAGCCAGGACGCCAAAGTGTCATGTGTCATTCTCTAATATCAAAAAGAAGCATGTGTCCAACATTTGCTCCAGTATGATTAAGCAAACATGAGATATAAACTCAGGCACCGACATATCCACCTGAAATCATTAGCCAGTAAAAATTAGCCTATTTGGGTATTTTATTAGCCAACTATTAACTCTCTCGGCCAGTAAATTAACATATTTTGTGATTTTATTAATCGAATGTTAAATGGATACTAATCTTGTCTCAAATGTTGTATTGTACTGATAGATTATAGTACATAGATTCCATAAAAAATATTTCCTGCATAGGGCAACAACACCTCCCAGTTAAATTAATTTCAAAATATTCAACAGCTTACCTGTATGATTACATGTGGTTACTTTTTCATTAACTCTGCCAGTTAATTAGCCAGTAAATAGGTCTATTGTGGGATTTTATTAGCCAACCATGATAATTATTGTCAAAAACTAATTGGTGAGTGGGTAGATCTATCCCTGAAACTGCTACATTACGCTAAACACAAAATGTTAATGTTGAAAAAACCCCAGTCATTCCCACGATCACAATGTCCTTGACCGTACACATTTGCACTCGGAGGGCATTGCGTCATGCTCTCTCATTACATTATATGGAAGCGCATGTTCAGGTTTGGGTCCAATATTATTAACCAAACATGATATGAACTATTACGTTGAGCTAAACGCAAAATGTTAATGATGAAAAAATACCAATATCGCATGGATATTGACCTTTGACCTTTTAGCCCAAAGATCATTATCTCAAGCCCTCTCCTTATAAGGAAGAATTTGTCCACACTTGGGTCCAGTGAAATGAGCCTGTCATAGACAGCAACAAAGTCCATCAAAATTGCTGAAAATGTACACCAGTTTCTTTGCTATTGACACAGAAAGACAGAATATTGACACCGGAATACAAAGGGTTAAGACTGTATTGATGACATAATGCCTTTATAAAGCAGTGTAATTGCACATACTACACATATAACCAATCTGCATGTAATCTTGTAAGCCGGCCAAAGAAAGGGCCATTTACAGGCCAAGAGATTATATTTAATTTTACCACTGGAATTACCAGCTCGACAACAAAACAGTCAGTTAAGTGGTAAAATTTAACAAGTCTTCTCTTGGCTTGGAAATGGCTATTTGCTAAGCAAAAATGTTAATTTTCAAGACAAATCATGACCATTAAAATGTTAAGCTAGATTGATCATGACAGCAAGAATACATAACAAATATTTAGCATACTTACACCATTTCTGTAGCAATGCCTCCATTACCCACAATCATGATACGGCGTGCATTGTGGAGTCGCTTCTGAAATTCCTGAAAATGCATCCAGTGAATACAGAGAAATTATGTGTTTTCTAACCACAACTAAGTTTGAATCTTTTACAGTTGAAGTAAACTACATGACACCTTGTAATTGTCCCAATCAAGAGGAACGAGATTTTTTTCAGAATTTTATACCTATGTCAATAGTAATAACAAGAGATCATAGGGCCTGTCATTCAACATAAACATCAATACCTGAAAACAGACTAGATTCTTTAACACTCATATCAGCCAAAAATGGCTTCTGCAGTGATCTTAAGAAATGTCCATTTGCAGACTAAAAGAGGACTATTTTTGAAAATTTACCACTGGAATGACTGGCTCGATAACTGAGCCAGTCATTCCAGTGATAAATTTTTCAAAAATAGTCTTCTCTTGGTCTGCAAATGGACATTTTCTATGAGAAAATATAAATTTTCTTGAATAAATTTGAGGGTTAAAGGGTTAAACTGAGATAATCTAAACCATCAAATACAAAATAGGAACTCTATGCCGCAACGCTTTATTGGAAACTTCAGAATATTCAAGATGGCCTATGACCATTTTGACCAATTACACTTCCAAAGACTGCAAGCTTACAGCAGATGGATACTTACAGACAGGTTTGGGCCAAACTCATGAAGCGGTTCAGGAGTATTAGACATTAGACTTGTACAGAATTTACCTGAACACTCTCCGTGTCTCTTATGCCAAGTACATGAGCATTGTCCTCTCCTATAACCTGTACAAAACAACAATAAGCAGTAAGAGCCATCAGAAGACAGCATACATATATCCATTAGAAATAAACATTTCAGAAAACCACATATCAAGATTCAAATAATACATTATTTATAGGAACTCTGTCTCTTCAGGCATTATCCTTATTGGTAAAGATCTTGACCACTGAGCTCGTGACATTGAATTCCTAACAAAATAAACACCTATGTATTCAAGCTTAGTTCCAAAAGGCTTAATCAATCTTGAATTATAAGTGGAGAAGTTTTGTTAAATGCAAAATTTTACTGTTGAAAAACAGAGTTTTGTACCAAGATCACAGTGAACTTGACCATTGATTGTGCACCCTTAATGCCATCTAACCATTTCCTAACAACAGAAACAAGCATGTATCCAACTTAAGCTCACATATGCTTAACCAATCCTGAAATATGAGCTGAGAAGCTTTTCCAAACAAGAAAACATAACATTGAAAACCAGTTTTGTACCAAGGTAACCGTCACCGTTGACTTTGTAATGTCAATGTCAGCAGACTGATTCCGAAAAAAGGCAATCATGTATCTAAGTTATGTTCCGATAGGATTAATCAATCCTGAAATATAAGGCAAAGGCATTTGCTAAATGCAGAAGGTAACTTAGGTTGATGATGTCACTGTCATTGGAAAAGTGATACCTACATGTCACTACTGCTTCGTAGGCGAGACAATGATTATATTGATAGTCAATGTCATCTTGTGCATGAAAAGATATCCAATTGGAAATTGTATTCATCAGACTTTTGTGTATTTTATGTCGCACCACATATTTGTCACTGTACAGGTAGTCTGATAGAACAAATCAGTAATCATACATGTTTTGTGGCCAAAAGACAGCAATTCCTTAACCCTTACAACTCTGATGGCAATAATCTGTCTCTTACTGTATCAATAGTAAAGACACTGGTGTACATTTTTCAAGAATTTTGCTGGAATATATTGTTCATCTTTTAATTTGAAAATTGAAATTTTGACAGCAGAGTGGTAAGGGTTAAGACAGGCAGTCTTCAATCACGTCTTAATGAACCACCATCACCAGCGATAATTAGGTAAAAAGAGTGACACTTGAACACTTTCATTGCTCATAGAAAAATTATATTCTGTGCAAATGGGCATTTTCTATGAGAAAACTGAAATTTCCTTTAACAAATTCAAGTGTTAAAGGGTTAACACATCACAAATTTGTGACATCAAGTTTGTTATGTAAAGGGTTAACTCAGATCAATAATCAGTCATACCTTGGCTATACCTCCAGTACAGATACAGAGCTTCTTATACTGGATACAGGTGCCATCTGTCATGTGCAGGATCTAAAAGAAAACAAAAATCATCAACAAGAAGAACATGGCCCTACATGGGTGCTGTACCAGCACAGTACCGCTCACATGCAAGAGAAGTATTTGAACTCTGAGCATGAAAAAATAGGAAATGTTTCTGAAAGTACAGACACTTCTATGCAAACCAGAAAAGGTTTGAGAGTTTTAAATTTTGACAGGAAACATGAGCACAATTTTTATAAATTTTGGAGGTCACAGAGACCCCACACCTTGAAAGGGGGGGGGGGGGGGGTGTCCCCAGCTGGAATCTGGGTGTCTCAAACTGAGATGTTGTGTTTCTAAACAGTATATCACACCCTTGCTAAAATTAGTGGGTACAATGGATGCACAATTATGAATGGACCTTTCCATTTTTAGCTATGCCCCGCCCATCACTAGCTAAGCTCCACCCACACCTCGCCGTGTTGGGATTGATCGCTCCCCAAATACACTAGCTATCAATTTCCTGAAAACTATACAGGGAAGCTGTTGAATATTTTGTAACTAATTTGACTGGGTGCTGTTGCTGCCTATGGCAGCAACAGCGCCCAGTCAAATTAGTTTCAAAATATTCAACAGAATATTTATTAAATAGTAAAAGCAAACAAGTTGTACAACAACGCATAGACCGTCTTCAAATATGCGTTCGTGACGTACTTATCGACATCATTCATGACGTCATTCATTATGATGTCATTGTACACAGCGCGCAGTTCAATATGACGTCATATGATGGGTGGGTACTCTGGAAAGGTGAATTATGGTGCTCCCACACTAGAGTCTGTAGATATTTTTATGCAAAAACCTATAAAATTACTTAGCATTACACAATCGTTCAAGACTTTCGGGGGTCCCATGGCACCCACTGCCACTACATTTGGTGGTCCCAAGCTGCATTTTGGGGGCATATATACCCTCAAAAGGGCCCTTATAAGGTCAGAGATAAAGGCCATGTTTTTTAAGGTAATATCAACTTCGCTTGAACAAACTGTTGCATATTTTGAGGCTAAACTTGTCTTAAGCAGCAACAACTTTTTGCATATTTCATTTGACAATATTTAAGAGTTAAAAACGGGCCACACAGAATCATTTATGATGTAATGATTATGACGTCATTCTACACACAGCTTAGCTGATTATGACATCATATGATCGATGGATACTCTGGAAAGGTGAATTCATAGACTTGACAGATTTTTCCAGCTGCATGATAGAGTTATAATGCATCACTATAATTGTGATGTCAGTCTACCTGTGATATAATTGATTATGACATCATATACTTGAGTGACAGATCAGATCCCGCCATTGCACCAGAGTTCAGAACATCTAAGGGAATATAATTAGAGCATTGTAAGAATTGTATCTGCCTTGTCCGCCAACACTGCCCCACCCACCATAAACAATATCACAATGCATAGTGCATGTGATATAAAGATGTATTGTATGTTCCACTTTTTGGAGGAAGTGATTGATGGCGGGTGAGGTGGCGTGCCGGATGCATACACACATTGGTTTACAATAACGTCAATAAAAAACAAACTGGTGAATATTTTGAAATTGCTCTGACTGCAAACTATCGCTGAGTAAGCCAGCAGCAGCTTCCACTCAAAGTAAGTTCAAAATAGTCAATAAGTTGCCATAACTTGTTCATCATTTTCCAATTTGATGATGACGGAATGTCTAATTTTCTATCTCCCATTCTATTCTGCTGAATGAAGGACAAAACAAATAATTCCTCACATGTTTCTGGCTATCTAAAGACGTTACAACTTTGTGAAGTACTCGAACATTTGGACAACGAGCCTCAAACTCGGAGACAGGACGCTCTTCCACATCAAAACTTTCCAACAGGTCTGTCACCTGCAAGGTAATATTCTCACTAATTAACAGTTTTCACATAATTTTTACAGATCTTAGACTGATTCAGCCTCTGGATTGCACCAAGTTAAGACCAAGCAAGGGCTGCGCGATATTTCAATTTAATTGTGTAGTTTGATTTATCTTTAAAATCACGATTTCTACGATGTAATTGAGGAAAAAGCGAAAAATCATCAAAAATTTCACGTTTGTTTAAAATCTGAAGTGACATTTTAGCAGTACACGAGTACAATTATAATCAATTTATGCCTGCGTTCATTGAGTTTATATTCCGCTGTGCCGATACGTGTCAAATAATTACTAATCACAGCACAAAGCGCTACGTAGGGCTGCGCGGTTTGGCTTACAGCCATATCGGTTTCGATATGACTTTACATATCGGTTTTAACCGAATATCGGTTTTATGGACATGAAACAAAAAATTTAAATGATAAAGAATAGCACGAAAACAGAATGTATTTTCACGCCCTGATACAGTCGTAACGTTTTACGCCTTTAAAGCTTAATATACCTTATAATATCCATCATCGCGGGAGTGAAATTATTAATTAGACCGCCTAAATATTAAGCACAGTTAAATAAACATCATTTATTTTGTCAAAATTAATCATAAATCAGTAAAACAGGTTGCGAAAAGACGTAAATCACGTGATTGTAATTAATTATGATGTAATTATCTCCCTTTCTTCTTTCATTTCCAATTCGGCCCGAGGACGAAATCATGCCTTGAAGCAAATATTAACTGTAATATTGCGAACGTGAATTTCATAAGTTAATATGATATTGTGTATAGAAGATAACGTTTTAAAAATGGTTTGAGTAATAATTTTATTTAAAATTATATCCTAATCAGCAAAATGTATTCAGCATTATATTTATTGGCGAGATTTTTATGCATTCGGGCGATTTAGTTTTGGGACGACTTTGCATTATGTTAATTAGCCGGTGACGTAAATAAAATGGATGCCGTTGTTTAGAAATGTTTTCCCCGATACAAATTTCAATGACAAATTCCCGCGTTAGTATTGTGTTTTATATTGCAAATTTATCTGAGAATATCAGAGAAAAGACGAGTGGATATTTATTTAATTAATTCGCTGCTTGATTTCTCTCAGCGTACAGCGAGTTACATGGAGTTACACAATATGCGCAATTGGGGCCACGTTCAATTATTAGTTGCCCAGAACATAGCTTAATGGAAAGTCTGGCCATTATTATTCATTACGATTTTCATGCTCGTTAGTATCTTTTATTTTTAACAATCCTGATACGAAAAACCGAAAATATGTTCATATTCGGTTTTTCGATATTTATTTTTTATAATCGGTTATGAAACCGTCAGTGCGGGATATCGGTTTTAAATATGGTATCTGTATATCGCGCAGCCCTAGCGCTACGATAAACAAGCTAACAATAGCGAGGTAACACCTTTATCATTGAGAAAACCAGTTAGTTACTTCGTCGAATTGCCATATAATTTGGACAATTCCCAGTCCCACTTTTCGTAAATTGTCACGTTACTCCAGTTCATATCTTTGGGAATTTGGACCTACGATTTAATCAAAACTCACAATTTTTCTTTACAAAATCGATCACGATGTTTCAAAGCAAAAATCACGCAAGCCTAGACCAAGTGTCAGGCTTCAGAGTTAGTAAGTTAATTCTTTGTTTATTAGACTGAACATTGCTATCACACATTTTTACAGATCTTATGTATCTAAAAAAAATAGTAAATGCACTATAAAAAGGTTAGTGAAAGCAATCAATGAGTGGTTGCTAGGAATAGTTAACAGAGGAATTGATATATGCTTATAAATATTTTATTTAAGTAAGTACCTTGCAATAGTTTGTCATGGCTTTAACCAGAGCAGATGCGGTCAGCAATAACACAGATTCCTCAGTATCACATGACAGACTAGACAACTGGAAAAGTAGAGTTCAACATTATATTACTTATATATGCTGTATAGGATTTACATCAATCAGTTTCTCTTTAACAAATTTGTTTGCCGATTGTAAGAGGACATTTACATTTGGCTCTGCGTATGGTGGGGATAACAGGGTAAGAAATTAATTGCAGTGCAACTCCTCCAAAACCATTGGATGGAATTTAACCAAATTTGGTATGTAAGTTACCCATATGATTGTGGAATGGAAGATGACATGTACATTTGGCTCTGCCAGTAGAGGGGTCAAAGTTCAAAGCGGTGAACTGAAATTTCAATTTCCCTTTCTCCGAGATCTAACAATACTCACCATTCTATTACTTCTAAGCTAGGAAGCTAGCTGGCTCTAGGAATCTAGACTTAGTAAGATTTACCGGCTCCTGGAGCCGGGTACCCAGCCCTGGCTCCCAACAAATGGGTACCAAAGCTACCAAACAAGAGAATACCTATGGCTTGCCTCAGTGGGGCTGGTAGGCAGGGTCCGTAATAGAATGGGTAATATTGTTAGATCTTGGAGAAAGGGAAATTGAAATTTCCTTCGATCAATACTCACCATTCTATTACTTCTGATAACACCAGATTTAGTCAGTAACCTGGTGGGAAGGGGAAAGCCATCAAATGCCTCGTTTACCCCTTGGAGAATGATCTTAGACTTAAAACCTGACAAATGGAGACCTAAAAGGACCATCAAGTTAAAGGGACCGAATCACATTCGCGTCACCGCCCCGCCCACCTTTTTCTGCTAAGAAAAGGGAGAGAACTCACGAACATGCATCGCGCCTGAAACACAAATATGCCAAGAGGGTTAACTGCTCTTTGCATATAACAGCCTGGGAATGAGCATGAATATATAAGATGAATGAACATGATATATAGACATAAAACAAAAAACTCTCAATCTTGAATTACCTCATGATATTTGGATTCCAGACGTGGAGCCTCCAACCACTCACTTGTCCGGCCATCAGTGACACAATCTGGTTGATATCCTCTCGCTTGACCATGTCTGCTTCTTAATTCTTTCTTACAAATGTCAAAGAATGGAGAAGAGCAGTGTGGTCATTTAACTATCGTTTCAAAACAGCTAAAGCGAGTGGATAGGCGGAGTCTGACACATCCCACATAGAGTAATCCGTGAAAGAGGACTCACAGTGCCATTGTGCAACAGCCATGATGTCCTCTAATGGTACACCATTGTAAAGGGCAGTCGAGGCGGCTATTCCTCTAACATCGTGTGCCCTTGCGCATTGCACCTGGTGCCCAGTCGCAATCTCATGGGTAGTCTGAATGCATTCAACTACCCAACGAGAGATAGAATCCATGGATGCGGTGCCATATGGCTTCTTATGGCAAATCCACAGATGTCTATGATTCGACCGCAATGAGTCTGTCCGTCTTTTGTACTTAGTCAATGCATGGACTGGGCACCAGACACCGGCATCACGATCGAATCTAGTTAGTTTCAGTATAATGATCGGTTTGCCGGGATATTTCAAAGATTGATTCTTTGACATAAACTCTGCTCTTGGCAGTAGACGCAGACCCTCTCCGGAGACAATAAATCGGTCCCTCTCTGTGGAAAGTGCATGGATCTCACTGCGCCTTCTAGCTGAGGAAGCTGCCAATAGAAAGACCGCCTTTAGAGTCAAATGCTTTAGACTAGCCGAACGCAATGGTTCGAAAGGGTGCTTGGCCAGTACATTAAGCACTAAAGATAGACTCCAGGCTGGAATGACTACCTGTTGTCTCGGTCGGAGATTGCTCATTCCCTTCACCATCACATTTAACTGGGTCACCTCTGGACTATCCCTGTTGGCTAGACAAGGGGTAACTGATGCCAAAGCTGACTTGTATCCAGCAATTGTGACAGGAACTAGTCCTGAAAAGAACAGCTCACAGAGTCTGCTATTTGCTGAATAGTGGCATGAAAGGTATCAATACCCTTTCCTTCACACCAGTCTGCAAATCTGTTAACCGTGTTGTTATATGACTTGAAGGTTGACCTCCTTCTCGCAGCTGCGATGAATTTTGCATCTTGTCGAGAAAAACCTTCCGACGTGGAACGTTTGATAACATCCATGCAGTCAATTTGAACATTTCGGGACGCTTGTGTAGGAAGCGTCCCTTGGCCTGGGAGATTATGTTCGGAATCTCGGGTAACTGCACTGGATTGTCCACCAGCAGATCTAGAAGATCCGTGAACCACGCCCTGCGGGGCCAAAATGGCGCTATTAGCATAAGTCATGATTTGAGCATTTTCCTTTGTGGCGAACAAGTCCACGTTGGGTTTGCCCCAATGCTCGAAGATCCTGTGAAGAACTGTTGGCAGAATTCTCTGTATCCGAGACAAAGCATCCGCCAGAATGTTTAATCGACCAGGAACCTGAGCTGCTTTCAAAACAACTGAGTAATTCCTGCACCATTGAATCAAGTGCCACACTTTCATACAGTGTGGGTGATTTGGTCCCGCCTTGGCAATTTATGTATGATACTACTGTCGAGTTGTCCGACCGTATCAATATCGCCTTGCTCCTGACTTTTGGAAGAAACCTTTCCAACACCAGTTCCACTGCCATCATTTCCAACAGATTGATATGAAGCTGGCTCTCTTGGAGAGTCCATGTACCCGTGACCTTGTGTTCTCCCAGGCAGGTCCCCCCACCCCCACCCCCCACCCCCATCCCTCCAGCGATGCATCCGTGTACACGGACAGCTGGGGGTGGGGTAGGTGTAGCGAAACCCCTACTAGGAGATTCTGATGCTTTTTCCACCATACAAGATGCGACATTAATGGCTCCAAAACTGGTACCAGCTTTGACAGGGGTTCTATTCTCTGTTTCCACAGAGACATCAGATACAACTGGATAGGTCTTAGCATCAGAGCAGCATACAGGGTTACCTGCTCCATGGAGACCATCACGCCCAGCATCTGAACAAACAGCCTCGCCTGAATGTGGTTTCCCAATCCAAAACTCTTGAGGATGGCTAACAAAGACACCACTCTGGGCTCTGACGGGTAAACGCTGCCCTCCTCGAGATCGAATCGCATCCATAAATAAACGAACTATTGAGTGAGTGTCAACTCGGATTTCTCCTTGTTGACTATCCAGCCTAGATCTGAAAGTAACTTCACAGTCAGAGCAGTATCCATCTCTAACTTGGCTGGCGTGTCTGCCTTGATAAGCCAATCGTCTATGTAGGTGTGAAGCGCCACGTTCTCTCTTCTGAGAAATGCTGTCACCGCAAGGACCACTCTGGTGAAAACCCGTGGAACTGTCGACAGGCCAAATGGGAGAACTACAACCTCCCACACTTGATTCTGAAATGCAAATCTCAGAAACATGTGACAACTCCTGTTCCTGATCTGAAATATGCATTTTTCAGATCGATCGATACACACCACATTCCCTTCCTCAATCCTGCCATTACCGACCTCGGAGTTTCCATCTGAAACCGAGGCAGATGGATAAACCAATTTAATGGCCTGAGATTGAGTACGGGTCCCCCCCCCCCCCCGTTCTCTTGGGGACAAGGAACATGTTTGAATAGAAGCCTGGGGTGTTCTGGTTTGCTGGTTTTATTGCTCCCTTCAGAAGCAAACCTGACACTTCGTTTTGAATGGCTTCTAACTTGTCTGGTTCCTTTGCGACATGTGTCCAGACAGGTGCCAAAGACAGATTTTGTGGTGGAAAATCCCATCACTCCGGCATGTACCCCTGGGATAACCATCCTAGGACCAGACTGTCCGACGTCACACCTCGCCAAGCCTCGACGAAACGCATGAGCCTTCCAGCCACTATAGACGCATTGACGCCTAATGCGGGTGTCTGGCTCGCGATCCGCTTCCCCCCCCCCCCTTCTCTTGACGAGAGAGAGAGAGAACCATTTTGGTCTTGGCTTGACCGGTCTAACTGGCACCGCTGTTCCAGTTGCACAGGTGCGGTCCAGGCAGATACAAAGGGAGCCCTCATACCCTCAGGTATGATCCGCTCCCTTCTTTCCGCCCTTCGAGGACTTACCCTTCCCCCTTCCTGCCTCTCGGGTGATCAGGAGCAACATTGGGGTGGGTAGGAGCCTCCACAACCTTCTTGGCCTTCTTCGCCGGAGGCGGCTGAGAAGACCCAGTAGAAGCAGAAGCAGCACTAGGCTTGGCTTTCGCCTTGCTTTTATGCTTTTTCTGCTTCGTAGAAGGTTGCCCAATTAGTGGCTTGGCTACAGCCCCTAGTGCGTGCGCCTGTCGCACTAGTTCCAGCTGCAGATTCACAGCTAACCGATACTGGCAGTGTCTTCTAAGATGGCCCACACTTGGCCACCAAAGATGCTAGGGCCAGTAAGGGGCATCCCAAGAAGACGCTCCCTAACGGCAGTAGCCAGATGCATATGGTCAAGGACCATCTGCCTCCTAGACTTCGTCACTCGCGCTTGCACCCTTGCCAATGCGTCAATAGACAGCACCAGGCCGTCATTGACACACGATAGCATCACAGGTGGCACAGGGTGGCCTGCCCCCGTTTCCGCCCACACCGACTGAAGAAGGCGATAAGAGTGATTGACAGCACTCATTGCTGCCCTCACACCCTCATCGCATAGGGACTTCGTCATGGTGCACCTGGGACTTGTCCACCAGCGCTGGGGCGGGTCACCCGCTCCAGCACTCTGGACACCCCGCACCCACCCTCAGTGACTGCTGGAACAACACCATATCTGTCGTATTCCCCCGTGAGATACGACACCTCACCCACACCTCCCTAGAGGTCGCAGGAAGTTGCCCCTTGGTCAGGAGCCGTTTGCTATAAATAGCTTCCAACACCCCCATAAACCTTGGATCCAGTCCAATAGACTAGATCCGGGCTGCGGGCAAGATCCCAGTCCTAATCGATGCCACCGATGGACGGGGTACATCCTCTTCAGCCGTGGTCGAAACCACAGACGGGTCCACCCTGGATAGCCAAGCCAGAGCCTCCAAGATCTGTCTCTGAAGAGGACACTCCATGAACACGTCACCCGTTGACGTGCTGACGGCCCTACCAGCAATGGCCTCCCGGCTAGGAGTCATTGCTGATATGCCAGGAACTCTGGTACTGTATGGTTCCACCGCCACCCCATGGAAAACACCAGTCCATGGAGTAGGCCCGCATGGTTTTCCTGTAACGGTTGAGGAACCGTGGCCAAGCACGGGCGCCACCAGCACCCCATGCCTGACCGCTGGACCAGGCGAGATAGGTGTATACCACGAATGGCCAGCCACACCCGTCACTGTGTCGGCAAACCAACCATCACAGGACTGGTGCCTGGTACCGGAGTGGCCTCAACCATGGGCGGAGCCACTGTCCTGTCTTGCGCCATGCCAGACAGATGGAAGGCGGTTCCATCCAGGACAGAATCGACGTCCATGCTCTCCACCCGTGGCATCTCAGGCCGCAGCAAACTCTCCTCCTCGGCCTCCTCGTCTTCAGACTCCGAAGAGTCGTCACCAGACGAGGAAACACTGGAGCCGTCCTGTTGGACGGCTCCCATGCCGGACAGACCAGCCACCGCTACTGGACCACCCGGATGTGGCCGCAGAGAGACAAAACCCATCAGGCCAGAGCCCGATGGGACTGCCAGGGAGCCATATGAGACAGCTCCCTCGGTGGCCAGTCCAGAACCCTGTTCAAGGACAGGGTCCATACCAAGCACGGGAAGTGACTGCCCTACACCTTTTGGAAGCAGGGACGACACCAGCGTAGGCAGGACGCTATGCAAGAAGCCTTGCATAGCAGGTCCAAACCACGCCGGCGGTGCCATCTCCGCAACCTATGGTTGCAGACGTGGAGCGCCCCCAGGGGCCGAAACGGACGCTCCACGATTTACTTTCGGACCGCCTGACCCCGTGTCAGACCCTGCCAAGTGCTTCTGGGCAAGGAACTTGACCATCATATCGGACGACCACACTGCACAAATGTTACACCCATTATCAAGATTACAATGTGTACATCTAAAGCAGACATGGTCCTTAAACAGAACCCTCATGAACTTATGGCACTCGTCACATGATGGCGGGGATGGCTGGGCCTATAAATAAGCACAAACCTACAATAAGCAAGTGGAACGAAACAGGAATGGAAGGCAGACAAATAATTTTCAAATAATTTGATCATAAATTAAATGTTAACCATCCCGCACCCCACCCCGCAACGTTACAGCAAAGATCGCATTGATTATGATGACAAGAACGAAGCGGGCAAGATACACCCATAAACTGATCCTCAAGGATGTATAAACGGAACCAGGAACCATATCGCATAGCATTCGGGGTATATTTACTAATCAATATAAATTCTACTCCTAACGAAGGCCAAAACGATATGTGAAGAAACAACAAAATGTAAACAAACTGCTGTAGCACACAGTAAAACCGCAGACCACACATCTAAATCAAGAATTTTGAAACCACCGATCATTGCAAACAGATCGTGATAACACGCAAAACTTGAAAATTCTAAAGTTTTTATGGTACCAATACAGTACTCAGCACCCAGAATCAGATGCGCGAATTAATGAAACATTTTCTTCACATAAAAATCTGAGACAACTCGGGTGTGATGTCACCCGCTCGGATCATACGGAGAACGACGTCAGCCAATTTTTGTGTTAAACACTGTATAGCCAACACCTTATTTCATATCTGCCGATTGCCTGTTGGGGTTAAAGGAAGGCGATCAATCTGGCATATTTCGCTGTTAACACATGTCCCAGATTCGGGGTCAGAAATTGGAACATGCGACACAGACAAAATTTTGAAGACCTAAGTCTTTTACCTATGGAATAACATGGAAATATACAACCTGGTTATCATCGGCTCCTTCCATGGTAATCAAAATAATCCTTAGAGAGCGAACACAAAGCTATCACAATCACTGAAAAAGACTAAGATTTCCAACTGCAAAAAAGCATGTAGCTCTTGTTGCTATGCAAACAAGAATGAGCTTCATGGCAAACAGGTACTCAGCAGTTGGGAGCCGAGTACCCGGTTCCAGGAGCCGATAAAGCTTACTAAGTCTATAGTCCTAGGGCCCAGCTATCCAGGATAGCTTGTATCAGAAGTAATAGAATGGTGAGTATTGATCGAAGGAGAATGAGTGTCTCTGGCAGGCGGGTACCCGGTTGTTGGGAACAGGGTCCCCGGTTCCAGGAGCCGGTAAAGCTTTTTAAATCTAGATTCCTAGAGCCAGCTATCAGGATAGCTGTAAATAATATTATAAATGAGTAATGTAATGGTAAGTATTGATCAAAGGAGAAATCTGTTTATAATAACTCAGTGTTTTGAACTACCACACTCAAATAGTGAACAATTTAGAAATTCATCCTTTGTGAGAAGTGTCCTTGTCAGAATGGAACCACCATAGGCCCTGGCATGGGCCGAATCCCTTTTCAAAGGGCTTAAGCACAAGCCCTTTCACTTAAAAAAGGGCTTAAGCACAAGTCCTTCCTGTTTTCAAAGGCCTTAAGCACAAGCACAAGCCCTTCCAAAGGGCTTAAGCACAAGCCCTTATGCACATTTGAGGAAGTTATGTATAGCCAATTGATAATTCTGTTTGATTTAAGGGTTGGTCAAAACTTTATACATACATGCAAAGAATATGCAAAATGACTATCACATTAGTTTATTAATTTTGAGAATAGTGCTGTTGAAATGTCTCTCAGCAACATCTTGTAGTATTATTAGGATAAACAGCAATTAGCAACTAACATGTAAAAGGAAAAGGGACAACGCTACTTAAAGGACAATTCTGGGATGATAAAAAGTGTGCTTTATTTGAAAGATTATTACATGTTTAATGAAATTGCGCCACAATAATAACCAGATAGGAATAGCGTAACCAAGTATCGTTAGATAAAGTCAGTAAAATTGACAATTTTTCACACATGGGGGTGCTGCCATTTTATCGCGCCGAGCTACATCAGCCGCGCACCACTGCTATTGCTATGACTGGAGGAGCGAGGCCAATAGATCCTGGTATATATTTTAAGGAGGTATACGTTAATGATAATATCAAACGAACCACTGAAGCGATTCCATTGATTCTAGGATCTCTACATAGACCAAACTCGGGATTAATATGATATAATGGATGTTCAAAACACTGGTATATAAAAAAAATTATTCATCTAAGATACGATCTGAGGACGTTATCCTTTTTTTGGTAAAATTCAGCATGAGATGGTTTTTGTCTCGCAGACTCTATCTTTGCGTATTGTCATTAAATTGGAGTGTGCTTAAAGCTGAAAGAAATGGCTATTTTCCTGACCAATTATAATTTTGCTCACGTGAATATTGCCAGAGATATCACCAAATGAATTAACATTTTGACATAAAATCTGGGAGTTTTCATCGCCAACCAATATTGCCCGGCAAGCTGTAGTAATTTCAATAATTAAAATATTTTGATGGAATTTTTCTCGTTATGTGATAACATTATAAAGCTTCGGCCCAGCAAATTCTGTCATTGCAGCTGTAATACTCATTCTAATATGGGATGATCGATAGAGCGCATCCTGAAATTTTTGTTTGAAATTTTGCTGGCTTAGTTTTCCCCGCAGTGTATCTTTTGAACCACTAGGCCTATTCTAACATCCCCAGCATTGGATAAATCTTCGAATTTGCAGCTACAGGTAGGTATCAGCATTATTACAATTGGCAATATTATCATATCATATGTTTTCTTGGAATATATATTTACACTGCCTGCGACACACGCTATAATGGTATCTTGAGTCGGCTGAGTAATTTGACAATACGCACGTGTCAAGTGCGCCACTTCATTTAACCCTTATCGCATGGTGTAAAATGTGTAATAGCCTACTTACAGAGATAGTGCCAGGGTACATTTTGAAAAAAGAATGTTGCTGAAACCCAGAGCTCTAGATAAGCAGGGTTTTTGCGTTTTCACCCAATAAAAATTGCCAATCACCCAATTAATTTTTAACATCATGAGTACTGAAATAGAAAATCACCCAATTAATTTCAGTTCTCTTGCTAATAATGTATAATAACCCAATTAAATTCCAAAGAAACCCAATTTACAAAATTTCTAAGAGTGAATCACCCAATTATTGAAAAGCTTATCTAGGGCTCTGCTGAAACCTGTTGCTGTCATGCACAGCCATGACTTTCAGCAGCATTGTTACCAAAATGAACACATTCTGACAGGATAGAGAAAATGGAATCTATGCTTCAGCGATCTAGGGGTTAACGATTCCCCCCCCGACTTCGGAGACTAGAATTACTTGAAAAACTTACTAGCTTAACTGGACAATGTCCTAACGATTACAAATTAGCACATGTTAGGCTTCCATGCATATACATATTTACTGTACCTTCATGCTGGGGCAAAGATAGCGTTGGTGAGGGGATGACGTCAGGATCTCATGAAATCTCGCTCTCGTTGCAAGAAAATGGTGCCGCTCGGGAAATAAAATAATCCTATGTTTACGATGGTATAATTACTCGTATTATTTGTCTATTGTTTTTATTTAGGATCCAATATGTTAGTTATATAATAGTCTTTCAAATAAACTACACTTTTACCAATCCCGGAATTGTCATTTAAGGTAGGTGTCCATCCACAAGTTCCAGGTCTTATCCATTTAACCCCAGAGATTTCTGTTTCTCATTTTCACTTCAAATATACAGATCCATCGAAAAGCTGTGTATGTTGAAATTAACTTGCCTGAAATATGTTGCTGACATAGATCAACAGCTCCCAATGAAGTTAGATTCAAAATGCTCAACAAAATATTCCATACATCATAACACATTTCTCATATCTGTTTTGTAAGCCTAAAGAAATGGCCTCTGCAGTGGACTTGAGAAATGTCCATTTGTAGACAAATTTAAGGTTAATTCTTAAATTTTACTACTGGAATGACTGGATCGATTCTAGTTGTAATTCTAAAAAATTGTCTTCTCTGGGTCTGCACATATCAGTATTTTTTGACAATATTTTACCATTAAATGGTTAATTAATTCCTTGAAAAATATCTTAATTTCAAGGCAGCCATACAGGAAAGTTGCAGAGTATTTCAAAAATAATTTGACATGAAGCCATTGCTGCTGACAGCAACATCTTCTGCACTAATAATTTCAAAATATTTGACAGAATATAATTACACATTGTAAAGAAGTTATTTTATCAGGCCTTATCTAGTGGCAGAGATAGATCAAGAGAGGGGCATTGTGAGTACTGGTGGGGGATTACATTAAAAGAAAATTCCTATTCAGTAGCCCAGTCAAGCCCTAAGACCAAAGGGCTTCACCCCATGGCTGCGATAGGCCTTTCAATTTTCGTCCGCCCATCATTTTTCTTTTTTACAGAATCGATTGTGCTGTTTCAAAACAAAAATTGTGCAAGCCTACTTGTTGCTATAGACCTTTGTAGAACAGAATAAGTCAGTTTTGTTTCTTTCTGTCTTTCAATGGTGGGAGTTTTAGGGTTTCCATTACATTTTCTAGTTTGTCATGAAGAGTTATTTGATGAGGGTCTCAAACCATACTTGTATATTCCAAAACTCGTCTAATCTGTAATCAGTCCCATGTATGCTTGAAGTCTGATTTCTTTGTGAACAGAATGATAAATTTCTCGGCTATATCCTTATTCTTACCCCTCATGAAGAGCAGTAAGTTGGGTTTATTTCTGTTATATGATTTGACCGCTTTCTTCGTATTGCGGAAAAAAACATCATAGAAATATTGCCGTAACTATTAAAATGTTGTAGACATTGAAAACATTATAGAGTGTTTTAATCAGATTTTGTGGCAAATCGAAATCCCATAGTAAACCTATGGGAGGGGTAAGAATCCAAATATAGCCAATTTTGCCACAATAGTCTTAAAGTTCTGTACGATTTGCTGCATATCTCTGTGAGTGTGATGTGTTTGCTCCAGCTTAAGTCAATTGTGATGTTGACACCCAAATACTTTACTCTGATGAGACAAAACTTAGGCTGATTCCTTTTAGGGTATAGTCTAACTTGATGGGAGTGGGGGGGGGGGGGTCTGGTGAGGCACATCATATTGCATTTTGCTGGCTGCAGCTATAAAACACGAAAACCAGTAACAATGAATTATTGTAAATTATTCAAACCATTTCTGCACATGTTACACCGGCGATACCACCACCAACGATAACAAATGTACTGGATAGAGTTGTCATTTTCATCAATAAAATGTAACAATAGTTACTCATTTTTCCGAAATATATAAAAATAAACTTAAGATGAGCGCTGACATCTTGGTTTTGGCAATTAAGAAAACCCGGAACGCGCATTCCGGCTCCGAAAATCTCTACTTCATCGGCATGCGTATCTATTACACCATTGCCCAATTGCACGATCCTCGCCCTCCCACTACGTTCCCGTATCGAGTACCGTACTTGCACGCCTTTGATGTTTGTGCTAAGTTCACGAAGCTTGATACATATTAATGAGCTGGGGTCAGTCAACGTGTGCCAATAAGATTGCTCGATAAGAAATAAGGAAGTAGACACATTTACAACTAGCGGATTGTGTTACCGAAAACCAATCGATCGCCGCTGTTTTTGTGATTGAAAATTAGGTCACCAGACGAAGTCTCGCCTATCGCATGAAGTAGGCAAAAATCTAATTGGCTACCTCCATCCCACCAGTGTAATGTTACTTCACATAGCGAGAAATCACAGGTCTGCAAGTACGGCCTCGAACGGTGTAGCTATGTGAGTGGGCGTATGTTAGTATGATGCTATTGCACATGATATCATCATCATAATCATTTTACGAGGCATAAGCCATTGGCGTGTTATTGCCTTAGTGTGTTTGATGTTGTATGGCTTGTTCAATCCAATTCATAAGTTGCTTCCTTGAAGTTGACTTCCAGTTTGATCTTGAACGATCAGACTGTTGTTGCTTAATTAAGTCTCCTCAGAACCATTTGCTTTAAGACTTTGACCATTACCACTCTGCTGTCAATATTCCATCTTTTGCTGTGTCAATTACAAAGAAACTGGTGTACATTTTGCAACGATTTTGTTGATGATGTTGCTGTCTACGACAGCAACATCCTCCAGCAAATTTTCCGGAAAATAAACACAGATCATCTTTTAATTTAATTTGAAAAGTAAAATTCTGAACTCAGATTGGCAAGTGTTAACACTGATTTGTGGAATTGCTTTGGTGCAGATGGGCATTCCCTGCGGTATGCCACCTACACTCATGGTTACATCCTGCTGTGTCTAGCATTTGTTTGCACGCTGACTTGTGGAGGCAGTGGTTTGTCTTATTGCTGTCGTTTTAATTTTCTGCATTCATCGTGTCTCTGCATGCAACCACAAAGTGCGGATGCGGAAGCAGAGATGTATCTACTAGTAATTGGAATCGCTACCAAGAATGTTCATGTCTATACACAGGCTACTCCTAGCTCAGTCAACTTTATTTGCGGAATTGCAGTATGACTTTGTGATGGGCTGGTATATGTATGGTCTGTTCAGTCAAATGTGAATGTTCTTTCTTTGAAGTAGATATCTAGTTTGTTCTTGAATGATTCGACTGCTGTTGCTTCGTCTATTGTAGCTGGCAGTGGATTCCACTGTGGTACCACTCTATTGGTGAAAAAGTGCTTGCGAATATCTTTATTGCTGCATGTTATATTGAGCTTAAACCTATGACCTCTGGTCTGTGTAATACTGGATGGTTTGAAGAAGTAGGCCTTATCATTGTTATATAGATCCCTGATGAGCTTGACTGTTTCAATTAGATCTCCTCGAAACCATCTATATTTCAGTGACATTAAACTTAGGGCTTCAAGTCTTTCTGTGTAGCTATACTCTCTGATTTGTGGGATGAGTTTTGTTGCTTGTCATTCAACTCTTTCTAATAGCTGTGATTGCCTTTTCAATTTTGGCGACCATGCAGAATTGCAGTATTCAGGGATAGGTCTCACGAGAGACTTGTACAAGAGCGTGAAAGTAGATGGGTCAATCTTGGTAAAGGTTCTCTTAATTAGTCATATTGTGCTGTTAGCCTTGGAGAGTAGCTTACCTATATGTATGTCAAAAGAGGATTCTGCCAATATGCACTCCCAGGTGTTTTTCTACATCTGATGTTGATATGGGATGCATATCGGGCGTATCTGTCATATAGTATTTAGTTTGGGGGTTATTTCTACCGAAATGTAGGACATGCATTTTATCTGTGTTGAAGGATAGTTGCCATGTCTGCGACCATTTACATACTATGTCTATGTTGTCCTGGATCTTACTGGTAGCTGGTTTTCCATATATCTTTGTGTCGTCTGCAAATATTTTTCAGTGGCAGGTCAGACTGTCTGGTAGGTTATTTATGTATATCAGAAAAAGTATAGGTCCCAGGACACTTCTTTGTGGCACGCCACTTGTCACCTCTATCCAGTCTGATGTTGCATCACTGATTCTTACTCTCTGTCTTCTGTTACACAGGTAGCTTCCTATCCATCTTACTACATTGTCACCAATACCATAGCTTCTAAGTTTTGTTTGGAGTCTTTGGTGTGGTACAGTATCAAATGCTTTTGAACAAATCTAAATATACTGCATCGATACGTTCATTTGAATCAAGTTTGACTGTTAAATCTTTGAGGTACTCTAGCAATTGAGTTTTACAGGATCTGTTGTGTCTGAAACCATGCTGGTACTTGGTAAATAGATTGACCGTTTCCAGAAAATGTACAATGCTGTCCTTTATAAATGACTCTAGGACCTTACACAAGGTAGAGGTAAAGCTGATTGCTCTGTAGTTGCTCGGCCGTTTTTGGAGTCTTTTTGTGTATGCAACATACATTTGCCATTTTCCAGATGTCGGGTAGTACACCTTCTTCTAGAGACCTGTTGAAGATTATGCATAACGGTGCACTAATTTCTTTAGCAGCTTCCTTCAATATTCTCACTGGTATTTCATCAGGGTCATTGCTTTTATTGGGATTGGGTGGCTTCAATTTATTTTCGATGGCGATGGGTATTATTATTATTATTATTATTATTATTATTATTATTATTATTATTATTATTATTATGTCCTTTAATACAGTACCGTTACTTCTGGGGCTAATGGTTGGTGTAGAATGAAGATTTTCTGAGGTGAACATACTTGAGAAAAAGTTGTTAAGAATATTAGATTACCTAGTGGAGGTAGGTGGGTTATTTAGTGGACGATGTTTTGGTTGTTTATTAAAACTAGATCCAAAAAATTTGAAGTCTGGTTTATTCTATGGCGTATCGCATTAGTAATCAGTTGCTGTAGGAAAATATACCTGGTTGTATTGAGAAATGCATCTTCTAAATTTGCCGAAAGTCCAGTGCTCCAGTTAATAGATGGGAAGTTGAAATCTCCAACTATAAGAATGTGATCTGCATTTTCTCTCTCAGCATGGTTTAGTAGATTTAGCAGGCTATTATTATTTGGGCCGTCTGAGTTTGGGCTTCTGTAGATGCATCCAACAAGAATCTTTTCCTTTTGCTCTGCCATCATTGTACTCCATACTGATTCATTAAACATGTGATCATTTAGGGTGTCACAGTTTTGAGCATTCAATGATTCATGGGTATAGATGATGACTCCTCTTGAAGGATTACTATTTAGCGAGAGATTGTAGTTATCGATCTGCAATTCGCTAATGCTTATATTTGTGTTTTTGGGTAATACCTCCGTGATTAGTATGATGGGAGGACGAATCTTGTGTAGGAGTGCTTCAATCTCAGTTTTTTTTTATTAATTAGACTATCTGTATTTGTGTATATGCATGTATCGTTACTGTTTTAGAGGTTGTACTGTTCACTATTTGAGAGTGCTTTGGTTCTGTGATGGTTGAGATGGTTTGTAGCTGGGTTTATCTTCTCCATGGTGTAGCTTGGACATAACAAAAATCCTGCTATTCTGAGGTGCTGTTCATCACAGAGTGAAGGTGATAACTGATCTTTTCCGACAATAGGCAGAAGCCTTCATGGTTAGGGTGAACGTCATCCCAAAATAGGTTGTAGTGTGGTTCACCATTGAGGTCGCCGAATATCTTTGTATTATTTATGAAGTTGGCCGTGTGCCAATTTACAAGGGACCACAACATTCCATTGAAGACATCTACACGGTTGTTGTCACATCTGCTGTTTAGTCGTGGTAGAATGGATGAAACAAATATCTTGGTACTTGGTGCCATTGTTTGTATGAGATCCAACAATTCATCGTAGTCTCTGATCATACCTTCTAATTTTCGCCTGTCAATATCATTAGTCCCGACATGGACTACTATAGCATCAAAGCTTTCCGTCTTAAGTAGAAGCTCCAGCTTGTTATGGATTTCTGCTATTCTTGCTCCACTGAATGATCGCACTATTATGCGCATGTCATCTGTGGACATGTATCACCCGCTAAGTCTTTTGAAGGTGGAGCTGCCGATAAGCAACATTCTCTTTGGTGTGTTGTTCTGGTGTATTGTCTGCTGACTGTTGTGGTGAGAACTTGATATCAATCAATCAATCATTGTTAAGCTCGTTAGTCACGTCTTCATTGACTACTCACGCCATTATTATTGTGTCCAATTTACAACTGTTCTCAGTAATGATAGAGTGATGGGAGGTGGGAAGGACTATTTTGTTAATTGTTGTTGTCGTTGTTGCATTCGGATATCCCTCCTCTTGATAGGAGCTCCATCTAGGCAAACACCCTAGGCATTCAGTGTGATCCATTCTGTGCTATACATTGTGCTATTTACAGGTTCGGATATGGAGCCACTGGCTGCTTTAGCTGTTGACCGAGACGTACATACAGTACAGTATTTTAACTTATTTACAGATCTACTATTATACACTATCAGAGCGTATTCACAACTTTCACAAAGTTCCCTTTTTTCACCATCATTTTACGAGGTATAAGCCATTGGCTTGTTATTGCCTCAGTGTTTTTGTTGTAGTATGGTTTGCTCTGTCCAATTCAAAAGTTCTTTCTTGGATATCTAGTTTGCTCTTGAATGATTTGACTGTTGTTGATTCATTAAGTCTCCTCGAAACCGTTAGATTTAAGAGTTTAACTCTTACCACTCTGATGTCAATATTCTATCTTTTGCTGTGTAAATAACAAAGAAGCTAATGTACATTTCTCAACAGTTTGGCTGATGATATTGATGTCTATGACAATATCATCCACCAAATTTACCGATAAATAAACACCAGATCATCTTTTAATTTAATATGAAAATTTAAAATCTTGACATCAGAGGGGCAAGGGCTAACACTGATTGGTGTAAATGCTGTGGTGCAGATGGGTGTTCCATGCGTCAGCTGCGGTGTGTCGCCTACACTCATGGTTACACCCTGCTGCGCCTAGCATTTGCTTGCATGCTGACTTGTGGAGGAATCTCATTCTCTATGCTAGTGTCTCTTCATGCTACCACAACACGTGGACATGAAAGCAGAGACTTATCTACCGATAATTGAAATTGCCACAGAGTATGTTTTTGTCGATGACCAGCCTACTCCAAGATAAGTCCACTGTATTGGAAGAATTGCAGTATGACTTTGTGTTGGGCTGGTATACATATGCCTGTTAGTCGAATTCAAATGATCTTTCTTTGAAGTAGATATCTAGTTTGCTGTTGAATAATTCAAGTGTTGTTGCTTCGACTATTGTAGCTGGCAGTACATTCCACTGTGGTACCAATCTGTTAACGAAAAAGTGCTTGCGAATATCTTTGTTGCTGCACCTTATGTTTAGCTTGAACCTACGCCCTCTGGTCTGTGTAACACTGGATGGCTCGAAAAAGTAGTCCTTATCAATATTATATAGATTCCTGATGAGCTTGAATGTTTCAATTACATCTCCTCGAAATCGTCTATAGGTCAGTGACTTTAGATTTAGGGCTTCAAGTTGTTCCATGTAGCTATATTCTTTGATGTGCGGGATGAGATTTGGTGCTCAGCATTGAACTCTTTCTAATAGCTGTGATTGCCTTTTCAATCTTGGTGACCATGCCGAGTTGCAGTATTCGAGAATAGGTCTCACTAGAGATTTGTACAAGAGCGTGAAAGTAGATGGGTCAATGTTGGTAAATGTTCTCTTGATTAGTCCTAATGTGCTGTTCGCCTTGGTATACGGTGTTCCCTATACGTATGTATATCAAATGTAAGGTTTCTGTCAATATGCACTCCCAAGTCTTTTTCTACCTCTGACGTTGATGCAGGATGCATATCGGGCGTATCTGTCATATAGTATTTTGGTATATATATTTAGTATTTGGCCCGATACAGCATGAGTTCTTTTATATCCCCCATGGCACAGACACCACACAAGACGGGACCGACTGCTTTATGTCCCCTCCGAAGGACGTATCATGTGAATGACATATGGAATCCCGCATGTTTTTACACCTTGATCACTTGTATGAATGCAGAATCAAACCCAGCTCTTTTTGGATTGGACTTCCAAGCATGTGCGGCACACCGGTTTTGCCAAACGAGCCAACGCACCATTAATGCCCACGTGCCATAAATTCAGAAGCAAAGCAAAATTTAGGATTATCACACGTATACGACCTAGAAAAAGGATCAGAATAAAGGCATGTATCTCCCCTCTTTAAAAAAGGAAAATAAACACTCAGTCAACAGCCATAACCTCATAACCCTTGCATCAGTAATTTGTAAACTCTGACTCTATTATAAAAGACTATATAGTTAATCATCTTGAACAGAACACCCTAATTACATCAAGCCAGCATGGATTTCTTAAAGGGTGTTCATGTGTCACACAATTAATTGAAGTCCTAGATATATGGACATCGCCAATCGATCACAGTAGCTCTATCGATGCCTTATATCTAGACTTCGCCAAAGCATTCGACTCTGTACCACATGAGCGACTACTTAGTAACTAGAAAAATATGATATCCACGGGAACTTATTAAAATGGATAACAAATTTTTTGGACAAACAGAGACCAGCAGGTTGTGGTGAATGGCTGCAAATCAGTTCTAACTCCAATTATCAGTGGTGTACCCCAAGGTAGTGCATTAGCGCCACTTCTTTTCATCTGTTATATAAACGGCTTACCAGAAGTAATAAATCATTCCGAAATTAATATGTTTGCTGTGGATATAAAGATTTACAAATAAATTAAGTCGTCAAATGATGCATTCAATCTACAAGACGATTTAAATAATGTCACAAACTGGTCCTGCATCTGGCAAATTAAATTCAATGCTGACAAATAATGCGTAATGCACCTTGCTAACACTAATATTAAGCATTCATACTTTATTAACGATCTCAACACAGACATTAAACTTGAAGAAACAACAGTCAAAAAGGATTTAGATCTGAATATAGACAACCAACTAAAATCTAGCACCCACTGTTAAATTTAGGTATCCAAGCAAATAAAATCTTAGGACTGATACACTTCGCTGGTTAGACCTATACTTGAATATGGGAATGGTCCATGGACACCAAATTTGAAAAAGGATTATGTTATTCTTGAAAACGTGTAGCAAAGAGCCACCAAACTTATACTCGCTATAAGAAATTACATTTATGCAGAAAGGTTAAAGTGCTTATGACTACCAACTCTTTACTACAGTCGATCATGTGGGGACATGATAGAAACGTGTAAATATCTTCATGGCCTTCATCACGTCCAAAGCCCATTGCTAAAGCTAGATAAACAAAACAACACTCGGGATCATAGCTTGAAACTGATTAAGAACAGAAGTAACAAACTGGTTAGGCAAAATTTCTAGTAGGATATTGTGGTCTGATTATGCATCTGGTTCTCTATGCCAACTGTATATGTAGCTGTCTTTTCCATTTATTAACTATTTTGTCCATGCTTATACTTAAACTTATACTTATCATATATACTACCTATATTATATATAGGATAATGTCTCTATGTAGATTGCGGTTACTTAATTGTTAACTAGTCCATGATTTGTTTTGAAGCAGAAGTGAGATAATGATCATGTACAGGTTGTTGAATATACCAGAATTCAGACCAGTACCTCTGTTTTTGAGGACGTTTTGACTTATGGCAGTGACTATGCCTTCTGTAGATGTTGTGAGGACTAGATACCCGATCGCTCCGATTAACTTGACAATCAGAATACAGATTCTCATTTACTAGAAAAACAAAATGCTTTTTAAATTTTTGTTATCGGCCCAGCCAAAGCTGAGATAAGCATATAGCAACCACCTTGACAACCAAACGTTTTTAGCTATCGCGCTAGAGTTGTGACGTCACACCGGGATGACACCAATTCCTATTAGTCTAGATTATTATTTAGAGGAGCATAGCAGCTAGGTTCCCTACTGCTGCGCGTATTAGGCACCTATGCACATATTCTTTGACAATTCATTGTTCACACAGGGACACTACATTGTTCGAGATGCACAAAGGTTCAATAATATCGAAGTTGATGATATTTTTGTTGATTAAACTTAAAGGACAGACCTTATGGTCACGGTGCCTGACATCACAATTCTAACGGCCTGTTAGAGGTGACAGTAACATCGGATTTCGTGCACGTGAATTAGGCTATATTTAATCAAACCCACCCACACACTTCTTGGAATACAATTCTACAAATGCATATATATTTTATCTTTCTGGATTGACTGAAGAGATTTTGCATAGATGATAGGCATGCATGTACACAACTTTTTAAATGATAGTTAAGTAGGCCTACACCGCTCAGTGCACGTACGATTGTGTAGGCTTATGAATAAATTTATGATTGCAATATAGCAGTTACTCCAGTTATGTTTAAAGCTAACTAAAATGGCGGGTAAATATAAATCTAATCTAAACTAATCTATTTGCGTATAGTCTACATTGGCATATTATTGACAGTACACGGTTTGTTTACAATTTAGGCAGTGGTCGAGATGCGTAGCGAGGCTTTCACTGTCGTCCGCACGCTTATAGTACAACATAAATAAGATATACTGTTGAATATTTTGAACATAATTGGGTTGGATTTCAACCCAAATTGTGTTCAAAATATTCAACATAACGTTTCTTGTATCATGTTCATATGGTTCTAACTAACATATTTGTGTTTTTGCTTTGGAAGCATTTAAACTTATTTATGAGCTGTACTGTAAGTAAAGATGATACGCTAGCGACCTCTGAACATCTGTCAGTTCACTTACCTATTTAAAATTTGTTCATCTGCTACAGTTTTGCTTTTTCATAACATTGAAATATGAGTGTATGCTACTTCCATACATGGAAGAAGTTGGTTTGAAAACGATATAGTTCATATGGTTGTCACATGCGTGATGCCCCGCCCCCCCCCCCCCCCTCCCACCCCATACACACCAACGTACGTGTTGACCCGTACATGCCTCTACATTATTATTATACAAACACATTGCCGAAAGCTTATAGGTAAACAATTACATTCTAATCAGTAATCGCGGGAAATTTCACATATGACACACTGACACACTTATTGTACATCCGTAATCTTCAGAAAAAGTTGTAGCTGCACTCTATAGCCTATACATTTAGATATAATAATAGTATTCTTATAACCATCGTCAACCTCTCCCACCCACCTCGATCATCATGCTCACATCCATCCATCCCAGATATTACATATTACACCTAGTCCTTTAAAGAATGGTAATGGATCCGCAAATTTTAGGCATACTAGACTACAGAGTATTTGTCACATGCATTGAAATATTGCCGATTTTCAGCATTGCCCATGGTTTACCGTAGTTATAGGCCTATTATTATGCGAATATAGCTATCCATGAAACCATTAAAAATGAATAAATATCATAATAGATTTTTTTAAATCATGATTTTTTATTTCTTGAAGACTTAGCTTCAACCTGACATAATTTATGTTATGGTAGGTAAAGTCTATCCTGTTAAACGCACGTTTTAAAATATGTTACCTTTGTACTACAGACAGAGAAATATTGACCCAGCTCACAGCGCCGTTCCCGGTGTGACGTCACAGCGAGTGGCGATGTGATTCAGATTGACGCGTCATTTAATCTCGTTATTTGGGCTGCCTAACAAATTTTTCTCACACCAAATTGACGCTATTGTGTTTAAATAGTGTAGTAGACCATAAAATTAATTAAAAGTCGTTATCGACCGCAAGTCCTCACAAGACCTTTAAGCTATTCATCTATTTGTAATACCGTTTGGATAAAAAAAATTCTTAATCCGTTTCAAGCTATGACCCCGAGTGTTGCTTTGTCTAGCTTTAGCAATGGGCTTTGGACGTGATGAAGGCTATCAAGGTATTTAAAAGTTTCTATTTGCATAATGTGGGATCTATCTATCTATCTATCTATCTATCTATCTATCTATCTATCTATATGTGTGTAAATTCTGCTATATGATTCTGAGAAAAGCATTGTTTCTTCTTCTTCTTTTCGATCGCTGGTATCACACTTGGAGAGCCGTTCTCAAGATGAAATCTGTGGTTTTCTGCAGTTCTTCCACAGGCCCATACAGCTTTTCAAGAAAAGAGGTTGACAAAGGCTAGATCTCTTCTCTCAGCAGCTGATACGTACTGCAACATTGAAGTATGTGCTCTGTGGTCTGTTCTGCTCCTCCACAAGGACAAGCGGGCGATGTCGTACGGTGGAACCGCCTGTACATGTGTTGGTTTAGTCTATTATGTCTAGTTCTGAGACGAAAAATGGTCACTTGCTCTGGCGTCGAGAGATGATGGTAGGCATCGTCTGATTGTGTTCTGTAGAGTGACTTGATGATAGTCTTCATCTCTGTATGTGTAACCATGTTTTCTGTCTGATTCTCTTCTGCACCCACCTTTGCCATCTTGTCTGCTTCCTCATTTCCTTGGACTCCACAGTGTGAGGGGATCCACTGCAATGCTATCCGAAAGCATTTGATGGTTTGTAGTGCTTCTTCAAGTTGTGGCAGCTTACCTTTGGTGATAGCCTCAAGGACGGAGCGGGCATCAGATAAAAAGACAATCTGTGCAATAGGGTCTGCTGTTCTGCTGATGGTATTAGCTGCATGGACCAGTGCTTCGACTTCAGCTCTGTAGTTTGTGCAGTGTTTGCCTGTCGGTATTGCAGCTGACTCATGTTGTCCGTTTGGATACTGTATGTGCAGTCCGGCACCTCCGCTCCTAATTGCATCTTTGGCTGATCCATCTGTGTAGATCCTTATCCATGTCTCCTGAGGGTACATTTCTTCCAGCATGGCTAGGGTCAGGGCCTTCTTGCTCACATCACTGTGTTCATCTTTGGTTGTGAGATGAGGTACTGTGGTGCGAATAGCTATGCTCTCTAGTTTGTTTTCCCAGGGTAGAGGATCAAGGGTGTGGTTTGGGTCTTCTATTTGTGCTGGTAACATTTCTTGGTGTTTCCTTTGAAGTGCTTTTGTCTCTTTCACAAAACTCGATCTTTTAAATCTTCCTGATGACAGCTGTGCTTGCCTGATCTTCATCGGGTGGTTGTTGAACGATTTGAACTTTGCAGCTTGGATCAGTGCTTTGCATTCCCTTCTTTTACTAAGTGGGGGGGATGCCTGCTGTCTGCTCCATTTTTTCTATTGGTGTTGATCTCATTCCACCAGTTATGATGCGCAGTGCCTGGTTTTGTACTCTGTCGAGGTTCTGTTGATGAGATTTAGCTGCTGTCATCCATGAGCTGGATCCATACTCAAGGTGTGGTCGTACGGCACCTAGGTAGATGGTCTTGAGGATCCTTTCATTGGCTCCCCACTTTGTTCCTGTCAGCTTCCTCATGATGTTTAGCTTTCTTCTGGCCTTTGCCTCTGCGTTCTGGATGTGCTCCTTCCATGTTAATCTTCTGTCATATGTGACTCCCAGGTATGTCTGCTGGTCCTCGTACTCGAGCGGAGTACCGCCCAGTGTCAGATTGCCAACCTTGGTTTTGGTGGACAGTGAGAATAGCGTGGCTGATGATTTTTCTTTGTTGACGGTAATACACCAGCGATTGGCCCAAGCTGTAAATCTGTCCAAGGCGAGCTGCATTCTGTACGTGGCAGTCGTTGTGTACTCCTCGGTGCACCAGAGTACGAGGTCATCTGCATAGAGGGCTGCTTGGATCCCATTGGGCAGCTCTGCTAGAATGTCATTAATGAAGAGTATGAACAGAGTTGGTGATAATACTCCGCCTTGTGGTACCCCTTGTCTCAGCAATACATTCTGTCAAGATTGTCCATCCACCAGCACCCTAGCTCTGCGATTGTGTAGGTATGACTTGGTCCATCGGAACATGTTGCCACCGATGCCTGTGCGCCGGAGCTTCACGAGGAGGCCATCCTTCCACACCTTGTCAAATGCCTTCTGCAGATCGATAAAGGCAGCTAGCATCACCTTCTTGGCTTGAAATGTGTCCTCTATGACCTGTGCAAGATGTGTTGTTTGATCTTCTGTGCTCCTGTATCTTCTGAAGCCAGCCTGCTCTGAAACTATAATGTTCTCCGACTCCAGCCCTGGCAGGCATACCCATACGTACAGCATATGCCCATCTTCAGGTGCCAATAATAACATTTAAGTTTGAGAAGGTTCGCAACCAGATTCTAGGAGTTGCATTGACACGCAACGATTGTTAGAGATGGACAGACAGTTAGATGAATGGATGCACATGCATGCACATCTACACCTGGTAACAATAACAAACTGCAGTTAAACTGTAGGAGTTGGCTTTACAAGAAATGATTGTCAGAGACAGAGTCTGAGGGAAAGACATTCTAGACATAGGAATGGACGTACAGGCATACGAATTGCACATGCACCTCTTCTAAGAGAATCCTTCTACAACACACTCAAGAATCTTATTGATTTAAGCACCCGCAGCGATGATTACAAGTCTAAATTCATCATGTCATCCAGCTATGGTGATACTGAGGTATGTAAACATGTACTAACTTACGTGAATAAGTGTAACACAAAATGAAAAGATTCGAGTGCACATATTCAGGTGGTAATCATATCACTTACCACGTTCAAAAGAATCACAACTAAACCCTCCCCCTCCACAGACCACCCTTGTGGGATGGTCTGTTGTTTTATTAACCACTATAAAAACATACTTACCGTTTAATCACTACTTGCTAAATCAATTATCTGCATTTAGCTACCAGAATAAGATTTGTATGCTTGCATACACTCCTCCCCATGCCTATTCCTATTAATATGGACCCTCAACCAGGCTACTGGTTAGGCCCACCTCCAGTATATTGACTGATATAGACTGGCACCAATCTGTACTCACTCCATAATGACGCCTGTCACTAAGCTCGCTTGTGCATGCGCTCTGGAGCCCAAATAAGAAACAGATTCACTTTTCTGAATTTAAGTGCCAAATATTATAGGCAAATTCTCAAATCCATTTCACATGGGGTGGCTGAGACCGGGTCATAGTGATTGAACGGTATGTTTTTAGTGGTTAATAAAACAACAGACCATCCAGCAAGGGGGGGGGGGGGTGGGGGTCTGTGGGGGGGGGGGGGTTGTTATTACACCACAAAAACATCCATTACCATTCAATCACTACTTGCTAAACCTGTAGATTTGGTCAGTGCCCCACTTAAACATTAGGTGGGAGGAGATTTGAGAATCAGCAAACAAGGATAAAAATCAAGCCAATCTTATCCAAATGTTAATAACATAATATAATAGTGCATTTAAATCAATCACAACATGATTATCAAATAAGGAAAACTTGAACTTAAAGAAATAAATAAAAATCAAAATAAACTCTCACCATTTCTCACAGACGCACAGTCTTAACGAAAATGGCGGGATGTGCTTGGTAAATGGTCTTCGGCTTTTTTGGTTAAAATCGTAATATTACGAAAGTAGACTGCTGCACGCTGATCTCTTAGATAAAAAGTTGTTAAAGTGGATTCAGATTTACATCCTGCAACCTGCATGACTTCATCTAAAGATGAACCGGCAAAAATCGCAAAAGAGGTAGCCATTCCTCTAACATCGTGAGCGTTAATATGGGAGAGATTAATTTGATCTGGAGAAGCTATCTCGTAACAAAGCTTAGTCGTCTCACAAATCCATCTGGCAATCGTAGACTTTGAGACCAGCTTAGCTAACTCTTCCGCATAAGAAATCCATAAATGGGATGGATCAAATCTTTTAAAATCGGTTCGCTGTTTGTACATTCTTAATGCCCTAACAGGACACCAGAATTTGTAGGATGGCGAAAAAGACGATAATGATTTTAAAATGATCAGACTAGCAGGAAACCGGTTAGACTGAGTTTTAGATTAAAAATCCCTTCTGGGGTATAAAACTAAACCGTCCCCTGAAACTATAAATCTGTTCCTTTCAGCAGAAAGAGCATGAATTTCTGAATGCCTTCTAGCAGAGGCAGCAGCAACAAGAAAAAGAGTTTTAAAAGTTAAAAGTGTAATACTAATAGAGGAGAGGTTCAAAATGGCGGCCTGCCAGCACTTGAAGAACCAAAGCCAAGTTCCATGAAGGTAAAGGCTTACCTATCGAAGGACGAATATTGCCTAGACCTCTAATAAAACTATTAAGAGTCTTAGTGTCCTTGACATCGGCATTCAGAAGGCAAGGAAGAGAACATGCCAGAGAAAATCTATACCCCCTAACCGTATTAGCTAATAAATGTAATGAATCAAAGAGACATGTTAAAAAGTCTAATACTTGGGGAATAGAAACAGAATCGGGCACGAGACCTTGGTCTGAACACCATTCTCCAAAAATTTTAAGTCGACCCTTGTAAACTCTGCGTGTCGACTCTCTTCTGAAAGAATCGATAATTTCCTGAGATCTTGAAGAAACTTTATTCCCGTAGACTTTAGTTTCAATATTCTCCAAACACACAGACTGAAGATTTCTGGGTTTGGATGAAGACAAAGACCTCTTACTTGAGACAGAAGATCCTGGGAGACTGTAAGAAGATGAGGGAAGTCTACCAGGAGATCTAGAAGGTCTACAAACCAAATCCTCTTTGGCCAAAAAGGAGCTATTAAAAGAATCTCGCAGATTTGTTCTTTGACCTTCTTCAACACTAACGGAATCAAAATCATTGGAGGGAATGCATAGGCAAACATTCCTGTCCAGGACTGAGACAGGGCATCCACCGCCATGGCTTGACTGTCCGGAAAAGGAGACATGTAAGAGGAGATCTGGGCATTCAGAGATGTCGCAAACAGATCTACTAGAGGACGATCCATAAGACTGAAAATCGCTTTGACAACCGACCTCTTTAACTGCCACTCTGTGTGGGCGAATTTGCTGGGACGTGACAGTTGGTCCGCCAGAAAATTCAGACTGCTTGGGACATGAGAAGACACTAGAAAAATCTGATTGTTCCACACTTCTAGACAAAGGAGGGATGCCCTTGTAACCCCCTGCCTGTTGATATAAGAGACCACTGTCGAATTGTCCGACCGAATCGAGACTTTGAGACCTATCGCAAGATCTGACCATGAGAGGAGAGCCTTCTTGACAGGCCACAATTCCAGAATGTTGATATGAGCTGTCGACTCCTCCAGGGACCAAAGACCGGAAACTGACAGGGAGTCCCAGACCGCTCCCCATCCCTCCTGAGAAGCATCTGTGAAGATAATCGCCTGAGGCAGAAGCAGAGAATGATCTTTCCAAAAATCTAGATGAGGAATCAAGTGTTCTCTGATGGTAAATAGAGTGAACCGACTGCTTCCAAAGGGACATTAAATACATTTGGAAGGGTCATCAGCGCTGCCCATGGAATAACATTCTCTACACTGACCATCAAACCTATCACTCTTAGCAGAGATCTTGCTCTGACCATGGAAGACGACAGGATTTCCATTGCCACTGATAAAGCCTCTATTCTTGGATCTGAGGGGAAGACTAGACCCTGGGCCTAGATCGAAAGAAACGCCTAGATGCGTGAAGATTTGAGAGGGAACTAGGCTTGATTTCTTTAGATTTAAAATCCACCCTAGATTGCATGCCAGACTGCAAACCTCTGGAAGAATTCCTGAGAGAATTGAGGAAGACTGCTTTTACTAAGCAATCATCTATATAAATGTGAAGATGGATAGAACGACGGTGTAAAATTCCTGCCACGGCTGAGATGAGGCAAGTAAAAAGAAAAGGAGCCATGGTCAGGCCGAAGGGCATGGTGTGAAACTGCCAAACTCGATCTTTGTAAGTGAACCTCAGGAATTTTCTGAAGGAAGGGTGAATGAGAACATGAAAGTAGGCGTCCTTAGGTCGATGGAAGACGTCCACATACCCTGATCTAGACTGGAAATGATCTGGGAGATGGTCTCCATCTTGAACTTGGGAGTAAGAATCATGAGATTTAATTTCTTCAAATTTATGATAGGATGTCGACCTCCTGTTTTCTTGCAAACTAAAAAGATGATTGAATAGTAGCCCGGGTCTACTCTCCAATGGGGAACTTCTTCTATTGCCCTCTTGACAATCATGGATTCCAACTCCTCTTCCAAGGCAACCAATTTTTCTGGATTGGATGGAATTGGTGTCCATTTTGGAAGAACAGAGAAGAGGAGGATGACGGATCGAAGATGGTGCATAACCCCAACGTATCTGAGAAACTAGCCAGGAATCCTGAATGAGGGCCTGCCAATTCTCCCAAAACAGAGATAGGCACCCTCCTACTGGCACGTTGGGTAAATGGCACTGGGACGACTGATCCAAAGGCACAAGAAGAGGGGGAGGGATGATTAAAGGAAGAGGGAAAGTTGGACTTACCCAGGAATAGTCCACACCTTCAAACCTCCTGACCTGGAACTAGGACGACGAGAAAGGGACTGACCCCCTCTCGGCCAAGAAGAGAAAGACCGCCTCCCTCGAGACCTAGAACGGTGAGAGGATATGGAATCAAAATTATCCTCCTCCGCAGATCTATCTTGAAGATTGGAATATGATCGGTTAGATTTATTAATAATCCTAGATGGATAAGCCCCAAATTGGTCTGGTTTGAGGCTCTTTCTTCTAGGAGATGAATTTGGACTCTTTACTGATGAAACATCTCTTTTAGAAGGATTAGAAAAGGAAATCTGAGCCTGAAGCTCCCTAGAGGGCTTCAGGCGCTCAGATTCTGCACGAATAAGACTGGAAGCCGACTGTCCAAATATATCCTGACCAAGGGGGGGGGGGGGGGGGGGGCTGGCTGAAAAAAGACTATTCTTCAAAGTATTTGAAATTTGAACCTCAGAGAGCTTCCTGGACCTTCTCTTAGAAGTAATGAATCCCAAAGACCTGCAGACTTAACTGAGAGAACCACGAGACACATCCGCCAAGGAACGAAAAACTTATAAAGGAACCTGATCACCATGTTCTTGAGCCTTAAGAACAGCTTCAGATAACAGAGCAAGGAAACTGGCCGACTTAAGCTGGGATCTGCATACAGACTCCCATTTAAAAAGATCAGTGGAATGCTCAATCTTGGAAGACTCCTTTAAATGTGAAGAAAGAACATCCATGGAGGGGCCAGAAAGAGACTGAGGAGTAGCAACCTTCAAATAATCTTCTTTGGGAACCTGAACAGGCGCATCGAATTTAGAAGAGAGAAAACTCCTTACAGTTAACATCATTAATGAAGAAATCCAGCATATCTACGACTAAGTTATCAATAGGGAGAACTTGAGAGGAAGAATCAGACGTAGAAAGAGCAGACCCGAAAGAAGGAGGGTCAATAGAAAATTCCTCCTTAAGAGGAAGGGAAAGAGTAGAGGTGATCCACCTGTGAGCCATGGACCAGTCTTCCGAAGAGGCTCTGACCGGACAAAACTCTTCAGATCCCTGTCCCTGACTGACTTGGGAACTGAGGGAAGAGCAGAAGGATTAGGAGAGAAAGAAAAGATGAGAAGTGAGGAATCACCTGAAACTAAAGATCCAGCAGCTCTAGAGGAAATGGGAGAACAGGGTCTTCTAGAAGACTCAGGAAAGGATGAAATTTGATCAGAAGGAAAAGAATCCATACCATGATCCTGACTAGAAGACAAGGAAGGATGAAAAATTGAAATTTGAAATTCTAACTCGGGAGAAAGAACAACGGAAACAATCAGATCAAGATGATCAAAGGAAGGCGAGGCAGAAGAGGAAGAAGGAGGAAGAGAGGAAATTGGAAGAACAGATGAAGAAGGAGAATGATCTAAGGATCCCTGAGAAGAACCAATGGATGAAGAAAGACGGGAGAATCCCGGAGGAGGAGGAATAGATGATTGAAAAAGAGATGACGAATTAGACACATGACTTGACAAAAAATCCTTAGCTGAAAGAGAAGAAGCAGAAGAGGAAGAAGGAATAGAATTAAAACCTGGAGGATGAGAGGAGGAAGAGAAAGAAGGAGGCCGCGAGGCAGAGGAACTCAAGACAGCATCACGAAAAGAACGAGCAGAAGAAGGAGAAGACAAATCAACATCAACTATCTGAGAAGGAAGGGAAGAACCATAATTAGAAAGTAAAGAATCATGAGAAAAAATACTATGAGAAAATTCAGAACCAGGGCATACACAATTCCTATCATCAAACTCATTACGCCTATCCACTGAAAAATTCTCCGCATCTAAAGAAGAAACTGAAAATGGAAGCGTAAGTTGACGCTCGGATAAATTCTTAGTCGAGGCTAACCGACTATGATTGTTCGCTATACCGGAAGTTATGTCCCAACCGGAAGCTGAAGTCGGAAGTCTATCCGGATCTGAACGACCTGGAAGTACACCCCTAGAACCAGAAGCAGAAGTGTACAGACCGGAATCCAAACCGGAAACAGAAGCGCTCCTACCGGAAGTAAAATAATAAGGGTCCAAAGACCCCGGATATCCTGTATGACCGGAAGCGCTGCTAAGACCGGAAGCGGAAATAGGAACCCGATCTTGAAGACCCGGATGTCCTGTAAAACCGGAAGTCAGACCGGATACGGAAGGAACGGAGGTAGATCCGGAAAACGGAAGTAAACCCATGTCCTGAGGACCCGAATCCACTACAACTGAACTGGAAGTACTGGAAAAACTTGAATGAAGACCTTTGGCTATAGGCGACCTATGAACATTTTTGTCAACCGGATTGACTGAAACTTTGGCATTAGCATAAGGCTTTTGGACGGGGTCTTCCGCCGCTGCCACCACTGCTTGAGGGTCATGCCTTTCACCCTCAAGACTAATGTAGGTTTGACCCTGTGACCTGCTCGAGTTCACCTTCGAGAGCTTTTTCGCTCTAGTTTTTTTGTTTTGGAGACCTGATTTCTTGTCTGGACGTAAGAGGAATCAGTTTTCCCCATGAAATCTTCCTGTTTTTGGGCCTCCTGCATGGCAGAAGAAATTCTTTCGTCTAGTGATTTCGTCAATACAGCAGCGAAGGATTCGAACCTAGCAAACAAAGCCAAAACAGCTTCAGAATTCGCCGAAGAGGCCCTCCCCTCATCCATTGCTGATGGATTAGAAACATTAGTTTTTGCAAAAGACACAACTTTTGTCTTTACAGCAATGGGGGTAGGGGAAGATCGACCAGAGGGCAGTGGTTGTTTAGAGGGCAATTCCTTAAAAAAGGCCTTAGATACTGACGCCGACCACCCTTTGCATGTCCCGCACATCGTTGTGGGGGTACACGAGGTGCATTTAGAACAGACATGTCCTCCATACTACGCAGAGTGAAGGCGATCACACTTGGAGGACATGCATTTGATCTTATCGGTCGATTTAACAGACTCCTAAAAACGAAAAAAGGTTACAATGAAGCATACAGCTGGGTATTTCGTTAAAGAGAGTCTAGAAACATGTAAACGCATTTCTAAGAAAGGCGGGAAAGTTCAAATTAAAAAAAAAATCCCTAACGACAAGAAAACAATCTTTCATAATTCCTTATAATGCACTAAACTGAAACGTGAGAAAGGGCTCTTGGAGTACACTAGAGTTTAAGATGATGATGATGATATAGGCATATTAAGATTGTTACCACGAAAACGTTAGCTACACCTCACGAAAACCGGTAACATTTACATACATAGTTATAAAGTTCAATATAACCACGAAATACTTCCTAAACATAACTTAGGGAGGATAGACTTCATAGCAGGCATTATAGCAGTTGACACAGCGCAAAGCTATAAAAACTCTAGTAATATTTGAGCAGTTATTCTGCTTGCAGAATAATTGAAAAGTGAATCTGTTTCCTATTTGGGCTCCAGTACGCATGCACAAGCGCGCTTAGTGACAGGCGTCACTATGGAGTGAGTACAGACTGGTGCCAGTCCATATCAGTCAATAAACTGGAGATGGACCTAACCAGTAGCCTGATTGAGGGTCCATATTAATAGGAATAGGCATGGGGAGGCGTGTATGCAAGCATAAAGATCTTATTCTGGTAGCTAAATGCAGATAATTGATTTAGCAAGTAGTGATTGAACGGTAATGGGTTTTTTGTGGTGTAATAACAACTGTAGGAGTTGCAATGACAAATGATTGGTAGTGAAGGACAAGCAGACAGATGGATGGACAATCTGGATATATGAGCGGGCATGTAAAGGCATCTGGACAGGATATGCACATCTTCAGGTGGCAATGTAATCAAGTTTCCAAAGAACTGTAATGAATAGGTAGGTGTGTTGACAAGAAGCGGACAGATGGATGGACAGACACACAGATCGCTCTATACCTCTGTCAACATTATTCCATAGTACAGCACTCATAGTAAGATATACAATGGACCTTTCCATTTTTAGCCATGCCACGCCCATCACTAGCTAAGCTCCACCCACACCTCGCCGTGTTGGGATTGATCGATCCGCGAATGCCCTAACTATCCATTTCCTGAAAACTATACAGGGAAGCTGTTGAATAGTTTGTAACTAATTTGACTGGGTGCTATTGCTGCCTATGGCAGTAACAAGCGCCCAGTCAAATTAGTTTCAAAATATTCAACAATATTTATTAAATAGTAAAGATATACAATTTGTACAACAACGCATAGATTGTCTTCAAATATGAGTTTGTGACGAACTTATCGACGTCATTCATTATGATGTCATTCTACACATCACGTAGTTGATTATGATGTCATATGATGGGTGGATACTATGGAAAGGTGAATTATGTATAAGGATAGGATATATGATAAGAATGAAATTTACAATGCGGAAATCTTTATTTAGACAAGCATGACAGCAAAGGACAAAAATATCCTATTTCACCAGTGCAGCTAGTTGATTACAAACATATCATAACAAAGCGATAAATATCTTATTTTAAAAACAATACTTTGTCTTAACAAATTCTAACAACAATGCTGCCTAACAACATTATTATAAATATTATATTTAATCATGAGGTCACTTTGATAATGCCCAATAAGCAAGCTGTACTTCGTAAACTTGAATATATCAATTACAGTTCCAGATACATTGGTTGAGCAATGTAACTGGTTATATTACAGTTACTTACAAAATGTATTTCAATTACATTAGTTGCATTGATTGTTCAATAGTTTCTATAAGGAGATATAAATTAATCGGTATATCTATGCATAGAAACATTTTACAGCAGATAAAGGGTGGCTTCCCATAAATAATCTGTTTCATATTATAATGGTCAGAATTGTCCTTTGTCATCTTGAAGACTGTCCATTTGCTGGTCAAGAGAAAACCGATTTTGCAATTTTAGCACTGGAATGACTGGCTCGATAACCGAGACAGTCTTTCCAGTGGTAACATTTTCTAAAAACTTAGTATTGGCCTGCAAATGGTCAGTTGTTGAGCAAGAAGTTTGTTGACGTTCACAACCTGTGGATCATTAAAGTGTTAAACATGGTTTAGAAGAGTCGAACAACATAATAGAGTAAAACTTGTCTATAACAGATACATTATGGCCCATTTAATAGTGGTCATCTCAAGACATGGTCACTTACAATAAGTAGGATGTAGTATAAAATGTTCTTTTGGGGTCAACAAGATGGTGGTTACCGGTATTTAAGATGTGTGGTCTTATGACTACCTGTCTTAAAGAACCACCATCTTGTGACCGCATATACAAATGTCCACTATAAACAGTTTTAACTGTATATACTTTGATTTGTTAATACTTGAGATGCCAATGTCCCAGTTCCAAGACAACTATACATGAAAGCTGTTAAATATTTTGAAACTAATTCAACTGGAACCTATAGGCAGCGCCACCTCAAATCAATTTCAAAATATTCAATAGAATATTCCTTACATCAGACTACCTTTTGTGATCTGGCAATCATGATGAGTTTTGAGATAGAAACCACGCAACGTAAACACACTTCATCCTATGTGTCTTAGATGTTTAACGCATCAATGGACACGGCAGCAAAAACGAGCCTCTGCATGAGTCTGGCGGAATGTTCATTTGAGGGCCAAGATAAGTTTATTTTTGTAATAAAATCGAGCCAGTCATTCCCGTAGTAAATTTTCATAAATAGTTTTTAGCCTGGACTACAAATGGCCATTCACTGAGCAAAAACTAAAAAGTTTCATGAAAAATCTTGATCATTAAGTGGTTAACACTTCCATAAATGATGTCTGCTGTACCTTCATGGTGCAAAAAATAGTTTCAAAATGTCGCTCTTTTAGAGTGGTCTCTATCCAAACTATTCTATAATGAATGAATATATTTTAAAGTGCTTTCCCCAGCGTCCTTTGTGTAATATGCGTATGACGTAATATACGCCTATGTGATGTATGATGTTGTTTTGTGTGCAATTACATCACAGATTAAAAAACAATGCTTCGTTTTCGCGAGTCACCTACAAACATGTTTCGCGAAATAGCAGAGCGCTCTAACAAAACGTATCATTCATTAGGACAATCTGTTTTCCACTGTTCGAATCTCGCAGAGCACTCTGTAAAGCAAACCTGTAGAATATGTGGATAATAATTTGAATTTCGTGTATCTAGACGTTAGCATTTAAAGGGTTAATATGTAGGTTAATATGTTCTATCAGTACATACTATGGTTGACCCTTTAACACTCAAGACGGACAAAATGGCGTATGTAGTATCAATTTGTAATGTCAATTTGCAGACTAAGAGGAGAGGAATTTTGAACATTTACCATTGGAATGACTGGCTTGACCAATAAAGGGTTAAACATTTATATGACCTACAAAACAGATTAATAACTATATATAACTATAACTAAGATGAAAATATAAGGTCTTACATAATAAAATAATGACTATGGTCTAAGATGCATCCATAGTGACTTGTGTAAAATAGTAATGACTATGATTTAAGATAAATTATTTCTGATATGACAATTATTTTATGTTCAATGTATAAAGGTGTTAGGCAAGTATAGCTTATAGCTTATAGACAAAGGAATTGAAGTCAGCCAAACTATAGGTTAATAGCACCCTTACTATGGATAATTACCCCCATCATGAATGATAAATGTATGAATACTGAATATTGGTGCGCATGATAAAGGAGTTCATTGCAAGCCTTACCAGTTGCCACCTCAAACTCAGTTTATTGTCCATACACTTTGATTTATGCTAGACAAATACAAGAGGAATTAAAATTTTATATTTAATACTTTCTTCTATCTAACTTCTAACCAGTGGAGAAAGGACAAACTCTATAGTTTTATTTTTACATAAAGCATGACTATCTTTTCAGCTACTCATTGTCCACAGGTGATTGTAAGTGACCAGAATAACCATGAGGATATGGTTGAGGTTGGATGAGGAGTACAAGCTAATGAACTGGTGATACATAAAATGACACTTTTCCAGTGTGATAATCACGACAGTTGTAGCCCAGAATAGGCTTTTGTGACAGGACTGACCTACTAACCAAGTGACAGGGCAGTTTATTGAGCTGCGACCTACAGATAAAAATAGTTAAGTCCCCAAAAAGGAAGGTATTTATCTTAAATTTCTTGAAACCAGACACCTAGGAATGTAGGCTGAAACGGGTTTATTCATGCTAAATCAGAATATCATATCTAAAATTGAAAAATTTAACTTAAAAATAACACAACAGGACTATAAAATATATTATTGCTTTTCAATGTATTTGAATCACAATGGTTCATTTAAGACACGGTAGTCAAAGGAACATACTGCTTTTTTACCATTTCCATGTTATTATTACTGGAGTTGAAATAAGAAATTACTGTATGTGCAGACTGTACATTTACCCCTCTAGCCCACCAAATACCAGTATCTCAATTTCAAAACAATTATACAGGAAAGCTGTTGAATATTCGGACACTAATTTGACTGGAACCTGTTACTGCGTATGGAAGCAACATGCTCCAGTTAAATTAATTTCAAAATACTCAAAAGAATATTCCATACATCAAAAGAAATGTGTAGTTTCTGATCTGTAAGGCTATGTAAGGGTTACCGTGCATGTAAAGAGCTCTTATTTCAACCCCTGTAAATTGGTCTAATGAATAATTCCATATATATATATATATATATATAGTAATTGATCATATTATGTTGTATGCATGTTTATATGTCTATAATGCAAAAAAATATCTCTTAATAAATATCAGGGTATTATGGGTAAGACAAAGTTATACACTATAAAATGTTAGCACTAATATTTATCCATATACTTTGATGATGATGATGATGATGATAACGATGTTAGACTTCCATGAATTTATATGGTATTATATGGCATACCATACCTCCAGTCAAGTAGATAAGAGAGAAAATAAGATATTTCATAAGAATTCTACATAATTAAATGCCTTGCCTGCCCTTCTAATTCACGAATCTAGTTCAATGATCAATCATATGACGCTATAATCAACTATGTCATGAATGACGAGATTTAGCCCGTCTTAAACACTTAATAGTCTGCCAAGTTGTATGAATTGTATGCCTTTACTACTTAATAAACAATCTGTTGAATATTTTGAAACTAATTTGACTGGGCGCTGTTGCTGCCATAGGCCATAGGCAGCAACATTATGGTGGCAGCAATAGCACTAGGTCAAATTAGTTTCAATATAGTCACCAGGTTACCCGTATAGTTTTCTGGAAATTGAGATTTGGAGTACAGTGATTACGGGAAAAGCATGGATGGAGGCCGAGCTTAGGTAGAGATGGGCAGGGCATTCCAGGTAATACTGGATTCCTCCAATGTCGATAGAGTTCCAATCAAATGCATTTGGTGGAATAGATAAAAGGTTTAACTGCCTGGCTACTGAGTTTTTGCAGGCAACAAGGGAAAAATCTCTGGACCTCCTGAATATTATGAAAACGGTTTTATTGAAATTTGTTGGTGGCTAAGCCACCAACAACCTTCAGTCAAATTGTTTTGAAAATATTCTGCAAGTCAGGACTTATTGCTCATTGAAATTATTGTCTGGTGGCCTGTAGTAGCGAGACACGTAGCAATGTGGTATACTGATGATCCTTACATAGCAACAGATGCTAATGTTTATTTTTGACCAGCATAATGTTGAACCTTGAATTTTGACCACTAAAAGAGCAGGTTAAATGTCAAGATGAACTTGACCTGGCCCTAGTAACATCTCTGTCAGCGCACTGCTTCCTCATAGCATAGGCTAGGTTTGGTTCCAATTGGAGCATGCAATCATGAAACATGAGGTCAAATAAGAAATGTAACACTAAAACCTAATACTATAAAGAGAAGAGTTCAATAATTAAAATGACCTTGACCTTTGACCTGCCAGTAAGCCACATCCTGTTGGCATAGGCAGCTATGCCTTTATGTATGGTTTAATTAGATCAAGCAATCCTGAAATATAAGACCAAATAAGAAATGTAATGCAGACTAAACACTAAAATAGCACAGCTCAAAGATCAAAATGAACTTGACCTTTGACCTGATGATATCCCTGTCTGCATGCTGCTTCCTCTTAGCACAGGCAGTCATATGCATAGGCTTGCTTTCAATTGGATCATTCAATCGTGAAATCTAGTGCAAAAAGTAAAAACTTGACACAAAACTTAACGTTGATGCCGCTGTTGCCTTCTCCACCTGCGCTCGGACTCGGAAGAGTGATACTTGTCTCGCTTTCTGCTTCACAGGTAAGACATTAACATGGCACAATGCAATGACTTAAAATCAGTCAAGTTTAATAAATAGTAATTATAGATCGACCCATTAACTTAGCTGTTCACGTACACCAAGGGAGACAACTCATGAATAGACAAAAATAATTTACAGCCATGAAAAACTTTATCATAGACAATGGGTACAGAGCAGTAACACCACTTTACTTTTTGTTTAAAAAATACAGCTCTCTTTTAAACCTTTAACACTCATATCAGCCAAAAATGGCTTCTGCAGTGGTCTTGAGAAATGTCCAATTGCAGACCAAGCGAATACTATTTTGAAAATTTAGCATGGGAATGACTGGCTCAGTTATCAAGCCAGTCATTCCAGTGGTAAATTTTCAAAAATGGTCTTTTCTTGGTCTGCATATGGACATTTTTCATGAGAACAAATTCAACGGTTAAAGGGCTAAGCCTTTAATTATCAAGCTGATCAAAAGTGGTGTCTGGAGTGGCTATGATAAATGACCATTAGCAGACCAAGAGACTATATTTGAAAATTTAACACTTGAATTACTGGCTAGATAGCAGAGCCAGTCATATAAGAGGTACACTTTCAAAACTAATCTTCTCTTGGCCTACAAGTAAACATTCGCTTTGCAAAATAATTTAATTTTCTTGATCAATCTTGACCATTAAATGACTGTGTAGTGATGAGTTATCTCCCTTTGTATCCAGGAATACTAATGAGTTAATAGGCGGACACATGATCATTATCATTATGGCAACAAACGTGAATCAATAAATTACAATACGTAACCCTTATTTATTAGTGACCCTAAAGATTCTCAGGAACTAGAGGATGGAAAGCTGAGTGCAACACCAGTTTCAAAGTGAATACTAACTACAGTACAGCTCACAAATAGATTCACATGATTCCAAAACAAAAACATGTCAGTTAGTACAGTCTTCAATATGATATAACAAATGTTCTATTTAATATTTTGAACATAACTGATCGGAAGACATTGCTGTCCTAGGTCAGTAATGTTTTCCAATCCAATTATGTTCAAAATACTCAACAATACTTTTTATTGTTTTGGAATCAAGTTAAGTTATTTCTGAGGGGTACAATATCACAACACTGTGAACAGAACTCTGCAAAGCTGACAGTTCAATTGTATATATACCGTAATTAACATTTTCAAAACAATTAAAAATATTCTCAAAATTTAAGAAATATTCTGTTGATCATTTTGAAATTACAATGCCTGGAAGCAGTTGCTGCATACATCAACAACATCAACCAGTTAATTTAGTCTTAATACATCAACACCTGGTACTCATTTTGAGAATAATTTTGCTTTAGCCATCTAAACTTTGCAGTGGTCTTGAGGAATGTCCATTTGCAGGTCAAAAAATTATTTCTGAAATGTGGCCACTGGAATGACTGGCTAAATAACTGAGGCAGTCATTCCAGTGGTAAATTTTCCAAAATAGTCTTCTCATTGTCTGCAAATAGACATTTACTCAGTAAAAGTTTTAATTTTCCTGACAAATTTTGGCCATTAAGGGTTCAAATATGGCTGAGTAAAACAGCAACAATCTTCAAAAACATCAGTTTTCACCATTGACTCGCACAAATCACTTTCAGGTTCAATAGTACAAGGCTGAGGAGTTAATGCCCTTACATGGTTTATTGACTTACCCCTCTGTTTAACCCTTTAAGGGTCAAGCTGACCAAAACCAGCCTTTGCAGTGGTCTTGAGCAATGTTCATCCTACAGGCCACGAGAAGACTATTTTTGAAAATTTACAACTAGAAGTCATTCCAGTGGTAAATTTTCAAAAATATCTTTCTCTTGTTCTGTAAACAGATATTCACTAAGCAAAAATCAAAATTTTCTTGACCAATCTTGACCATTAATGGGTTAAACATACATAGATAAGCAGTACAAATACAAAGCCATTGATAAAGTAAACGTAACCTTTGACCTCTCATGAGCTATATGCTCCATATATAAATAAAGAGCAGTAAATATTAAACCCGTCACCAATGAATTCCCCATATCTAACTTTCAAAGCACCCATACAGGCAAACTGTTAAATATTTTGAAATTAATTTGACTGTAAGACCTTGCTGCAACAGCTTCAAGTCAAATTAATTTCAAAATAATCAACACAATTAAGTTTTATATTGTAAAATATATACTTTTCCAGGATTTGTCAGTGAAAGGGTTAACTAACACAGAACAACTAGAGTAACACAGTATTCGTGACATAATATTAAAGCTGAAATCACATATTAAAATAAACAATTTTAACAAGCGCCAGTAAAATAGTCGCATCAATGCAGGTCCATTTTCTCTAACTGGCCATTAGTATTCCAAGTATTGATAAAAAGTGGTAGGGGCTTTTTAGTAAAGTAAGTAGGACTAGGACAGGAAGTCAAAATGCCTCAAAATTGAGATCAGGAGCTCGAAAAAATATTCTGTAGAATACTTTGAAAATGATTTCCATGGAAGGCATTGTTGCCTACATATTCTATTCCACCTATTGAAAATAATATTCTACATTATTTTTTACATACCGTACATACCCATTGATAGTAGAGCTGGGCGGTATTGTCATTGGGATGACGATAACGGTATCTGTGAAAAATACCGCGATAACTACTAATATCGCGGTATTTGGAATAATTTTGGATATGATAGGGTTAATATGGCTAATCTATGAATAGGCATCCTTTTTAGATGTATAAACAAACAAAGCCTACACTTTGTATTATATATTTTGTTTCAGCACCAAATAAAATATTTTTTCTCGCCTTTTTGCGTTTTACTTTGTCATTGTGAAGAGGAAGATGCGCATAAGTGGCCTTAACTCCGTCACTGTGTGCGCAGGAATCTCCAAGGGAAATCCCAAGGGTCCAATCTGATTGGTTAAAAACATTAAACACTGCACCCGATTATGACCTGGTTAAAGCCAATGAAAGATACTTGGTGAAGCATTCACGATCAGCTGTTTTTATTATTACTATTGAAAGCTTATAATGAATGCTCCGCTAGAAAGACCACGCGATTAGGCACATGATCAATTAATGGACAAACCAGGTCTGAAGACGCGATCAGTTGCGCGCGTGTATGCGTGTCTAAAGATAACAAAATGACCTGAATTTTTTTTAGCAATAAAATAGAGAATGTAGAATTGTAGATAAGAATCGTCGATCACTGATTAAATTATTATACTTGACGTGCACAATTCTGGTACTGAATGGTTAATTATTGAAAATGGTCAGGTTTTATAAGGAATTGACTAATCAACCCCACCTGTCCGCCCAGCCCCCATTCCACCCCTTTAGGACATTGTCGACCGGCATGAAAGTCAATCACACGCTTCATCCTATAAACTGGACTTACCGGAGTGCGTGAAAATAAATAATCATCAGCTATTTATACAGATTATTTCAAAACAATTTGACTCAAAGTTGTTGCTGTCGATGTCAGTAACAACTTTTGGGTCATAAAGTTGTCAAACTAATCAGCTCTTTATTTATTATTTCCTTTAAATTATATTTCCATAAAGCCTCTGCATTCGTCTTGAAAGTGGTTAAATCATAGATCGATGGCGCAATAGTCGCCTGAGCCAATGACCCAGAACGCGTGAAATTAGTGAATACAACACATTCCACGATATAAGATCTGCTGTCTTCTAGAAAAGATGATCTAAGAGGTTATTAGTTATTAATAACTTGTCCGATTTTAGCTAAATATTTTGGAGACAATTTGATTGGAAATTATTGTCATGATCAGCCGGGCTTGTTTCATTCATATTGCGGCTGCCTTTAGCGCATTCAGCATATCAATGGTATTACTGGTATAGACTGATCAATACTCGCCCAAGCGTACTGTATACACACGTGTGGGTTGAATTATTCTTGAACAAGCGAAGAATAGAGGGATTGCAGTTATGGCTTCACTGGTCTAGTTATATCGCTTGAATTTATCGTCATAGTTAGCGAGTGAATTTATCCAGCTAGGATATTTGGATGGTCGATGTTTTATTTATTCCCTTGAAATGACGTCAATCGCGTCATCAGCTATGGAAAGCGAAGGTGGTATTCTAATAAAAGAATCAAAACGCGGCTGAGTTAAGTTTATTTGTGTTTTACAAATGGCTGCTATTTCGCGTATTCAACGTTGTCAGTAACTACGATTTTCAGATTTAACTTGTCTTCATTGGAACAACATTTAATTGAGCATGGAAGGATAACTATACTATGAACAGTAGTGATATGTATATAACACATGGACATATATTTACTGCAATAATAGTGCCGAAAATGATTGCTTTTGACTACCATGAATACGGAAATGAAGAGACCAGACTCGTCAATTCGCATGAAATGCTTTATTATCAAATTATTACAATATATAAATTGTCAATACCGTCACTGACAGTATTTGACGATATTGGCGGTTTTTAGAAATGAGACGATAACGATAACAATAACAATAATATCGCGATTTTCCCGGTTTTATCGGGAAACCGCCCAGCTCTAATTGATAGTCCACTATCGTGTATAGTCTGCACCTCTAACCTTTACATAAGTCGGCTTAAAAAACCTTGTTTTCGTTTATAACCCATTGTGAGATCGGGAGACTTGTGAATGAAAACTGGTGACAAAACAACCACCGCACTTCACATAATTTTTTTTGTTACACATTCCAGTTTCTGTCGTGTGTTAAATTATTTAAAAAAAATTGTAATCACGGATGTATCATTTGCCTCTTCTTTTCGCAAAGATTTTGGATTAAATCTTAAATATAGGCATGAGTGCAATAACTGCGGAATACCTCAAATTTGGCCCTGGCAAATTCGCTCAAAGTTTCACTGAAAATCCTTTTCATAATTACGCAACAGGTTGACAATATTAATACTATCATTGAAATTGTTAGCTAGCACTGAGTAGTAGACCAATATCTGGCTAAATTTATGAAATATTGTCATTTGATTCCCAAATCTAGCACGAAAATGTATATGACTAGTTAAATTAACCCACATAAAATGATCCAAAACAGAATCAAGACATATGACAAAAATAGCTTAAAAGCCTGAGAAATAAAATGAGATAGTTCGCTTCTTATGTTGGCGATCCTCTGACTCTTTTGTGACTGGAGGCGCAGTGTTCTCGCGAGATCTCATACGCTACAAGTTTGAGACAGGGAAGGGTTGGATCGCGTGTTATCAAACAGGTTGCAATTATTCGGATCGGATCTAAAGTACAATACTCGGTCACCATCACACAATTCCGAGTTCTGAGACTACCATATTTACATCTGAGTACTCGCTCTAAATACTGTTCATTTGTGATTGGAGGTGCATATTCCTGTTCTAATCGATACTTCTTAATTAGATTAAGCTTGACCAAGCTTTATCCTTGTATATTACCTATGTAAATTGAGCAAAAATGGGTGGCTAATATACGGGTATGTACGGTATTAGGATTGAAAAGGGCTAGTAACAATTGACAATTATGATAAACTTTAGAAAAGATATTTAATTCTATTCACTCAAAAATCTAATTTTTCCTTTACAATGAGAAATAATAAAAAATATCCAACATGTAAGAAAAGTAGAGCCACTGCGAGAGCCTATAAGATCTACTTGATAAGCCTTTAACACACAAATATGTTCAATAGAAAATGTCTGTTTGCAGACCAAGAGATTTTTGGAAAATTTACCACTGGAATGACTGGATCGGTTAGCGAGCTAGCCATTCCAGTGCTACATTTTCGAAAATAGTCTCTTCACAAATGGCAATTTCTCAAGACTACTGCAAAAGCTGTGTTTGGCTGACTTAAGCGGTAAGGGTCTAAATGAGGAGCTCAATGTACGGAGAGAATCTTAGCAGGAACTTGTTCACCATCTCAATACCCAGAATCCTAAGTTACCTTCCTGAAAGTAGCCATGTATTACTACTGCTTTATATCACTAATATATTTAACACTTACCACTCTGACGTCAAATTTTTTAATTTTCAAATTAAATTAAAAGATGAACTGGTGTTAATTTTTCAACAAATTTGGTGGAAGATGGTGCTGTCGTAGACAGCAACATCGTTCAGCAAAATTGTTGAAAAATGTACACTCGTTTCTTTGCTATTGGCACAGTAAAAGATAGAATATTGATATCAGTGTGCTAAGTGTTAACACATGATTTCAGCCTTAAGATGGGATAAATTGAAGTTGAACACACAGAGGAGATAATAATATTATTACAGCCATTTCTATGGCTAAATACTGGCTCGTTTGTCACACAATATTTTGATAATATAGTAAAGCTTATGGCTATGGTTAAACGATGCGATTATCTTATATCTTTCGCTGCTGAGCAGATGACATCCATTTTTCCAACTTTGCAGTAGAAATATGGCTAATATTTAACTCAATTTGATCAAGAAACTAAAAATATCTGTTTATAGAATGTCTAATGGCCAAGAGATGATTTAAAAAAAGTCTTCCACTGGCTTGATTATCGAGCCAGGCATTTCCAGTGGTAAATTAAAATTGAGTTTTCGCGATGCAGTGATTCACAAAGGATACCCCCGCCTTCCTCTGAACCCAGCCTTTCGCTGAACCTATGCAATTAATCTTGAAGGTGGATGAACCATGAATTGATACTACAAGTAGAATGCGTGTATACACCAAGATTGGTTAAAAAGTCCCGACAAGAATTTTCTATCATTCTCAGTGAACTACGAAAAGTAGGTCATGTTGCCTTACTTTTCATACATGACAAACCAGTTGTAGTATACACTGCGGCTACTTTAAACAAACAAGGCAAATGAATAAATTCATGTATGCTCCCTGAAGGCATACTCCGCAGAGAAACTTAATGGATGACCCCGAAGGCATATGCTTCAGGGAAAGGTTTGGAACTGTGGCTCAGACACAGAGAACCGAACATATGGAGGCATGGATGAATTGGTGAATGGATAACCTAAGATGCATTCATGACAAAAGAACAGACAGATGCATGGATGGACTGATCTAGTTTGTATAAATGTCCATATATATATATATATATATATATATATATATATATATATGCAGGCCACACAAGCAATTAGTAATATGTGCATTTATATATGCAGGCCACACAAGCAATTAGTAATATGTGCATTACAGTCTACTGGCTACTCAAGCAATAGCCGTTTCCAGTGCCACCTCATGGAGGATCTACATTATACACATGCAGCCGGTAAATGTATAATATAGACAGGTCATGCAAGCTGATATCGCATAAACAATGCAGAATTATTTTCAGCAGGACAAATCTATGTGAAATTAATTTATTTAATAAACATATAACCAGAAATTCTAATAGCAAAATACAACAAATTTTTTCAGTGAACAAAGTTTAACAGAGTTTAAACCATTTAGCTAGGAATGAAATTGTCAATGAGATATCACCATATTAGGCCATCCTTAAAATATTGTTGGTTTGGGGTAATGATGTTAAATCCACAATTTGGGGAGTAGGAATGATTCGGTGGGCCATCATTCTTTTGGTCTGGCGGGATTTGCCCTAATGAACAATTTGTTAAGGATAGCTTAATAATAGCAAAAATCTATGTTTCTCTAAATAAACACACTTAGACTTTGCTTGGCACCATATGAAAAATACATATAAAAACTATGTTCAAATTGAACAGAGATATTTTCTGTAATAATCAATACCAAGTTTGGTGACCATATGTGAAAGTCTTGAAACTATGGCTCGGAGAAACATTTTCTGTGATATTCAGTCGACCATGAAAAGTAGGCCGCATGACCTACTTTTCATACTGTGCACACCTTCTCCCTAAGATGCATCACATACCAAGTTTGGTGACCGTATGTGAAAAAGTCTTGAATCTATGGCCTGGACAAACATTTTCTGTGATATTCAGTCGACCATAAAAAGTAGGTCAGCATGACCTACTTTTGATACGCCACAACCTTTTCCATAAGTTGTATCCACATACCAAGTTTGGTGACCATATGTGAAAAAGTCTTGAAACTATAGCCTGGACAAACATTTTCTGTGATATTAAATCAACCATGAAAAGTAGGTCAGCATGACCTACATTTGACCTACTTTTGATTCTCTGCACACCTTCTCCCTAAGATGCATCCACATCCCAAGTTTGGTGAGCACATGCGCAAAAGTCTTGAAACTGTGGCACGGACAAACATTTTTTGTGATATTCAGTCGACCATGAAAAGTAGGTCAGCATGACCTACTTTTCATACTCCACACACCTTCTCTCTATGATATATATGGTGAATGGACAAACGGATGAACAGACGAACGATCGGACTGACAAAGCGGCGACTATATGCTCCCGCAAATTTTTTTTCGGGGAGCATAAAAACATGTGAAACTAGTCTGGACTGAATAATCTATGATGTTCATTAAACCATGAAAAGTATGTCACACTGACCTAATTTTGATACATGACATACCTTTAGGCTGTGCAGCATCCACATACCAAGTTTGGTGACCATACGTGAAGCCTTGAAAATATGGTCCAAAAAAAAAATCAGGATGGACGCACCCACGGACAAAGTGATTACTCGAATAAATATCTTGACCTGCATATCCACATTCTATAAGACCACTATTGAGGGTGGTTTTGGCCAGCTTGGCGGTTAAATGGTTAACTGTCTCAAACAAACTTTTTCAACTCTTTCCCTATATCATATTTCATGAGGTTTGCATCGATCCCACAAGGTTTCGGAGAAGATTTTTAAAGACGTTTCTAAAAGTCAGCCAAAATCCAAGATGGCTGCGGGCCAAATTGGCCGATCATCTTCCTCTGAACAAACTTGTATCCCTATTCCCTAAAGATGCTTCCTGTCAAATATACTTGAAATCGGCCCAGAGGTTCTCGAGAAGACTGCATTTTAAATTTCCCATTGCTTTAGTATGGGAGCTTTTGGCAGGAAAAAGATCCAAGATGGTTGACAAACTGCTTATCCGACAGTTTCGAAAATGGCAAATTTTAAATCAGAGTACCTAAAATCCTATATAAAACCAATTTGGGCTTCAAATCCATAAAATAAAAATATCCAATATGGCTGCCAAACACGCTACATTTTGATTGGTCCATGGCGGTCATGTTTTTTTTACTTATCAACTTCCCTTGAACAAACTTTAATGGCCCCTTAGTACTTAATCGTATCTGCCAAATTTAGGCCTGATCCGTTCAGCGGTTCTGGCGAAGTCGTTTTCGCGAAAACTAGATCATCCAAGATGGCCACCAAACTATTGGGTCAATCAAGTTCCCGTAAACAGCTCTTCCCTGGTTTTTCGAGAAGACATTTTAAATTTCTTATTGCTTTAGTATGGGAGCTTTTGGTGGGAAAATGATCCAAGATGGCTGCCAAACCTTTTATCCGACAGTTTCGAAAATGACAAATTTGAAGTCAGAATACCCGAAAACATATATATACAACCAATTTCGGCCTCAAAATCCAGCAAATAGAAAAATACAATATGGCCACCAAACATGCTTTTGATTGGCCCATGGCGACCATATTTTTGGACGGATCAACTTCCCTTGTTGAACAAACTTTAATGGCCCTTAGTCCCTAATCATATCTCCCAAATTTCAGCCTGATCACTTCAATGGTCTAGAGAAGTAATTTTTGCCAAAACTAGGTCATCCAAGATGGCCGCCGAACCATTTGGTCAATCAAGCTCTCTTGAACAAACTTGGCTTAGCTGTTACCCTAGGTGAAGTTTCATGAGTATTGAATTGATTCCACAAGTGGTTTCGGAGATTTTAAAAAACATTTCTAAAGATTGGCCAAAATCCAAGATGGCCAAATTGGCCGATCAGCTCCTTTTGAACAAACTTTAATCTCTATGCCCTAAGGATGCTTCCTGCAAAATATAATTAAAATTGGCCCAGTGGTTCTTCTTCAGACGTCGCTGAAAGAAAGAGTTGCCGGACGCTGGATGGACAGGCCATTCTGGCCAGGTGAGCTAATAATTTGATGGAAAGCGGTCGCAGGATCAGCTTTCAGACAAATTGATTTCCAAACATTTTGTATTGAACTACTTAACTAAGATTAAGAGATCCCAGTATTTAAATTTGTTAACAAACATGTAGACATAATTTGTTGAATAGTTTGAAATTAATGGAGGGATCAATTTTTAGCTATGCTTCGCCCATCTCGAGATAAGCTCCACCCACTTTTTATATGCGGTTGGAATAGATTTTTAACTTTGAAAACTGAATTCTAGTCTAAATTTCAAGATAACTATACAGGTAAGGTGTTGAATAACTTACAGTTCCCAGTCAGATCACCTTCAAATTGATCTAATGAATGTTAATTAAATTGTAAATTCATCAGAGAAATACAATTTGTAAACTTCATGCCTGCCTTTTTAGAGATAGACGTCATTTTGCTTATGAGGTCAGCTAACATGCGATGTAATTGATTATGGCATCAGATACTTGAGTGACAGATCAGATAACTCTAATGGCCTAATTTCAAAATATTAGACAGAAAATTTATGTCTGTATTGTTAATCATTTAATGGTCAGCTAGCAAAGACACACTCTGCAGTGATCTTGAGCAATGTCCAAAAATTTATATTTTCTTGAATAATTTCCGCTATTTTAAGGATTAAAAGAGTTTGATGTATAATGCTTATGATGATAGGATAGGTGACTGTGAAGAATTGCCTATATTAAACCTATTATCATCAGAGAATACGTGTAGCGTGTAACGTGATTTCTGGCCTCTCTATATCCTTCTTGCTCTGAACCAATCGAATCTCCATCTGACTCGGCGATGGTTTCTGACCAGGGCCAGCTTTATCTATAGAAATAATGATCACAAAAGAAATCAGGGATTGCAAACTCTTGCCACCTTGCTTTAGTCACATGGTCAAGTTTTTTTTTGATTTTCCTGATTTTTGGACCATGACCAAAGTTATGGAATCCTAGTGTACAATCAGACCATTTCTTGTATCAAAATTCGAGCTAAATCAGTTTTCGAGACATCCATACATCTAGAATTTGATTTGATCCAGATAATGCTATCCAGATCACGGCTAAGATCTGGAAATCCTCGTTTACGGCATGATCCGTTGCATTAAAATTAGAGCCAAATGGTTTTCTTAACCCTTTCAACGACAAATCCTTGAAAAAGTAAATTCTTTACGATACAAAACTGATTCTGTTGAATATTTTGAAATTAATTTGTCTGGAAACCATTGCTGCCTAAGGCAGCAATGGATTCCAGTCATATTAATTTCAAAATATTCAACAGCTTTCTTGTTTGTTTGTCTCGAGATTGGGATACAGGAAATTTATCGGTGAAATAAACGAAATCACGGATTTCTTTTTTCACGAGAGTTGATACTTACCTCCCTAATAATCCTTGATATTACCTAATATCGACTTTCACTCAATAAACACACAGATTAAAAAATTTAGGTGCCCCTTATGGGCAGGTAGTCAGATGACAATCCGGTGGATGCCAGCCCCCAACCACGCGCATGCGCAGACTAGTACTTCCTCTGACTAATTTATTGGCCGACATAATGCAACTTTAAGAAAGCCTGAAAACCGAGCCTCTGTGGGGCAGAGAGGCTGGGTCCATATTAGGGAGGTAAGTATCAACTCTCTCGTGAAAAAAGAAATCCGTGATTTCATTTATTTCACATCAAGAGTATACTTACCTCCCTAATACTCTTTGATATTGCCAGAATTCGGCGGGAGGGAGGCGAGGTCAAAAGACCAGCTCTTCCCTATGTGCTTTTCTGCGTTTAAGGCACTTAAATCTCTGAAATTGTGTGAAAACACAACCAGGAACAGATTTGAACATCGGATAACACAACCGATGGCTGAGAGAAGACCATATGTCATATGTGCTCCCCACCCCCCTCTTCTTGGGAGGAAGACAGAATGACCTCAATGTCCCATATGCTCTACTGTACAAGTGCCATGTACTATAGGACATTAAACGAAGACTTCATTTTCGCATACTCTCAATAAAACACAATCAACAATGAACAACGCATCAACAAGACTGACCTTGTGGAAGTTGGCTGCTGTGATCATCTTGCCATTGATGAAGGCTGATGCAGTCCAATTAAGTGGTTGTTACCATTGATTAATTGTGAAATATATAAAAAATATATGGCTGCTTGCTCAGAAAAGCCCTCCTTAATTCTATATTCCTTGACAACTTACACGCAGTCAATCTGAACATTGATGGATTGTTGTGAAGGGCCTTGCCCTGGAAGATAATATTGTCCATCAGAGTCAGAGGAACCGGATTGCAGACCAGAAGGTTCAGCAGATCCGTATACCATGATCGGCTTGGCCAATTTGAGGGCGATCAGAAGCACTTGGCATTCCTCCTGTCTGATTTTCTGAAGAATTTTTGGAATCAGGATTGCTGGAGGGAATGCGTATGCATACATTCCCACTCAGCTGATAGCTAACGCATCTGTTGCGATAGCGCTCGGATCTGGAATCGGAGACGTACGTCATCATCTTCGCATTCTTCTTCGTTGTGAATACATCTATGTTGGGTTTCCCCCAGTGGTTGAACAGACATTGATTTAGTTGCCATTCCGTAGGCAAAACACTCATCCTTCGGCTCAATGAGTCCGCTAGCAGATTTAACCTTCCCAGAATATGAACTGGTTTCAGGGTAATCCTGTGATCCAGGCACCAGCAAAGCAGTTTCCATGTCATCATACAGAGACTGGGCGACTTCGTTCCACCCTGGTGGTTTATGTAAGTTACTACTGTTGCATTGTCTGATCGAACTAGAACACTCTTTCCCTGAACTTTCTCTATGAAATGTTCCAGGGCTAGGATTACTGCTCGTAATTCTAGTAGATTGATATGTTCTTGTGACTGATCCAGATTCCAAAGCCCTGATTTTGTGGGTTCCTCCAGGCAAGCTCCCCACCCCTCCATCGATGCATCTGTATACATCGTTACCTGAGGGTGAGGAGGGGTTAGCATCACCCCGCCAGGAGATTCTCTGTCTTCATCCACCATTGAAGGTGGTGAATTAGAGGCTCCAACACTGACACATTCGAGTCCAGTGATCCTGTACTCTGGGTCCATTGAGTCATAAGAAACAACTGGATAGGTCGCCTGCGTACGGCTGCCTGAGGAATGACTGGTTCCAGAGAAACCATCAACCCCAGCATTCTCAAGTAAACCCATGCCAGGACATGATGACTGTTGCACACTGATTGTATTAATGAGATGAGTACTTGTACCCTCTCCTGAGTAGGATAAACATATCCTATCTCTAGATCGAAGAACATTCCCAGGTAAACAAACCTGTGGGATGGAGTCAGCTATGATTTTTTAACGTTGATCTTCTTCTTCTTTTCGATCGCTGTTGAATGTTGATTATCCATCCCATACCAATGAAAACTCCTCGCTATTGGAATGTGGAAATAAGCATCCTTCAGGTCTATTGATGCTGTCCACATTCCCTTCTCCAACCCTGCCAACACCGATTTCACTGTCTCCATTTTGAAACTGGGTGTGTCTATGAACTTGTTCAATGGCTTGAGGTTGAGAATTGGTCTCCACCGTCCAGTGCTTTGTTACTAGGAAAACGGTTGAATAGAAGCCCGGACACTTTTGTGCCGGTTGAATTGCTCCTTTAAGTATGAGGGAATTTATTTCTTCCTCTATACACAACCGTTGATCTGGATCTCTTGGAATTTGAGTCCAGACTGGAACCAGAGACAGTCGCGATAGCAGGCCTGTTATCCAATCGACTGAAAGCCATCGCAAGACTAAACGGTCCTGAGGTCTCTGACCTGGCCGCCGCGAGCCTGCAGGGGATGATGCACAGGGGGAGCTGCGCGAACATGCTCTCTGCGGAGCACTTCAAATTGCTCGCGCAATGCCCTCTGGTTATTGACCATGGTAACCGTCTCCTGGAGGTGCCTACATCCCTCACCTCCAAAGAGACCAGGACCTGTCATAGGTGTACGCAGCAGCCTATTATACAGATCCTGGGATGGGCACAAGTTGTCTAGGGCAAACGTGCGCTGCACCCGGACACTCCTGGTCACAGACCCGGTTAAACAATCCAGAGCCTGGCTAATTCCATCCTGGATGGCTCTCTGGACTGTCACCGGACTAGGCTGGCGCGATGCGGATGCCGTTACTACCCCCCTGTAACAGCTGGGAGACATGCAAGAGCGCTGAGATAGACGCCCTCGAACTCGCACAGCGCTTGCGTGTCAGACCGGGAGCCTGGCCGTGTGTCTTCGCCTAGCGCTGCACGATCATCCGCGCTTGGTTTAGGCACCACACTGTACCTTTGATACTGCTCAGGTACGATGCGGCATTTCCCATCTTGCGAGGGGCCTTCGCGAGACGTCCATGCGCCTTGATGGACGTCTCTGCCGCTGTAAACATATCTACAATATGTTCCGCCAGCGGCAGAGATGGCATAACGGTAGCAGTCGGCTTACCTGCCAGCCACGGGCGCTGGTCCCGCTGGCTGGCCGACTGATCCACAGCAAGACCTGGCCTGACGTTGATTAGCCACTGACAAGCGTCAGACCAGTCTTCCTCTGTGGCTATCTGCGAATGCTCTACAAGACGAGGGCCTTCGTCATCCTCCTGAGCAATCGCAGGCGTGTATGTGGCGGGAAGAACTGATACTCCTGGCAAGCCAGAGAAAGTATGCGGGCCTGAAAGAACAGGTATGCCAAATTGACTGGCTTGACCAGGAGCAGGCGCCGTGGTATTGCGTGGCGAAAATTTCGCCACACCACAGCCCTGGCCAGCACCTGCTACACCATCAGCAAGCCGAGGTATGCGGTAAAACTGGCCATCAGATCCAGCCCGGGCTACATTCTGCACCGTGAACACTCCTCCTGTGTGAGTAGTCCTGTGGACAATGTCGCCCGTATTCCCCGCTAGGGGTGCATGTATGTCAATGTCCATGGCCACGGTGTTAGAAGGAGGCCCAAGCAGATAATCCTCTTCTTCCAGGCCAGAATCAAAAAAGCATCCGCTTTTGTTTCTATGAGAATTCTTAATACTTACCAGATGTACTATTATGATGTCTATTATCTAGTCTAGCTCAAAATAAACAATTAAAACTCCGCACTCTCCTGGTCCTGCCCATACTGTGTCCGGGAATTACCATAGCCCCAGGTACTGAGTGAATTCCCAATCACAGTCAGATTCGTCTTATATTTGTCTTGACAAACAGCGAAAGCAGCTCCGCCTCACCTCAGCGGGGCGGCTGAGGGAGGGCCATAGTACATCTGGTAAGTATTAAGAATTCTTGTAGAAACAAAAGCGGATGCTTTTTTGATTCTACTTCGAATAATACTTACCAGATGTACTATTATGATAAACTCCGGATTTCAACAGCCAAGAAATACCGGTGGGAGGAGGTGAGGCTCGAACCAGCACTCATCAACCATCCAACTTTTGTCCGCACAAAATCCAGAGGGCTGTCGAAAAAAGGGGATGCAACACCCACCAGACCTGTGTCAGCCCCGAGTCTCAGCCCGGGCAGTCCAGTAGAGTGCAAAGAAGCTACTACAACTTCTAATTTTGAAAAAATATCAGTATATCGATTAACCTTTCAAATTGGAATGAGTCTAATGTCTGTTTGAGAGGATAAGTATACTCTTACACCAGACTATTTACCTAAGCAGTCTGGTATTTCTACTGTAAGTAAATTATTATTATTAGTCACTTAATTAATGTAAACACTCACCATTTTGAGTGCTTGTTCTTTCCTGATCATCCCAGGAGCTCAGCCCAATCCACGGTCATTCACTGGTCATGTGCATGGCTCTTGCTCAGTGCAGGAGGAAGTAAAGTGCGATGTTTGTGAAATAGTGGTCGGATGTGGCTTAACTAAGGTTCGACAAATTGGCGACGGCTACCGGATTAAGTGCGCTGGAGATGTCACGAGGGTAGAAATCAGTAAATGACGACTCGGCATGCCATTGTGCTACAGACATCACCTCCTCTAATGAGACACCATTAAAAAGGGCCGATGCTGCTACTAATGCTTGGACCTGATGGGCGTTCGCATGATCAATCTGCTGTCCTGTAGCAATTTTATGCGACATCTGAATAGCATCAACTATCCAACGAGAAATAGTAGCTTTCGAGGCGCACAAATGAGGAGCTTTGAGACATAACCACAGAGATTTCGGGTCGTCTCTCCACTCCTCAGTATATTTCTTATACATTTTCAGACATCTGACAGGACATCAAGCAGAAGAGTTTGGGTCATGTCTAACTAAACTTGGCAAATTGATCGGTTGACCTGGATATTTAAGTGACTGATTCTTTGCCAGGAAACAAAGACGTGGAAGTAGTCTTAAACCTTCACCCGTGACGACAAAACGGTCTTGCTCGGCAGATAGCGCATGAATCTCGCTTCTCCTTCTCGCCGACACTGCTGCAACCAAGAAAACTGATTTAATAGTTAAGTTTAATATCTATAGATCTAATTGGTTCAAAGGGAGCATGCCCTAAAACCTGTAGAACAAGAGATAGACTCCATGCTGGGATAGGAATTGGCTGTCTAGGTCACAGATTGATTATTCCTTTAATAACTTCATTCAGTGTCATTCTCCACTCCTTCAATGGCCAGACTGGGAATGACTGAAGCTAATGCAGACTTATATGCTGCTAAGGTTGAAGGTACAAGTTTTTCAACTTCGTATAAATCACAGATAAAATCTTTACGTGTTGAACAGATGCAGATAAGGGATTACTATCTCTTCCCTGGCACCATTCTGCAAATTTGTTGATTCTATAATTATATGTTTTGGTGGTTGACCCTCTTCTGGCTGATGCGATAAACTTCGCTGCTTGCTCAGAAAAGCCACCCTCAATTGCACGCTGCTTGACAACATCCATGCAGTCAATTTGAGCATTTCTGGCCTGTCGTGAAGACACAGACCCTTGTTCTGAGTGATTAGATCCCTTCGGTCTGGAAGAGGGATTGGATTGCAGACCAGAAGGTCCAGCAGATCCGTAAACCATGATTGGCCTGGCCAATGAGGGGCGATCAGTAGTACTTGGCATACTCCCTCTCTTATCTTTGCTGATGATAATCGTTGGAGGATATGCATACGCGTACATTCCTTTCCAACTTATCGCCAGTGCGTCTACTGCCAAGGCCAGCGGGTCCGGGATCGGTGACACGTTTGTGACCATCTTTGCGTTTAGTTTCATCACAAATAGATCCACATTTGGTTTGCCCCAATGTTTGAATAGAACCTCCACTACCGATTGGTTGAGCTGCTATTCCGTCGGAGGACAAACCATCCTTCGACTGAGCGCATCTGCTAAGATGTTCAGTCTTCCTGGAATGTGTGCTGCCCGAAGAATAATATTCCTCTCTTGGCACCACAGCAGAAGGTTCCAAATCATCATGCACAACTCTGGTGACCTCGTCCTGCCTTGGCGGTTCAAATAAGACATCACTGTTGAGTTGTCTGTCCTTATTAGGACAATCTTGTCTTGGATTAAATTCTCGAACTTTCGAAGTGCTAATACCACCGCTAATAATTCGAGAACATTGATGTTTCTGCGCATTGGTCCTATCCCATTTCCCTGACACTGATCGATTGTCCAATACGACTCCCCAACCCATCATTGACGCATCTGTAAAGATGGACATCTGTGGTTGAGGAGGTTGTAGAGGAACACCTTGCAGGAGATTCTGTTCTGATAACCACCACTGAAGATGGAATATCAATGGTTCTTTTACTGGAATTCTCGGAGATAACGGATCCGTTTTCTGAGACCAGAATGACATTAAATACATCTGAATCGGCCTGCGCCTGAGTGCCGCATAAGGAACCACTTTCTCCAGAGACACTAGTAAACCCAGTATTCTGAGAAATTGGCGCGCCGTCAGATAGGCTCCTAGAGAAACCGACTCCAAAACTGCAATCAGGCTCTTTACTCTGCTCTCCGCCGGAAAAGCTACGCCGTCCCTGAGATTGAAAAATATTCCCAGATAAACAAACTCCTGGGATGGAGTCAATTCTGATTTCTCTAGATTCACAATCCATCCTAGATCCTTTAGTAACCTGAAGATTGCTGCACAGATTGACTGGATTCTCCACCTTCAGCAGCCAGTCGTCTATGTAAGTATGAACAGCTATGTTTCTCCTGCGAAGATAAGAAGTCATGACGAGGAGCACTTTGGTGAAGACCCTCGGAGCTGTGGTCAAGCCGATTGGAAGCGCATTGAATTCCCAAACATTGTCTTGGAACGCAAAGCGAAGGTATTTCTGAAAAGGAATTGACATTGGAATATGAAAATATGCATCCTTCAGATCTATCAACACTGCCCACATGCCTTTCCTCAAACCTGACATCACTGCCGCTACAGTCTCCATCTGAAACTTTGGTGACAGAATAAACTTGTTTAACGGTTTGAGATTGAGACCGATTCTCCACCCTTCGGTGCGTTTTGGAACGAGGAACATCATCGAGTAGAAGCCCGGGGATGACTGATTGCGGACTAAGTGAATCGCATTCTTCCACTGAACTTTCGATTTCTGAGCAAAAGGCCTCTAGATGATCGGATTCCCTTGGAACGGGAGTCCACACTGGAGTCGATGTTAACGGAACTAACGATTGACGGATGAGCCAGTCCGGTTTGTAGCCATTTCTTAACCATTGACAGACCAAACAATCTTGCACGACCTGTTCCCACTGGTTTGAGAACAGTTGAAGTCTGCCTCCGACGAAAGGAATCTGCACAAAATTCGTGATCGATATTGCACGAGGCGATGTTAATTCGCCTAGGTGAAGATCCTCGACTCCCCTCATTCCCGGTGATACCAGAGCGGATCCCGCCGGAAGCCTGTCAGGACCGTCCCCCACAGCCACCCTGTGGTTTCTTGGCAAACGACGGTCCGGAACCGCCACCACGGCTATCCTTACGGTAGCCGCCGTGACCCGAACCGCCACCCTTCCTATCCTCCTCATACGGCCTCTTATTAGAGGACTTATATGAGCAAGAACGACCAGGACCTTGCGAACCGGATGCCCGATGGGTATCACGGCCAGAAGGGCGATCTTTGGCGCTGCCTCTGCTGCTCCTGTCGGTGCTGCTTGTAGGACTGATGCGGCTGAGTCCTTTTCGTCGACTTCCACGACTTGCCGACTACTTCTTGTTCCGCAACCATTGACGCGACCTTGGATAAGGCTTGCCGTGCCGAGCCGCCGAACAAGCCTGGACCTATGAATGGCGCGGAAGACAACGCAGCCCTCATTTCAGGTCCTGGTTCTACAAAATCGAGAACCATTCTCCGTTACTCAGCCTAGGCTTGCACGATATTGTCCTAGGCGGTATCGCGATATATCGCTGTGAAAAAATCGTGATATTTCGATATATCGTACACCCTATTTTAAGGTATATGAATTCACGGGGTGAATTGGTCTTGGGTTGAGTTGGACTGCATGGTGTGGGTTATGTAGCCGTATCGGGTTTGCTCTGAGTTTTCATATCAGATTTAGCCGGATGACTTCTAATTGGTAAATTAAAAAAACCCCTTGAAATCCAGTCGCCAAGATACTTAAACTAAGACCGATCGTTAATAACATGAAAATAGGACACAATTAATAATTTCTTGCCGCCTTACCCATTGGCTTAATGTATACCATATCCATCATTGCGGGAGTGAAATTATTATATTGGACAACCTAAATATTGTGTACTCTGTTAAAATCATCGTTTATTACATAAAAATGAATCCTAAAATTTGGCATTTCATCTCGTCTTTGTAAGAATATACAAATCACGTGATATTAGGAATGTACTTTAGATCCATAGACATCTAATGTTTAGATCTGCTCCGAATTTACCGAGTACCCGGTTAATAATAATACTTAGCCTTCAGAAACATCTCGGATAGTTCACGTTGCTTGCTAAAGCATGTATATCATCTCATTTAGCTATCACATTTGTGAACGCACCACCGTCGCCTTCAAAACTAGGAGAGCGAGCAATATCACGTGTTTACTAATAATAGTTAGCCTTCAGAAACATCTAGGATAGTTCGCCATGCTTGCTAAAGCGTGTATACCATCTCATTTAGCTATCACATTTGTGAACGCACCACCTCTCGCCTCCAAAAACAGGAGAGCAAGCAATATCACGTGATTTATTTATTCCCGCGACGTCATTTAACGTCATATTTTGGATTAATTTTGATTTTATAAACCGTGCTTATTACAAAACAGGCAATGTTTATAGCTTCCCACGTAATAATTTCACTCCCGCGATCATGCTTTTGAGGTATACAGTAAGGCAGCAAGAAATTATACTGGTAAATTGCGTTGGATTTTCGTATTAATGTCGTCTTTTAAAGTAATTTTAGAGAATGAACTTCAACTTTTGTTACCTATTCCTAGTATAATCCCACCCCTTTCTCAGAGATGCTGGTTTGGAAATAAATTGAACAGCTTGCCGTAATAGACACCTATGCTACAAATAGACAGAATATGGCATGACAATACAATTTTGGCGATATTTCGATTTTTTCAAAATCACATGGTAAAAAATCGTGGCTGAAAAAAAAATCGCGATTTTCGATATCGGATAATCGTGCAAGCCTAGCTCAGCCAATGATTTCGTGATGACCCTGGCTAGGCAATCCTGAGAGGCGCATGGTGTCCCGGATAATTCCGGGAGCAGCCTCTGGCACTACCCCACCTTCCGCCGCGCAGGTCAGCATACCCTGCAGGACGGTACAGTCGTGCGAAAGCGCTGCCATGGCAGCTCTCGCCGCATCCTAAATGAGGGTCAACTCATTGAAAGGATCTTTATTAGTCTGGGAAACTAACGGACGAGAACGCCCCCTTAGCCTTGCCAGCCAATGGACTATTCAGTGCTTCTCTCTCCCCGACGGAAAGCCGTGGGACTCGGGCATACTGATGATAGGCTTGCTCCGGAAAATGGACCCTACTCCTAATCCCTTTCGGGGCCTTCGGAAGTGTAAAGTCTGGCTGGACCATACGATACGCTACCACCTCCAACATGTCAGAGGTCAACGTATCCAAAGGCAGAGCAGGCATGGCCGAAGAGGCACTGGACAGAGCACTAGCCGCTCGCTCTGACATCCGCTCCATTGCTGGATCGCGCTGAGATCCTTGATCCGATGCCAACCCTAGATGGCTGGACATCCATTCAAGGACCTGCACCCATTCAGTCTCGGTGGAGAATGACGACTCATCTAGCAAGGGACTGCCGTTCTCATCTTCTTTCTCGCCCTTGGACGAGACAAACACCAATGATCCATGCAGAGGACTGCGAACTTGCTTACTAGTGTAAACAACACCCGCAAACCGTGCACTCGTGGCTCCAGTATCCAACGATTCGCCAGACACGGACTCACTGAAATCCATCAGCTCCAGCACGGGAGCCGGGATCACAGCCGCATTACTCACCACCAGCGCCGGGATGCCGTCAAACATGACTCCAACGGCAGCACGGGCTGAACAAAATCCGGATGGAAGATTCCTGACAGAACGTCAACATCACCACCCGGCTGGCAAACCCGTACATAACCTGAAGGAGAACCTTGGGATGTACCAGGTACAGCCGTCGCGGAAAAATCCGGCATGCCGGAATCCTCCATGAGCAAAAGCTCTTCCTCCTCTGCCGTCGGCTCTTGAGCCAACGCAACAGGAGGTACAGGTGCAACACCCTCTGCAGCACTGGCCGGACCACCGAAAGGTAGTCCTGCACCAGACTGTATCGACAGGATCATGGATTGCAGGGACTCAAACATGGCTTTAAACTGGGCCGCCCATACACCCAAACAAAGCCGAGTCCATTCTCTCATTCAGGCGCTCCTCCAAGCCTCTGTTGGATGCCTGATCTGCCTTGACCGCCCTGACCCTCGCGATTCTGTCCAGTCGCGCACACTGATCACGGTCGAACTCCACCACTAACTCCGATGACCACTTCACACAAACATCGCACGGACTTCCCACCTTGCACTTCGCGCAAGCTATGCAGTGGTGACCAGCAAATCTGTTTCATGAACCGATTGCATTTGGTACACAAAGTATCCAGGCCTTTAGCCCTCTGCGAACTCAAAGCAAGAATTAAAATGCTGCACATGACATAGATGACGAGCAAACGCACAATGACTTGATTGTAATATTAAGATTACTTAGAAACATTAACTTTCTCTTAAGATAATGATACTCAAGACTTAAGGCAGGAGATATTTGAAATTTTTTAGTGAAAATTAATAAACATGGCTTGGTAATTAACTAACCATTAAAATAACCAAGAAAAAATGTACCGATCGCTACAAACACCTTCATCAATGAAGTGAAGACTAAAGATCGGCACAATTAGAGTGCACAGATACGCCAAGCCGAAGGCAAACATAACTCATGGGTGCTGCCATCATGGCTAAGAGTGCATCCATCTTGGAAGGAACCGAGTCGCAAGAGAAATCAACCGAGTGCCCGCATAATGCTTAAACAGTTAAGGGTACCTGACTGACTCCAACAATGGCTACCATTTTAAAACAATGTGCCACTTTAAGGAAAATTCAATCATTCACTACGGCACGAAAGTATAAATTCTAGATTGATACAACCTGCCCCCTGAGATGATTTTCCTTTCTCTTCCATGATGCCAGTAACAGAACACTCCAACTACGCTGAATTCCGTTCAAAATTGAGAATTTTAACGAGGTTAGAAAACGTGACTTTCCAAGTCAGCAAAATAGACGAATCTGACTGTGATTGGGAATTGACTCGGTACATGGGGCTATGGTAATTTCAGGACATAGTATGGGCAGGACCAGGAGAGTGCAGAGTTTTAATTGTTTATTTTGAGCTAGACTAGATAATAGACATCATAATAGTACATCTGGTAAGTATTATTCGAAGTAGAAAGATTAGACTCCGGGTCAGCGAAGAATGCTAACCCGAACTGGCCAGGAAAGGTACCATAGGAGGAATTGGTACCTGCAGGGTGCGGATAATCCTGGCCTGATAAGCAGGCGCCAGGCTCCAGTGACACCTGTCTACGAACAACCGGCGTGGCAAGCCTGCTGTCAGTCTTCTCATAGTGGACTTCGCCCTCTAATAGGGCCACCTCTGAATCATGGACGAAAACTGGTAGGTCCATACATAGCACCGATTCAGAGGCGGGGATTATCTGCTCCGAAGCAGATGAAGAGGGCAACAAAAGATTTGGACCAGGAAGCATGCCATGAATCAACTCCGGAACCAAATCCTCAATTGTCATCTTCATCTCTCCCAACATAACATCTCTGCATGGAAGGCCTCCATATCCATGGTGGACGAGGCCTTCCTCTTACCCTTCTTACCAGGAACCTCTTTCTTAGACTTTCCTCCTCTACCGCCCTGTCTCTAGCCTGTAATGAGAGAAACTCAGACATTAGCTCGGCCCCCCCCCCACCCTTTCCATATGTCACAATTAAGTAATGGCTACATTGATAACATAAGTGAGGGGCGAATCTTTCTTTCAGGAACCTTCCACAAGAAGGACAACCAGGTTTCTGAAAAAGGCCAAAGAACTAAGACAATGAATATTTTAGTTAATTGAATTAGTTACTCAAAACCAAAATAAAATAGAGGGAAAGTGGCTATAAAGACCACTAGCTAATGAGAAACCAGCGTTGGACAAAACTTTATAAATGTTAGTAAAGTGCAAGGCTGATTATGACATCATAACTTCAAAAATAAGAAGTTAATCCGATCCGAAAACAACATCCAGGTGTAAGGACGAATTGTATTTATATCCAGAATATCTAAATGGAAAGGATAGTATAGACAGACTATGCAAACATCAGATATACAATGATAAAATGGCAGCAGATTTCAGAAATATTTTCAAATAAATTGAAGTGCCTAATATCATAACTAGAATACCTGCGTCTTTAGCATAGACAAACCATCCGATCTGATGCGCTGGAAACTCCACCAAATTCTATGACCTCTTAACTCTCTCCACCATAAGGGAAGGAAGTGGACAAAGAGGGCAAAGTGAGAAGCCCTTCTTATGAGGCCTCCAACTCACTGGGCAGATTTTGTTATTAGTTCATTCTAACATTGTTAGTAGGAAATGGAACCTTGGTGGAGAGAAAAACAAACCCTCTGATGACATGCTGTCCTTTTCAATCATGGATAGATACCTGTGGACATAAACACAAAGAGAGATTAGAATTTCATAGCGCCATTTTGAAATAAACCAGTTTTTTACGCGCCTATCACGTCTAATCGCGAGTCCCGGAAACACATTACATCGGAACTAAAACGCTAAATTAGACAAATATGTATTTGAAGTCGGGCCTTCTGATGATGATAATGCACGTTCAGACATGACTTCAAGATGAATAATGAATAGATTTGAGTGATGAGAAACTGCAGAAAAGCTTAGAGCAAAAAAGCATGTGTCTCTTATTGCCAATAAATTGGTATATGGTAAAGAGGAAGTACTAGTCTGTGCATGCGCGAGGTTGGGGCTGGCATCCGCCGGACTGTCATCTGACTACCTACCCATAAGGGGCACATAACTTTTTTAATCTGAGTGTTTATTGAGTGAAAGTCAATATTAGGTAATATCAAGGAGTATTAGGGAGGTAAGCATACTCTTGATGTGAAAATGTTAAGTTGAATTACTGTTTTTGTTTAAAATGTATGGGTCTGATTTATTACACATAACTATATCACAGCAATGTCAGTTAAAGGAAGAGAAAAGGAAACCACTATCAAATTATGCTTATTCGTAATTTCATACACTATAATACACCGGTAAAAAACCGAAATGAATCGGAATAATTTGAGAAAAAGCATTTACTGGCTGAACTTGCAACTAATTAATGACAATATCATAATAATACAACATCATAAACATTTTCAACAAGTTTTTGTTGAAAGGAAATGTAAGGAATCTGCGCAATTCACTTGTCCGTTCCATATAACTGATATATGTGCTTACATTACAGTGTTTGTTGTAAGGGAATGCCCTCAATTTAACAAATATTGACGGAAACTAACGGAACAGTTATATTCTGAATTTGGTTCAAATCTGTTAGGGCTAACTTAGTTATTGCTGGGTTTTTTTAATTTCAAGGGGGATAACTTTGGCAAATATGGACGAAAACCAACAGAACATGAACTTGTCAGTTGAGATCCGTCTTATGATTATTAAGTTATATTCCAAGTTTGGGCGAGATCCGTTTTAATCTAAAACATACATACGTACAAATGGGACCATTCCTATATCCCCTCAAACTTCATTTTCAATGGGATAATAATGTTGTTTGAGTAAATGGGTGGACAAACATCCAGACAAGGGTAAGATAATAGTTAATCTTAAAAGCGTGTTATTCAATGATAATCTTCCAGTTTTAAGCTAAAACATATGGCACTATAACTACATACCTTGGGCATAAGTTATTGTTCTTTCACAAACGGAATGTAAAGTTGAAATTGTTTTCTCTAGGGCAATCTGTAATGAAACACATCAGATGTTACTTAAATATGAAACCCAAACACGAGGTACGATAGCTCTGTGTCATTCACCTGGCATTATTTATCTAAGATCATCTGTGGAATCGAGGGATTCAGTTCTAGCCTTGCTGCACCCATTTCTAGCTAAGCTCCACCCGCTTTAATGTGTGCTGGAATCTATTTGAAGCCCTGAAACCTGAATTCCCAGAATTTAAATTTCACGGTAACTATACACTCAGGTAAGTTGGTGAATATTTTGAAACTAATTTGACTGGGGATGTTGCCTATGGCAAGTTAGTTTCAAAATATTTAACAGAATGCTTATTACATTGTAAATTCATCAATACATACAATTCATATACTTTAGTGACAGACTTCAATTTTCATGATTGATGTACATCATTTTGATTGCGACATCAACTAACATATGATGCACTTGATTATGACATCGGATACTTGAGTAATAGATGATGTCTATTACAAGACACGCCTTCAAACAACCGTGACTATGATATGTTCCATCAAACTAGCTTAACCACGGTCTGTGACTGTTTGTCCCTAATCAAGACCACCATGTTTTATAGATGCATGGTTAGTGTTTCTGCAGCAGACATTTTCGTGACAAGTAGAAAAATGTCTACCAATATCATTATATCAATATTAATATTAATACGGTTGGTCTCCCGTGTTGAAGTGCACCCAGTTTTTTTTATCAATCAGCTAAGTAGTTTTGGAAACCATTTATATGGTGGATCATGAAATTGGTTGTAAGTCAGTCTCCTCTCTTAATTGTACAGTTACTTTGAAATTTAGATCCTGGGAATATAGGCTAAAACGTTTCAAATTGATTCCATCATGCACAAGGTAGCCGGAGCGTAGCTAGATTGGCGGGACAAAGCTAGAATGGCAACCCTCTATTATCATAGGCAATTTGTTATGCCAAAGGTTGATGATTATATAACCGTCTGACTGCTGAGTTTTCGCAGACAACATATTCCAAGGATTATATCCCTGGACTGGCCAAATATATTGAAAACAATTTGACTGAAAGTTGTTGATAGCTAAGCCACCAACAATTTTCAGTCAAATTGTTTTCAAAATATTCAGTCAAGAGTATTTGCTCATTGAATTAATTGTATGGTGGATTTCATCAGCAAGACAGCTTAGCAGGGTTCGTACACCTTTCTGTATTTCCATGACCAAATTTAACAAATTCCATGACCTCCAAGAACTAATATTTAGGAGATTTGCAATTTATGATGTAGTTATATAAACTACGACCTGAGTTATTATGACAAAATGTCTGAATAATGTGTCTTACAACAACCATGCCAAAGCGTTGCATTGATTAAATGTTGCCGTAATTTTTAATACATAGAGGTGATGATGGAAATTTATACCAACAGATTACATTTTCCCCCCATGATTAGCATTTTCCATGACTTTTCATGACCTATGATAAAAAAGGCTGATTTTCCATGACTTTCCAGACATGGAATATACATTTTCAAACTCCATGACTTTCCAGGACTTCGATGACCAGTACTAACCCTGCAGTTAAATACAGATTGATTGACTGATTATACTAATATTGTGAATAGTTCACCTTTAAATTACGGTCAGTATGAAGCCAGGCCAGCAACAATGCAGCAAATAAATCACCAGTCCCTACAAAAATACCCGGGTAATATGGCAGCTCAAGACTGTAGCATTCACGCAAGCCATCTGTCAAATATAAGAAGACATTATATTCATTTGTTATTTTTTATAATCACTAATCAGGATTTCATGGAGTTACACGCAGATGATAGGAATCTGATATTAATTTTTTTTAAATTGTGCATCTAGAAACTGCGGTGAATACTGAACTGAAAATAAATACCACAATTATTATGATTTAAGCAACTGAGAGATTTAAGCTGGACATTCAGGCGAATAGGTGATTACTGCAGCTTGAATGCTAGAGCAATTTTAAGACACCGCAATGCCTAGATAGAACAGCTGGTTACTGACATACAGTAGAGATAAAAAATATTCAACGGTACATTGCCTTTTGCTTTGGAAATATGTTAGGTTATTTCTGATTGGTACTGTGCAATACAGGTATTATAGAGTACCGTAAAAATTCGACTAAAGGACGCAGTTTTTTGTGTCAAATTACATGTTCTAGGAAGGGGGGGGGGTTGCGTCCTATAATTGAGAACATTCCGTGAGCACATTTTTGGGTCGAAATTTTTCTTAAAAAGTCAAAGATTATACCACGGAAATTGAAATAAATGTTACCCTAGACAATTCGCACCACCTGATGACTATGTTTAATGTATACTAAAAAAACACCAAGCGGAAGTGAAATTATTAAATTGGGGCGCCTAATATTGCTTATTCTTTAATAAATATCACTTATTACATCAAAATTAATCCACAATTTGAGATAAAATGGCGTCAAGAAAAGTTACATGTATAAATCACGTGATTCACCTCCAATCGCAAAAGATCTGTATTCTAATTAGAGCGTGTACTTGGATCTAAATATTCTGGACTCGGAAATTGCTATATATCATCATTGCGCAATAGGAACTGAATGTTCCAGTACCCGTTTGATAACCAACTCCCGTTAGCGCATAAGATTACACAGCGCCTCCAATCGCAAAAGAGCCAGATAACAAACTCCCGTTGGCGCATAAGATCACAGCGCCTCCAAACGCAAAAGAGCCATTACATTCTGTTTCTGTCACTTGATTTCTATATTTTCAAGGAGACATTTTATGCCAAAATTAGATTGATTTTGATGTAATAAACGATCTTTATTGAAGATACACGATATTTAGGTGATTTTTAGTCATACATTAATCATAGCGCTGACTGACAGTAATTTTTGATACCAATTTTCAATTTTTTAAAGGTACGTTTTTCTAAATTTAACAGCGTCTTATACTTGAATACAAGAGTTTTTGGGCGGATTCTTAACTGATTAAATTGGACAAAATGGCTTCTGCAGTAGTGTTACTTCATCTGTAGGGCGAGAGAAGACTATTTGATCAGAACATCTATAACTGGCTCATCCTTTGGAAATAGAATTTTTCTCTTAGTCTGTAAATAGACATGATCCATGAGAAAATTTCAATTTTTAAGAATGATTGACTATTAAATGGTTGGAACTAGACTTGTGCAATTACGTGATTAAATCGAAAATTGTGATTATTTTATAAATCATTAATTTATATGATTAAAAATTATATAATCAAATAACTGTGAATATTTTCTACTGCGTAAAATATTTCAAATCCTCCCCTTTAATTATTTTTTAATGTGATTGGTGACAAAAATTGACATTTTCTCAATGAATATATGTCCATTTGCAGGCCAAGGGAAGACTATTTTTGAAAATGTATCACTGGAATGAATCGAGCCAGCCATTCCAGTGATACATTTTCAAAAATAGTCTTCTCTTTGCATGCAAATGGATTTTCTAAACACCATTGCATCTTTCATCATTGATATGCTTTTTGTGTTATGACTGGGTAATTTATACCAAAGCTGATTGATTGAGAAATCACGATTATTCTCAAAGCAATAATCGTACAAGTCTAGTTGGAGCACACTCAGCGACGCGAATTGGTAACAAACCTTTAACAGAACTGGCAAGACAGACCATCGTGTCTTTAGTACCAATATTAGTGCTGCTCAGTACAACAGTTGTAACACCTTTATCATGTAGAAGGTACATTGCTTCCAAAGCTGTCTCCTCGTTTGTCACCTTCAAACCAGTCAGTAACCTGATTTTAGAAAAAACCACCAGTAATTAACTTTAAAAGCAGCAGCAGCAGTCGACAGGTGTATTGGAAATCTCAATAGTAGATAAGACCCAAACAATATGGCAGCAACTTTCCTGCTGGGAGTTAAGGCTATACATCTTTATTTTTCCAAAACTTAGCATCTATGTGACATCATGACAGCTTTAACGCCGTAATGGGCAAGCCGGTCAAAAATGGCCTTTGCAGTTGTCTTAGGAAATGTTCAGTTAGAAGCTAAGAAGACAATTTTTTAAAATTTATCACTGGAGTGCCTGGCTTGATAGGCAAGCCTGTCATTCAAGTTGTGAATTTTCAAAAATAGTATTTTCTTGACCTGCAAATGAACATTTCTCAAGACCAGAGCAGGAGTTGATTTTGGTCCATTTGAACCTCAAAGGATATGCACAGTATCAGTTTTAACAATCTCTTTTTCAAAACGATTTCATCAAATGTTTGAGGAAGTAAGCAGTAAATACTTCTTTCAAGGTTTTCTTAATTACTTCAGCAGAACAGTGATCCAACCGGATCAGTTACTGTTCTAAAGCACTAATCCATGAGTGAAGACAGCGTACAGACCATGGGCTCAATGGTTAAGTTCTAGCTCTGCTAATAATGATTAAAGAAATACTAATTTCTAAGTAAACTTTTAAATATTTTGAAACTAATTTGACTGAAAAAGCTTCCTGGCAGATTGGTTTCAAACTATTCAATAGAACCGTGTATCTGGTCAGCAATGTTCAGTTGAAATGGTTACCTTGTGGTTACTGATTGTAGATGTCTTCATGACGTTTATTTAACTATGGCTAAAATAGCTACTGTAAAATTTGGTTAACCTTTTAACTCATATCAGCCAAAAACGGCTTCTGCAGTGGTCATTAGAAATGTCCATATGCAGACGAACAGAAAAATATTTTTGAAAATTTACCACTAGAATAACTGGCTCGATAACCGAGCCAGTCTTTCCAGTGATAAATCTTCAAAAATAGTCTTCTCTTTGTCTGCAAATGGACAATTTCTAGAAAAAAAATTAGGCTTAGTTGGTTCATCTACAGAGGGATCCATTTCTAGCTATTCCCGATCCATTTCTAGCTTAGCTCTGACCAGGTTTGACACATGCTGGAATCGATTTGAAACTTTAAGACTTAAATTCTCAGAATCTACATTTCAGGGTAACAATACAGGTATATTCTTGAATACTTTGAAACTAATTGTTAGTGTTGTCTCATTGTGGGGCATATCTAAAACTTATGACAGCAACAGCTCCAAGTCAAATTAGATTCAAAATATTTTAAAGAATGTTTAGTAAACTGTAAATTTATCAAACACATGTTTACAAATTGCACATTAGTGACAGACATTTCGATTTTCATGGTAGACCTATACGTCATTATGATTGTGACGTAAAGTTACTAGTGATGTAATGGAGCTTTCCAATTTATCCATCCATGATGACGTCATAATCAACTAAATGGCGTGTAGGATAATGTCATAATCAATGACATTATGAGTGACTTAGATAAGTTCGTCAAGAACACATAATTGATGACAGACTAAGCATTGTTGTATGAATTGTATGTCTTTACTATTTAATAAACATGCTGTTGAATAGTTTGAAACTAATTTGATTGGGCGCTGTTGCTGCCTATACCCAGTCAAATTAGTTTCAAAATATTCAACAGTTTACCAGTAGTTTTCTGAAAATTGATAGCCAAGGAGTTCAGGGATCGACCGATTACAACACGGGTGAAGCATGGGTGGAGCATAGCTAAAGATGGGTGGGGCATATCTAAAACTGAATTCCTCTATTGATTATGATGTCAGATACTTGTGTGCCAGATCAGATCCCTCTATTGGCTAATACTTTACAAAGGTCATGTCGGTCCATGCAATGCATACAAGCCTGCTCCACAAGTTTTCACCCACATCAAAGCTTAACTCTATGTCCAAGAACATATCAACTCATACGACAAACAAAAACATAGCTTTCTATTTGACGGTTGTTGTTTAAAGGTTTTCAGCCCCGCGCCATCGCCATTCACCAACATGTTATTATGCTTACATCACTCTCCCCTAACCCTTTAACACACATATCAGCCAAAAATGGCTTCTGTAGCAGGGCTTCCACTAATTTCTAAACACAGGAAGTCCCCGAGTCGGGACTTCCTGGGTAATGCTAATGGGAGTCCAAGCAAGAAACATGGAAATCTAAAATGGTTCAAATACATGTAATTTGGTTTAAAACATTGGTTTTAGCGATGTCAGGGCCAAAAAGTCCAGGACTTCCATGGTATGCTTTTGGGGAGTCCAAACATGAACTTTTGGAGTATAGGATTCCCGGACTTCCACTAGTGTAGTCCTGTTCTGCAGTGGTCTTGACAAATGTCCATGGGTAGACCACGAGAGAACTATTTTTGAAAGTTTACCACTGGAATGACTGCCTCGATAACGAAGCCAGTCATTCCAGTGGTAAATTTTCAAAAAGTCTTCTCTTGGTCTGCAAATGAACATTTTCTATGAGAAAATTCAAATTTTCTTGAACAAATTCGAGGACTAAGCTACTTAATATTAATGTACTCACTCAATTTCAAACTGGTTTGGAGTGCAGATATCAGCAGACGGCACGATCAAATCTCGATAGATAGGTAACATATCTTCTGGAACATACTGTAATGCAAAGCAAACTCAGTTAAAAACCTCTCATATTAAATGTTTGAAGGAGTGATTTTAATGGAGCTAAATATGAAACCTTCTCAAGGAAGAAAACAGTTTCAATCAAATTCCTCTTGAGCAGAGTAAGGGAGGTATGCGATCTGTCAGTCAAGTATTTGCCATGATAATAAAAAAAATGACAAAATCAAAATGTTTACATTAGGCTCCACCACCATGGTCAGGAAGTGGGGTAGGGCGGGCACGGAGCAGAATGGCAAAGTTTGCAAAATTCAACTAAATCTGGTGTACGACTTACTCATATGAGCCCTCGGGTGGGGGTTGAGATGGGGTGGGTGGGTTTGGGCAGGGTGGGGGTGGGAGAAAAGGCAAAATTGGCGAAAGCATGTGATGGCATGCTTAGTTTAATTAACACCATAATTGTTGTTTCTTTTCTGAAACAGTATGCTTAACTTTGTAAGCACTCCAGATAATAAGAATATGATACAATTATGAGATATTTCACATACTGAAATGCAATCTTACCATTTTATCATTATCACCCATAACTGGATCACAAACTGAAATAAATATATAAAAAGATAAATAATAATAATAATAATAAATGTATGTGTATGCTACATGTACATACATGTATATACAAATAATATAAGTGATTAGTAATATGCACTTGATATTCAAAACAGTTAAGCAACATGAACTGTTAAGCCATTGGCTGGTCTCTTTAAATAAGTTACTCACCAGAAAAAGGTGTCCTTATTAGTGAAAAGATGGTAGAAGCTCATCTTTGAAACAACCAGCAATAAACGAGTATAGTATGAGCACAATATAGCACCGCCAAATTGTGAGTTATGATAAGATGATAGATCAATGAGAGGTAACGGTAATAAAACTAGATGATGTACACTCACACTATTTCAGAGATACATTTCTTGCTATGCCCTGCCCACATGTTTAAATCGATTTTAACAATTTGAACTCTGAATTTCCGGAATATCAATTTCAAGGTATATGTAACAATACAGGTAGGCTTTTGAATATTTTAAAGACAATGGCGGACTCCAGTTCATCACGAATGCTTAATTGATGACGGACTAAGTGTTGCTGTACGAATTGTATGTCTTCAACCATTTAATAAACATTCTGTTGACTATTTTGTCAAAACTAATTTGACTGGGCACTGCTGTTGCCATAGGCAACAACAACCCCCAGTCAAATTCATTTTGACAAAATAGTCAACAGCTTATCTGACAGTGTAGTGTATAATTTTCTAGAAATTGAGATTCACAAAGTACAGAATTGATCCAACACTGGCAAAGCATGGGCGGAGCTTAGCTAGAGATGGGTGGGGTATAGCTAAACTGGATTGAGGGACAGATCAGATCCCTCCATTTAACAGCTGCACACTAACAATGAGACAACACTAACAATGAGGCAACACCAGATCTGCCTATTCCCTATAAACTCAATCAGTAGTTTACAATGGGAAAACCATGATTTTCAGTAATTTCACCGTGTCAATCAGTAATGTTTTTTCAGTAATTCAGTAATGACATACAGCAATTATAAAAGCATGAATATGTACGAATTAATGAAAATTAAACTCTTTAATTGTCACGCACGCACGCATGCACACACACACACTTAAAATTTCTTTTGAAAATTTAACACTAATAAATTTTCAAAAATAGTCTTCTTAGGTAAGATTATTTTAGAAAATTTGTCACTGGAATAACTGGCTAAGTTAACATTTTACGGCGTTGAATCGTCCCACCACTCATCCACCCATCCACAAACAAATTAAACAAGTGGCCCAAGGGCCTATGGCGCTCACCTGGACCATTGGCATTTAAACCATTTGCATTTAAATAGACATGATGGATGATTTTCAGAAAATCCAAGATGGCCACAACAAAATTAACAAATCAAGACTCATTTAATATGTTAAAGCCTACTGTCATAGGGATCGTTCCACCCAAGTTTCGTTGAAATCGGGTTATTGATTGAAGGAGTACCATTTTTAAATGGTTCCGGAAAACTTTCAGAAAATCAGAGATTGCTGCCAAAACATTGACCTACATGCATCGAAATTCTGAATAGAATTTCTAGAAGCTACGACAATAGGATCCTTCCAGCCAAAATTAGTTGAAACTGCCCAAGCGATTAATGAGGATTAGCATTTTATATCAATTCCCATTTATTGGAAAATCCAAGATGGCCACCATCAAAATCAAACCGTCAAAATTCTGTATTCAAGTTCTGAAGCGTAGGGCCTAGGGTTCTTCAGCTGAGCTTGGTTGAAATCGGCCAAGCGGTTATGATGACGAGCAGCTTATTAACTGATTTCCCAAAATATTCAGAAAATCCAAAATGGCTGCCAGAATAATTGCCAAATCAAAATTCTATATGCAACTTCTAAAGCCTACCGCTCCTGGCTCGTTCTAGCGAGTCTGGTTGAAATCGACCAAGTAGTTCATGAGTAGATAATTTTCAGCCATTTTTCGGAAAATTCAAGATGGCCACCGCATAAATTGATCAATCAAAATTTGGTATACATGTTCTGAAGCATACTAGGCTAGGGTTCTTCCATCCAAGTGTGATTGAAATCGGCCCAGTGGTTATCGAGTAGGCGTGTCCAATATGGTCACCAGAAAAATTGACCAATCAAAATTCTGTACACAAGTTATGAAACCTACCAGCCTAGTATCATTCCAGCAAAGTCTGGTTAAAATTTCTCATGCAGTTAATGAGGAGTAGTGTTTTAAACGATGTTTGATTGAAATTGGCCCAGTGGTTATCGAGTAGGCTTTTAATGTGTTTCGCTTACCGTAATTGAAGCCTATGCTCTAATAGAAGCCCACTCCCTAACTTTGACATATGAGCTCCAATGAATTCTTAACAGTTTCAAAACAGCAAAATTCTGTATTAGAAGCCCAGCCCCTAACTCAGCAGATTGTATACGAAAATTATTTTTAAGAGCAAATTTGTAAGAATAGCGTGTATAATAATAACAATCGTGTCACAGGGTGTGTCTACTTCACACCGATAACTGCCCTGATACATTTCCGGCCCCTCTAGAAGTCTATACAGGCCTCGGATTTGTAAATCTCGACCACCTATTAGATTAATACTAATAGTAGGCCATGTATGGTCAGGATATAATGAAGTTTAGGCCAAAATAAAGTTTTGGTTTCCGGTAAACCGCCCGGGTGAACTTCTTGGCCTGTATGACCCGGCCGGCAACAAAAACACATTTTTTTTCCCACCCAATGTGTGATATTTTCGTGACACTTTTAGCTTGTTAAAATCGTTTTGTTACCAATTAAAAACCCCATTTTTAGCGCATATCTACGATGAGATACGAAAAGAGACCTACCTTCCTATCTATTTTACCTCAAAATCGGTAACATAGACGCTATATGTCGCTAAACCATTTCCCGTTTGCATAAAATTGAAATAAGATTTCCAATTTGTGTCGTAAATAAATAACTGTCTAGCTCACGTGATCATAATGCGCGTTTCCGTAAGGGCGAATTTAGGCTGTCACGTTGGTAGCTACTCGGTCAAGGTACTCGAGACTGTCCTCCTATTGGCGAAAGTACCTACCCGGGTAAAACTATTGATATTTTGGCACTACTCCAGCACGGGAGAGACGATCTAAACGTATCCCAACTGGCGCATATTACTCGTGATCGGAATTGATAGTAAGGTTTCAGTTTGTTTATAGGGCAGAATAATTGTACTAAGTACTTATAAACTTTCTAATTTAGTGTATTCCGTGATCCGACCTGTTTTTGTGTTTTAAACGGCGTTTGTAATTCCCAATCGGTAACAACCTATGATTCTACTACTGGTAGTAATATTTCATTGATAAATTTTCATTCCCTGATGGGCATTTCCTATCAGAACCAATCAGATTATTTGTGACACCACGTCATGGAAATACATCATTACAAATGTTATTGCGTTTGGAAAACTTCCTCTATACATACCGCTACTGCGTTTCTATTGGCCACTACGGTAATGTGCATGAAAACTACCCAATCACAAGCGAAGAACAATATATGCTCGGCTTAATGTGCAACACGCTGTTTACATTAGTTCTTCACGCCGGATACAGCGGGAGATATGAATTGCCGCCTGCAAAGTCAATGACGATGGAAACTAAAGATATTTCTCCAACTACAGTTTGCGTTACAATAACTGTGCAAAAACCACAATCGTCGCCGGTTAAAACTATATTAAATAAAATAACTAAATATCCTGCAGCAACAAGTTTTCTGGAATTTTTTCAAACATTGCTCTGTTAAGTATTGTGAATAAAAAGTTATGATTTATTGAGCGAATCTATGTATTATTTTAATTTAAACTATATCGTAAGTCCGAAAAGGAAAAAAATTTTTTTCCTCCCCTACTGACATTTATTCCTCCCACCCGGTTTGCAGGAAACAGAATTTTTTTTTTATGGATGGCCTTATTCCACTTTTGTAGTCAAAAAGCGCATAAAACAGTCCTGGCGCAATTAAAAACGTTCCTTATAAAAATATTGTAAGACCACATTTATATACCAAACAAGTAGTATTGCGCATCAATTTTGTAACACCGATCAACATTAAATGATCCAAAATGAATTATTACGAATGACAATATAGTCGGCTTCTTATGCTGGCGAGCCAGCGGCTCTTTTGCGATTGGAGGTGCCATGTTCTCGCGAGATATTATACGCTAACGGGAGTTTATCAAATGGGTACCCGTTATTCAGATCAGTATGATACTCAGTTCCTATCGCGCAAGATAATATATAGAAATTTCCGAGTTCCAAGTCCCCGATATTTATATCTGAGTACTCGCTCTAAAATAAACTCTTCAATTGGAGGCGAATCATGTGATTTGTATTTTTTCGCGATGCCATTTTATATCAAATTGTGTTGTTGTTTTTTATGTAATAAACGACCTTTATTAAAGGATACGCAATATTTAGGTGCTCAAATTAAATAATTTCACTTCCCCGGTGATGTTTTGAGGTATACAGTAAATATAGGTGTAGGCGGCGGGAATATTTATGGGAGGAAATGCGGTTTTTTTTGCGAATTTCCGTGGTATCAGTTTTAGAACATTTTTGGGAAAACTCTCTAATGTAAGCCCACCCCACGTTCTCAGATATGTTGGGTTGGAAACTGAACACCTCTTGTCCTAATAGAAGCCTAGACTTCAATTAAGCGAAATACGGTAAGTGATTTTTAGAAATTTTCATAAAATCCAAGATGGCCACCGGAAAAATTGACCAATCAAAATTCTGTATACAAGTATTGAGACATAGCAGCCTAGTATCCTCCCAGCTAAGCCTGGTTGAAATTGTCCAAGCAGTTACTGAGTAGCGTTTTAAACAATTTCCTGCAATTAATTTGGAAAATTCAAGATGGCCACTGGAAAAATGGACTTATCAAAATTCTGTACACAGTTTCTGACGTATACCATGCTAGGTTTCTTTCATCCAAGTTTGATTGAAATCGGCCCAGTGGTTATCGAGTAGGTTTTTAAGTGATTTCCACAAATTTTCAGAAAATCAAGATGGCCGCTGGAAAAATTGACCAATCAAAATTCTGTATACAAGTAATGAGACATACCAGCCTAGTATCCGCCCAGCTAAGCCTGCTTGAAATTGTCCAAGCAGTTAATGAGGAGCAGCATTTTAAACTATTTCCCGATGGGCGCCGAAAAAATTGACCAATCAAAATTCTGTATTCAAGTTCTGAAGCCACCCCCATATGGTTCTTTCAGCCAAATTAGGTTGAAATCCACCAAGCAGTTAATGAGGAGTAGCGTTTTTAAGCAAAGGTTGCCAGACGCTGGAGGGACGACGGACGGCATGCCATAAGCTCACTTGGCCATTCTGGCCAGGTGGGCTAAAAATTGGAATATCTTACTATGGCGTATCCGTAATGGTAGGCAGACCTGCAACACTAACAATGAGGCAACACTAACAATGAGGCAACACTAACAATGAGACACCACTAACAATGAGGCAACACTAACAATGACTAAGTAACATTAACTATCCAATACCATACCGTAAATCAGATCTGGATTGCATTGTCGGAGATCTTGTATAATCCTGTGCACTTTCTTAAGGAATGATACTGAACCGATATAACCTGCAGAAGATTTACAACCAAGCATTAACAGTATGCTGATACAACAACCATAGAAGACATCAATACACTAAGGCTTATATCGAGTGAAACAAAAACATTTTTGAAAAGTAAATTCACGGTCTTTTCAAGGATTTTTTCAAGGTACAGCTTACTTTATCTTATCTTCTAGCTGTCGGTTCCTCTCTTCATGACTGTTTCGCTTGGTCTGCCATAGCCGTGGAAGCTGGACAATGACAAATTCAAGGGTTTTTTAAGGATATTTTCAATTCTGGCTAAATTCAAGGACTTTCAAGCCCTTGAAAACACAATATCTTTTTTCAAGGCTTTTCAAGGTTGTGGGAACCCTGAAAAAATTTAGGTATGACCAGAGGCCACTATTAGTCCAGTAAAATGCAGACTGTTAAGCTAAGATGATTACCCTTTTGATTAACACTTATATCAGCCAAAACGACTTCTGCAGTGGTCTTCAGAAATATCCATTTGCAGAAGAGAGAACTAGTTTTGAAAACTTACCACTGGAATGACTGGCTTGAGAACCGAACCAGTCATTCAAGCGGTAAATTTAAAAAAAAGTTTTCTCTTGCTCTGTAAATGGACATTTTCTGAGAAAATTTAGATTTTCTTAAACAAATTCGAGGGTTAAAGTGTTAAGTGGCCAAAAATTAGCATAGATGAAAATCCAGTTATGATCGTAAGTTTTTTCACAATATAGGAAATAGATTACATGTACAATTTCTGGTAAATTTTTCATAAAATCTAAGATTTTCACCCAAAAAACTGATCAATCAAAATTCTGAATGGAATTTCTAGAGCCTACCACCAAAGAACCCATTAGTGAAATTTGGTTGAAATATGTCAAGCTGCTAAGGAGTAGCAATTTGACAATTTCTCATAAAATCTCAGATTTTCACCTAAAAAATTCATGAATCAAATTCTGAATGGATGTTCTGGAGCCTACAACCATAGGGTCTTTTCAGCCAAATTTGGTTAAAATCACTCAGAATGGTAAGGAGAAGAAACATTTTGACAATTTTCGGTACATTTTTCATAAAATCTAACATTTTCACCCAAAAAATTGATGAATCAAAATTCTGAATGGATGTTCTGCAGCCTACGGCGATTGGGGCCTTTCAGCCAAATTTGTTTGAAATCGCTCAGAACGGTAAGAAGAAGCAATTTGACAATTTCTGGTGCATTTTTCATAAAATCTATGATTTTCGCCCAAAAAATTGATGAATCAAGTTTCTGAATGGAATTTCTAGAGCCTATGACCATAGGGTCCTTTCAGCCAAATTTGGTTGAAATTGTTCAGAATGGTGTAAGGAGAAGCAATTTGATAATTTCCAGTACATTTTCATAAAATCTTAGAATTTCACACAAAAAATTGATGAACCAAAATTATGAATGGATGTTCTGGAGCCTACGACCATTGGGTACTTTCAGCCAGATTTGGTTGCAATTGGTAAAAAACCTTAGAAAGCAGCATCTTCCAACAAAATTATTGAAAAATTAGTTTTTTCTTTGATGATGATACAGTAACAGATAGAATATTGACATCAGAGTGCTAAGGGCTCAGTTATCGAGCCAGTCATTTCAGTGGTAAATTTTCAAAAATAGTCTTCTCTTGGTCTCTAAATGGGCATTTCCAAGACCACTGCAGGAGCCGTTTTTGATTGACTCAAGTGTTAAAGGGTTAATGACCATTTCTAATGACCTAATTTTTCTAATTACCCTCGATCCATTAGGGAAAGGAGGTATTGCATTCAGGTCAGTGTGTTCACAGAACTCGGTTTCTAAAAGAAGCAATCCAATTTGGCTCCAATTTTAACACAACGAAGATCTCACCAGGAAAGAGGAGGCCCCGGGCGACCTCTGGCTATGACTGGAGAAAAATAGAGGATCTGGATTGAATTAAATTCTGGATCTATAGATATCTCTGAAACATATTCTGATTTGGCTCAAATTTTAACACAATAAAGGGTGTGACCATGCACTAGGATTCCATACATTTTTAACCAAGTGGTTGTGATCTACACCAATTGTGAAATCTGGAAAATATGAAAAAACCTGATAGACAATGTGAAGAAAACGGAGGGCAAAGATCAATCCACAGTCTCTGATTTCTCTTGTTACATATAGATAAACTTCGCTGTACATGGTTACCTGTGAGTAGATGTGAGAAATGGAGAATATTGTTTAATTTGAGGCCACTATACAGCTCCTGTAGATCCTCCGAATCTAACACCTGACCTTTGAAATGTGCATACCCTTAAAAACATAAAGGACAAAACAGAAGATTAGCATATTTCATCCTGAAGTTACAGAAATGTGGTTATGAGAGAGTAACTGCCTTTAAACATGTCAGAAATTTCACAACAATTTGATGGGATGTTGCTATCTTGCGATATAATGGCATTTAGATTAATCAGTAGGCTTAACTTGCATTACTGTTGCTTTAGTAATAAAAAAAATTGACATTTTCGCCAAGTGAATATCCATTTGCAGGCCATGAGAAGACTATTTTGAAATTTTACCACTAGAATAACTGGCTCGATAACCAAGCAAGTCATTCCAATGGTAAATTTAAAAAAATACGTTTTCTCTTAGTGAGCAAATTGGCCCTTCTCACGACAACTGCAAATGTTGGTTTAACCATGATCTTCTCATACAAAAAACCCTCAAATTTAATTACATTCTGAGTTAATACACTCAATTGACCTTTTCAGTTTTAGCTATGCCTGCCCATCTCTAGTTAAGGTCGACCCACACCATGCTCATGTTGGGATCAATCTATCCATGAACTCCTGACTATCAATTTCCAGAAAACTATACAAGCAGTTGAATATGTTGAGAATAATTTGACTGGGTGCTGTTGCTGCCTATGGCAGCAACAGTGTGGTGCAAATTAGTTTCTAAATATTCAATGGCATGTTTATTAAATAGCAGACATAAAATTTGTACGTGTCAGACTATTAATCATTTAAGACTGACTAAATCCAGTCATTTATGCTGTAATTGATTGACGTCATCCTACACGTCACATAGTTAATTATGACATCATATGATGGATGGAGAAGCTGGAAAGGTCCATTACTTGAATCAATTGCAAACTAGAATGATCGGTCGATGACGCGTCATCGCAAATCCCCATGTTCACCGCTTTGAACTTTTGAGACACCCCACCCCCGGGGGTGGAGCCGAATGTAAATGTCATTTTGCACTACGCGATCATATGGGTAACTCACATACCAAATTTGGTTGAATTCCATCCAACAGTGTCAGAGGAGTTGCATTACAATCAATTTCATGACCTTCTGACCCCATCCCTGGGGGCGGGACCAAATGTAAATGTGCTTATCCACTCCACATTAATATGGGTAACTCACATAAAAAAAAAATTTGGTTGAATTTCGTCCAATGGTTTTGGAGGAAATGCATTACAATCAATTTCTGCAGGTTAAAATTTGACCCCCCCCCCCGGGGCAGAGCCATGTCTAAATGGCCTCTTGCACTCCGCATTCATAGGAGTAACTCAGATATCAAATTTGGTTTAGTTCCGTCTAACGATTTCAGAAGTTGCATTACAATCAATTTCATTACCTTTTGACCCCATTCCACACACCACCACCCCTCCCATCCCACCCCCTGTGGGCGGGGCCAAATGTATACTCATATACTCCACATTGATATGGGTAACTGACATACTAAATTTGTTTGAATTCCATTCAACAGTGTCAGAGGAGTGGCATTACAATCAATTTTTTTACCTTTTGACCCCCACCCCTCACCCACACCTGGGGGCGGGGCCAAATGTAAATGTGCTGATATACTCCACATTGATATGGGTAACTGACATACTAAATTTGTTTGAATTCCATCCAACAGTGTCAGAGGAGTGGCATTACGATCAATTTTTTTACCTTTTGACCCCCACCCCTCACCCACACCTGGGGGCGGGGCCAAATGTAAATGTGCTCATGTACTCCACATTGATATGGGTAATCCATAGACCAAATTTGGTTGAATTCTGTCCGACGGTTTCGGAGGAGATGCGTTACAATCAATTTCTGCAGGTTAAAATTTGACCTTTTGACCCCTCCTCACACCATGGAGGCGGAGCGAAATCTAGATGGCCACTTGCACTCCGCAATCATATGGGTACTGATTTGACCTTTTGACCCCCTGCCACGACCACATGGGGGTGGAGCCAAATCTAAATCTTGTCTTGCAAAGCGGAATCATATGGGTAACTCACATACCAAATTTGATTTAATTCCACCTAATGGTTTGGGAGGATTGAATTCTGATTTAGCGTGATGGACGGACAGACAGACAGACGCGATTACAATATCCCCGATGCTTTTTTAAAACATGGGGATAATAAAGATGAATTTTGCAAATTTTTTGTGTCAAAATACAAACTGATAATTCTGATAATAAGCTATATCTACGAGTTTATCCATCTACACATATTATATTCACCCCACTAGCAAGAATCAGGCCAGAGCTGATCAATAGTTTCAGTGATACTAAGCGACTGAGCGTATTTATCGTAAGGTGAGTGATTTTCCGGAATTGGTGCTACGGCGTGTACACACATACATACATACGTACATATGTATGTATGTACTTACATACATATATACACACTCCCTCTGAGGAAAGAAGACAACCAAAGCTCCATCAAAATCCAGGCTGTCGACCAGAATGGGCAGCGGGTTTCGGCGCTTAGCACATTAGCTTCTGATCCATCCTATCCAAGCTATTGACTCATACTATTAGAATATTATTAACCCTTTAATTGTCATACCTGCAAACTCTGGCCTATGCAATCAATGGAATGTACATTCACATTTGCAAGCCAAGACAAAAAAATGTATCACTGGGATCCCTGGCTCAATTTGTTTGGGTCAGTTTTCTTGACCAATCTGGCCCATTAACACTTTCACCGATGACAGGGTTTTTCAAAAGGGTCCTTTTGAGGGTATGGACCTCCAAAATGCAATTTGGGACCCCCACAGGTTGCGGCAGTGCGTCCCATGGGTACCTTGAAAATCATGTATGATTGTTAAATACTAATTAGGTTTACATGGTTTTGCGCAAACCTAGACACACAAAATCTAGCATTGAACACCATAATTCATAGCCGTGAGCCAATTGTACTCTCAAATTTTAGCATGGATGAGAAAAACTGCACGAGAACCCAAAATTTCAGTTTGGGAGCCTCAGATTTCAGGTTGTGACCCCTTGATTTCTGTGTGAGGTCCCTGGGACCTGCATAGTGTAGATGCCATGAGAAACAGTGGCCGATGAATTCCCATATCTCATTTTCAAGGAAACCATACAAGAGAACTGTTGAATATTTTATAATTAATTTGACTGGAAGCCATTGCAAAATATTCAACGGAATAAGCTTTATATAGTAAAGAATCTACTTTTTCAGGGATTTTTCGATGACAGGGTTAAAAGATTAAATACATGTCATGCTTAGTAGCTTGGTTCTGACACATGAAGATTTTGAGTATGAAGTCGGTTGAAGTGACATCACGGTCGGTGAAATACCACAACGCATGCTTGATTGTAGGGTTGCACGATTTTTCGATTATTCGATTAATCGCGATTATATAATTCAAATGATCGCGGACGATTATAAAATGAAATAATCGTGTAATCACCATGTTGAAATTTTTGTCAAGACGCTTACGCTTGTGAAACTCTGCTCGCGTTACCAATCATGGAAACAAACATCCGGCTATCAGCCGAATGTGTGAATGATTAAATAAACTAAATAAATAACCGATTTGTTTGTATTGACTCATGATTAGTTTTAGATGAATAAGGATTGTTCACTTGGTCGCTATTTGTCACTGTTGTTGTAATCACACACGCTTATCCCGCGTTCCCCATTCTCTGAATAGTTATGCGCTAACGGTTTTCCCAAAAAAGTTCTAAAACTGATACCACGGAAATTCAACGCATTTTCTCCCATAAAAATTCTCACCGCCTATGCCTATGTTTAATGTATACCTCAAAACATCACTGGGGAAGTGAAATTATTTGATTTGAGCGCCTAAATATTGCGTATCCTTTAATAAAGGTTGTTTATTACATCAAAATTAATCCACAATTTGATATAAAATGGCATCGCAAAAAAATACAAATCACGTGATTCGACTCCAATTGAAGAGTATATTTTAGAGCAAGTACTCGGATATAAATATTCTGGAATCGGGGAATCGGAACTCGGGAATTTCTATATATTATCACTGCGCGATAGGAACTGAGTATTATACTGATCTGAATAACGGGTACCCATTTGATAAACTCCCGTTAGCGTATAATATCTCGCGAGAACACGCCGCCTCCCATCGCAAAAGAGACGCTTGCTCGCCAACTTAAGAAGCCGGCTATATTGTCTTTTGTAATAATTCAATTTGGATCATTTAATGTTGATCGGCGTCACAAAATTAATGCGCATTTTCTCCCGTACTTGTTTGGTACATAAATTTGGTCTTAAAATATATTTATAAGGAAGGTATTTAATCACGCCAAGACTGGTTTAAGCGCATTTTGACGACAAAAGTGCGGAATAAACTTTATTATATCTTGAACATACGTGGCCTACTATTAGTATTAATCTAATAGGTGGTCGAGATTCACAAATCCGAGGCCTGTATTGACTTCTAGAGGGGCCGGAAATGTATCATGGCAGAGATCGGTCTGAAGTAGACACACCCTGTGACATGATTGTTATTATTATACACGCTATTCTTAGTTGCTCTTAAAAAAATTTTTCCTATACAATCTGCTGAGTTAGGGGGGGGGGGGGGGTTTATAATACAGAGTTTTGCCGTTTTGAAACTGCTAAGAAATCATTGGAGCTCATATGTCAAAGTTAGGGGGTGGGCTTCTATTAGAGCATAGACTACAATTAAGCGAAATACGGTAACTTCCGTTTTCCGTCTAGAAAAATCTTGATACATTCCTTTGTTTGCAATCAGCAACTGGCGTATTCTGTCCATGTATGTATCCCATGTGCCTAACCCATAATCTTACAATCTGCAGTAGCATAATAACGTCCTCTAAGCAGGATTGACATAGTTAATATAGTTCATGATTAATCGTGTGATCGCGATTATTATTATTTTTTAATGATCGCGATTATGAAAAGTGAATAATCGTGCAACCCTACTTGATTGACACATGTATTTATGAATACTGTAGTCAGTTTTCATTAGTCAATTCCTCGACCCTTGACCTGATCTCATACTTAGTGAGTTGATTCTGACAAGTGAAAATTTTTAGTGTGAAGTCGGTTGAAGTGACGTCATGGTCAGTGGAATACCACACCGCATGCTTCACTGAGAAAGCATATCTATGAATAGTCCGCTTTCATTGGTCAATTCCTCGACCCTTTACCTGATGTCATGCTTAGTGGCTTAATTCTGACAAGTGACAATTTTAAGTGTGAAGTCGGTTGAAGTGACATCAGCAGAATACTTCAATGCATGCTTGATTGAGAAAACAGATCTATGAATAGTCAGCTTTCATTGGTCAATCCCTCGACCCTTGACGTGATCATTGACGCAGGCATCCTAGTGCTGTTAAATGTCTTAACCCGTTAAGCCTTAAATTTGTTGAAAATTTCAATTGTCTCATAGAAAATGTCCATTTGCAGACCAAGAGGCTATTTTTGAAAATTTAACACCAGAATGACTGGTTAGGCTATTGATCCAGTCATTCCAGTGGTAAATTTTCAAAAATAGTCTTCTCTTGGCCTGCAAATGGACATTTCTCAAGACCACTGCCAAACCTGTTTTAGGCTGATATAAGTGTTAACCCTTACCACTCTGGTGTCAAAATTTTAAATTTTCAAATTAAATTAAAAGATAAACTGGTGTTCATTTTTCAACAAATTTGGTGGGAGATGGTGCTGTCGTAGACAGCAACATCTTCCACCAAAATTGTTGAAAAATGTACACCAGTTTCTTTGATATTGACACAGTAAAATATAGAATATTGACATCAGAGTGGTAAGGGTTAGAGGGTTAATTGACAGCAATAGCATTCATTTATTTATTACTGTAATGCACGTGATCTCAATATTGATCAATATTTATTCTACATTTGAATTTAACATGAAATGGATGCATTCAGTTTTAGTTATGCCCCGCCCATCATTATAGCTAAGCTCTGTCCACGCCTTGTCTGTGTTGGGTTCGATCGAAACCCGACTCCTTGAATCTCAATTTCCAGAAAACTATATGGGTAAGCATAATAAGGAAAAATTAGTTACCTCTCCGGGATGTAGAAATTGTTTGAGTGTAGCTTTCGTGACCATCTCGGTCACTTCTTCAGCACTAACTGACGGTCGCTGGCAACGTCACTCTGGTCAGATCTTGTGGAGTCACGTGTCAGCATGGACTGGTAGACTGCTGGTATACGTTAGCTTTCGTCTCTGTTCATGGTTGGTTGATGCTTGTAGATTTCTATGGCCTATTTAACCTTCCATTTGAATAAGTTGGTCTCAGTGTTGATGACCGAGGCACTGCTGGGGATGACGTGGCCAGTGGATTCTGTATGTTCTGCCACAGCTGAGTTGGAATTGATTTTAAGATGTTCTTTGACTCTGGTGCTGAGAGGCCTTTTGGTTTCGCCTACATTGTATGTATGTATGCCCCCTCACATTGGTCACATTCGATCTTGTAGATGACTCCAGAGCGTTCATATGTGGTCAGTTTATCTTTGGGTCTTACTAGTTATGATCTTAAGGTGTTGACGGGCTTGTTGTAGGTTTTGATGTGGTGTTCTCTGAAGAGTCTGCCACAGTGTTCTGATAGGCCTTGGATGTACGGAAGTCCCACTAGAAATCTACAAGCATCAACCAACCATGAACAGAGACGAGGGCTACCATATACCAGCAGTCTACCAGTCCATGCTGTCACGTGACTCCACGAGATCTGACCAGAGTGACATTGCCAGCGACTGTCAGTAGTGCTGAAGAAGTGACCGAGATGATCACGAATGCTACACTCAAACAATTTCTATATCCCGGATAGGTAACTAATTTTTCCTTATTATGAATCATCCTGGGATCGGGATCAACTTTTTCGGAAATATATAGGTACGGTTTTGAATATATTGAAACTCATTTGACTGGGTGCTGCAGCAATAGCGCCCAGTCAAATTAGTTTCAAAATATTCAACAGAATGTTTATTAAATAGTAAAGCCATACAATTCGTACAACTTGACAGTCTATTAAGCATGATTTATGACAGACTTAGCTATGTCATTCATGATGTATCTGATTGACGTCAGCCTAGCTATGCATAATTGATTATGATGTCATATGGTTGAGTGACACATTGGATTGATCTATTACTTCTACCTGTATGGTTCGAAAACTGGACAGAGTTGATAGTGCTCACATCAAAGCCAAGTGTCTAAAAACAAGAACAAACAGTTACATGTAACTTAATATAATTTGTACAATTTGAAAACAAGAATGACAATCAGAGATTGCTAAAGCATGCCACCCCCACCCCCAACCATTCCACCAAGCTCAGCCTCCTACCAAAAACTGGTAAAGAGCCCTTCAATAGAACTCAAGTTATTATCTGGAAATTAATATGTCATTAATTGGGTTATGGTGACCTTGATTGTTGAGCTTTTGACCTCAAAATCGACAGAGTTCTTAGAACCACCAAGGACAAGCTCTCACCCAAGATTGGCAAAGATCCCTTCAATAGAACTCGAGTTATCACCCGGAAATGCAATATTACATCATTAATTACGTCATTGTGTCCTTGATCTTTGACAGTTTGACCCCAAAATCGATAGGGTTCTTCGGACCACCAAGGACAAGCTCCCACACAAGATTGATAACGATCCTTTGAATAGAACTTGAGTTAGCATCCAAAATTGCAATATTACGTCATTAATTAGGTCACTGTCACCTTGACCGTTTGACCCCAAAATCGATAGGCTTCTTCGGACCATGAAGGACAAGCTCCCACGCAAGATTGGTAATGAGTCCTTAATAGAACTCAAGTTATCATATGGAAATACAACACGTCATTAATTAGGTCACCGTGACCTTGGTCTTTGACCGTTTGACCACAAAATCGATAGGGACCAGATTTCTAATAGAATTCATGTTCTCATCTGGAAACACAATATTACGTCTTTACTTAGGTCACAGTGACTTTGACCGTTGATCCCAAAATCAATAGTGTTCTTTGGACCAGCAAGGACAAGCTCCCACGCAAGATCGGTAACAATCCCTTTAATAGAACTCGAGTTATCATCCGGAAACACAATATTACATCATTAATTAGGTCACCCTGACCTTTGACCATTTGACCTCAAAATCAATAAGGTTATCCGGGCACCCAAAACCAACCTCCAAAGCAAGTTATCCCACCGGATGGACAGCCAAAGCAAATGCTGATAGGAAATTGACACAGCATGTTGTGTTCATGCTTATTTATGTATGCTAGTAAGTACTGCACTAATGACATTCATCCATAAAGGGAATATTATTAGAATTAAGTGTTGATCTTGAACTTTGAGCTTTTGACACCAATAAATTAATAGGGTTCTTCGGACACACAGGTCTAGGTTGGTAAAGATCCATTCCGTAGACCGTTAGCTATGATCTGGAAACGCAATCCGATTTCCTTAATTTGGTAACTGTAACTTTTTGACAACAGAATTCATAGGATTATTCGGACCACCAATGATCAAAAACAGATCAGTTTGATGAAGATATATATCTTCTGTAGAACTTGAATTATCATCAAGAAACACAATCAAATTTCTCTACCTCAACGTTGGTACCCAAAAAGCATTCAATGGATATCTGTAAGCAGACTGGTTGAAACACATTAGCTCCTGATCTCTAAACTAACAATATCCCGTGCCAGGATTCCCATCAAGGAAGAAGGAACCCGACAGTGATATGGCTATAAATGTCCGGGAAACTGAGAGCCTCATACCTGTGCTGTGTTTCTAATAACTCTTTTCATTTAAGTGCTTTATTTATTTAAGTACTAGAACGAGTAACCAGTATACCTATTTCTGTTTCTGAATAATTTTGGTATTTCCTTATAATTTACTTGTCAATACAGTAGCATTTAAAGTGTGCATGGCATGACTGGTATAACTTGGGGGGGGGGGGGGTGGTCTTTGTATAGAGCACACATGCATCAATATTTAATAAAATACACACTCATTCGCTTGAAATTTTCTCTGTTAATAAAAAAACCCCAACTTTTGTTCAATATCTGACAGCATGCCACCAACGCGGTGATTGATTCCCAACTCAAAATTTATCACCTGTATCTATATGTAATCACCCTAATTTATTTTCTCAGCCGGTTCTTATAAGACATTTATCTCCATTTCACCATAATTTCAATGAAAACTAGATTGATCGGCCGATGACGCATCATCGTAAATTCCCACATTCACCGCTTTGAAGCCTTGACCACAACCCACAACCCTGGGGGCGTAGCCAAATGTAAATGCTGTTTTGCACTCCACAATCATATGGGTAATTCACATACCAAATTTGTTTGAATTTCGTCCAACAGTGTCAGAGAAGTTGTATTACAATCAATTTCATGATCTTTTGACCCCATCCCCCACCCTGTGGGGGCAGGGCCAAATGTAAATGTGCTCATCCACTCCACATTGATATGGGTAACTCACATACTAATGTCTTCGGAGGAGTTGCATTACAATGAATTTCTTGACACTTGGACTGCAACCCCACCCACCTCTGGGTGTGGGCCAAATCTAAATGTGCTCATGCACTCCACATTGATATGGGTAACTTACACACCAAATTTGGCAGAATTCCGTCAAAAAGTTTTGGAAGAGTTGTAGTACAATACATTTTTTTACCTTTTGACCACAATCCACAACCACCCCTGGGGACGGGGCCAAATCAGGGCTGGGGTAACTGTAACTTGTAACTGACTGTAACTTAGTTAAATTTTTCATGTAACTGAAGTAACTTGTAACTGAAGAATTTTTTCAGTTACAGTAACTGAAATGTAACCAGTTACATTGCAAAAGTAACTGAAATTTCAGTTAGTTTTCAGATACAATTCAAACTTTTTACTAGATTTATTACAATTTTCTCAATTTGCAGCATAGCTACTCTTATACATGTGCCACTCCAATATCACAATTTCAATGTAATCATTCAGGTATGCTGTTGAATATATTGAAGCTAATTTTCCTGGAAGATGTTGATGCCATGGGCAGCAAGTTTATTTCCAGGTATTAGTGGTATTTATTTTTTAAACTTACCATTGGAATAATTGGCTTGAGTATTAGGACAGTCATTCCAGTGGTAAATTTTCAAATATTAATCCTGTAGCCTGCAAAATAGATTTGCTAGGTCAAAGGTTTGATCTTTTTTACCATTAAAAGGTTATTATATTATCTGCATGTGATATTTACTACATGCTATTATTCTCAAAATAAGCTTATTAGCAATGATAATCTGACTGAATGGTATTGCTACATCAGGCAGCAACAACTTTGCATAGAAACAGGTTGTTTACTAAATCATTAGAGAATTAAGCTACCTTTTACAGCTCAAATTTGTTAAAAGAAAATTTTAGTTTTCTCAGTAAATGTAGACCACGCGATTATTTTAGAAAATTTAACACTGGAATGGCTGGTTTGGTTATTGAGCCAGTCATTCCAGTGGTAAATTTTCGAAAGTAATCTTATATTTGTCAACACCGCTGCAAAAGTTGTTTTGTCCTGCTTTAGTGTTAAATGGTTAAAAGGATTAAAAACCAAATGTTGAATTGTAAAGAAAGTTAAAACCTGAAGCAGTAGGTGTTAACAGCATGTCCTGTTCCTTTCTTTATATACTATTGATTAGGCCAGCTTAGGACATCATTGCTCAGCAATTATACTTAAGCTAAGGTCAATTCACTTAAGTGTGGTGATAAAGATCAAAGGACAATGCCATTGATAAAAGTCAAACCATAACCCATTTTGGTATAGCAGACAAATTTATAAACGCTGTGGAGTGAAATTATTTTACTGGAAAACTGTTGCATATTTTGAATCTAATTTAACCTGAAAAAAGCTGTTTCTGCCATATGAAGCAACAGCTTTTGAAAGTAAAATAGTCTAAAGTGCTCAGCAGAAATATTTAAATTGCTACTTTAAATTACGCATACAATAAAACTGATGGAGATTTTGAAGCTAATTTCACTGGAAACTGTTATATTGGTCCATGGTAGATGGTGGATTAGCTTACTGTAGAAAGTCCATGCTCTAAGGAAACAGGTTGAACATTTTGAAATTAATTTCACTGAAAAATCTTGATACCTATGACAGCAATGTGTTCAGTCAAATTAGTTTCGAAACATTCAACCAAATATTTCTTTCAATAAAATTAATGTTTGTTATTTGGCTTGCATGGTTGAAAGGGTTAAAGGAAGAAATATGTATGCACATTTTTACAATGAAAGCATCTTATTATTTTGGAAACAAGTTGAATGAAATTTGTTATTGCATATGGCAGCAATAAAATTCTGTCAAATTAAGAGAACAATTTTCAGCAGGTTTTATATTTTACATCGGAAATGAATTCGTTTCGTCAGTATATTATATCAGTGGTTACAGTGATATTTTTGTTTCTACTATATATCTCAAATTGCTTGACTACATTACATTTTGTATGATGACTTTCATGTCCACATAGTTCTTCAGAGTAATTATCAGACAAAGTAACTAATGTAACTGAAATGTAACTTTAGTTACATTATGCAAAGTAACTGAAATGTAACTAGTTACATTGCTCAACAAATGTAACTGACATAGTGCAATGTAACTGTAACTAGGAACATTTAAATGTAACTGACCCCAGCCTGGGCCAAATGTAAATGTGCTTATATACTCCACATTGATATGGGTAACTCACATACCAAATTTGGTTGAACTGTCCAAGAGTTTTGGAGATGCGTTACAATCAACTTCCGCTGGTAAAAATTTGACCTTTAGACCCACCCCACCCCCTGGGGGCGGAGCCAAATGTAAATGGGCTCTTGCTCTCAGCAATCATATGGGTAACTCCAATATCAAATTTGCCTGAGTTCCATCTAATGGTTTCAGAGGAGTGCGGTTACAAGTGATTTGGCCGTTTGATTCCTGCAAGGGGGGGGGGGAGGTGTGTGGGTGGAGGGGGCGAAGCCAAATGCAAATATCGTCCTGTAAAGCGGAATCATATGGGTAACCAATCAAATTACTGTGAAGAAAGTTTAGCCAAGATTATATAAAAATTGGTCCAGTGGTTGTGTTTTTCTCAGAAATTTGCAGAAAATATAAGATGTCTGCCAAAAACGTTATATTTTGATTGATTCATTGCGGACATGGTTTTTTTTCACATGTCAATCTTCCATGGACAAATTTTAATGGCATTTCGGCCCTAATCATATTAGCAAAGTTCCGGACCGATCCGTTCAGTGGTTTTGTAGAAGTCGTTTTTGTAAAAACTAGGTCATTCAAGATGGCCACCGAACCATTTGGCAAATTAAGTTCCCTTGATCAAACTTGGTTCAGCTCTAGCCCTGTCGGCATCGATTCCCCAAGCAGTTAGATTTTTAGACATTTCTAAAAGTTGGACAAAATCCAAGATGGCCGCGGGCCAAATTGGCCGATCATCTTCCTTTGAACAAATTTGTATCCCTATTCCCTAAGGATGCCTCCTGTCAAATATATTTGAAATTGTCCCAGTGGTTCGCGAGAATACATTTTAAATTTCCCATTGCTTTAGTATCCAAGATGGCCGCTAAACCGTTTATCTGACAGTCTTGGAAATGGCAAATTTGAAATCATAATTTGGTCAATCATGTTCCCTTGCACAAACTTCGTTCAGCTCTTGCCCTAAATCATATTTCATGAGTTCTGAATTGCTCCCTCAAATGGTTTCGGATAAGATTTTTAAAGACATTTCTAAAAATCAGCTGAAATACAAGATGGCCACCGGCCAAATTGGCCGATCGACTTCGTTTGAACAAATTTGAATCTCTATACCCTAAGGATGCTTTCTGCCAAATATAATTGAAATATGTTCTGTAGTTCTCGACAAGACATTTAAAATTTCCCATTGCTTTAGTATGGGAGTTTTTGGTGGGAAAATGATCCAAGATGGCCACCAAACCAGTTATCCAACAGTTTCAATAATTGCAAATTTGAGATCAGAATACCCAAAAACATATATAAAACCAATTTCGGCCTCAAAATCGATCAAATAAAAAAAATCCAATATGGCCACCAAAAATTCTATATTTTGATTGGCCCACGGCGACCATGTTTTTGACGATCAACTTCTCTTGAACAAACCTTAATGGCACTTAGTCCCTAATCATATCTGGCCAAATTTCGGCCTAATCCTTTCAGCAGTTTTGGAGAAGTCATTTTCGCTAAAACTAAGTCAACCAAGATGGCCGCCGAACCATTCGACCAATCAAGTTCCCTTGAACACACCTGCTTCAGCTCTAGATCATATTTCACGAGGTTTGCTTCAATCTCTCAAGCGGTTTCGGAGATTTTTAAAGACGTTTCTAAAAATCGGCCAAAATCCAAGATGGCCCCGACCAAATTGGCCAATCGGCTTCATTTGAACAAACCTGGATCCCTATGCCCTAAGGATGCTTTCTGCCAAATATAATCGGCCCAACAGTTCCTGAGAAGAAGTTACTTAAAGCGACAGATGACGGACGGACACACAAGGGATGGCCGCCATGACATAAGCTCACTTGGCCTTTCGGCCAGGTGAACTAATAATGTTGATATATGGGAATTTAGGAAGCCACAAATGTGACCCTTCAATCGCAACATCTGTTCAATACTAATCACAACATGCAACCCCATAATTTATTAGAAATTACACAGCGCTTTGACGGATTAGTTGTCCGAGTCACTGTTCTAAAGCTGAAATAAGAACAGCTGATTATTTTGAAAATAATTCGATTGAAAGATTCGGATGTCTGTGAAAACAACATTTCATCAAATTATTTTCAAAATAATCCGTTTAAATTGGACTATTTATTTAGTAAGATGTAATAACTAAGCAAGAAAGATCTGGTCTAGACACATAATTTTGGGTGAAATGTGCTATATTTGTGCCTTCGCGGTAGACCTCTATGATCACACCGATGTCAAAGCAGGGACACGTTTAAACTGGCCTTGGGTGCTAGGGATGGAATAAAAGGTAAAATCCTTCTAAAAGCTAGAAAGTGTCAATACAATTACATGTCCGTTCCGTAACTGGCCATATCCTACAGTACATAGCTGTCTTAATCAATCAGACAGGCAGATTTACATGTACTGGAAACGTAGATCTAGGCCGTGTTCAGCTAGCGAACTTCGACAAATCTAGCTGATTATTTGCCAGCTGAAAATAGTGCATTTGACTGTACAATAGTTGCCTATAATTAACTATAATTGGCTAGTCGAACTAAAGTTAGACCCAGTTCTGTCTTGGCCAATCAAATTTGAGTTTTGGGATTTCCCTTTTGCAAATGGTGAATGTTTGTTTTACAACAGAATTAGAAAATACGAAGTTTATGCTTGGTTTATATTTCACACTGGACTTTGAGATCAATTTAATCTATGATACTAGCTTAGGCTTGCACGATTTTGCGATTTAATCCAATTTTTTTTTCAAAATCGCGATTTTCTACGATGTAATTGAAAAACATCGAAAAATCGTGAAAAAATTGAGCAGACTAAGATTTTAAAACTCATCATTCAGCAGTAAGAGAATACAGTTATAATCCATTCGCGCATGCATCCATTGTGTTTTTTTCTTAATCGCTTCACGCATATCTTCACTAAGTCCTAATCAAAACACAAAACTCTATGGTAAACCAGCTAACAATAGCGAGGTAACACCTTTGTCATTGAGAAAACCAGCTAGTTCCTCTGTCGAATCACCATATAATTTTCTTTCTTTTGCTACAGACCCTGAGTCTGTCGTGAAATACCAAGTGTATACTTAGTTGCAGTGTTAGGCAATAATCACTGAACATAATTCTTTTTGATTCTTTTAGCAATTTCAGGCCGTGTACTAATTTTTCCTTTGTGATTCGGTTGTCATGCCTAATTCAAGAAAATAACGCAACAGCATTCCAGATTGTTGTATTTTGAACTGTGCGCTCTGTTGATTACTCTTAAATGTAAATCGTACATTCTGAAAGCAACTATAAACTGCACTATAGGACGAGTTTACACCGTTACTATCGTAGCTACTCAAAGCTACCGTCCTATGTATATGGATTGTGCAGTATCTCCCCGGGTACTAATAGTAGTGTCTTCGTGCTACTCGGGTAATGACTTAAACAGACTACAAAGGGAGGATATAAGCGGAAGCGGGATTCATATTTTTACGCGACGACATTTTATGTCAAATTTTGATGAAATAAACAATGTTTATTAAACTATACACAATATTTAGCCTAAGCAGCAACAACTTTCAATCAAATACATTTCAAATATTTTTAAGAGCATAGATGTCAGAGCACATAATACATATCTTAAACATTTCTGCAGTATTGGAAAGGTTAATCTGTTAATTGGAATTTAATATCTAGTTTGGCAATAAAATCTGACATGGTGATAAATCAATGGATGGTGGGAACAAACCATTATTTGTCCTATGAAAGTGAGACTGCAAATATTTAAGGAGTGATAACTCTGGCATCTGACGTCTTATCAGTTTCATTTTCACAACACAGATATTAGATGCCGTCATTAACATTGTGACCAAGTTTGGTGTCAATCCGTCAAGAAATAACAAAATGAGCCGCCATTGTTGGTGACGGACATACTGAAGACGGATGTGGTTATCGCTGTACGACAGCTGACTGACAAGTAAGCAGAGTTAAGAAAACCAATTTCGGCTTCAAAATCCATCAAATAAAAAAATTGAATATGGCAACCAAACACGCTAAAATTTGATTGGTCCACGGCGGCCAGGTTTTTTACCTATCAACTTCCCATGAACAAACTTTAATGGCCCTTAGTCCATAATCATCCCCAAAATTTCAGCCCGATCCGTTCAGCGGTTCTGCAGAATAAGTCGTTTTCACGAAAACTAGGTCATCCAAGATGGCCGCCGAACCATTTGGCCAATCAAGTGCCTTCGAACAAACTTGGTTCAGCTCTTGCCCTATATGATATTTCATGAGTTTTGAATCAATCCACCAAGCGGTTTCAGAGAACAAGATTTTTAAAGCCATTTCCTAAAATCGGCCAAAATCCAAGATGGCCACCGGCCAATCGGCTTTGTTTGAACAAACTTGGATCCCTATGCCCTAAGGATACTTCCTGCCAAATATAATTGAAATCGGCCCAGTGATTATTGAGAAGAAGCCGTTTAAAGGAAAAGGTTGATGGACGGACGGATGGCGGACGGTCGCCATGGCATAAGCTCACTTGGCCATTCTGGCTAATAACTAAACGTGGATTCATCCATTGTGATATAAGTACTGTAATATTTCTCAAGTAAATTTGTCAAAAAACAGATTGAGTTTTTGTTTTATGTCCATTCATTCGTTCCATTTCCAAGCCAAGAAGAATATTTTGCAAAATTTACACCTGAAATTACAAGCTCGATAACTGAGCCAGTCATTCAGGGTTAAGTCTCCAAAAACAATACCTCCTCAGGCCTCTCCACGAGAATTTTACAGGGTAGCAATCAGTTGCTCTCCTGGATTTCAGTTGAGGCGAGTGAGGCGAGCAACCTTATTGCTCACCTAAACCTGAGCAAGGCGAGCAAAGTTTCAAGAAGTTAATTTAGAGTATATATGTACACACATCATCATGATCACGCATTATGATACATGCAATTGCATGCACACACGCGCGCATGCACGCACACACACACCTACCTGAACTATAGAATATGTCAAATAAATTTCTTTTAAACTGATTCCACCTTGTGTTTGTTTTCAGTTGGGTTAGGGTTAATCTCAAATTCTAGATAAAATTAAATGAATGTATATTTTCCTTATCAAGAATTATTTTCATCATTTATTCTGTATTCTTATTTCTACATTTGATTCATGCTATAATCTGATCAGCACTTCCACAAAGCATTAATTCAGGCTTTTTTTAAGCTAATCAAATTATTAACTGGATCAAATGTCAAAATAAGTATACTGAATAAATAAGATTGAGTCTGATTCATTGGATAGTTGAAATGGGTGAATAGAGCGATAAATGACCGTCACCCTAAATGTCAGTTGGTTATTCAACTATCATGACAAGAAGAAATTTTGAGATAAGCATGGTCTCTACTGACAGGAATATTACTTCCATCAGAACTAAACTAAGAGAATCACAAACAGGTAAGTTTTTACTAATTGCTTCCAAATACAATTGTTTCTCTTGACAAGTTGGAATGTTGCAACCAAAGGTAAGTCAGCTTCTTTACTACAGTTGGTGGAAACAATAGTAAATACTGGTATTAACTATTTATTTTATTTTGTATTCAATTAGGATGGTGAGTTAAAAAAACCTATGTTGAGGAGAGCTATTGCTAACAATAACATGCTAAAAAGCAACAGTTCTCAGCAACACTTCAGAATGAGAATCTGTGTGGACATGATTAAATGACCTAATGCAGACCAAATAATGGAAGTTCTGGTTGACAATTCTACAGTACACTTGACAGGCTTGACTGTTGTGACAGGTTTATCGAATAAATAAACAAAATAATGAACACATGTATGCCAACCATTTAGAGTAGTTTTAATTGTTATCTTTCGGTAACGTTGGTACAATGCCTGAATAAAATCTCCGAACCAAGTGTAATACGTCAACTGACAATGAATTATAACTAGAAAATGTTAACAAAGTAGCGTTCAGGTCCAAATATTCTTGTTTCATTTCAATTTCAACGGCATTATTACAATCAGGGTTTGTATTCGCTTTGCAATGCTAAATTCCATGACTTTCCAGATCCTAGGACTTTCCATAACCAAAATTACAAAATTCCATGACCTAGAGGGTAGAGGGTAAGAGCAGAGCAAATATTTCCATTCCTGACAATGTTTTAACCTTTTGAACATCAAAAAGATGAAAAGTTAATTCCATTTTTAATATGTACAGGGTTCATACACCTTTAGCAGCATTAAATTCCATACTTTTTCCAGACTCAATTTCAAATTTTCCAGACCTCATTTTGGGACTTTCAATCAGACAAAAAACAAACACAGTTACTAAGTTCATCATATTATCATATATAAACTTTATTAAACTTTATAAAACAAGAATATCAAAACACAGCGTCCGCACTTTTGCCTGTGGAACTGAAGCAACCGCAGTAGTGTAAGACCCGAGGACAATAACAAACTGCACATATAAATAATTGTCACAAGAATATCAAAGCACAGCGCGCGCACACACAGATATGAATTTCATCACAGCAGCAAATTTTTTGTTGAATATTTTGAAAATAATTTGACTGGAAACTGTTGCTGCTTTAAGCAGCAAGTTTCCAGTCAAATAATTTTCAAAATATTCAACAGCTATCCTATCAAAACACTATTACAGGGTTCCCACACCTTGGCGAGAATATTTTTCCATACTTTTCCAGATCAAATTAAGATTTTTCCATAGCCATTTAAAGACATTTTAATAGTGGACATTTGGGGAAAAAAAAAATTATTTTTAACATTTGAGGCTTTTAATTGATTCTATTTTGTACATCATATCACAGTTAAACATGAGAAAACAATGCATGAGTAAATTTCATAATTAAACTAGTAAAATATCACGTATATAGCACACACACATACACGCGCGCGCGCACGCACGCACACACACTATGGGTAAACTGTTAAAATAGCACATAGATATCATATACGGATGAGGGATATAGCACTGAGCAATTAGCACTCCTCTGATCCAAGAAAATGTTCATTTGCAGACCAAGAGAAGGCTATCTTTAATAATTTACCACTGGAATGTCTGGCTTAGTTAAAGAACCAGTCACTTCAGTGATAAATTTTCAAAAATAGTCTTCTCTTGGTCTGCTAATGGACATTTTCTAAGACTGTTAGACAATAGCAAAAGTAGAGTTAAAATATTATTGTTGTATATTTGGGAACTAATTTGACTTAATGACTTAGTATTTAATTTAAGGATCTGTATCCCTTTATTTATTTAGATGAGGAATACTGGGATAGCAGTGGGCAAAAGCAGAAAATGTTCATTTGCAGACCAAGAGAATGAAGGAAATTTCAATTTCCCTTTCTCCGAGATCTAACAATACTCACCATTCTATTACTTCTGATATACAGCTGGCCCTGACAGCTGGCTCTAGGACTATAGACTTAGAAAGCTTTACTGACTCCTTGGAAGCGGGTACTCGGCAGTTGGGCGCCAAGTACCCGTCTACCATGAAGCTCATATTGTTTGCATAGCCACCAAACAAGAGAAACTCATGGCTTGCCTCCATGGGGCTGGGAGGCTGGGTCCGTAATAGAATGGTGAGTATTGTTAGATCTCGGAGAAAGGGAAATTGAAATTTCCTTCATTCTCCTTCGATCAATACTCACCATTCTATTACTTCTGATATACACCAGATTTGGTCAGTAACGTGGTGGGAATGGGCAAGCCATAACTGCTACTTTTGCCCCTTGGAGAAAGAGCTAGACGTAAACTTGTCTAATGGAGACCTAAAAGGACCATCAAGTTAACGGAACCGAATCACATTCGCATCACTGCCCCCCCCCCCCCTTTTTTTCTCCTAAGAAAAGGGAGAGAACTCACGAACATGCATCTCGCCTGAAAACACAAATATGCCAAGCGGGTTAACTGCTCTTTGCATATATTAGCCTGGGAATGAGCATGAATATATAAGATGAATGATCATGATATATAGACCGGCCATCAGTGACACAATCTGGTTGATATCCTCTCGCTCGACCATGTCTGCTTCTTAATTCTTTCTTACAAATGCCAAAAAAGGAAGAAGAGCAGTGTGGTCATATAGCTATCGTCTCAAAACAGCTAAAGCGAGTGGATTGGCGAAGTCTGACACATCCCTCATATAGTAATCCGTGAAAGAGGACTCACAGTGCCATTGTGCAACAGCCATGATGTCCTTAAACGGAACACCATTGTAAAAGGGCGGAAGAGGCGGCTATTCCTCTAACATCGTGCCCTTGCGCATTGCACTTGGTGCCCAGTCGTAATCTCACGGGTAGTCTGAATGCATTCGACTACCCAACGAGAGATAGAATCCACGGATGCGGCGCCATATGGCTCATTATGGCAGATCCACAGATGTCTATCATTCGACCGTAACGAGTCTGTCCGTTTTGTACTTAGTCAAAGCACGGACTGGGCACCAGACACTGGCATCACGATCAAACCTACTTAGTTTCGGTATATCGATCGGTTTGCCGGGATATCTCAAAGATTGAATCTTTGACATAAACTCTGCTCTTGGCAGTAGACACTGACCCTCTCTGGAGACAATAAATCGGTCTCTCTCTGCTGAAAGTGCATGGGTCACACTGTGCCTTCTAGCTGAGGAAGCTGCCAATAGAAAGACCGCCTTTAGAGTCAAATGCTTTAGACTAGCCGAACGCAATGGTTCGAAAGGGTGCTTGGTCAGTACATTAAGCACTAAAGATAGACTCCAGGCTGGAATGACTACCGGTTGTCTCGGTCGGAGATTGCTCATTCCCTTCACCATCACACTCAACTGGGCCACCTCTGGACCATCCCTGTTGGCTAGACAAGGGATAACCGATGCCAAAGCTGACTTGTATCCAGCAATTGTGACAGGAGCTAGTCCTGAAAAGAACAGCTCACAGAGAGTCTGCTATTTGCTGAATAGTGGAATGAAAGGTAACAATACCCTTTTCCTCACACCAGTCTGCAAATCCGTTAACCTTGTTGTTATATGACTTGAAGGTTGACCTCCCTCTCGCAGCTGCGATGAAATCTGCAGCATGTCGAGAAAAGCCCTCCGACGTGGAACGTTGTTTGACAACAACCACGCAGTCAATAACATTTCGGGACGCCCGTGTAGGAAGCGTCCCTTGGCCTGGGAGATTATGTTCGGAATCTCGGGTAACTGCACTGGATTTTCCACCCGCAGACCTCGAAGACGCTCCCTGACGGCAGTAGCTGGACGCATATGGTCAAGGACCATCTGCCTCCTGGACATAGTCACACGCGCCTGCACCCTTGCCAATGCGTCCATAGACAGCACCAGTCCGACATTAACGCACGAAAGCGCCACAGGGTGGCCTGCCCCCACTTCAGCCCACACCGACTGAAGAAGACGATAAGAGTGGTTGACAGCACTCAGTGCTGTCCTCACACACCGATCACACAGGGACAGGACTTCATTATGGTGTACCTGAGCTTTGTCCACCAGTGCCGGGGCGGGGCCACCCGCTCCAGCACTCTGGACACCCAGTACCCAGCGGTCATCCTTGGTGACCAACGGGACAACACCATACCTGTCGTATTCCCCCCGTGGAATACGACCCCTCGCCCGCACCTCCATGGCCCTTGTTCATGCGTTGTCTGCTATAAATAGCATCAAGCAACACCATAAATCATGGAGCCAGTCCAACAGACTGGATCAGGGCTGCGGGCAAGATCCCCATCCTAATCGATGCACCGATGGACGGGGTACATTCTCCTCGGCCGTGGTCGAAACCACAGACGGGTCCACCCTGGCTAGCCAAGCCAGACCCTCAGACCAATCCGCCTCCGAGGAGGACACTCCCGTGAACACGTCACCCGTTGACTGCAGGAAATGTCAATTTCCCTTTCTCCGAGATCTAACAATACTCACCATTCTGTTACTTCTGATATACAGCTGGCCTTGACAGCGGCTCTAGGATTATAGACTTAGAAAGCTTTACCGACTCCTGGGAACCGGGTACCCGGCTCCCCACTGCCGAGTACCCATTTACCATAGAGCTCATATTGTTTGCATAGCCACCAAACAAGAGAAAACTATGGCTTGCCTCCGTGGGGCTGGGAGGCTGGGTCCGTAACAGAATGGTGAGTATTGTTAGATCTCGGAGAAAGGGAAATTGACATTTCCTGCATTCTCCTTCGATCAATACTCACCATTCTGTTACTTCTGATATACACCAGATTTGATCAGTAACCTGGTGGGAAGGGGCAAGCCATACATGCTAATTTTGCCCCTTGGAGAAAGATTTTAGACTTCAAACTTGACTAACGGAGACCTAAAAGGACCGTCAAGTTCACGGAACCGAATCACATTCGCGTCACAGCACCCCCCCCCTTTTTCCTCCTAAGAAAAGGGAGAGAACTAACGAACATGTATCTCGCCTGAAACACCAATATGCCAAGAGGGTTAACTACTCCCTGCATATCGCTTGTATTAGCCTGGGAATGAGCATGAATATATAAGATGAATGAACATGATACATATACATAATACAAAAAACTCTCACTTGTTGAATTACCTTATGATAACAGGACTTCAGACGTACCGCCTACAACCATTCACCGGTTCGGCCATCAGTGACACAATCTGGTTGACATCCTCTCACTTGACCATGCCTGCTTTAGGTTCTTTTCTTACCAAAGTGAAAAAAGGGGAAAAGCAGTGTGGTCACTAACTATCGTTTCAAAACAGCTAAAGCGAGTGGATTGGCTGAGTCTGACACATCCCTCATATAGTAATCCGTAAATGAGGACTCACAGTGCCATTGTGCAACGGCCATGATGTCCTCTAACGGAACACCATTGTAAAGGGCGGTCGAGGCGGCTATTCCTCTAACATCGTGTGCCCTTACGCCCTGCACCTGGTGCCCAGTCGCCATCTCATGAGTAGTCTGAATGCATTCGACCACCCAACGAGAGATAGTATCCATGGATGCGGCGCCATAAGGCTTTTTATGGCAGATCCACAGATGTCTATCGTTCGACCGTAACGAGTCAGTCCGTTTCTTGTACTTAGTCAAAGCACGGACCGGGTACCAGACACTGGCATCACGATCAAACCTGGTTAACTTCGGTATAATGATCGGTTTGCCGGGATATCTCAAAGATTGGTTCTTTGACATAAATTCTGCTCTTGGCAGAAGACGCAGACCTTCTCCAGAAACAATAAATCGGTTCCTCTCTGCCGAAAGCGCATGGATCTCACTGCGCCTTCTAGCTGAGGAAGCTGCCAATAGAAAGACCGCCTTTAGAGTCAAATGCTTTAGACTAGCCGAACGCAACGGTTCGAATGGGTGCTTGGCCAGTACATTAAGCACTAAAGATAGACTCCAGGCTGGAATGACTACCGGTTGTCTCGGGCGGAGATTGCTCATTCCCTTCAACATCACGTTTAACTGGGCCACCTCTGGACTATCCCTGTTGGCTAGACAAGGGATAACTGATGCCAAAGCTGACTTGTATCCAGCAATTGTGACGGGAGCTAGTCCTGTAAAGAACAGCTCACAGAGAAAGTCTGCTATTTGCTGAATAGTGGATTGAAAGGTATCAATACCCTTTTCTTCACACCAGTCTGCAAATCTGTTAACCTTGTTGTTATATGACTTGAAGGTTGACCTCCTTCTCGCAGCCGCGATGAAATCAGCAGCCTGTCGAGAAAAGCCTTCCGACGTGGAACGTTGTTTGACAACATCCACGCAGTCAATTTGAACATTTCGGGACGCTCGTGTAGGAAGCGTCCCTTGGCCTGGGAGATTATGTTCGGAATCTCGGGCAACTGCACAGGATTTTCCACCAGCAGATCTAGAAGATCCGTGAACCACGCCCTGCTCGGCCAATACGGCGCTATTAGCAGGACCAGACACGGTTCCTCCCTGACCTTCACCAATACCTTCGGTAGAAGAATGGTGGGTGGATACGCGTAAGCGTGCATCCCTCTCCAGCTTATCGCCAGAGCGTCTGTATCGACGGCATTTGGATCTGGAATCGGCGAGACATATGTCATGATTTGAGCTTTTTGCTTTGTGGCGAACAAGTCCACGTTGGGTTTGCCCCAATGCTCGAAGATCCGTCGTAGAACTGGAGGGTTGAGGGACCATTCTGTTGGCAGGATTCTCTGTCTGCGAGACAAAGCATCCGCCAGAATGTTCAATCGGCCAGGAATATGAGCTGCTTTCAAAACAACCGAGTAATTCCTGCACCATTGAATCAAGTGCCACACCCTGATGCACAGGGTGGGCGACCTGGTCCCTCCTTGGCGATTTATATATGATACTACTGTCGAATTGTCCGACCGTATCAATATCACCTTGCCCCTGATCATCGGAAGGAACTCTTCCAACGCCAGTTCCACTGCCATCATTTCCAACAGATTGATATGCAGCTGACTCTCCGGGAGAGTCCATGTGCCCGAGACCTGGTGTTCTCCCAGGCAGGCACCCCACCCTTCCAGCGATGCATCCGTGTAAACGGACAGCTGGGGGTGGGGTAGGTGCAGCGAAACCCCTATTAGGAGATTCTGACGCTGTTTCCACCATAGAAGATGCGATATTATCGGCTCCAAAACTGGCACCAGTTTTGACAGGGGTTCTGTTCTCTGTTTCCACAGAGACATCAGATACAACTGGATAGGTCTTCGCATTAGAGCAGCGTACGGGATAACCTGCTCCATGGAGACCATCATGCCCAGCATCTGAAGGAACCGCCTTGCCTGAATGTGGTTTCCCACTCGAAAACTCCCGAGGATGGCTAACAGAGACACCACTCTGGGCTCTGACGGGTAAACCCTGCCCTCCTCGAGGTCGAATCGCATCCCCAAATAAACGAAATGTTGAGTGGGTGTCAACTCGGATTTCTCCTCGTTGACTATCCAGCCTAGATCTGAAAGTAACTTCAGAGTCAGAGCAGTATCCACGTTCAACCTGGCTGCCGAGTCTGCCTTGAGCAGCCAGTCGTCTATGTAGGTGTGTAGCGCCACGTTCTCTTTTCTGAGAAACGCTGTCACCGCAAGGACCACTCTTGTGAAAACCCTCGGAGCTGTCGACAGGCCAAACGGGAGAACTGTAAACTCCCATACTTGATTCTGAAACGCAAATCTCAGAAACCTGTGCCAACTCCGATTGATCGGAATGTGGAAATATGCATCTTTCAGATCGATCGATACACACCACATTCCTTTCCTCAATCCCGCCATTACCGACCTCGGTGTTTCCATCTGGAACCGAGGCGTATGGATAAACCAATTTAATGGCCTGAGATTGAGTATGGGTCTCCATCCCCCCGTGCTCTTGGGGACAAGGAACATGTTTGAATAGAAGCCTGGAGTGTTCCGGTTTGCTGGTTTTATTGCTCCCTTCAGAAGCAAACCCGACACTTCCTTTTGAACGGCTTCTAACTTGTCTGGCTCCCTTGGTACGGGTGTCCAGACTGGTGCCAAAGACAGATTTTGTGGCGGAAAGTCCCACCACTCCGGCATGTAACCATGGGATAACCATCCCAGGACCAGACTGTCTGACGTCACACCTCGCCAAACCTCGACGAAACGCATGAGCCTTCCACCCACCATAGACGCCTCGACGTCTAACGGGGTTGTCCGGCTCGCAGTCCGCCCCCCCCCCCTCCTTTCTTAACGAGAGAGAGTGAGAACCATTTCGTTCTAGGTACGACGGGTATAACTGGCACCGCTGTTCCTGTCGCACAGGTGCGGTCCAGGCGGATATGAAGGGAGCTTGCGTACCCTCAGGTACGCTTCGGCCCCTTCTGTCCGCCCTTTGAGGCCTTACCCTTGCCCTTACCACCTCTAGGGCGGTCAGGAGCAACAGCCTTCCTGGGTTTCTTCGCCGGCGGCGGCTCCGAGAACCCAGCCGAAACAGACGTCGCAATAGGCCTGGCTTTCGCCTTGCCCGTATGCTTTTTCTGTTTCTTTGAAAGCTGTCCGGTTAGCGGCTTGCCCACAGCCCCTAGTGCGTGCGCTTGCCGCACCAGCTCTAGCTGGAGATTTACCGCTAACCGATTCTGCGCAATACTGGCGGTGTCCTCTAAGATGGCCCGCGCTTGGCCACCAAAGATGCTAGGCCCTGTCAGGGGCGTCCCAAGAAGACGCTCCCTGACTGCCGTAGCCGGACGCATATGGTCAATGACCATTTGCCTCCTGGACTTCGTCACACGCGCTTGCACCCTTGCCAATGCGTCCATTGACAGCACCAAGCCGTCATTAACGCACGATAGCGCCACAGGTGGCACAGGGTGGCCTGCCCCTGCTTCAGCCCACACCGACTGAAGTAGACGATAGGAGTGATTGACAGCGCTCATGGCTGCCCTCACACCCTCATCGCATAGGGCCAGGACTTCTTCCTGGTGTACCTGGGCCTTATCCACTAGTGCCGGACCGGGACCACCCGACCCGGCACTCTGGACGCCCAGTACCCATCGGTCATCCTCCGTGACCGACGGGACTACACCATACCTGTCGTATTCACCCCGCGGAATACGGCACCTTGCCCGCACCTCCCTGGAGGCCGCAGGGAGCTGACCCTTGGTCATTAGTTGTTTACTATAAATAGCATCCAACAAATCAATGAACCGTGGATCCAGTCCCACTGACTGGATCCGGGCCGCGTGCAAAATCCCCGTCCTAATCGACGCACGGGGCGCATCTTCATCGGCTGTGGCCGAAACCACAGACGGGTCAACTCTGGCTAGCCACGCCAGAGCATCAGACCAGTCTAACTCCGAAGAAGATACCCCCGCAAACACGTCACCCGTTGACATGCTTACGGGTCTGCCAGCCATGGCCTCCCGGCCAGGAGCCACGGCTGACACGCCAGGCACTCCGCTACCACATGGTTCCGCCGCCACCCCATGAAACACTCCGGTCCATGGGGTAGGTCCGCACGGAAAACCGTACGGACCCGTAACCGTCGCGGAACCATAGCCGGCCACGGGCGACAACGGCACCCCATGTCCGGCTGCCGGACCAGGCGAGATAGGTGAGTACCACGCCTGGCCCGGCACACCGGTTCCCCTGACGGCTGGTGACAAACCAAGCCGCGCGGAACCGGTGCACGGTAACGGATTGGCCTCAGCCGCAGGCGGAGCCGCTGACCTGGCTTGCGCCAAACCAGACAAATGGAGGCCGGTTCCGTCCAGGACGGAATCAACCTCCATATTCTCCACCTGCGGCTTCACGGGCCACAGCAACCTCTCCTCCTCGGCCTCATCGTCTTCAGACTCCGAAGAGCCGTCACTAGACGAATAAACCGTGGAGCCGTCCTGGCGGACGGCTCCCACACCTGACGGACCGGCCACCGCTACTGGACCACCCGGAGGTGGCCGCAGAGAGACAGAATCCGTCTGGCCGAAGCCAGACGGACCCGCCAGGGGGGCCGTACGAGACGGCCCCCTCGGTAACCAGTCCAGAATCCTGTCCGAAGACAGGATCCGTACCAGGCATGGGGAGAAACTGGCCCCCAACCTTTGGTAGCAGGGACGACACCAGCGTGGGCAGAACGCTATGCAGAAAACCCTGCATAGCCGGACCAAACCACGCCGGCGGTGCCATCTCCGCCACCTCCAGCTGGGAACGTGGTGCACCCCCCACCGGCCGAACCCGGCGCTCCACGATTTCCTCTCGGACCGCCTGACCCCGCGTCAGACCCAGCCAAGTCCTTCTGGGCAAGGAACTTAACCATCGTTTCGACGGACCACACCGCACAAACATTACACCTATGATCTATATTACACAGGGCACACCTAAAACAGACATGGTCCTTGAACATTACACGGACAAACTTATGGCAGTCGTCACATGATGGCGGGGCTGGCTTGGCCTATAAAATAAGCACAAACCTACAATAAACAAGCGGAACGAGACACGGATGGAAGGCAGACAATTAATTTTCAAATATTTTGACTCATAAATTAACCGTAACCTCCCGCACCCCACCCCGCCACGTTACAACAACGATCGCATTGATTATGACGACAAGAACGCGGCGGGCACAACACACCCATAATAGATCCTACAGGATGTGTAACGGCTCCAGGAATCATATCGCATAGCATTCAGGGTATATTTACTAATCAATATAAATTATACTCCTAACGAACGCAGCACGATATGTGAAGAAAACAACAAAATGTATAACAACTGCTGTCTCACACGGTAAAACCGCAGACCACGCATCTACTCAAGAATTTTGAAACCACCGATCATTGCAAACCGATCGTGATCGCACGTAAACTTGATCATTCTAAAGTTTCCGGTACCATTTTTTAGTACGCAGCACCCAGAACAAGATGCGCGAATTAATGAAAAAATTTTTCTTCACATAAACATCCGAGCGACCGGGTGTGACGTCACCCGCTCGGATTCTACGGAGAACGACGTCAGCCGATATTCGTGTTAGAAATACCGTAGCAAACACCTATTTTCATATCTGCCGATCGCCTGTTGGGGTTTAAAGAAGGCGATCGTCTGGCATATATCGTTGCTAGCACACGTCCCAGATTCTATGGGGTTAGAAATTGGAACATGCGACACAACGAAATTTAGAGACCTAAGTCTTTTAACTATGGATATAAAGAACAATACAACCTGGTTGTCTTGGGCGGTATTCTCCATAGTCCTTAGTTATCCTTTCAGAACACACAAACTATCACTGATTAAAGACTTAGATTCTTTTAAAAAACACTAAAATCCTTAATGCGAAAAGCATGTATTGCACTTGTTGCTATGCAAACAAGAATGAGCTCTATGGTAAACGGGTACTCGGCAGTGGGGAGCCGGGTACCCGGTTCCCAGGAGTCGGTAAAGCTTTCTAAGTCTATAATCCTAGAGCCGCTGTCAAGGCCAGCTGTATATCAGAAGTAACAGAATGGTGAGTATTGATCGAAGGAGAAATGTTCACGGCCCTATCAGCAACGGCCTCCTGGCTAGGAGCCATTGCTGATATTCCAGGAACTCCGGTACCGTACGGTTCCGCCGCCACCCCATGGAACACACCAGTCCATGGAGTAGGCTTGCACGGAAAACCGTGCGGACCCGTAGTGGTTGAGGAACCGTGGCCAAACACGGGCGCCAACGGCACCCCATGTCTGACCGCCGGATCAGGTGAGATAGGTGAGTACCATGCCTGGCCGGCCACACCCGTCACCGTGTTGGTTGGCGGCAAACCAACCATCACGGGACCGGTGCCCGGTACCGGAGTGGCCTCAACCACAGGCAGAGACACTGCCCTGGCTTGCGCCCGGCCAGACAGATGGAGGACGGTTCCGTCAGGACGGAATTGACCTCCATGCTCTCCACCCGCGGCATCACAGGCCGCAGCACCCTCTCCTCCTCATCTTCAGACCCCGAAGAGTCGTCACTAGACAAGGAAAACCGTGGAGCCGTCCTGACGGACCGGCCACTGCTACTGGACCACCCGGAGGTGGCCGCAGAGAGACAGAACCCATCAGGCCGGAGCCCGACGGGACTGCCAGGGGACCGTACGAAACGGCTCCCCCGGTGGCCAGTCCAGAACCCTGTCCAAGGACAGGGTCCGAATCAAACATGGGGAGAGACTGCCCTACAACTTTTGGCAGCAGGACGACACCAGCGTGGGCAGAACGCTATGCAAGACACCTTGCCTAGCCGGACCAAACCACGCCGGCAGTGCCATCTCCGCCTGCAGACGTGGAACGCCCCCACGGGCCGAAACGGACGCTCCACGATTTACTTTCGGACCGCCTGACCCCGCCAAGTCCTTCTGGCAAGGAACTTAAGCATCATATCGACCGACCACACAGCGCAAACGTTACACCTACTGTCAAGACTACACTTAGTACAGTGAAAACAGACATGGTCCTTGCATAGAACCCGTACGATATGTGGCACTCGACTATAAAAACCAAACCTACAATAAGCCAGCGGAACGAAACAAAAATGGAAGGCAGACAATTAATTTTCAAATATTTTGACCATAAATTAACTGTCACCCTCCCGCACCCCACTGCACAACGTTACAGCAAAGATTGCATTGATTATGACGACAAGAACGAAGCTGGCAATAATACACCCATACACTGATCCTCAAGGATGTATAACGGAACCAGGAATCATATCGCATAGCATTCGGGGTATATTTACTAATAAATATAAATTATACTCCTAACGAAGGCCAAAACGATATGTGAAGAAACAACAAAATGTAAACAAACTGCTGTAGCACACGGTAAAACCCCAGACCACACATCTAAATCAAGAATTTTGAAACCACTGATCATTGCAAACAGATCGTGATAACACGCAAAACTTGAAAATTCCAAAGTTTTTCTGGTACCAATTAAAGTACGTAGCACCCAGAATCAGATGCGCGAATTAATGAAACATTTTCTTCACATAAACATCCGAGAAACACGGGTGTGACGACACCCGCTCGGATCTTACGGAGAACGACGTCAGCCGATAATCGTGTTAAAACACCGATAAGCCAACACCTAATTTCATATCTGCTGATCGCCTGTTGGGGATTTAAAGGAAGGCGATCATCTGGCATATTTCGTTGTTAACACACGTCCCAGATTCTTTGGGGTTAGAAATTGGAACATGCGACACAGACGAAATACAACGGAAGTTTGTCACTGACACATGCGTGCTGTTATTTATAGAAATTGACAGACAGATGTTATCGATCTTTTAGATGGTTGAAAATGCTAAATTCCGTTGTAAATAGCATGTTTAGAATATCAAAAAGTTGTTGAAACTTTTCTGTTTTCCACAATCAGAGATACCTACTGTTCTGGGCTTTGTCACTTACGCGACCATTTTTTCGTTCACGGTAATTTTACGTCACTTAACCGACACGCGAACGAAATGATCGTTCTCGCCAAATTTTGAGGGCTGCATTATGGGATATGGTTCTTCATTATGCGTATGTTCCCCTAGTTATTTTAGGGCAACCTACTGTGCATTTTCAATTTCCAAAATTTGTGTGATATTGTTATCACGAAATAGCGTACATTTACTTCAGAATGTAAAACAGTTAAATACAAGCTTTATTTATTCCTATTTATGCGTCTGTAAATGCAATATGCTTGGTTGACTGTCTCGTATTATTTTTAATTAGGCTTGTGCGATTATTGCGTTGAGTGATCACAATCGATTATTAAAAAAATAATCGCTTACTCGATTAATCAGCTTGGATACAAATTACCAATACATAACCACAAAAGAATATCAATGAGGAAACCTGCAATGGTGTTTAGAAAAGTCCATTTGCAGGGTAAGAGAAGACTATTTTTGAAAATGTATCACTGGAATGCCTGGCTCGATTCTCAAGCCAGGCATTCCAGTAATACATTTTCAAAAATAGTCATCTCTTTCCATGCAAATTGGCATACATTCACTAAGCAAAATGTCATTTTTCATGACCGATCGCATTAAAAATGTAGTTAAAAGTTAGGTTTTGAAATATTTCATGCAATAGAAAATATTCATGATCATTTAATATTTAATCATATAAATTCACGATTTAAAACATAATCGCGATTTTCGATTTAATCACGTAATCGCGCAAGTCTATTTTTAATACTCATGGCCGTGGAAAGTCGTTGTTGCCAATGTCGCATGTATTTAGCGCTGATAGAAGGAAATTTAAGGCCGGGTACCACGCCATTCGCACCTGGATGCAATGTACATTCATGTATTTACTCGCAGACATGCATTAATTCCTGGTTTTTTGTAGCGTATGTCTGGATAAATGCGATCTAAAAATTCTAGCGGACAACATTCCATTATGACATCATAGTTACTATGGATTTGTTTGTATTTCCCCAAATAGCGAGGAGCACCGCGATATGTCAGTACAAATTTTATAACGTTATTGGACTGGCGCAACTATCTAATGGTGCAGGCCCCGGTAAAAGATGCAGTATGCTGGTGGATATCACTGACAATGGGCAGACGCATTGTTGTCAATATCGTGTACTGGATTTACCAGAATGCCCTCCATGCATGATTAAAAATTAGCTTCGAATGTACTATACATGGGCATATATGTATTTAGGACATTTCGACCCTATACAAATTCGTCCCATTTATTTAAGCAATAGATGGTGTCAGCTTATAGGCAACGCCTATTTTCATATTAGTATTTAATCTAGTCATTAACATTTTGTTATGATAAAGGATAATGAATCTTATTGTAGACATATAGGTACTTGTTCAGTATGTATTACTAAAATTTGCAATGAAATCGACACATCGGTAGAAGTAAAATGAAAATAGTTTGTAAGTAGTTACTAGTATACTATGGGTACCGAAGTTCGCGAATCTAAGCAAGTAATGCACTCGTGAAAGAAAACTCCTAAACAGATCTGCGCAAGAATTTAACACAATGTGAAATAACACTTCCGAATACAAACGAAAAAATTTTGGTATAAAATTACAATTTTTAAACAAATCCCAAGCATTTGAACTGACCCACCTCGCCAGGTTGTGTGAAATAGCCGTACCGAATTTCGTGAATTGGTGATTATGCATCTTCAGCTGTCTGGTACATGGTTGTAAATCCTTAAATATCACTGTATTAGTTTGTTGAATGTTTCAACTGCTAATTTTGCCCGTTTTAACCAAAAAATGTGTCCTACAAATGAATGTATAAACTATAAAAGCAGTCGATACATTTGAAGAGAAGAAAAAACCCCAAATGGATGCCGCTTTCGTTAGGTAGTGACGTCACTAGGCTTGCACGATTATCCGATATTATCGAAAATCACGATTTTTTTTTCAGCCACGATTTTTTACGATGTGATTTTGAAAAAATCGAAATATCGCCCAAATTTTACTGTCATGCCATATTCTGTCTATTTGTAGCATAGGTGTCTATTACGGCAAGCTGTTCAATTTATTTCCAAACCAGCATCTCTGAGAAAGGGGTGGGATTATACTAGGAATAGGTAACAAAAGTTGAAGTTCATTCTCTAAAATTACTTTAAAAGACGACATTAATTCGAAAATCCAACGCAATTTACCGGTATAATTTCTTGCTGCCTTACTGTATACCTCAAAACCATGATCGCGGGAGTGAAATTTTTACGTGGGAAGCTATAAACATTGCCTGTTTTGTAATAAGCATGGTTTATAAAATCAAAATTAATCCAAAATTTGACGTTAAATGACGTCGCGGGAATAAATAAATCACGTGATATTGCTTGCTCTCCTGTTTTTGGAGGCGAGAGGTGGTGCGTTCACAAATGTGATAGCTAAATGAGATGGTATACACGCTTTAGCAAGCATGGCGAACTATCCTAGATGTTTCTGAAGGCTAACTATTATTAGTAAACACGTGATATTGCTCGCTCTCCTAGTTTTGAAGGTGAGGGTGGTGCGTTCACAAATGTGATAGCTAAATGAGATGATATACATGCTTTAGCAAGCAAGGTGAACTATCCGAGATGTTTCTGAAGGCTACGTATTATTATTAACCGGGTACTCGGTAAATTCGGAGCAGATCTAAACATTAGATGTCTATGGATCTAAAGTACATTCCTAATATCACGTGATTTGTATATTCTTACAAAGACGAGATGAAATGCCAAATTTTAGGATTCATTTTTATGTAATAAACGATGATTTTAACAGAGTACACACTATTTAGGTTGTCCAATATAATAATTTCACTCCCGCAATGATGGATATGGTATACATTAAGCCAATGGGTAAGGCGGCAAGAAATTATTAATTGTGTCCTATTTTCGTGTTATTAACGATCGGTCTTAGTTTAAGTATCTTGGCGACTGGATTTCAAGGTTTTTTTAAATTTACCAATTAGAAGTCATCCGGCTAAATCTGATATGAAAACTCAGAGCAAACCCGATACGGCTACATAACCCACACCATGCAGTCCAACTCAACCCAAGTCCAATTCACCTCATGAATTCATATACCTTAAAATAGGGTGTACGATATATTGAAATATTGCGATTTTTTTCACCGCGATATATCACGATACCGCCTAGGACAATATCGTGCAAGCCTAGACGTCACATGAAATTCACAAATATTAATGAGCTGAAGAAATGAGCTAATGCTAGGGTCTTTAAAACATGTTCAGCAGGCATAAAGGAAAGAATAAAAAAAATTTCTATTGTTAAAAAAAACATGTGTACTTTATGTTAATTTTGACACTTTGGTAAAAAAATGTAACCAAAGCAGGTGGTAACTTTGGATTGTAAAAATTGATCATTTTAGGTGCTAAATAAGCGCAAGTAAGTAATCTAAGAAAGTGCATTAAGGAAGCTTGCAATTTTTATCACTACCATCAGTAATTGTATGAAAAGTTTCTTGTTTTGACCGTATTTTGTTCAAAACTTTGTCAAAAGCTTCAAAACTGTCAATCAAAATGTGGCTACTGTGTAGATGCATTCCATGCAACGTTACATCATAGAACGAAAGCGATAAAAACAATTCACGAATTTCAGTACTCACAAATTTAAGCAACTCGACCATATATATCATAGAGATATAGATAATTCTATGTTCCATATGCCTAGTTCGGGTCTTTTCTGTTATGTAATTCCCGTCCCTCAAATTCATATCGATCCTTTAGGCGAACCTCCTATATGGGAGTAAAGTGGCACAGTAGTCGAGTAGACCTGACAGTAGACGTAGTACAGCGGTGTGGTAGGCATGAATTGTGATTTGTCAAGAACTCTGCGACGTCCTCACATTCAGGTGGACATGGCGGAGTGACTGTTACACAGGTGATATTTGACCATCATTTTGAAATGACTGGGTAACATATTGCGCTCGCCCACTACACTAGGCAACGCCTAATTTCATATTATTGATCTTAACAATCGAAAACTGGTTACAATTAATTGATTGCCTTTAAAAGACTGAACCTGTAGTGGAAATGTTGCACTTTTGTTGCCAACATAACCGGAAACAACGCAGCTCTGTATTGAGAGAACTTTGCGTTCGTCTGACATTTTATATTGTGCCCTTTCAAAGTGATTCCGCTTCTAATTATTCTCCTTCCTCTTGTTCGGTATATTACTCCTCTTGTATGAGAACCGTGGCTGGTAACTGCACAGATGTGCTGTACTCCTTCTACCTGGCGCTAGACCAATCACTGCAGAGCTACACATACGTCAGCTAACACTTTTGAGGAACATCCTGGCATGCCAAAACAAGCCACTTAACCACATACTAGTAAGACAGTTGGCATTTGAGCCTCCAAAACCGGGCAGTTGGTTTATTTATATTAAGAATTTGCTAGAGAGATACAACTTATCAAACATCCAAGAGCTTATTCTGAATTTACCCTCTAAGTTAAAATGGAAATCAGTAGTAAAATCTGCCATGGACAGCCAATGGAACGAGGACTTACAGTTTGCGTGTGAAACCAAAAGTACACTTAAAAACTGTAACACTAAAGACTTTTGTATTGGGAAATGCCATATATCCGTGCACACTGTAGACAATGACAACAAGGATGTAAAACGTAGTGTCATTAAAGCCAGGCTCATCACAGGAACATACCTAGTACAAGAAACACTAAGTAAATTCAACCAAAACATTGTTAACACCACATGCCGTCTCTGTCAGTTGAGTTCTGAAGATTATCAACACTTCTTGCTACACTGTGGTGCACTCCATCAGTATAGAAATCAATATTTATCACTGCTCAAGAAAACCATCATCGACCATCTTGGCGAGAATTCCTGGAAATATATCTCCAGCATAGAATATCACCTCGTAAAACTTATTATCGACTGTACAAGTCTAGTCAGGGCTGGATTACTACCTAACAACTTCTCATTATTATGTGAATTGGAATGTATAACTAGAAAACTATGTTACAACCTGCATTGCGGTAGAAGCTTCCTCTTTAATCAGCTTCCACACCAACATTAATCAACAGTAACTGCTGTTAACTGATATCCTGAATCAGAACTGTATTTATACATAATTGTCCATGCACTCTGGTGCTGAACAGTGTTTGTGTTATTATTATTGAAACGTATGCGGTCAACATATTTAGCTAATCTATAACTGCGGACTAAAATTACAATTATATAATGTTCATAAATCAAACTATAGTTTACGTAACCACACATGTGGGTGCTCCTATCAAGAGGAGGGATATACGAACAACAACAACAACAACAACAACAACAACAACAACAACAACAACAACAACTGCCACGTAGAAAACTAAGTTTGTTTTGCTATGAACGAATGTGTTATCCTCATGTATAAGTGCTCTCCCATTTAAATGCAACAACAATATTTACATCTGGATCATTTTGTAGATTGGATACAGTCTGGATATATTGACAAGTCAGAATACATATTGCAGTCTCTTTCTGTGTAGAGTGTGAACGAGATTCTAATATGCATGTCAGATTGCAATTTCTTAGTAACGAGTAAATATCTGTTAGTTTTCAGCAGTATATTATGCTCACAGATTCTCTTCTGACTGTAGGTCTCAACATGAGTCCTCTCTTGTCAGCTCCATGTTTTCACTTTCACTATGTCGCTAGTGAGGCCTATTTTAGAATATTGCAACTCAGCATGGTAGCCAAGATTGAAAAGACAATCAGAGCTATTGGAAGGAGTTCAACGCCGAGCAACCGAAGAGAGCATAGTTATAGGGAAACACTTGAAGCAATACATCTAATATTGTCACTGAAATATAGATGGTTTCAAGGAGATTTGATTGAAACATTCAAGCTCATCAGGATTCCTATCCAAAAGATCATGTGAGGTTCAGCTTATCATCACAATGGATGACCTCACCAAATGCCTAGACCAACGGAAACAAGTTGATGTATCAGTACTGGACTTCGGCAAAGCATTTGATAAGGTGCCACACACGTGATTACTCTCAAAATTCCACCACTATGTCATCAGGGCCGTATTTAGATATGTGGGGGCCCTGGGGGCAAAGAATGAGGCGGGGGGGGGGGGTCTGGGGGTCCTCCCCCCCCCCCCCCCGGTTTTTGTTTACATCTAGGTGCTCTGAGATGGCCAGAGAGTCTACTTTTAGGGTGAATTATGGCGCTTTCTTTCGTTGTAAAATTATTTTATTTTGCAAATTTTCGTAATTAACGTTGTTGCCGAACACCAAACAAGAATTGGGGCCCCCACAAATATTAGAATAGAATTATAATGCATGATTAAGAGTTCTAAACTAATAAAGTTTGCTTTAAATGTCCTATAACTTCCAAAAAAGTGCATAATTTTTTCATTTTTAAATTGTGGGGGGGGGGGCGTTGCTTGTGGGGGCCCCGGGGATTTTGCTCCACTTGCCCCCCACCCCCCGCCCCTTAAATACGGCCCTGTATGGCATACAAGGAGACGTCCTTCGCTGGGTCGAGGATTTCCTCACCGACAGGCGCCAAAGAGTAATGCTTAATGGAGAATCGTCCAACTCAACAGAGGTACTGTCTGGTGTTCTACAAGGCTCAGTATTAGGAGCGATTCTCTTCTTAGTCTTCATAAATGATATTGCCGATGACATAAGCTCAACAATCAGACTCTTCACAGATGACTGTCTTCTCTACCACGCCATCGAATCCAGTGAAGACCAACAAATTCTGCAAAAGGACCTGGACACACTTATGTCATGGACTGACACATGGCAAATGGAGTTCAACGTAGCAAAGTGCAACATCCTGAAAGTCACACAGCATAGATCCAGTTACAGTACTCACTACACAATGCAAGATCAGATCCTAAAAGAGACCATATCAAACCAATACCTCGGGTGGAGATGGCCAGTAACCTAAAATGGAACAAACACATCTCCAACTTCACAAGCTCAGCTCACAGAGTTCTTGGATTCCTCAACAGAAACCCTCGTGGGTGCCCCAATCAGTAAAGGAGCAGGCAATATTACCCGAATACCATCCTCAGAAAGCGTCTATATCAACCACCAGGTGCATTCACTCACAAAAGCTACAGACAATCCAGACTAGCATCCAACAATACCTGAGTTCTTTTATTCCAAGAATTGTGCCGATCTGGAATGGCCTGGTGGACAGCATCATCTCAGCACCGGATGTAGACACCTTCAAGAGCTACATCTGGGAGGTGGCCATCTAAGCCTCTGCAATCACTGTAAATATGTATATAAACTGCTTTTATTCCTGAGACGAAGCGGCCACCTTTATCCAGACGCGCACCTGGGTGTGATGTTCAGTATAAATTTTGCCCAGTAATAGTACAGATACAGGGATCTATATAACATTGACAATGACTACTTTTTTTAGGCATCCCATGTTACACAGACCAGAAGCCATAAGTTCAAGATCAACATAAAACGCAGTAACAAAGATATTCGCAAGAACTTTTCACTAATAGAGTGGTACCACAGTGTAATTTACTGCCAGCTACAATAGCCAAAGCAACAACAGTCAAATAATTCAAGAACAGACTAAATATCTACTTCAAAGAAAGAACATTCGAATTTGACTGAACAGGCCATAAGCAAACCAGCGCATCACAAAGTCATACTGCAATTCTGCCAATGTGGTGGACTGATCTTGGAGTAGACCTGTGTATAGACAAGAACATGCTTGGTAGCGGTTCCAATTACCTGAAGATACATCTCTGCTTCCACATCCATACTTTGTGGCTGCATAAAGAAACACTAATCCAGCTCCAGTGATCCCATAGCTTTTTGGAAGTATGTCAACAGTAAAACAGTTCTACATGAACCAATCTTCATTCTACACCAATCATTAGCCCCAGAAGCAATGATGTTGTACTAAAAGACATAATAATAACACATATTGCCATCGAAAATAAATTGAAAGGACTCAACCCAAATAGAAGCAATGGCCCGGATGAAATACCACTGAGATTATTAAAGGAAGCGGCTAAAGAAATTAGTACACCACTATGCATAATCTTTAACAAGTCTCTGGAAGAAGGTGTATTACCTGACATCTTGAAAATGGAAAATGTATCAGCGTTGAGACAGCGTTGTAAATTTTCTGGAAACAGCCAATCTATTTACCAAGTGCCGGCATGGATTCAGACATAATAGATCATGTAAAGCTCAGTTACTATTATATCTCGAAGATATAGCAGCTAAACTTATCTCAAATGAACCTGTCGCTGCAGTATATTTAGATGTCTTAAAAGCATTCTATACTGTACCACACCAGTGACTCCAAACAAAACTGAGAAGCTATGACATTGGCAACAATTTAGTAAAATGCATAGCAAACTACCTATGTAACAGAAGCCATAGAGTAAGGATCAATGACACAACATCAGACTAGATTGAAGTGACCAGCGGCGTCCCACAAGGAAGTGTCCTGGGACATATCCTTTCTGTCAGGTAGGTCATTTATATATCTCTACCTGACAGACTAACCTGCCACTGCACACTATTTGCAGACAACACAAAGCTATATGGCAACCCAGCTACCAGTAAGATTCAGGTCAACATAGACAAAGTATGTAAGTGGTCGCAGATATGGTAACTATCTTTCAACGCAGATAACAAGCATGTCATACACTTTGGCATAAATACCCCTCAAACCAAATACTATATGACAGATACGACCAATATGCAACCTGTATCAATGTCAGAGGTAGAAAAAGACTTGGGAGTGCATATTGACAAACACCTTTATTTCAATATACATTTAGGGAATATCGTATCCAAGGCAAACAGCACAATAGGACTAATCAAGAGCCCATATGCCAACATTGACCCATCTACTCTCACATTTTTGTACAAGTCTCTACTGAGACCTTTTCTCGAATACTACAACTCGGAATGGTCAGCAAGATTGAAAAGGTAATTTCAGCTTTTAGAAAGAGTTCAACGCCGAGCAACAAAATTCGTCCGGCAAATCAATGAGTATAGCTACACAGAAAGACTTGAAGCCCTAAATTTAATGTTACTGAAATATATCCGATTTCGATACGATTTAATTGAAACATTCAAGCTCATCAGGGATCTATATAATATGGATAAAGTCAACTTTTTCGAGTCACCGAGTGTTACACAGACAAGAGGCCATAAGTTCAAGCTCAACATCAAATGCAGCAACAAGGATATTTGCAAGCACTTTTTGCCAATAGAGTGGTACCACAGTGGAATTCACTGACAGCTACAATAGTCGATTCATTCACGAACAAACTAGCTATCTACTTCACAGAAAGAACATTTGAATTTGACTGAACAGGCCATATGTATACCAGCCCATCACAAAGTCATACTGCAATTCTGCTAATACAGTGGACTGATCTTGTAGTAGCCTCTGTATAGACAAGAACATGCTCGGTAGCGATTCCAAAGAACAGTAGAGTAGATACATCTCTGCTTCCATGTCTGCACATTGTGGTTGCATGAAGAGACACTAGTGTAGGGGAGGAGACTCGGATAGCGATGAACACACAAAACTAAAACAGCAGCAATAAGACCAACCACAGCCTCCACAAGTCAGCATGGAAACAAATGCTAAGCGCAGCAGGGTATAACCATGAGTGTAGGTGTCACACAGCAGCTGACACATGGAAACCCCATCCGCACCACAGCATTTCCACAAAACAGAGCTAGAGTCTTAAATCTAATGTCACTGATGTACTGACGGTTTCGAGGAAATTAAGTGACAACAGTCAATTCATTTAAGAACAGACTAGATATAATCTACTTCAGAGAAAGATCTTTTGAATTGGACTGAGCAAGCCATAGTATAACAAATAACACTGAGGCAATAACAAGCCAATGGCGTATGCCTCACAAATTGATGATGATGATGATGATGATGATGATGATGATGATGATGATGATGATGATTAGTTGACGATACTGTCTGAACTTGAATGTATGCGGGTGTCCAGTCTATGCCTATAATGTCTATGGTCAGATCTGTCAAAACACAAACAAACTTACAAACTCCACTTCCGGTTGGCTGGAAACTCTTATTCTGATCAGTGGGCAATTAGAGCAGCTACAAAACCTCCTATGGGATTCCTCTGCAAAATCCAAAAACTTCCCAGCAGGACTGCAACTGTAATGCTTCACGTCTTTCCGTGTAACTATTCTCTATTTCCAATATCTGTGATTGTCTTTTCAGTTTTTTGCGACCTTGCCGAGTTGCAATACTCGAGAATGGCTCTCACTAGAGACTTGTACAAGAGCGTGACTGTAGATGGGTCTATGTTAGTAAATGTTCTTCTGATTAGTCATATTGTGCTGTTTGCCTTGGATACGATATTACCTATATGTATATCAAATGAAACATTTCTATCAATATTCATGTTGATACAGGGTGCGCATTGGGCGTATATCTTTCATATGGTATATAGTTTACGAGTTATTCCTGCCGAAATGTCGAAGATGCGTTTTATCTGTGCTGAAAGATAGCTGCCATCTCTGCAACCGCTTACATACTTTGTTTAAGTTGTCCTGAATCTTACTGTTACCGTAGTTGTCATATATTTTTGTGTCATCTGCAAATGTTTTGCAGTAGCAAGTTAGTAGGTCTGGTAGATCATTTATATGTATATCAGAAAGCGTATAGGTCCCAGGACACTTACTTGTGGCACACCGCTGGCCACCTCTATCCAGTCTGATGTCAATGCATTGATCCTTACTCTCTGTCTTCTATTACATAGATAGTGTCCTATCCATTTTAGTAGATTGTCACCAATACCATAGCTTCTCAATTTTGTTTGGAGTCGTTGGTGTGGTGCAGTATCAAATGCTTTTTAAAAGTCTAAATATACTGCATCGACTGGTTCATCATCATCATCATCATCATCATCATCATCATTATCGACTGCTTGGCCTATAGTTGCTTGGGTCGTTTTTGGAGCCTTTTTTTTTAAGTATGCAACATACATTTACCCTTTTCCAGATGTCAGGTAATTTACCTATGTCTTCTAGATACTTGTTAAACATTATGCATAGTGGTAAACTAATTTCTTTGGCATCTTCCTTTAATATTCTGACTGGTATTTCATCCGGGCCATTGCTTTTATTGGGGTTGAGTATACAATTGCTTCTGGGGCTAATGATTGGTGCAGGGTTTCTGACGTGAACATACTTCAGAAGAAGTTGTTAAGAATATTATCCTTTTCTTTATCATTTGCTTGTGGCAGGCTATTTCCTTATGACTTCCTTGGTTGCAATCAGAGTGAAATTACTTATTGTAGGCGATTTCCTTGCCACTTGCTTGGTTGCAGGCTGACTGAAGTTGGATGATTGGCAGGTTATCGCCTTCCAATTTGCTTGGCTGTAGGCTGACTGAAATCGCTTGATGGTAGGCTATTTCGTTGCGATTTACTTGCCAGCGGGCTGATTAAGTTGAAAGATTGGCAGACAATCTCCTTCCAATTTGCTTGACTGTAATTTATCTGAAGTTGTTTGCCGGTGGGCTATTTCCTTGTGGCTTACTTGACAGCAGGATGACTGAAGTTGGTTGACTGTAGGATATCTGGAATTGGTAGATGGCAGGTTATTTCCTTATGACTTGCTTGGTTGGAGGCAGACTGAAATTACGTGTTGTAGGCTAACCGAAATTTGCTTGTTGTAGGCTATGTGAAGTTGCTTGCCAGTAGCCTATTTCCATATGTCTTGCTTGGTTGCAGGCAGACGTAAATTAATTGCTGGTAGGCTATTTCCTTACAGCTTGCTTGGTTGCAGGCTGACTGGCTCCATAAAAAATTGATGCATACGCTTGAAACTCAAACTTGGTCTGTAGCTTCTCATAACAAAGCAATGTACCAATTCTCCGTAGAACATCTTGAAATACTGCGTAAAAAGTGTGGAAGACTAATATTTATCATATTTCATAAGTTGAAAGGTGACATAGCTCTATGAAAAATTGAAGAAAATGTCAGAAACCTGAACTTGCTCTCTAGCTCCTTATACTAAAGTGATGTACACACACTGAAACGGCGAGAATCTTTACGTTTTAAAATATACATCGGTTAAGACATCAGTACTGACTGGTTGTTCACCTAGACCAGAGAGACAGGCTTTACAGAAAAGTAACAATTAAGTAACAAGTGTACCAATTTCCCTTAAATATCTTGAAGGAGTGTGAAAAAAGTGTAGAAAGCTGATATTTTTCATATATCCTAGGTTGAAAGGGGGGGGGGGGGCATAACTTCATTAAAATTTGATGCATACACATGAAACTCGAACTTGGTCTGTAACTTTTCATATATACGTATTCTGATGGAAGTTTATAAAATTATGCATGGACACTATGATAAACAAGTAACACAAAATCTATTCACAATGAACCGTTCAATAACCAGTTGACACACAACTGAAAAAAGAACTGCTTTTTACATGAATTCAGGAAACATTATTTCACAAATAGAGTAATCGATGTCTGGAAATCACTCACCGACAAAATCGTAACTTCCCCAACCATGAACACATTCAAGAATAGGCTAGATAAGCACTGGCCTAATAAAGACATAAAATTTTACTTCAAAAGCCGAATTACACTATAACAGTCTATCAATACTATTGAAACACAGAGCCTTTTTAGCCTTCATTTTGTAAATCTATCTTATCTTATAACACAGCAATGTACCAATTCTCAGTTGAATACATTGAAGGAGTGCAGAAAAGTGCAGAAAAATGTGTGGAAAACCAACTTCGACAGACCGACAGATGGATGGACACACAGAGTGCAAATCTATAGTCCCCTACCGGATTTTACTGGTTGGGGACTAATAACAATAATAAAATGATAGGGATTACTCCATTATGGAGGTTCTCATACAGGATGCCTATCTATCACTCGTACAATCCATACTTGAGTACGGCGCCGTAATCTTGGACCCATACCTCCAATCAGACATCGACTGGTTAGAAAAAACTCAGACAGACGGCAAGATTCATCACTGGTGACTACAAGAGCAGAACCCCATGATGTGTTACCCAAGTGCTGCACGACCACGACCTAACATCATTATGTAAACCTATGTCTGATTGACATTCCTATTCAAGGTGGTTGAGGGGCGGATCTCAGCCATCCTTCCTCACGAACTTGACAACCTAACGCCTAAGAAGAGCTGTTTGCGCATGCAAATTGGAGGGCTACCTAGCAAGTAACATCCTCGAAAAGCAGGTAACAAACAATTCTAGGTGTTTTTGTGTACCACCAGCAAAAACTGAACTCTTTAAACTTTCATTTTTCGTGCAAACAGTAATGATACAATGATACAATGAAAGGACATCTGACAGTAGGCCTCAGGCCTCTAACGTCAGGAATAACAGTTTCACAATCAGTCAACTAGTATTCTAGTATTGAAGTAGCTCTCTCTCTCTCTCTCTCTCTCTCTCTCTCTCTCTCTCTCTCTCTCTCTCTTATGTTATGTTATGCTGCTGGTATTGGTCCTACAACGTACTTCATACAGATACAGATTGTAACCGAGAGGCGGTATCTACACATTAAGAAGAAGAGAGGGGCGTGTAAAAGGCGATTTGAATTAATTTGCTACCCCTGATAACGCAGCTTACTGGGCCGATGCGCGGGTATCCAGTCAACTCGTCCTAAATACATCCCGTCCTAAGTGTAACTCACCCTACTTCTAACTCGTCCTAGGTCAACTCGTCCCAACTAATGTTCATATATGAATATACGTAGTTATGTTATATCATTCGGGATAACAGAGCACTGATATTATGTGATTATCAAACTTTGACAAGCAGTATTGCCGTATTGGCATAAGCATTCCTGGGATCGATCAAACTAACATGTATAAGTATAAGTTGTTGAATATTTTGAAACTAATTTTACTGGGCGCTCTGCTGCTAACAATGGCAACAACAGCGCCCAGTCAAATTATTATGTATAAGTTGTTGAATGTTTTGAAACTAATTTTACTGGGCGCCCTGCAGCTAGCAATGGCAGCAACAGCGCGCCAGCGTCCAGTCAAATTATTTTATCGGACTAGTAAAATTTAAAGACTGGCCAAATCGAACATTTATGACGTCATCATGCATGTCAATTAACATATGACGTCAGACGGTAGCTGGATACTCAGGAAACGTGCTATATCATATATGTGATCTTCAGATACAAGTGGGCGCTTGGCAAGTGTAGTAAGCTCTTTCAACCTGGGTTATTGCCAACACTCGCCATCAGTAATAATTGTAACAACAAAAGTCAACGAGTGGTGCATATGCAATAATAACAACAAGAATTTATTTTAAAAAGAAACAAATTTAAATCATTACATTACTTATCAAATAATATTGTTAACTCGTCCCAATCACCAACCCGCCCCTTTAATAAGTCAACTCGTCCCACCTATGAAAGTCAACTCGTCCTAGCATAACAGACCGACTCGTCTGTTTGGAAATTTGGGCGAGTTGACTTTATTTTCGGACGACTTGACTTTCCAACGTGGGACGAGTTGGTGGTTGGGACGACTTGACTGGCATTCCGATGCGGGGGCCGATATCGGGCCGATACTGAAAGTATTGGCACGGTATCAGCCCAGTAAGCTGCGTTATCTGGGACCCATAGTCATGCACCTTACACTTACAGTTCCCTGACACTACAGTGATTTAAAGTTCTAATCAAAATCTGGCTTACTTCGATGTTAGAAGAATGGGTCGATTGTCTGGTAAAATAATTGTTATGTCCGCTGCTGGACAGGGCATTGGAAAAGCATCTGCACTGGTAAGTAAAGGCTATGCCTGCAGCCTAGTATGCTTCAGAGAGTCAGCTGACTAGTACACAATGTCTCTATATCCTTATTCCTACTCCTCACGAAAAGTGATAACTGACGTTTATTTATGTTACTGGTTCACCTGGCCAGTCAAATCTCATCGCCTTATTTATGCTTTGACCAAATTCAACCAAATTTGGCAGGAAGAATCCTATGGTGGTAAGCTCCAGAACTTCTATATTCAAAATTTTGATTGGTAAATTCTTCTGCCGGCCATCTTGGATTTTCCGGAAATCATATTTAAAACGCTACCGTCCAATATAAATGGACCGACTTCAACGAAACTTGGGTGGACTAATTCTATACTGGTAGTCTTCAACGCTTAACAAGTATGCTGATTGGTTAATATTTCCGGCAGCCATCTTGGATTTTCTGATAATTTCTGGAAATCAGTTAAAATGATTTTTTATACAGAATTTTGATTGGTCTATGTTTTCGGTGGCCATCTTGAATTTTCCGCTAAATGGCAGGAAATCGTTTAATACCCTACTCGCTTGGGCAATTTCAACCAGAGTTGGCTGGAAGGATCCGAGACTGGTAGGTTTCAGAACTTCTATACACAATTTTGATTGGTCAATTTTTTTTGCGGGCCAACTTGGATTTTCTGAAAATTTTAGGAATCGGTAAAAGCTGTACTCATTAACCGCTTGAATGATTTCAAGCAGTGTGTTTGGAGGACCCTAGAGTGGTATGCTTCAGAAGATGTATATGCAGAATTTTGATTAGTCTATTTTTTTCGCAGCCATCTTTAATTTTCCGAAAAGTCTCGGGAAATCATTTAAAACCCTACTCCTCATTAACTGCTTGTGGGCAACTTCAACCAGAATTGGCTGGAATGATACTAGGCTGATAAGTTTCAGAACATGTATACAGAATTTTGATTGGTCAATTTTTCTGGCAGCCATCTTGGATTATCTGGAAATTTCTAGAAGTCAGTTAAAAGCCTACCCCTGTCTCCTGAGTAACCACGTGATCAATTTTATGGTCAGAGGTCAAGGTCACGGTGACCTAATTAATAACGTAATATTGCGTTTCCGGATGATAACTCGAGTTCTGTTGCGGATCGTTACCAATCTGGCATGGGAGCTTGTCCTTTGTGGTCTGAGGAACCGTATCGATTTTGGAGTCAAATGTCAAGGTCACTGTGACATAATTAACGATGTAATACTGCGTTTCCGGTTGATAACTCACGTTCTATTGAAGGGATTGCTACCAATCTGGCATGGGCGCTTGTCCTTGGTGTTTCGAAGAACCCTATCGATTTTGGTGTCAATGCCTCATTGGCTCAATGGTCAAGGTCACGGTGACCAATCTTGGGTGTTTAGCGGAATGGTGGGCATACTTTAACAATCTCTGATTGTCGTTCATGTTTTAGTTCAACTTGTTGATAATAAGTACCTCACTAGATTTATATGTCGTTTGGATATATCTTTGGCAGGCTTTCCAGAAAGAAGGCGCACATGTGATAGCGACTGATATTAGCCCTGAATTGCTGAAGGAGCTTGCTTCTGAATCAACAGGTGATACTAATACTCTCAGTATTATTTGCTAGATCATACAGTAAATGTAATGCAATGTACATGTATGGAATATTCTTCCAGTGATGTAAGATTGTATATATAAGAATAGACTGCAAGATGGTGATTCCCTAAAGACAGTGGTCGTTTGACCACAGATTGTGAAAGAACCATGACTATTTCATGAATCATATAATATATATGTTAGTCAATTGAACGTGCCATTACATTTACACTCCAGATGTTTTTTCTGTGAAATATAAATGACAGGACAATGACAAGCGAATGTACCTTTCCATTTTATCCATCGATCATATGATGTCATAGTCAACTACGTGACGTGTAGGGTGATGTCATAATTAAGTACATCTTCTATTAATGACTCTATTTAGTCCATCTTAACCGCTTAATAGTCTGACATGTACGAATTGTATGTCTACCTTACATAAACATACATAAGACAATAGTATATATATCTATATAGAAGACAAAAGAAAAGTATAACAGGCAGTCGACATTATAACATATACAGACATACTAACAAAACATTAACATTCCACCAAGTGTCTTTCATGCACATGCATGCAAATGAAAACAAGTCAGACATTTGGATATTAACCTTTTCACTGATGAAGCCCCTTTATCACAATTTCATTGAAACCAAATAGGAAAGCTTTTGAATATTTTGAAAATATTTTGCTTGAAGGACGTTGCTGCATGCAGTAATGTCTTCCAGGCAAATTGATTTCAAAATATTCAACTGATTGTTTCTTACGTCATAAACAAGTTGTTATATGGGTTAATGATAAGAGTAACTAGATTGATCGGTCGATGACTCATCATCGCAAATCCCCCCATTCACCGCTTTGAACTTTTGACACCCCTGCAACCCACCCTGGGGGCGGAGCCAAATGTAAATGTCATTTTGCACTCCGCAATAATATGGGTAAATCACATACCAAATTTGGTTGAATTTCATCCAACAGTGTCGGAGGAGTTGCATTACAATCAATTTCATGACCCTTTTACCCCCATCCCACACACCCTAGGGGTGGGGCCAAATGTAAATGTGCTCATCCACGCCACATTGATATGGGTAACTGACACACTTAATTTGGTGGAATTCCGTCTGACTGTGTCAGAGGAGTTGCATTATAATCAATTTCATGACCTTTTGACCCCCTCCCCCCCCCTCCCACCCTGAGGGTGGAGCCAAATCTAAATGGCCTCTTGCACTCCGCAAACATAGGAGTAACTCAGATATAAAATTTTGTTACGTTCTGTCTAACGATTCCAGAGGAGTTGTATTAGAATCAATTTCATGACCTTTTAACCCCATATCCCTCACCCCACCCACCCAAATGTAACTGTACTCATTCACTCCACATTGATATGGGTAACTCGCATACCAAATTTGGTTGAATTCCATCCAATGGTTTCGGAGGAGATGCGTTACAATCAATTTCTGCGGGTACAAATTTGACCTTTTGACCCCCCCCCCCCCCTGTGGCTGGAGCCAAATCTAAATGGCCTCTTGCACTCTGCAAACATAAGAGTAACTCAGATAAAATTTGTTGTTAAGTTCCGTCTAACGATTTCAGAGGAGTTGCATTAGAATCAATTTCATGACCTTTTGTCCCCATCCCCACCGCCTCTGGTGGTGGGGCCAAATGTAAATGTGCTCATCCACTCCACATTGATATGGGTAACTGACATACTAAATTTGGTTGAATTCCATCCTACAGTGTCAGAGAAGTTGCATTGCAATCAATTTTTTTACCTTTTGACCCACATCCCTCACCCACCCCTAGGCGCGGGGCCAAATGTAAATGTGCTCATGTACTCCACATTGACATGGGTAATCTACAGACCAAATTTGGTTGAATTCTGTCAAACGGTTTCGGAGGAGATCATGGTGCATTACAATCAATTTCCGCAGGTTAAAATTTGAACTTTTGACCCCTCCCCCATCCCCTGGGGGTGGATCCAAGTCTAAATGGCCTCCTGCACTCCGCAATCAATTGAGTAACTCAAATATCAAATTTAGTTCAGTTCTGTATAGCGATTTCAGAGGAGTTACGTTACAACTGCTTTGACCCCTGCCCTGCCCCCCCCCCCCCCCCCCGCCTGAAGGCGGAGCCAAATCTAAATATCGTCTTGCAAAGCGGAATCATATGGGTAACCCACATACCAAATGTGATTTAATTCCACCCAATGGTTTGGGAGGAGATAGTGTGACAGACAGGTGGACAGAGGCGATTACAATATCCCAGTCGTTTAAAAAAATAAAATGGGGATAATGATTGTAGACTATATTACCTATATTTCCCCAGTTCACCATATATGTTTTATTTACTGATGCACTGTTAGTGAATAGCAGACTCTTCCTCAGCTGTGGGCACATAGTAGTCTATGATTGAATGATTTTAACCAGTTTAGCTATCTTGGCAAATCTCAACATTCTATATTCTTTTCTACGATGTATATAGAACAACTTACAGCAATATCAATTTTAAAAGGAACTTGAAAGTTGGTTAACAAAGAATGTACAGTTATTAGCTGACTGATATTTCAATATTTCAGAAGTACATGTAAATAGATTAGTTATATACACAATCTGTGTTCCCCAGACAATGTTACCCAGACACCATGCTGAGAGTCAATTTGACTGGAATTAAGCCTTTAACCATTAAGTAAGATATAATGAGATCTATTGAAAGTAAAGGCGTTAATAGTCTATTCACCATGTTTGTAGCCATTCGTAATTAGTTTATTTATCTACCTAATGCCTATTTAACATATAAAATGTCATTTAAGAATGAACCCTTTCACCTATACAAACCAGATAAACTAAATTTTTGATCCCGTAACAAATATTCTGTTTAGTACTCTGAAATTAATTTGCAATGAAGTAGTGGCTGCCTTAGAAAGCCAAATTGCTTTCAAAATATTCCACAAATTTCCTATATGGTTGATTAGAAATTGATAGAAAGAGCGTTTCATCGGCGAAAGGTTAACGTGTTGATTCTGAGTCTGGAGTATAAGATTCAATACAAGAATTATTCTATTGAATTCTTTGAAACCAATTTGACTGGAAGCTGTTGCTGCCTAAGGCCTTGCTGCAAACTGTTGTTGTCTTACAATAACAACAGTTTAATGCACACAGAGACCTTCATAATTAAACAGTTAAACCCTCTTTGGCTGTTTCATTCTGCCTGTTGCATATATTAATAATATGTGGAAGCAGAATTGTGTGGCTTGTATGCTGAGCACATAAGATACCACTACAATAGACAAGTAATAGACTATTACTTATTAATTTTCAATCTATTACTAAATTACATTGTAAAATGATGATTTATTTCTATTACTATTACTGTTGCATGAAAATCGCTGTAATAGCCTGTTACTATTACATATTACTTTTACCCCAACCCTGGTTACTGCCATATGCAGCAACAGCACCCATTCAAATTAGTTTGAAAATATTCAACAGCTAACCTGTATAGTTTTCTGGAACTTGAGATTCAGAAAGTGGAAAGGATCGATGGATCCCAACACGGGCAAAGCAGGGGTGGAACTTGACTAGGGATGGCCGGGTCATAGCTAAAACTGGAAAGGTCAATTGCTTATGCCTCATAAATAATGAAGACAATAAAGGGAGTAAACCCCTGATGCAATTTAAGCTCTATTGCAAAGAGTTACCTTTCTTGAACTAATATATATATATATATTTATATATTCATACGTACATTTTGTATAAATATAAACAAAATCAGCTGATCAAATTAAAGGAGGTATTAATATGGGAGACTAAAGTAGCTAAACACTCAGAGCAGCAACTACAGACAGGCCATAAGCTAGTACTCATGGAGCAAAAACAGGCCACATACCGGGGCTTAGGCTTCGTAAATGGACCAAGGGTCTTGGATCATGTCATTAGTTTTGGATATGTCAGTGATCGCGTTAGATTCATAGACCTGGCTATACCTACGCGAAAACACACCACCACTAAGTGTCGAATTGTCAACGCATATGGCCCAACTACCGAAAAATCCAAAGAGAATCCAGCAATATTAGATTCCTTTTATGCAGAACTGAGCTCCGCCATTACAATCCCAGCTAGATGGCAACTGTTCGTGTGTGGAGATTTCAACTCCAAGCTGGGTAAACTCAGAATTGCGGACAAAAGTTCAGGACTTGGCTTATGCATGGGATCCTATGGAGAGGGCACACGCAACAGCAATGGAGATGCACTGGTGGTATTCCTTAGTTCCAATGGCCTATTTGTCACAAATACGGCTTCCAAACACCCATGCCATCACTGGACAACCGCAAAGCCCCAAAAGGTTCTAAGGCTGCAACAGCTGTCTTCAACCAAATAGACTTCATACTATGCAAGATAGAAGCAAAACCCTTAGTCCGGAACGCTCGTTCGTATGGAGGTACAGACCTCAATTCTGACCATAAGCTAGTCATTACACACCTTCAGATGAACGATCTCTACCTAATATATAAACACTGTACCAGGCAAGAGGGTAGAGTCACCTACAACCTACCCAAGCTCATGAGCGACACTGGCACTCAAATGTCATACAAAAAAGCCCTCAGGGAGCAGATAGCTAACATCGATGTCAGCTCCGATCCAAACGAAGCCCTAACCAAAATACTGAAATCTATGGAATCATCCACTACCAGCACCATAGGTGTTCTTAAAAACAACCAAACTAGGTATACTGACGACCCTCTAGTAGTAAAACTGTCAGCAGAGCAGAAAGTGTTACGGCTGCGCATCTATCAAAGTGGCCAAAGTGAAGACCGCACCAAACTACACCGGCAGCACAATATTATTCTGCGCCACATTAGCGAACGCTTAAAAGATCTTGCTCCATTGTATTCAACAGGCAGACTCCCTAGCAGATGAAATCACTGCCAAGGATGACTGTCACAAAATGTTTCAGGCAGCCCGAGCCCTGAGAGTTACTGACTACACACCACCACTCACTGTACACAACTCTGAAGGACACTTTATTGGGACTGACCAGGGAAAAGCCGAGGCGATCCGAGAATGGTTCAAGGACCATGAGCAATGAACTATTCAAATATGCAAGTGACATTATCTCAAAACCGATCATGCACCTAATCAATTTAGCTTTTATGCACCAGCTTCCCGTCGACGCTGTAGGCCAAGGCACCCTTATCGCACTACCCAAGCCCAAGAAGCCACCTGGGCCCCCAGCCAATCTGCGGCCCATTGTGCTGCTCAACAGCATATGGAAAATCCTATCCAATGTTACTCTATGCCGCATCCGAGACAAGATCGATTACTTCACCGGATCATGTCAAAGTGGCGTCAAACGTGGACGCAGCTGCACAGACATTGTATGGGCTCAACGCTGGCTTGTGTTGGTAGTTATGTCCAAACACTGGGAGTCCACAAAATGGGCATTGACATGTCACGAGCCTTCGACACAATTAAACGCTCAAAGATCCTAGATGTACTACGCCAGGCCAGTTGCAATGAAGATGAGCTACGACTAGTGAGATTACTGCTTGCAAACACCAGGCTGGGAGTACGAGTCAAGTCAGTGAAATCTGTAGAATTTGAGATATCAATCGGCTCCCCACAGGGAGATGGTCTATCCCCTGTGCTTTTCACCTGTTACCTGCCTGCTGCATTGAAATCTGTGCAGGAAAGTTCCACGAGACCAAACCCCCCAGTGTCAATACTGGGCATGTTGCTAGAGATGGAATATGCCGACGATGTGGACTTCATAGACAAGGAAAAGAAAGCCCTTAACGAATTTTTCCCAATAGCTGCAAGCAAAGTAAAAATTGAGAATCTCTATGAATGAATCCAAAACAGAGTTCACCCACATATACCTATCGACAAAGCATGAAACTATAGAAAATGACGACCCGCTTCGTGGCGGTGAACCATGTAGGAAAAGTAAAATCCTGGGCTCACTGCTTTGCAGTACTGCTGACATTTCTGCACCAAGTCCTTCTGGAAGCTATGGATTCGTAGATCAAAGATGCCCTTGATAAAGAGGCTGCGTTTATACAATGCAACCTGCTTATCCTTGATGCTGTATAACTGTAGCATCAGGGCAGCTCCAAAGGCAGCTCTAGACAAACTCAATGGCTGCCACCGCAAACACCTACGCCCCATCACTGGATACCGATGGCCAGACAGCATAATTTCCAGCGATGCACTATACAAGATGATACGTCGCCGCTGTCTGTAAAAGTCACCCAGCAAATAATCATACATTAATATGGGAATATGCAATGTTATATTAAAATTTTGTAGACTGGAGAAATAAAGCCAAAGAGCACCATGGCAACAACATATCTTGGTCCTAAAACACAGTGATTTCCATAGACGAGTGTAGCTTTTCATACAGTACAGCTCAGAAATAACTTAGAATGTTTTCGAAATCTACTCTTGAATATTTTAAACATGATTGGATTGAAAGACATTGCAGCAGCAAATATCTTCTAATTCAATTATGTTCAAAATATTCAACAGAATATTTCGTACCTCGTATTGAAAATTGTACTAACATATTTATGTTTTTGCTTTGAAAACATGTTAACTTTTTATGAGCTGCACCAGCGTGACTCTTCATAGACCAGCATTTTGATCCAGGTTCTTTTATGCGCATCACATCCAAAGTATCGAAATCCTCTTAGCTGACAAGTTCCTTCGTTGGGTTGAAATTTGAGCCAAATTGGATCAGAAGTTTTTGAGATACTGGACAGGCAGACATGCACACACACGCGCACACACACACGCATGCACACACACACACACACACACACACACACGCACGCACACACGCGCGCATGCACACACGCACGCACACACACTATCCTCTTCTGTTACAGGGTGAGGATAAACAGAAACATGTTTGTTAGTAAGAAATGGTCTGTTGAATATTTAGGCAGCAATGGCTTCCAATCTAATTAAGTTAAAAATATTCTACTATGTTTTACTTTATTTTTGGAAATATGTAAAGTTATTTCTGAGCTGGACTGTACTTTCTATGATACTTCTTATCAGAAAAAGATAAATTTAATTTTGGAAGAATTAGAATTGAATGTATTTCTTCTTTTTAACTTATCTGTGGTCGTCCTTTAACCCTTTGCACTCTGATGTCAATATTCTCTTATTTACCATGCCAATAGCAAAGAATCTGGTGTACACTTTTCAACAATTTTGATGGACGATGTTGCTGTCTTCGAGGGCACCATCCTCCACCAAATTTGTTGAAAAATGTACACCAGTTCATCTTTTAAGTTAATTTGAAAACTTAAAAATCTGACATCGGTGTGGTAAGGGTAACCCCTTCAATATGAATTATGAAATAATTTGAATAGAAGTCAAATTATTTTCAAAATCTTCATGAGAATTATATCTGTTGCAGTGTAGCTACATGTAATCTTACTTTCCAGCCACTTTGAGTCATAATCATAGTCCAACTTTCTTATCTAGGTTGTGAGGCAGAAATGAGAGGTTCATATTTTACCAGGTGAAGCTAGCAGCAGTTCAGAGTCATGCAGGCGGGGTCGCCTGCTGAACATTTTGTGTTGTTGCTGTCTCCTTAAATCTCTCATGTCCCGTTAAATATATACACTTTTGCACGCGATATGAGATGCCTTGATTTCTGTTCAATTTACCCAGCATGCAATGCTACCCAGTGTTGTCTGCACAAGCCAGCATTTCAAAAGCAAAACCCAGCTGCTTGCACGTGCAGATAGTCATTTGTCTGCCAGCTCTGGAAGCGTAAGCATGCATGTAGGACATATTCACGGAAGTACATTCGAAGTCTGTATTTCACTACTGGTCAGAGAAAGTGCGTCAATTTCCAGGAGAAAATACGAGAAAGCCTTTATATATTTTGACAATAATTTGCATGAAAGTTGTTGCTATCAATGACAGCAACAGCATTCAGTCAAATTATTGTCAACATAATTAGTAGGTAACGCGATTATTAATCTTTTTTTCAGGCCAGATTGAGACACATGTGCTGGATGTTACATCTTCTGAACAGGTATCAGAAGTTTTGGCGAAAATTGACAGAATTGATGTCTTATTTAATGTTGCTGGGTGAGATTTAATTTAGTCTGACTTTACACTATGCATTCATACACACATAGATTGTGAACCGCGCATGCGTGTGTCCATGCATAATTGCATGTGGTGTGATTGTACATGCAGTACACATTGTGTTTTTGGTAGTTGATATATTTTGACAGCGAAAATGGCGCTATAAGGCTCTTGTTGGTATTAAGTACAAATATGACACTTTCAAATCAGAATGATCTACCGGGTTGTTCAAATGAACCTGCTTTAGGGAAAACTTTCCAGAGCACTCTGCGTGTGAAAAATTGGCTTATTCGGTTTGTATATAATACAAATATTAATCCGAAAACAGCAGGCAGATTCTTCGATTTAGTAAGTAGCCACTTGGATTTTGTGATATTTTTTAGAAATACTTAAATATGTTTAAAACCACTTTGCAATATATAATTTTGCTACAAATCAATTGGCAAAGTGGTTTCAGAGATGTTTAAGTATATATATATATGTATATCCCAAAACTAATTTTGGGCAGCCAGACATGGGGTGGGGGTGGCCCTGGGGGACGGGTGTTGGTTGCCGAATTAATTACCAGAAACCGTATATATTTGTAGCTCCAGATTCTAATAGGATAAGAGCTGTAGATTGTTTAAATCCAAATCTCTACGACTGTCGACTTCTAGTATGTATATTTCACGAAAAAGGTGAAAATTGATTCTCTAAAATGGCTACAGAAACTAGCATGAAATTTGAACACAATTTCATGGTACAAATTCTTGCCATCCTACGACTATGCCTAATGTATACCTCCTGTCCATCATTGCGGTAGTGAAATTATTAAATGGGGCCGCCTCTAATATTGCGTATTGTGTAATAAACAGCTTTTATTACATCAAAATTAAGCCAGAATTTGACATAAAATGGCGTCCTCTTGTTGTTACGCTAAGGACGACTTTAGGTTGTCACTCGCATTACTCGAGTAGCACAAAAGTTTTAATATTCGTACCAGTAGGGGTCTAATGTTGCGTTTGTGGCTTTATGAAATTCTCATACATAGGGTCTTGATGCTGGCAAGGATAGGATACCTAGGTTACGGGCATTTGTCATGTGTTTCATGGTTGTCCTATATATGAGGTGAATGAGTTATGCGATAAGTTGCAACCTACATACCGGTAAATAGAAGGGTAGCCTCGAGTTCATACTCGAGCAGCTACAAGACTCGCGGCCTAAACTCACCAAATTAAAATGTTTCAATATTTATCTTTCATTCCTTACCTAAATGCTCTTCAAAATTTTCCAAACGTATGTTTCCATGCTACATAGAGCAATGTTTGTATTTCCAACCAAAGTTTTCCTATGTTTTTCATGGTCTTGGTCTCAACTAGTGATGTTGCAGGTGAGCGATGCAGGCCTGTTTACACACCACTCTATCCATACTTTTTCTTATATTCTTCCCCCCACCTCTCCCTCTCGTATCATTTTATTATTTCTCTATCTTTGTTACACAGGATAGTTGTCTGAAAAATCCTTAACTCCTACATGTATGTTTCAGATTTGTTCATCATGGCACCATCCTGGACTGTGACGAGAAGGACTGGGACATTTCTTTTAACATCAATGTGAAGGGAATGTACATAATGGCCAAGGCCGCCATTCCAAAGGTTAGACATTAGTGCATAGTCTTAGCGTTGTAGTTAAGATATCTTTATATAATATGCATCAGGGTTGAAATACAGTCCCTTTTAACCTTTTAAACGTCAAATTTGTTTAAGAAAATTTAAATTTTCTCATAAAATGGCCATTTGCAGACCAACAGACTATAATGGCAATGATAATTGTATTATTATGTGACGTAACAATCAACACGATCATTTGATACAGTAGATCCATTTCATTCCTTTAAATATCGTGTTCAGCGTGTAAATGTAAGTTAAGGGAGATAACTATTTATTGGCGCACTAATAAACTTATACTAACATGAGTTGTCTCCCTTGAGTCGATTAGATGTACTGAAAAAGCTTACCACAAACTTTCACATGTACCTCCAAGACGGATAAATGAAGTGAAGTGTTTATATATTAATGGTAATTATTGGTTAACCCTTTAACACTGTACCACTCATACCAGCTAAAAACGGCTTCTGCAGTATATATGATCACTATATTCTGCGGCTGTAGTATTAGAAATATCCTACACCTGCAATCAGTACTTCTTCACGTTTCCCACTGTGTCTTGTCCTCAGCCAAAATCCTTAGCTTCCTCAGGTCCATTCTTGACTTGAGTGTACCTAATCCTACTTTCTTGAGGTCACCTCGTAGCATGCTTAGCAGATTTATGCAATGACGTCGTCTCCTGGCTCTGTATTTGCTGGCTCCGAGTAGGGCGAATTTCAAGGCTCTCTGTGCTGGTGTGTCTTCTGGCATCCTTAGCACATGGCCAAACATGGACCATCTTTGCTGGGCGACTTTTACAGACAACGGCGACGTAGTGCACATCTTGTATAGTGCATCGTTGGAGATTATGCTGTCTGGCCATCTGTGTCCAGTGATGGTGCGTAGGTTTTTGCGGTGGCAGGCGTCAAGTTTGTCTAGAGCTGCCTTTGGAGCTGCCCAGCTGTTACAGTTATACATCATCATGGATACACAGGTTGCATTGTATAAACGTAGTCTTTTTACCAAGGGCATCATTGATCTACGAATCCATAGCTTCCAGAAGGACTGGAAAGCTATGTTCCCCATGAGGTAGCGTGCATAAATATCAGCAGTACTGCAAAGCAGTGAGCCCAGGATTTTACTTTTCCTCCATGGTTCGCCGCCACGGAGTGGATCGTCATTTTCTTTAGTTTCATGCTTTGTAGATAGGCATATGTGGGTGAGGTCTGTTTTGGATTCATTCATAAAGAGATTCTCAGTTTTTAGTTTAGTTGCAGCTATTGGGAGAAGTTCGTCAAGGGGTTTCTTTTCCTCATCTACAAAGTCCACTTCTACTTCGAATAATACTTACCAGATGTACTATTATGATGTCTATTATCTAGTCTAGCTCAAAATAAACAATTAGAAACTCCGCACTCTCCTGATCCTGCTCATACCGTGTCCGGGAATTACCATAGCCCCAGGTACCGAGTCAATTCCCAATCACAGTCAGATTCATCTATTTTGCTCGACCTGAAAGTCGCTTTTTTTAGTCAGCTTGAAATTTGCTAATTTCTGCACAGTTTAGCTGTTTCAGAGTGGTTCATTGTTGGAAACATGGAAAGAAAAGGAAAATCATCACAGGGGAGGTTGTATCAATCTAGAATTTATACATTCATGCCGTAATGACTGTTTGAATTTTCTTAAATTGGCACATTGGTTTAAAATGGTGGCCATTGTTGGAGTCGCTCCGGTACTCGTTAACTTTTTAATCTTATCCGGGTACTCAGTTAATTTCTCATGCGACTCGGTTCCTTCCAAGATCGATGCGCCCATAGCCAAGATGGCGGCGCCCATGATTAACATTTTGTTTTGGCTTGGCGTGTCTATGCACTCTGTTTTAAGCCGATCTTTAGCTCTCGCTTCATTGTCGAGGGTGTTTGTAGAGATCGGTCTTAATTTCTTGGCTATTTTAATGATTGGTTAATTACCAAGTCGTGGTTATTAAATTTCACTCGAAAACGTTTCAAATATTTCCTGCCTAAAGACTTGATTATCATTAATTTATGGGAAAGTTAATGTTTCTAAGTAATTTTAAATTACAATCAAGTTAATTGTGCGTGTTGCTCGTCATCGTATATCATGTGCAGCGTTTTAATTCTGTGTTCACAGAAAGTGAAGGTGCAGGATACTCTCTGCCAGCGCTGCAATCGGTTCATGAAACGAATGTTTTCCAGACATCACTGCTTTGCCTGTGCGAAGTGCAAGGTTGGGAATTCCTGCGATGTGTGTGCGAAGTGGTCGTCAGAGTTGGTGGCGGAGTTCGATCGTGATCGACATGCACGTTTGGAGAGGATCGTGAGGGACAAGGCAGCCAAAGTGGATCAGGTGTCCGTAAAAGGTCTTGAAGAGCGTCTGAACGAGCATATGGACTCTGCCGTGGGTGTTTGGGCGGCCCAATTTAAGGCGATGTTCGAGTCTTTCCAGTCCACGATTCCGACGATGCAGGCTGGTGCAGGGCAACCTATCGGTGGTCCGGCCAGTTCTGTGGAGGAACAAGCACCTGTCCTTCCTCCTGCTTTGGCTCCAGAGCCGATGGCGGAGGAAGAAGATCTCCTCCTGATGGGAGACTCTGGCATGCCGGATCTTTCTCAGGTGGCAGGCACAAGTACATCCCACGGGTCTCCCTCGGGATTTGTACGGGTCTGCCAGGCGGGTGGTGATGTTGATGTTCCGTCGGGAATTTTCCCCCCGGATTTCGCTCAGGCCGCGTTGCCGTTGGAGCCGTGTTTTGCGGTTCCAGTCGGCATCACGGCGGCAGCTAGCACGGCTCCTCTCGGAGTTCCATCGCCTGCCGTAGTAGTGGCTATAGTCCCGGCTCCCGTTCTGGAGCCGATGGACTGCGGTGAATCCGTGTCTGGTGATTCACTGGATACTGGAGCCGCAAGTAGTCGGGTTATGGACCCAGCATGGGTCGTCGGTGACCTACTTATCCAAGGGTGAGAAGGAGGATGAGAATGGTAGTCCATTAATGGACGAATCCTCATTTTGCACCGAAGCTGAATGGGTGCGGGTCCTTGGATGGATGTCCGACCGTCTCGGGTTGGTATCAGATCAAGGATCTCAGCGCGATCCGGCGATGGAGCGGATGTCAGAGCAAGCGGCTAGCGCTCTGTCAAGTGACTCTTCGGCCATGCCGATGCTTCCCTTGGAAACGCAGACTTCCGACATGTTGGAAGTTGCGGCGTACCATCTGGTTCAACCAGATTATTCGCTGCCCAAGGCCCCTAAGGGGATAAGGAGTAGGATTCGCTTTCCGCAGCAGGCCTATCATCAATATGCCCGGGTTCCTTGGCTTTCCATCGGGGAGAGAGAGGCATTGAATAGGCCGTTGGCTGGAAAATTAAGGGTCGTTCTCGTCCCTTGGTTTCCCAAGCTAACAAAGATCCTTTTAATGAGTTACGTCTCATTGAGGATGCGGCGAGAGCGGCTATGGCTGCACTCTCGCACGTCTGTACCGTCTTGCCAGGGTATGCTGACCTGCGTGACGGAAGGTGGGGAAGTGCCAGAGGCTACTCCCGGAGTTGTCCGGGACACCATGCGCTTGTCCCAGGATTGCTTGGCCAGGGTAATCACCAGAACATTGGCGGAGCGACGGAGAATGGTTATCGATTGCATAGAACCAGGAAATGAGATGAGGGCTGTGTTATCTTCTGCACCCTTCATTGGTCCAGGCTTGTTTGGCAGCTCGGCACGGCAAGCTTTATCCAAAGCCATGTCAATGGTCGCAGAGCAAGAAGTAGTCGGCAAGTCATGGAAGTCGACGAAGAGGACTCAGCCGCAGCAGTCCTATAAGCAGCATCGGCAAGAGCAACAGAGGCAGCGCCAGAGATCGCCCTTCCGTCCTTCTGGCCGCGATGCCCATCGGGCATCCGGCTCATAGGGACCTGGCCGTTCATCATACAAATCCTCTAATAAGAGGCCATATGAGGAGGATAGGAAGGGTGGCGGTTTGGGTCGCGATGGCGATTGTAACGATGGCCGTAGCGGCGGTCCCGGACCGTCATATTCTAAGAAACGCTAAAGTGGTCGCCGTGGAGGACGGTCCTGACGGGTTTCCGGCGGGATCCGTTCCGGTGACATCAGGAACGAAGGGAGTTGAGGATCTTCACCCAAACGAATTAGCGTCTTATCGTGCAAGATCGACCACGGGCTGTGTGCAGATTTCTACCGTCGGAGGCAGACTTCAACTGTTCTCAAACCAATGGGAACAGGTCGTGCAAGATTGTTTAGTCTCATTGGTTAAGATATGGCTACGAACCAGACTGGCTCATCCGTCAATCATTAGTTCCATTAACATCGACTCCAGTATGGTCTCCCGTTCCAAGGGAATCTGATCGTCTAGATGCCATCTGCTTAGAAATCAAAGATCTTCAGCAGAAGAACGCGATTCATCTAGTCCGCAATCAGTCCTCTCTAGGCTTTTATTCGATAATGTGCTACGTTCCGAAACGCACCGAAGGTTGGAGACCAATTCTCAATCTCAAACCGTTGAACAAATTTATTCTTTCTCCAAAGTTTCAGATGGAGACCATAGCAGCGGTGATGACAGGGCTGAGAAAGGGCATGTGGGCAGTATCGATAGATCTGAAGGATGCATATTTTCATATTCCAATGTCAATTCCTTTTCAGAAATACCTTCGCTTTGCATTCCAAGACAATGTTTGGGAATTCAATGCGCTTATGTTCGGTCTGACCACTGCCCGAGGGTCTTCACCAAAATGGTTCTCGCCATGACTTCTTATCTTCGCAGGAGAAACATAGCTGTTCATACTTACATAGACGACTGGCTGCTGAAGGCGGGGAATCCAGTCATTCTGCGCAACAATCTTCAGGTAGTCCTGGCCTTACTAAAGGATCTAGGATGGATTGTGAATCTAGAGAAATCAGAATTGACTCCATCCCTGGAGTTTGTTTATCTGGGAATTTTTTTCAATCTCGGGAACGGCGTAGCTTTTCCAGCGGAGAGCAGAGTCAAGAGTTTGATTGCAGTTCTGGAGTCAGCTCCTCATTGGAGCCTATCTGACGGCTCGTCAATTTCTCAAAATACTGTTTTCACTTCAAGAGTATACTTACCTCCCTAATACTTTTGATATTGCTAAATATTGGCTTTCACTCAATAAACACTCAGATTTAAAACAGTTAGGTGCCCCTACTGGGCAGGGAGTCAGAGCGTAGTCTGGCGGATGCCAGCCCCACCACCGCGCATGCGCAGACTAGCACTTTCTCTTTGCTAGATTATTGGCAAAGAGATCACACATGTTTTTTTGTTCAATAGCTTTTTCGCTCTCTTAAACTGTTTAAGTGGTGTTTGTTTGGAGTGTTAGTCACTTTTTTGGATGGCGGATAGGAATACGTCGCCACAGGAGGACGGAGGACCTTTAAATCAGGTGACTTCTAGTAAAATTAGCGAGTTTTCTTCCCGGTGTATTGTGTTTCCGGGACTCGCGTTTACCGTGATAAGCGCCTTAGTTAGTTGGTTTAGGTCAACTCGGTGCTACCTAGGACTAATTTCTCTTTCTGTTTCTGTCCACAGGTCTGTATGACGCTAGGTTGTGACGTCACAGTACCAGAGAATTAGTATTCTCTCCACCATGGTTCCATTTCCTACTAACACTGTTAGGTTATCTAACCAAATGAAAAATTATGCCCAGTGAGTTGGAGGCCTGATATAAAGGTCTTCTCACTTTGCCCTCTTGTTCCAATTCCTTCCCCATGAGGTGGAGAGAGTTAAGAGGCGTGCAGATGGTGGAGTTTCCGGTTCGTCACGTTGGATGGTTTGTCTATACAAAGTGTCAGGTATCTAGTTATTGATAATGTGGTGATGTTAATTATTGTAAACAATCAAAGGGAGATAATTAACATTTTTGCCAGTAAAGAGTTATCTATATGTATCTGATGGTTGTGTAGTCAACTTATCCATTCAGCATACAATTCGTCTTTGCACTTGGATGTTTTGTTGGGATCGAATTTTTCCTGTCACGGGATTAATGACGTCATAATCAGCTGGCTATGTATTTATTAGCAAAAAAAGACAAAAAAAAAAAAAAAGAAGGAGAAATTCAAGCGCTATGCTGGTTTTTGATGTATATTGATCTTTATGATCGTTTTCCTTCTCCTTGAGTTGGATTGAGTTTCTAAGCTTAACTAGTTGCTCATACTCCTTGTCCTTTGCCCTGTTTCAGGGACCGGGTTGCGCGTCCTGTGGACGTTTTATGCATGTGAAGTTCTGGCCGCATCTGTGTTATCGATGTAGCCCTTGTGGTCCATTGATTAATTGTGACATATGTAAGCACTGGGGGGGCGAGTTAATGTCCGAATTCTTGTGCTGCTTACAGGCGACGGACAAGGTGGTAGTGGAGGAGAAGAAGAAGAAGCGGAAACGAGAGGTTGTAAGTAAGAAGGGTAAGGGGAAGGTCTCGTCCGCGGTGGATATGGAGACCTTCCGGACCGAGATGTTGGGAGAGATGAAGAGGACAATAAAAGATTTGGTTCCAGGGTTGCTTCGTGGCATGCTTCCTGGACCAGATCCTTTATTGTCCTCATCATCGGCTTCGGAGCAGGTAATCCCCGCCTCTGGATCGATTTTCCTTAGTCCGCTTCCGTTGTCCGACGATTCAGAGGTGGCCCCATTAGAGGGGGCGTTCCACGGCCCTGGCAGCAGGCTTATTGCCGCGCCGATAGGGGACCGTGGACGGTTGTCGCTGGAACCCGCTGGCTGCTTATCAGTCCAGGGGTATCCGCACGCCGCGGTGGCCAGTACCTCCTATGGCACCGTTCCTGGTCAGCCCGGGTTAGCTCTCTTTGCTGACCCGGGGTCTAATCTTTCTGACCAGGGTGATGAGGATTACCTGCTAGGGTCGCCGTCTGACGACGTGGACATGGATGAAGACGTTTGTGCACCCCTCGCGGGGAATACAGGCGCTTTTTTCCACGGTATTACTCACCCTGGAGTAAGGTCCGCGGTTCAGGTGGTGGCCCAGGGCGCTGCTGATGGCCAGCGGTACCGCATACCTCGGCTTGCCGAGAGTGTAGCTGGTGCTGGCCGGGCCCGTGGTAGGGCTATATATACCCCGCGCTCTACCGCGGTGCCTGCTCCTGGTCAAACCAGTGATATTCTCATGCCGGTGCTGTCAGGCCCGCATGTTTTCCCTGGCTTGCCAGGTGTATCAGCGTACCCGCCGTCAAGCTCTACTGCTTGCGCTCAGGAGGAAGACGAAGGACCCCGTCTTGTAGAGCGCTCGCAGTTAGCCACGGAGGAGGATTGGTATGACGCTTGCCAGTGGTTGGTGAGCGTTAGGCCTGATCTGCCCGTGGAGCAGTCGGCTAGCCACCGTGTTCACACGCCGTGGTTAGCTGGGGAACCAACTGCTAACGCTATGCCTTCTCTGCCGCTGGCGGAGCATGTCGTTGACATGTTCAAGGCGGCGGAGGCGTCCATTAACACGAGTGGACGTCTCGCGAAGGCCCCTCGCGAGGTGGCCAGGCGTTGTCGCATCGTGCCCCTGGACTACCAGCGGTACGGTGTGGTACCCAAGCCCAGCGTGGATGACCGCGTGGCTTTGGGTGAGGATACGCGGCCAGGATCCCGTTCTGACGCGGGGGTCTTGTGCGCGAACGCGTTGCGTTCGGCGAATACCGCGTTGCGTGATGCGGAGGAGAGTGGGAGGGCTTCGATTGCCGCTCTGTCCCACGTCTCCCAGCTGTTACAGGGGGTAGTAACGGCATCCGCATCGCGCCAGCCAGGCCCGCTCGCGGTCCAGCGAACCATCCAGGATGGTATTAACCTGGCGCTGGACTGTATGACGCGGGCGGTGACCAGGAGTGTCAGGGCAAGACGCACATTTGCCCTGGACAATCTGTGCCCGTCTCAGGACCTGTATAATAGGCTACTCCGTACGCCTATGACGGGTCCTGGTCTTTTTGGAGGTGAGGGATGTCGCCACCTCCAGGAGACGGTCACCCTGGTGAATAACCAGAGGGCGCTGCGCGAACAGTTTGAGGTACTGCGTCGTGCTAACGTTCGCGCCGCGGCCCCTGCGTATCGTCCCCTGCAGGCTCGAGGTGGTGCTGGCCAAGTCAGAGGCCAGCCGCCGTCGCAGCGCCGGCCTCGGCCGCGTGCGATTCGGCCATCAGTGAGGGGGGCGCAGGCTCCTCAGCCGCCGTCAGCCAGGCAGCCGCCCGTGCACCGAGGTGCGCGCGGGGCGGGGCGGGTCGCGCGAGGATCTGGGCGTGGTTATCGTTCCTGACAGGGCGCTTACCGCGGTAAGGACCACGCCGGTGTGTATGGCGACGGAGACAGTGCCGCTCTTGCATGCCTTGTGTCCACCGCGGTCCCTAGGTGGACCGGTGGGAGGCCGGCTAGCCGACCACATGCAAGAGTGGGAACGGTTAACTCAGGACCGTTTAGTCTTGCGATGGCTTTCCGTGGGGTATCATCCAGAGTGGATGACAGGCCCGCCGTCGCGACTGTCTCTGGTGCCAGTCTGGACTCCCAATCCGAGAGATCCAGATCAAAGGTTGTGTATCGAGGAGGAGATAAATTCCCTCGTACAAAAAGGAGCTATTCAGCCGGCACAAAGGTGTCCGGGCTTCTATTCAACCCTGTTCTTGGTAACAAAACGCACCGGTGGGTGGAGACCGATTCTCAACCTCAAGCCATTGAACAAGTTCATCGAGACGCCCAGTTTCAAGATGGAAACGGTGCGCTCGGTGTTGGCGGGGTTGGAGAGGGGGATGTGGACGGCGTCGATAGATTTGAAGGACGCTTATTTCCACATCCCCATCCACAGGAGTTTCTGTCGCTTCCTGAGATTTGCATTCCAGGGCAGACAGTGGGAATTCAGGGTGTTGCCCTTCGGAATTTCCACGGCTCCTCGGGTTTTCACCCGTGTGGTTCTTGCGATCACAGCATACCTCCGCAGGAGAAGCATAGCAGTCCACACGTACATAGACGACTGGCTGTTGAAAGCGCACACCCGGGAAAGTTTGTCCGCCAATCTGGAGATTGTTTTGAAAATTCTCACAGACTTGGGCTGGATGATCAATTTCCCAAAATCAGAGCTGACTCCATCCCAGAAGTTTGTTTACCTGGGGATGTTCTTCGATCTGGAGACAGGATATGTTTATCCTACTCAGGAGAGAGTTCAAATACTCATCTCGTTGATTCAGTCAGTGTGCGACAGTCGTCATGTCCTGGCACGGGTTTACTTGAGAATGCTGGGGTTGATGGTTTCGTTGGAACCAGTCATTCCTCAGGCCGCCTTACGCAGGCGGCCGATCCAGTTGTTTCTCATGACACAATGGACCCAGAGTACAGGTTCGCTGGACTCGAATGTGTCAGTGTTGGCGCCTCTGATTCACCACCTGCAATGGTGGTTGAATACAGAGAATCTCTTACCGGGGGTTTTGCTAACCCCTCCCCACCCTCAGGTGACTGTGTATACAGATGCATCGATGGAGGGCTGGGGAGCTTGCCTGGAAGAATCCACGATATCAGGGCTTTGGAATCTGGAACAGTCACAGGAACATATAAATCTACTGGAGCTAAGAGCAGTAGTCCTGGGCCTGGAACATTTCTTACAGAAAGTTCAGGGCAAGATTGTTCTTATTCGTTCAGACAACTCAACAGTTGTGACTTACATAAACCGCCAGGGCGGAACGAAGTCGCCCAGTCTCTGTATGATGACATGGAAACTGCTTTGTTGGTGTCTGGATCACCAGATTACCTTGAAAGCAGTTCATATTCCGGGAAGGTTAAACCTGCTAGCAGACTCATTGAGCCGAAGGATGAGTGTTTTACCCACGGAATGGCAACTAAATCAATGTGTGGCGGATCGTCTGTTCGACCATTGGGGGAAACCCAACATCGATTTGTTCGCAACGAAGAAGAATGCGAAGATGACGACGTACGTCTCTCCGATTCCGGATCCAAGCGCTTTCGCAACAGATGCGTTAGCTATCAGCTGGGGGAGAATGTATGCATACGCATTCCCTCCAGCAATCCTGATTCCAAAAATTCTTCAGAAAATCAGACAAGAGGAATGCCAAGTGCTTCTGATCGCCCCGGATTGGCCAAGCCGATCATGGTATACGGATCTGCTGGACCTTCTGGTCTGCAATCCGGTTCCTCTGCCTCTGATGGACGATATTATCTTCCAGGGCAAGGCCCTTCACAACAATCCGTCAATGTTCAGATTGACTGCATGGATGTTGTCAAGGAATCTAGAATTAAGGAGGGCTTTTCTGAGCAAGCAGCCATGTTTATGGCCAAAGCCAGGAGGGGGTCAACCTCCAGAGCATATAATTATAAAATCAACAGATTTGCAGAATGGTGCTCAAAAAGATGTATTGATCCAATGGATTCATCTATTCAAGTAGTAGCTGATTTCCTCTGTCACCTCTATGATGCCTATAGCCTCAAGCCTAACTCTATTGCTGGTTATAAGTCAGCATTAATGTCTGTTATTCCTTGCTTGGCTAAGAGGGGAAGTGATGAAGTAAATACATTGAATGTATTAATTAAAGGCATGGGCAATCTAAGACCAAGGAATCCTCCTGTGATTCCGTCTTGGAGTTTATCGCTAGTGCTTCAAGTACTAGGTGATAAGCCTTTTGAACCACTTAGTTCCATTTCTATGAAACTATTAACACTGAAGACTGTGTTTTTAATTGCTGCGGCCTCGGCTAGGCGTAGGAGTGAGATTCATGCCTTATCAGCCGAGGATGACCGTTTTGTGGTTTCAGGGGAAGGCCTTAAGCTGCTACCTAGGATTAATTTCTTGGCTAAAAATCAGTCGTTGAAATATCCAGGTCAACCTATTATTTTGCCTGCTTTAACTAGATATGATCCTAATTCTAAAGCATGGTGTCCCGTCCGGGCGCTGCGCCGGTACAAACAACGTACGGCGGCATGGCGCACCGACCAGTCAGCGTTATGGTTGTCATATATTGAACCCCATGGGAGGGCTTCTAAGGACACCATTTCCAGGTGGATTGTGGAATGCATTCAGTTTTGCCATAAATCCGCCACCGGGAAGCAGGTTGACGTGGCCAAGGCTCACAGTGTCCGCGGCGTAGTGACATCCACGGCCCTATTTAATGGGGTCCCTGTGGATGATATTATGTCGGTGGCTCAGTGGCACTGTGAGTCAAGTTTTACAGACCATTATCTCCGTGACACCTCTAATCCTCTCGCCTTGTCGGTTTTGAAAAAATAAATCGGTTTATATTTTTTGAGGTGTTTCCTCATTACTTATATATATCACAATTAATTTATGGAAACACCCACTTTTTTGGGCCTGCATCAGTCTTTACCGATGGGAAGATGATGTCAGCAGCCTTTTCAACAAGGTCAGTCTTGTTCATGTGTTGTCCGTTGTTGATTGTATTGTCACGATTACCCGTTATTAATATGGTGATGGTTTGTGTATTTGTGTGGTTCATTGTTGAGAGTTACGAAAATGGAGCTTTTTCGTCTCTGTCCTGTAGTACATGGCACTTGTACGTAGAGAGCGTATTGGACATTGAGGTCAGTCGACTCTTCCTCCCAGGAAGGAGGGGGGGGGAGCGCATATGACATTCGGTCATCTCTCATACATCGGTCGTGTTATCCGATGGTTAGTCAAATCCTGACTGTTTTTTCTTACAGTTTCAGAAGTTTAAGTGCCTTAAACGCAGAAAAGCGTATTGGGATGAGCTGGTCTTTTGACCTCGCCTCCCTCCCGCCAGATTCACTTTCGAATTCTGGCAATATCAAAAGTATTAGGGAGGTAAGTATACTCTTGAAGTGAAATAAACGAAATCTAGGATTTCTTTTTTCACGAGAGAGTTGATACTTACCTCCCTAGATACGGACCCGGCCTCTCCACCCCACAGAGGCTCGGTCTTCAGGCTCTTAATAGTTGCATGTGTGTCAGCCAATAATCTAGTCAGAGGAAGTGCTAGTCTGCGCATGCGCGGTGGTGGGGCTGGCATCCGCCAGACTACGCTCTGACTCCCTGCCCAGTAGGGGCACCTAACTGTTTTAAATCTGAGTGTTTATTGAGTGAAAGCCAATATTTAGCAATATCAAAAGTATTAGGGAGGTAAGTATCAACTCTCTCGTGAAAAAAGAAATCCTAGATTTCGTTTAGTTTACTAGTATCTCTGGAGAAGGTGGTGCCTTATGCGACACTCAGGTGCAGACCGATTCAGATGTACTTAATGTCATTCTGGTCTCAGAGAACGGAGGCGTTGTCTCTGAGGATTCCAGTAAAAGAACCATTGATATTCCATCTTCAGTGGTGGTTATCAGAACAGAATCTCCTGCAAGGTGTTCCTCTACAACCTCCTCAACCGCAGATGTCCATCTTCACAGATGCATTGACGACGGGTTGGGGAGCAGTATTGGGCGATCTGTCAGTGTCAGGAGAATGGGATCAGACCAATGCGCAGAAACACATCAATGTTCTCGAATTATTAGCGGTGGCATTAGCACTTCGAAAATTTGAGAACTTAATCCGAGAAAAGATTGTCCTGGTAAGGACAGACAACTCAACAGTGGTGTCTTATTTGAACCTTTTGGCAAAGATAAGAGAGGGAATATGTCAAGTACAAATGTACTACTGATCACCCACCCCTCATTAGCCAGGCCGATCATGGTTTACGGATCTGCTGGACTTTCTGGTCTGCAATCCAATCCCTCTTCCAGACAGAAGGGATCTGCTCTCTCAGAACAGAGGTCTGTATCTACATGCACTGACCAATGTTAATGCACATGATCTGAGAACGACCGTGGATTGGGCGAAGCTCCTGTGATGATCAAGAAAGACCAAGCACTCAAAAATGGTGAGTGTTTACTTTAATTAAGTGACTAATATTAGTTTATTTACAATTGAAATACCAGACTGATTAAGTAAATAGTCTGGTTAAAGAGTATCTTATTCATTGCAACAGACGCTAGACTCATTCCAATTTGGAAATTTAGTCGATATACTGATAGATTTTTCAAAATTAGAAGTTGTAGTAGGTTCTTTGCACTCTACTGGACTGCCCTAGCTGAGACTTGGGGCTGACATGGGTCTGGTGGGTATTGCTTCCCCTTTTTGACAGCCCTCTGGAATTTGTGCAGACAAATGAGGGGGTGGAGCGCGGTCTAGATCATCGAAGTTTAGCACTCCATGAGTCAGATGGCAGAATCCAAGTGTATGCCAGGGTTCTAGTCTCTTCACAACCTTCTCTGTCGAATGGTAGATGAGAGCTGTTTCGAGCCTCACCTCCTCCCACCGGTATTTCTTGGCTGTCGAGTTTATCATAATAGTACATCTGGTAAGTATTATTCGAAGTAGAATAAAAAAAGCATCCGCTTTGTTTCTACGCGAATTCTCAATACTTACCAGATGTACTATAGCCCTGCCTCAGCCGCCCCGCTGAGGTGAGGCTGAGCTGCTTTCGCTGTTTGTCAAGGCAAATATAAGACGAATCTGACTGTGATTGGGAACTGACTCGGTACCTGGGGATATGGTAATTCCAGGACACAGTATGGGCAGGACCAGGAGAGTGCAGAGTTTTTAATTGTTTGTTTTGAGCTAGATTAAATAATTGACATTATCATAATAGTACATCTGGTAAGTATTAAGAATTCTCGTAGAAACAAAAGCGGATGCTTTTTTGAATCGTGGGCATGTTCCATCTCTAGCGGCATGCCCAGTATTGACACGGGGGGTGGGGGGGGGGTGGGGGTGGGGGTGGGGGTGGGGGGTGGTCTTGTGGAATTTTCCGGCACGGATTTCAATGCAACAGCCAGGTAACAGGTGAAAAGCACAGGGGATGGACCATCTTCCCTTGCCCTGTAGGTGGGGCTTAGAATACACCTTCCGTATCCTCTGCGTGTCGTAAGAGGCGACTAAAGGAGGTAAGGGTGAGGTAACCCTGACAGAAACCTCGAGTGCTGAAGACGGAGGTTCCAGGCCACACGGCGCACTCTAATAAACCATGGATCCACGCACTTAAAGCATATGATCATGTCGATAGTCACTTACAGGACTGGTGCTATGATCAGCGAACGAAAAGAAGAAGAAGAAGACCATCTCCCTGTGGGGAGCCGATTGATGTCTCAAACTCTACAGACTTCACTGACTTAACTCGTACTCTCAGCTTGGTGTCTGCAAGCAGTAATCTTACTAGTTGTAGCTCATCTTCATTGCAACTGGCCTGGCGTAGTACATCTAGGATCTTTGAGCGCTTAATTGTGTCGAAGGCTTGTGACATGTCAATGCACATTTGTGGAAATCCAAGTGTTTGGACATGACTACCGACACAAGCATGCGCTGATCCCATACAATGTCTGTGCAGCTGCGTCCATGTTTGAAGGCACTTTGACACGAACCGGTGAAGTCATCGATCTTGTCTCGGATGCAGCATAGAGTAACATTGGATAGGATTTTCCGTATGCGGTTAAAGAGCACAAAGGCGCTGCAGATTGGCTGGGGACCAGGTGGCTTCTTGGGCTTGGGTAGCGCGATAAGGGTGCCTTGGCCTACAGCGTCGATAGGAAGGTGGTGCATAAAAGCTGAATTGATTAGGTGCGTGATCGGTTTTGAGATAATGTCACTTGCATATTTGAATAGTTCATTGCTCATGCCATCAGGTCCAGATGCAGTGGTCCTTGAGAAATGTCCATTTGCAGACCAAGAGAAGACTATTTTTTGAAAATTTACCACGTGAATGACTAGCTCAATAACTTCTTTTTTGAAGTTATGACATCATAATCAGCCTTGCGCCTTACTATCTTTTAAAAAGTTTTGTCCAACGCTGATTTATTATTAATAGCTTGGGTCAGTATGGCCCCTTCCTCCTTGTTTATTTGGTTTTGAGTTTCTAATTCAATAACTAATACTCATTGTCTTCGTCCTCTGGCTTGTTTCAGAGGCCTTGTTGTCCGTCATGTGGAAGGTTTATCTTGGATAGATTCGCCCCCATTAGAGCTAATGTCTGAATTTCTATCTTTGCAGACCGGGGAGAAGGCTCCAGAGGAGGAGAGGAAAGTTAAGAAAGAGGCTTCTGGTAAGAAGGGTAAGAGGAAGGCCTCGTCCGCTATGGATATGGAGGCCTTCCGTATTGAGATGATGGGAGAGATGAAGAGAACAATTAAGGATTTGGTCCCAGAGTTGCTTCGTGGCATGCTTCCTGGTCCAAATCTTTCGTTGTCCTCTTCATCTGCTCTGGAGCAGATAATCCCCGCCTCTGAATCGGTACTACCTAGGGACCTTCCAGTTTTCGTCCATGATTCAGAGGTGGCCCTAATAGAGGGCGATATCCACTATGAGTACACTGGCAGCAGGCTTGCCACGTGGTTGTTCGTGGACAGGTCTCGCTGGAACCTGGTGCCTGCTTATCAGGCCAGGATTATCCGCACCCTGCAGGTACCAGTTCCTCCTATGGTACCTTTCCTGGCCAGTCCGGGTTAGCATTCTTTGCTGACGTGGAGTCTAATCTTTCTGGTCAGGAAGAAGAGGATTATCTGCTGGGTTCTCCTTCTGGCGCCGTGGCCATGGACATTGACGTACGTGCACCCCTGGCGGGGAATATGGGCGACATTATCCATGGGACCACTCACGCAGGAGTAGCGTTCACGGCACAGAAAGTGGCCTGGGCTGGATCTGATGGCCAGTTTTACCGCATACCTCGGCTTGCCAATGGTGTAGCAGGTGCTGGCCAGGGCCGTGGTGTTGCAAAATTGTCCCCACGCAATACCATGGCGCCTGCTCCTGGTCAAGCCAGTCAGTTTAGCATGCCGGTTCTTTCAGGCCCGCATGCTTTCTCTGGCTTGCCAGGCGTATCAGGTCCTCCAGCCACACACACGCCTGTGATTGCTCAGGAGGATGATGAAGGCCCTCGTCTTGTAGAGCATTCGCAGGTGGCCACAGAGGAGGACTGGTCTGACGCTTGTCAGTGGCTAATCAATGTCAGGCCAGGTCTTGCTGTGGATCAGTCGGCCAGTCAACGGGACCAGCGCCCGTGGCTGGCAGGTAAACCGACTGTTGCCGCTATGCCATCTCTGCCGTTAGCTGATCATATTGTTGATATGTTCACTGTGGCGGAGACATCCATTAAGGCGCATGGACGTTTAGTGAAGACCCCTCGCGAGGTGGCAAAACGATGCCGTATTGTTGCTGATCAATATCAGCGATACGGTGTAGTGCCTAAGCCAAGCGCGGAAGATATGCGGCCATGTTCCCGGTCTGACACGGGAGCGCTGTAAAGCGTGGCTAACACCGCATTGCGCGATGCGGAAGAGAGTTCGAGGGCGGCTATCTCAGCACTTTCGCGCGTCTGACAGCTGTTACATGGGGTAGTAACGGCATCCGCATTGCGCCAGCCTAGTCCGGTGACTGTCCAGAGAGCCATCCAAGATGGTAATAACTTGGCTTTGGACTGTTTAACCCGGTCTGTAACCAGGAGTGTCCGGGTGAGGCGCAGGTTTGCTCTTGATAACTTGTGCTCGTCCCAGGATTTGTATAATAGGCTGCTGCGTACGCCTATGACAGGTCCTGATCTCTTTGGAGGTGAGGGATGTAAGCATCTCCAGTTACCCTGGTTAATAACCAGAGGGCATTGCGTGAGCAATTTGAAGTTCTCCGCAGAGAGCGCGTTCGCGCAGCTCCCCCTGCATATCATCCCCTGCAGGCTCGAAGCGGTGGTCAGGTCAGAGGCTAGCCGCCAGCGCAGCGCCGCCCACGGCCGCGCGCGCTTTGGCCAGCAGCGAGGGGGGTGCAGGCTCCTCCGGCGCAGCCAGCCAGGCAGCCACCTGCGCACACCGTGGTGCGCGCGGTGGGGGGCTGTCGTGCGCGAGGATCTGGTCATGGTAATCGTACCTGATGGGGTGATTACCACAGTAAGAGCTACCCCAGTGCATCTGCACCAGGAGAAAGTGCCACTCTTGCGCTCCTTATGTCCACCTCTCTCCCTAGGTGGACCAGTGGGAGGCCGATTGGCCAACCACATGGAAGAGTGGGAACGGTTGACTCGGGACCATTTAGTCTTGCGATGGCTTTCAGTCGGGTATCATCCCAACTGGATGACAGCTCCGCCATTGCGACTGTCTCTGGTGCCAGTCTGAACTCAAATTCCAAGAGATCCAGATCAGCGGTTGTATATAGAGGAGGAAATAAATTCCCTCATCCTCAAAGGAGCAATTCAACCGGCGCAAAATTGCCCGGGCTTCTATTCAACCGTGTTCCTGGTAACGAAAAGCACTGGAGGGTGGAGACCAATTCTCAGCCTCAAGCCATTGAACAAGTTCATAGACACACCCAGTTTCAAGATGGAGACTGTGAAATCGGTGTTGGCAGGGTTGGAGAAGGGAATGTGGACAGCTTCAATAGATTTGAAGGATGCTTATTTCCACATTCCAGTAGTGAGGAGTTTCCATCGCTTCCTGAGATTTGCATTCCAGGGCAGACAGTGGGAATTCAGGGTATTACCCTTCGGAATTTCTACGGCTCCTCGGGTCTTCACCAGGGTGGTTCTTGCGATAACAGCATACCTCCGCAGGAGAAGCATAGCAGTCCACACGTACATAGATGACTGGCTGTTAAAAGCACACAACCAGAAAAGTTTATCAGCAAATCTGGAGATAGTTTTGAAAACTCTCACAGACTTAGGCTGGATAATCAATTTTCAAAAATCAGAGCTGACTCCATCCCAGAAGTTTGTTTACCTGGGAATGTTCTTCGATCTGGAGATAGGATATGTTTATCCTACTCAGGAGAGGGTACAGATACTCATCTCAGTAATACAGTCGGTGTGGAACAGTTGTCATGTCCTGGCACGGGTCTACCTGAGAATGCTGGGGATGATGGTTTCTCAGGAACGAGTCATTCCTCAGGTGGCCTTACGCAGGCGACCGATCCAGTTAATTCTCATGACGCAGTGGACCCAGAGTACAGGTTCACTGGACTCAAACGTGTCAGTGCTGGAGCCTCTAATTCATCACCTTCAATGGTGGTTGAAGACAGAGAATCTCCTGGCGGGGGTGATACTAACACCTCCTCACCCTCAGTTAACGATGTATACAGATGCATCGATGGAGGGGTGGGGAGCTTGCCTGGGAGAGTCCACAATATCAGGGCTTTGGAATCTGGAACAGTCAAAAGAACATATAAATCTACTGGAATTACGAGCAGTAGTCCTGGGCCTGGAACATTTCTTACAGTAAGTTCAGGCCAAGAGTGTTCTAATTCGATCAGACAACTCAACAGTAGTGACTTACATAAACCGCCAGGGCGGAACGAAGTCGCCCAGTCTCTGTATGATGACATGGAAACTGCTTTGCTGGTGCCTGGATCACCGGATTACCTTGAAAGCAGTTCATATTCCGGGAAGGTTAAATCTGCTAGCAGACTCATTGAGCCGAAGGATGAGTGTTTTACCTATGGAATGGCAACTAAATCAATGTGTGGCGGATCATCTGTTCAACCACAGGGGGAAACCCAACATAGATTTATTCGCAATGAGGAGGAATGCGAAGATGACGACGTACGTCTCTCCGATTCCAGATCCGAGCGCTATCGCAACAGATGCGTTAGCTATCAGTTGGGTGGGAATGTATGCATACGCATTCCCTCCAGCAATCCTGATTCCAAAAACTTCAGAAAATCAGACAGGAGGAATGCCAAGTGCTTCTGATCGCCCCAAATTGGAATAGCCGATCATGGTATACGGATCTGCTGGACCTTCTGGTCTGCAATTCGGTTCCTCTGCCTTTGATGGACAATATTATCTTCCAGGGCAAGACCCTTCACAACAATCCGTCAATTGACTGCGTGGATGTTGTCAAGGAATCTAGAATTAAGGAGGGCTTTTCTGAGCAAGCAGCCATGTTCATGGCAAAAGCCAGAAGGGGATCAACCTCCAGAGCATATAATTATAAAATCAACAGATTTGCAGAATGGCGCTCAAAAAGATGTTTCAATCCAATGGATTCATCTATTCAGGTACTAGCTGATTTCCTCTGTCACCTGTATGATGCCTATAGCCTCAAGCCTAACTCTATTGCTGGCTATAAGTCAGCTTTAATGACAGTTATCCCTTGCTTGGCTAATAGGGGAAGTGATGAAGTAAATACATTAAATACTTTAATCAAAGGCATGGGCAATCTAAGACCAAGGAATCCCCCAGTGATTCCGTCTTGGAGCTTATCACTAGTGCTTCAGGTGCTAGCTTATAGGCCTTTTGAACCACTAAGCTCCATTTCTATGAAAATGTTGACGCTTAAAACTGTATTTTTAATTGCTGTGGCCTCGGCTAGGCGTAGAAGTGAGATTCATGCCTTATCAGCCGAGGCAAACCGTTTTGTGGTCACAGGGGAAGGCCTTAGGCTTCTACCTAGGATAAATTTCATGGCTAAAAACCAGTCTGAAATATCCAGGTCAGCCTATAATTTTACCAGCTTTGACTAGGTATGATCCTAATTCGAAACTATGGTGTCCAGTCCGAGCATTAATCCGGTACAAACAACGTACTCAGGAATGGTGGACGGACCCAACAGCGTTATGGTTGTCATATATTAAACCCCATAGCAGGGCGTCAAAGGACACCATTTCCAGGTGGATTGTTGAGTGTATTAAATTTTGCCATAAATCCGCCACAGGTAAACAAGTTGACATGGTCAAGGCTCACAGTGTCCGAGGTGTAGTGGCTTCCACTGCCGCGTTTAATGGGGTACCTGTGGATGACATTATGTCAGTAGCTCGGTGGCACTGTGAGTCAAGTTTCACCAACCATTATCTCCGTGACACCTCAAATCCTCTCGCCTTATCGATTTTGAAATGCTAATCTAGGTGTACATATTTTGACGAGGTATCCTCATTTTTTAAAATATATTTCACATTTAATCAATGGAAACATCCACTTTTGGGCTGCATCAGTCTTCACCAGTGGGGGGATGATGACAGCAGGAATCTTCCACAAGGTCAGTCTTGTGTATGCGTTGTCCATGGTTATTTGTAATGTCATGTGACCCTTCGTTATTAATATGGTGATGGTACATGTTTTATGTGGTTCATTATTGAGAGTATACGAAAATGAAGCCTTTTTTTTTAATGTTCTATAGTACATGGCATTTGTATGTAGAGAGCGTATGGGGCATTGAGGTCATTCAGTCTTCCTCCAAAGAAGAGGGGGGGGGGGGTGAGCGCATATGACATATGGTCATCTCTCAACCATCGGTTGTGTTAGCCGATGTTCAAATCTTTCCTGATTGTGTTTCCACACAATTTCAGAGGTTTTAAGTGCCTTAAACGCAGAAAAGCGCATAGGGAAGAGCTGGTCTTTTGACCTCGCCTCCCTCCCGCTGAATTCCCTGTCAAATTCTGGCAATACCAAAGAGTATTAGGGAGGTAAGTATACTCTTGAAGTGAAATAAACGAAATCACAGAATTCTTTTTTCATGAGAGAGTTGATACTTACCTCCCAAATACGGACCTGGCCTCCGCCCCACAGAGGCTCTGTCTTCAGGCTCTTGTAAAGTTGCATAGTGTCCGCCAATAAATTAGTCAGAGGAAGTACTAGTCGGCGCATGCGCAGTGGTGGGGCTAGCATCTGCCAGACTGTCATCTGACTACCTGCCCAGTAGGGGCACCTAACTTTTTTAATCTGAGGTTTTATTGAGTCAAAGCCGATATTTAGCAATATCAAAGAGTATTAGGGAGGAAAGTATCAACTCTCTCGTGAAAAAAGAAATCCATGATTTCGTTTATTCTGAATGTTAAACATACATGCTAAACAGAATTCAATTTCAAAACTGTGTTGTTTTACTGCTCATTGGCACATAACTGGAAAAAAGTAAACTTATTTGCAATCTGATATCAGAACATGGTTGCTTGGCCACCATTTTCGAAGGGTAAAATTATGTTTCCAAGGAATAAATTCCTCTCAATTTTGAATGGTATCTTTGTATGATTATCGATTCTCTACATGGTCAAGGTAAGTTTTTAAAAAAATGCAGGACACAATATGTCAGAGATGGTAAAACTGTCCTGACTCAAATTCAAAATCTAAGAGACATAAACTTTTTATGGAGGGGCGAATGTATACCGTAATTTCTCGACTAAAGGCCGCCCTCGAATATAGGACGCTGTCCCAAATTTGACCAAAATCCGCCCAAAAAACTTATAATCAAGTATAAGACGCTGTTAAATTTAGAAAAAACGTACCTTTAAAAAATCGAAAATTGGTATCAAAAATAACCCTCACTCCGCATCATGTTTAATGCATGACTAAAAATTATCATGATGTTAGAGAAATTATTAAATAGGACTGCCTAAATATCGTGTATCTTCAATAAAGATTGTTTATTACATCAAAATCAATCTAATTTTGGCATAAAATGTCTCCATGAAAACATCGAAATCGTGTGATATAAACAGATTGTAATGGCTCTTTTGTGTTTGGAGGCACTGTGTGATCTTATGCGCTAACGGGAGTTGGTTATCTGGCTCTTTTGTGATTGGAGGCGCTGTATAATCTTATGCGCTAACGGGAGTTGGTTATCAAACAGGTACGGGAACATTCAGTTCCTATCGCGCAATGATGATATATAGCAATTTCCGAGTTCCGAGTCCAGAATATTTATATCCTAGTACTCGCTCTAATTAGAATAAAGATCTTTTGTGATTGGAGGCGAATCACGTGATTTATACACGTATCTTTTCTCGACGCCATTTTATGTCAAATTCTGGATTAATTTTGATGTAATAAGTGATATGTATTAAAGAATAAGCAATATTTAGGCGCCCAATTTAATAATTTCACTTCCGCTTGGTGTTTTTGGAGTATACATTAAACATAGTCGTCAGGCGGCGCGAATTGGCTAGGGTAACATTTAGTTCAATTTCCGTGGTATAATCTGTGACTTTTTAAGAAAAACTTCGACCCAAAAATGTGCGGCAGGAATGTTCTCGATTATAGTACGCACCCCCCTTTCTAGTACATGTGTTTTGACCAAAAAACTGCGTCCTTTAGTAGAATTTTAACGGTACTATGAAAACCGAGTCGGGAACTATCTCGCCGTCCTTTGGCAAAAATGTAAATGTATGACATGCAGCCTACCCGGTAGTGATGACTTCTCATCAGACTGGAATTCTGGCATCGATGTGATGCGGGCGGTCAACTGACCAGCTGCATACTGCCTCGCTACAATATTAACCTTCTCCTGGTCAGGATTGGACAGGAAAATTGAAAATTGCAGAGGCTGGTTTGTCCAGCTTGACCATTAAATGGTTAAATAGTGTTGAGTATTATTACCCTTGCGATAAGGTAGTGATAAGGGGAATATAGTATTTTGGTCTGTCTGTCTGGCTGCCTGCCTACCTACTTGCCTGCATGTCTGCCTGCCTATGTCCGGAGCTGTATCTAACAAGTTACTGATCCAAGCGGCTCAAATCTGAACGCAATAATGGAACTTACCATGCCCCAAATTTGGTCATGATCGATAAACGAACTCGAATCTGGATCATATAAAATTCATGATCTGTTGATATCTTAGGAACTGCTGTTCTGATTTGGCTCAAATTTGAACACTTGAAATGGTGTGACCATACACTAGGATTGCACAACTGTTGTCATGACCGGAAAAGCCTGGAAAATCAGGAAATCGGACAAATCCGAACAATTTTTACAATGTGAAAAAAAAGTGAGGGCGAGTGTCTGCAATCTCTTGAGTGTCCTTGTTCTAATAATGTATGTGTGTTTGTTTTTGTACAGATGCTTACGCAAGAGACAGGAGGGAATATCATCAACATGTCTTCAGTTGTATCCAGTATTAAAGGTAGATTGTTATTCAGATACATTGGCACAATTTTAACCTTTCAACCCTAGAATTTGTTCAAGAAAATTTAAATTTTCTCATAGAAAATGTCCATTTGCGGACCAACAGAAGACAATTTTTGAAAATTTACCACATGAATGACTGGCCCAGTCATTCCAGTGGTAAATTAAAAAAAATTGTCTTCTCTTGGTCTGCAAATGGATATTTTTCAAGATCTCTGCAGAAACCATTTTTGGCTGATATGAGTTAGCCACAATAACTTCCAGTCAAATCAATGATTGATTCGTCTTTATTTTGTGGAATTAAGATGGTGACTTAGTGATCATTGGAGAAGCTTGATATTATGCTTCTAGGACATAAATGGATTGTTCGCATATGAAATGCATAGCTGTTATTCAGTGTTTGTGTTCAAAAGATTGTGTTTAGAGGAACTGTAAAGGAAGAGAAACCACTGTCCTGACAACCTTTAGAGTAAATTCTACAAACTCATCAATGCAAAAGTTGCGTACTTGTGGTCAAATTATTGCAGCACATATTTTTGCGTACATGTGTGTATGTGCATGCATGCGCATTGTATTGCATTATGGTTTCATTGTGCAAACTCGATGCCTGCCACCGCAAACATCTACGCACCATCACTGGACACCGATGGCCAGACAGCATAATTTCCAACGAGGCACTATACAAGTTGTGTAATACGTCGCGGCTGTCTGTAAACGTCTCCCAGCAAAGATGGCCCATGTTTGGCCATGTGCTAAGGATGCCAGAAGAGACACCAGCACAGAGAGCCTTGGAATTCACCCTACTCAGAGCCAGCAAATACAAAGCCAGGAGAGGACGTCATTGCATAAATCTGCTAAGCTTGCTACGAGGTGACCACAGGAAAGCAGGACTCGGTACACTCAAGTCAAGAATGGACTTGAGGAAGCTAAGGACAAGACACAGTGGGCAAAAGTGAAGACGGACTGATTGCAGCTGCAGGATGTTTCTACTATTACAGCTGCAGAATCCAGTAATCATACATGTGCATGGCACTTTTGAAATTTTGTTATGACCCCCACTGTGGGTAAAAATTAAATTTATCCAAGGGTGGTCATGTCACATATCATTTTCAAGCCAATGATGAGTAGAGTACAGTACAAGGAATTATTTTGATCTTGGGTCAAACTGAGGGGAGGGGGGGGGGGCCTGTGTCAAAAGTGGGCACCAATCGATTGTAACGTAACTCCTAGACCATTTCACATAGAAACTTGAAACTTATGATTACACATATGGACAGGGATGTGCATGACACATTGGAATTTTGATATCAATCCCAGGGCCAGGGATGGGGGAAATGGTGGGCAGAAAATAAATTTTATCAAATGTGGTCATGTCACATATCATTTTGAAGATTTTAGTTAGTAGACTACTGTACAACAAATTATTTTGTTCTTGAGTCAATCTGAGGGCTGTGGCCAGGGGTCAAATGGGCAATCTAAATCTATATATGTACATGGCTTGGACATTATCTTTTCGCAGAATATTTAGTCCTGGGCAGACCGGGTCCTGTACTACTTCTTTCACAGTTTGGGACTTTGAACTTTTTTCATGTTTTTTTGGGGAATAGTTTTTTATGGACCACTGATTTTCAACATTGGCTAACCAGATATCAACACAATTTTACAGCAGAGTTATATACTATGCAGTGGTGCTATCCGTATCATTACTACAGTAGTTTCAAGATCAGACTATCAACAGTTTGGTAAAATTGTCCATGTTTGATTCGTTACACTGGTTTGTTGGTGCCTTACTGAATATGTGTATTATGAACCAATCCAAGTTTGCTTTGGCAATCCACACTATCCATGCCTTTACAGGCGATACATTGTACGCTTCAGTGTTATTGTGTTTTTTAAATGTCTGTGAGTCGCAAGGCTACCAGGCAATAAATTCAATGAGCATTAACTCTGAACCTGCTGAATATTTTAAAAACATTTTGACTGAAAATCCAACACCGTCACCAACACCTTTCAGTCAAATTGTTTTCAAATTATTCAGCATATCCAGAGTTAAACCTCATGAAATTCAGCAGTCAAAGAATTTCTCTGTGATTTTGAATATGTTAATTATGCATCATATATCATCATTACTAGATCTAGGTATTTAGGTAATTTCATTTTCAAATTTTTATACTATTCCCCAATCACCGGATATCCTACTTTCCAAAGGTGTGGAATCAGATAATTGCTTCTGCACATGCAGATTTTGAATTTTATTTGATAATTTGTCTTGTATGTTAATGGGTTATTAGATCATGGTTATAGAATAAAGGCTTTGGGCCAAATGTCAAGGTCACCATTAGTAGATGACCCTCGTCATTTGAAAGATACAATAACTCTTTTCCCAAATTGTGTATTTGTATTTCTGTGTATGTGCATGTGTATCCAGAACTTAGCTTCCACTTGGTTGATGAAGTTCCAAATGGTGCTACCGTGATATTCTGCGTGCAAGAACATACAATCAACATGTCCTAAAATAGTCAACAACAGTTTAATTAGAGCATGTAGTGACTGCCACACATGTCATAATGTTTACATTACATTAATTTTATGTACTAGGTGCACCAAACAGATTTGTTTATGGTACTACTAAAGCGGCTATCATAGGTCTGACAAAAGGGATTGCAGCAGACTTTGTGTCAAAGAAAATAAGATGTAACGCCATATGCCCAGGTGAGTTTTGGTAAATGATATATATTGTAGACTTCTTTGTATTTACATATTTCATTAAGTCTGCATTCATGGCCGCATGATAAACTAGTTATTTTTGGAGCCACCACACAGGAAGACTTAACCCCTTAAACACGAAAAGCCAAAATTGAAAACTCATTTAGTATTTTATAAATATTCTGTTGAATATTTTAAAACTAATTTGATGGAGAGATGTTTCTGTGTATGGCTGCAACAAGTTCTTGTCAAATTAGTTTCAAATTATTCAACAGCTTTCCTGTATAGTCATCGTGAAATTGAGATTAAGAGAATTTAGCACTCAGAGTTAAAGAATCCTATGACCATAAAATACATTTCCTTTGGCAACTAATTTGCATTGTGCTCCCTAATGTACATATTCTTCTCATAATGAATAGCATTACATCATCACACCTGTCAAGTAAAATCACATTGTGTCGCTGATCAGAGAAGTCAGTAAGTTAGTAAGTTTCAATAATTGGATTATATCTGTTATAAAAATGTCAGGAAATTATTGTATTGAAGGGAACCAATCTGTCAGTCAAGTAAATGATGTCATAATCAAATTTGTCACTTATTAGCTGACGTCACAACCAATATGACATAGCTCCATCCCGAAAATTGAAAGTAAAAAAGCATAGTGAGCGACTCACAAGGCAGTAGTCTCGCATATTCATTTGTCCGTAGCGTAATATCGCCTATTTTCGTCCTCATGTCAAAATTGTTGCCTTTAAAATTGTATAAAAACTTTATCAAAAATTTGGAATATCCTTTTTTAGATCGAAACCACTTCCAATTTCACTTCAAGAGTATACTTACCTCCCTAATACTTTTGATATTGCTAAATATTGGCTTTCACTCAATAAACACTCAGATTTAAAACAGTTAGGTGCCCCTACTGGGCAGGGAGTCAGAGCGTAGTCTGGCGGATGCCAGCCCCACCACCGCGCATGCGCAGACTAGCACTTTCTCTTTGCTAGATTATTGGCAGAGAGATCACACATGTCTTTTTGTGCAAAAGCTTTTTCTTATTCTTAAACTGTTTAAGTGGTGTTATTTTGGAGTGTTAGTCACTTTTTTGGATGGCAGGAAGGAACACTTCGCCAAAGGAGGACTTAGGACCTTTAAATCAGGTGACTTCTAGTAAAATTAGCGAGTTTTCTTCCCGGTGTATTGTGTTTCCGGGACTCGCGTTTACCGTGATAAGCGCCTTGGTTAGTTGGTTTATGTCAACTCGGTGCTACCTAAGGCTAATTTCTCTTTCTGTTTATGTCCACAGGTCTGTATGACGCTAGGTGGTGACATCACAGCAGCAGAGAGTTAGTTTTCTCTCCACCATGGTTCCATTTCCTACTAATACTGTTAGGTTATCTAACCAAAATGAAAAAATTATGTCCAGTGAGTTGGAGGCCTAGTATAAAGGTCTTCTCACTTTGCCCTCTTGATCCAATTCCTTCCCCATGAGGTGGAGAGAGTTAAGAGGCGTGCAGATGGTGGAGTTCTCCGGTTCGTCACGTTGGATGGTTTGTCTATACAAAGTGTCAGGTATCTAGTTATTGATAATGTGGTGATGTTAATTATAGTAAACAAGCAAAGGGAGATAATTAACATTTTTGCCAGAAAAGAGTTATCTATATGTATCTGATGGTTGTGTAGTCGACATATCCATTCAGCATACAATTCGTCCTTGCACTTGGATGTTTTGTTGGGATCGAATTTTTCCTGTCACGGGATTAATGACATCATAATCAGCCTGGCTATGTATTTATCAGCAATTCAAGTCGCTATGCTGGTTTCTGATGTATATTGATCTTTATGATCGTTTTCCTTCTCTTTGAGTTGGTTTGAGTGTCTAAGCTTAACTAGTTTGCTCATACTCCTTGTCCTTTGCCCTGTTTCAGGGATCGGGTTGCGCGTCCTGTGGACGTTTTCTACATGAAAAGTTCTGGCCTCATCTGTGCTATCAATGTAGCCCTTGTGGTCCCTTGGTTAATTGTGACATATGTAAGCACTGGGGGGGCGAGTTAATGTCCGAATTCTTGTGCTGCTTACAGGCGACGGACAAGGTGGTAGAAGAGGAGAAGAAGAAGAAGCGGAAACGAGAGGTTGTAAGTAGGAAGGGTAAGGGGAAGGTCTCGTCCGCGGTGGATATGGAGGCCTTCCGGACCGAGATGTTGGGAGAGATGAAGAGGACAATAAAGGATTTGGTTCCAGGGTTGCTTCGTGGCATGCTTCCTGGACCAAATCCTTTACTGTCATCATCGGCTTCGGAGCAGGTAATCCCCGCCTCTGGATCGGTTTTCCTTAGACCGCTTCCGTTGTTCGACGATTCAGAGGTGGCCCCATTAGAGGGGGCGTTCCACGACCCTGGCAGCAGGCTTATTGCCGCGCCGAGAGGGGACCGTGGACGGTTGTCGCTGGAACCCGCGGGCTGCTTATCAGTCCAGGGGTATCCGCACGCCGCGGTGGCCAGTACCTCCTATGGCACCGTTCCTGGTCAGCCCGGGTTAGCTCTCTTTGCTGACCCGGGGTCTAATCTTTCTGACCAGGGTGATGAGGATTACCTGCTAGGGTCGCCGTCTGACGGCGTGGACATGGATGAAGACGTTTGTGCACCCCTCGCGGGGAATACAGGCGGCTTCTTCCACGGTTTTACTCACCCTGGAGTAAAGTCCGCGGCTCAGGTGGTGGCCCAGGGCGCTGCTGATGGCCAGCGGTACCGCATACCTCGGCTTGCCGAGGGTGTTGCTGGTGCTGGCCGGGCCCGTGGTGGGGCGGTATATACCCCGCGCTCTGCCACGGTGCCTGCTCCTGGTCAAACCAGTGATATTGTCATGCCGGTGCTATCAGGCCCGCATGTTTTCCCTGGCTTGCCAGGTGTATCAGCGTACCCGCCGTCAAGCTCTGCTGCTTGCGCTCAGGAGGAAGACGAAGGACCCCGTCTTGTAGAGCGCTCGCAGTTAGCCACGGAGGAGGATTGGTCTGACGCTTGCCAGTGGTTGGTGAGCGTTAGGCCTGATCTGCCCGTGGAGCAGTCGCCTAGCCAGCGTGACCACAGGCCGTGGTTAGCTGGCAAACCGACTGCTAACGCTATGCCTTCTCTGCCGCTGGCGGAGCATGTCGTTGACATGTTCAAGGCGGCGGAGTCGTCCATTAACTCGAGTGGACGTCTCGCGAAGGCCCCTCGCGAGGTGGCCAGGCGTTGTCGTATCGTGCCCCTGGATTACCAGCGGTACGGTGTGGTACCCAAGCCCAGCGTGGATGACCGCGCGGCTTTGGGTGAGGATGCGCGGCCAGGCTCCCGTTCTGACACGGGGGTCTTGTGTTCGAGCGCGTTGCATTCGGCGAATACCGCGTTGCGTGATGCGGAGGAGAGTGGGAGGGCTTCGATTGCCGCTCTGTCCCACGTCTCCCAGCTGTTACAGGGGGTAGTAACGGCATCCGCATCGCGCCAGCCAAGCCCGGTCACGGTCCAGCGAGCCATCCAGGATGGTATTAACCTGGCGCTGGACTGTATGACTCGGGCGGTGACCAGGAGTGTCCGGGCAAGACGCACGTTTGCCCTGGACAATCTGTGCCCGTCTCAGGACCTGTACAATAGGCTACTCCGTACGCCTATGACGGGTCCTGGTCTTTTTGGAGGTGAGGGATGTCGCCACCTCCAGGAGACGGTCACCCTGGTGAATAACCAGAGGGCGCTGCGCGAGCAGTTTAAGGTGCTGCGTCGTGCTAACGTTCGCGCCGCGGCCCCTGCGTATCGTCCCCTGCAGGCTCGAGGTGGTGCTGGCCAAGTCAGAGGCCAGCCACCGTCGCAGCGTCGGCCTCGGCCGCGTGCGATTCGGCCAGCAGCGAGGGGGGGCGCAGGTTCCTCAGGCGCCGTCAGCCAGGCAGCCGCCCGCGCACCAAGGTGCGCGTGGGGCGGGGCGGGGCGCGCGAGGATCTGGGCGTGGTTATCGGTCCTGACAGGACGCTTACCGCGGTAAGAACCACTCCGGTGTGTATGGCGACGGAGACAGTGCCGCTCTTGCATGCCTTGTGTCCACCGCGGTCCCTAGGTGGACCGGTGGGAGGCCGGCTAGCCGGCCACATGCAAGAGTGGGAACGGTTAACTCAGGACCGTTTAGTCTTGCGATGGCTTTCCGTCGGGTATCATCCAGAGTGGATGACAGGCCCGCCGTCGCGACTGTCTCTAGTGCCAGTCTGGACTCCCATTCCGAGAGATCCAGAGCAAAGGTTGTGTATCGAGGAGGAGATAAATTCCCTCGTACAAAAAGGAGCTATTCAGCCGGCACAAAGGTGTCCGGGCTTCTATTCAACCCTGTTCTTAGTAACAAAACGCACCGGAGGGTGGAGACCGATTCTCAACCTCAAGCCATTGAACAAGTTCATCGAGACGCCCAGTTTCAAGATGGAAACGGTGCGCTCGGTGTTGGCGGGGTTGGAGAGGGGGATGTGGACGGCGTCGATAGATTTGAAGGACGCTTATTTCCACATCCCCATCCACGGGAGTTTCTGTCGCTTCCTGAGATTTGCATTCCAGGGCAGACAGTGGGAATTCAGGGTGTTGCCCTTCGGAATTTCCACGGCTCCTCGGGTTTTCACCCGTGTGGTTCTTGCGATCACAGCATACCTCCGCAGGAGAAGCATAGCAGTCCACACGTACATAGACGACTGGCTGTTGAAAGCGCACACCCGGGAAAGTTTGTCGGCCAATCTGGAGATTGTTTTGAAAACTCTCACAGACTTAGGCTGGATGATCAATTTCCCAAAATCAGAGCTGACTCCATCCCAGAAGTTTGTTTACCTGGGGATGTTCTTCGATCTAGAGACAGGATATGTTTATCCTACTCAGGAGAGAGTTCAGAAACTCATCTCATTAATTCAGTCAGTGTGCGACAGTCGTCATGTCCTGGCACGGGTTTACTTGAGAATGCTGGGGTTGATGGTTTCATTGGAACCAGTCATTCCTCAGGCCGCCTTACGCAGGCGGCCGATCCAGTTATTTCTCATGACACAATGGACCCAGAGTACAGGTTCGCTGGACTCGAATGTGTCAGTGTTGGCGCCTCTCATTCACCACCTGCAATGGTGGTTGAATACAGAGAATCTCTTGCCGGGGGTTTTGCTAACCCCTCCCCACCCTCAGGTGACTGTGTATACAGATGCATCGATGGAGGGCTGGGGAGCTTGCCTGGAAGAGTCCACGATATCAGGGCTTTGGAATCTGGAACAGTCAAAGGAACATATAAATCTACTGGAGCTAAAAGCAGTAGTCCTGGGCCTGGAACATTTCTTACAGAAAGTTCAGGGCAAGATTGTTCTTATTCGTTCAGACAACTCAACAGTTGTGACTTACATAAACCGCCAGGGCGGAACGAAGTCGCCCAGTCTCTGTATGATGACATGGAAACTGCTTTGTTGGTGTCTGGATCACCAGATTACCTTGAAAGCAGTTCATATTCCGGGAAGGTTAAACCTGCTAGCAGACTCATTGAGCCGAAGGATGAGTGTTTTACCCACGGAATGGCAACTAAATCAATGTGTGGCGGATCGTCTGTTCGACCATTGGGGGAAACCCAACATCGATTTGTTCGCAACGAAGAAGAATGCGAAGATGACGACGTACGTCTCTCCGATTCCGGATCCAAGCGCTTTCGCAACAGATGCGTTAGCTATCAGCTGGGGGAGAATGTATGCATACGCATTCCCTCCAGCAATCCTGATTCCAAAAATTCAGAAAATCAGACAAGAGGAATGCCAAGTGCTTCTGATCGCCCCGGATTGGCCAAGCCGATCATGGTATACGGATCTGCTGGACCTTCTGGTCTGCAATCCGGTTCCTCTGCCTCTGATGGACGATATTATCTTCCAGGGCAAGGCCCTTCACAACAATCCGTCAATGTTCAGATTGACTGCGTGGATGTTGTCAAGGAATCTAGAATTAAGGAGGGCTTTTCTGAGCAAGCAGCCATGTTTATGGCCAAAGCCAGGAGGGGGTCAACCTCCAGAGCATATAATTATAAAATCAACAGATTTGCAGAATGGTGCTCAAAAAGATGTATTGATCCAATGGATTCATCTATTCAAGTAGTAGCTGATTTCCTCTGTCACCTCTATGATGCCTATAGCCTCAAGCCTAACTCTATTGCTGGTTATAAATCAGCATTAATGTCTGTTATTCCTTGCTTGGCTAAGAGGGGAAGTGATGAAGTAAATACATTAAATGTATTAATTAAAGGCATGGGCAATCTAAGACCAAGGAATCCACCTGTGATTCCGTCTTGGAGTTTATCGCTAGTGCTTCAAGTACTAGGTGATAAGCCTTTTGAACCACTTAGTTCCATTTCTATGAAACTATTAACACTGAAGACTGTGTTTTTAATTGCTGCGGCCTCGGCTAGGCGTAGGAGTGAAATTCATGCCTTATCAGCCGAGGATGACCGTTTTGTGGTTTCAGGGGAAGGCCTTAAGCTGCTACCTAGGATTAATTTCTTGGCTAAAAATCAGTCGTTGAAATATCCAGGTCAACCTATTATTTTGCCTGCTTTAACTAGATATAATCCTAATTCTAAAGCATGGTGTCCTGTCCAGGCGCTTTGCCGGTACAAACAACGTACGGCGGAGTGGCGCACCGACCAGTCAGCGTTATGGTTGTCATATATTGAACCCCATGGCAGGGCTTCTAAGGACACCATTTCCAGGTGGATTGTGGAATGCATTCAGTTTTGCCATAAATCCGCCACCGGGAAGCAGGTTGACGTGGCCAAGGCTCACAGTGTCCGCGGCATAGTGACATCCACGGCCCTATTTAATGGGGTCCCTGTGGATGATATTATGTCGGTGGCTCAGTGGCACTGTGAGTCAAGTTTTACAGACCATTATCTCCGTGACACCTCTAATCCTCTCGCCTTGTCGATTTTGAAAAAATAACTCGGTTTATATTTTTTGAGGAGGTTTTTTTTTCCTCATTACTTATATATTTCACAATTAATTTATGGAAACACCCACTTTTTTGGGCCTGCATCAGTCTTTACCAATGGGAAGATGATGTCAGCAGCCATTTTCAACAAGGTCAGTCTTGTTCATGTGTTGTCCGTTGTTGATTGTATTGTCACGATTACCCGTTATTAATATGGTGATGGTTTGTGTATTTGTGTGGTTCATTGTTGAGAGTTACGAAAATGGAGCTTTTTCGTCTCTGTCCTGTAGTACATGGCACTTGTACGTAGAGAGCGTATAGGACATTGAGGTCAGGCGACTCTTCCTCCCAGGAAGGAGGGGGGGGGGGGGGGAGCGCATATGACATTCGGTCATCTCTCATACATCGGTAGTGTTATCCGATGGTTAGTCAAATCCTGACTGTTTTTTCTTACAGTTTCAGAAGTTTAAGTGCCTTAAACGCAGAAAAGCGTATTGGGATGAGCTGGTCTTTTGACCTCGCCTCCCTCCCGCCAGATTCACTTTCGAATTCTGGCAATATCAAAAGTATTAGGGAGGTAAGTATACTCTTGAAGTGAAATAAACGAAATCTAGGATTTCTTTTTTCACGAGAGAGTTGATACTTACCTCCCTAGATACGGACCCGGCCTCTCCACCCCACAGAGGCTCGGTCTTCAGGCTCTTAATAGTTGCATGTGTGTCAGCCAATAATCTAGTCAGAGGAAGTGCTAGTCTGCGCATGCGCGGTGGTGGGGCTGGCATCCGCCAGACTACGCTCTGACTCCCTGCCCAGTAGGGGCACCTAACTGTTTTAAATCTGAGTGTTTATTGAGTGAAAGCCAATATTTAGCAATATCAAAAGTATTAGGGAGGTAAGTATCAACTCTCTCGTGAAAAAAGAAATCCTAGATTTCGTTTATTTTCAATCAATGTACATGGCTGTATTTTGGCTGGCGAAGTTGCTTAAATATGGATATTCTACCGAATTACTGAGTTAAGTGAAACATTGATTATTGGTGAAAATTAAAATTTGACAATTAAAATTTTCGCAAATATATCGATTGGTTCCATGGCACCGTCTGTGTGTCTATCTGTTTGTCGGCGTCCAATCTCAGTTGAGCTAATATCTCGGCGTGGCTTCACCATATTGGGAATAAACTTAGACGCATGCTACCATATATCAAGGGGATGGAGGCCAATGATATTGGGGTCAATGGTCCAGTTCATTATGACCTTGGTATAAAACGCTATTCTTTTCAGTTAAATATTTGGTTTAGCTCAAGATATTGACTTCTATCTCAGGATTGGTTCACTCTACTTGAATTTAACTTGGTCACATGTTGACTTATATGAAGTACAATGATATTCAGGTCAGAGGTATTTTACAATGTGTGTGAGTTGGACAGGGTCACTAAGTGCAAAATGACAATGTTTTAGCCAATATTCCTTCAGTGTAACACTGATGTCTTGTTTTTTATCACTCAGTGCATGGGTGGGCGAGTCATTGCAACATTGGTTTAAAATGCAGAGTTTAACAGTTTGGTTCTTGTTAGATCGACTGGCCTTTATTTCAGAATTGGCGAAATATTGGAACTAAGCATCGTCATATAGTTACCTCAACAAGGAGGAGCAGGGCAGCCATTCAGACTTTTGAGGTCAAGGTCATTGTGATCTTGATACAAATCTCGATTTTCACTTGAAAGACAATATTTTAGCCAATATCCTGCCATTTTAACACAGATGTCTTGTTTTATATCACTCGGTGCGCGGGCCGGTGGGCGAGTCAGTTGGGAGGTGTCCCTGGGTGTGTGGGTGGGTGAGTGAATGGTGCCACTGGCCGTGCGTGCATGCAATGCATTGTGTGTGTGTGTGTGTGTGTGTGTTGTGTGTGTGTGTGTGTGTGTGTGTGGTGTGTGTGTGTGTGTGTGTGTGTGTGTGTGTGTGTGTGTGTGTGTGTGTGTGTGTGTGTGTGTGCAAGTTGGACAGGGTCACTAAGTCAGATCGTGTTGGTGGATGAGTGAGGGAATGTGTGACAGTAATGGCGAGTGGCTGGCACTTGATGTTACGAAAGGAATTCCTCTGGGTGGCGAGCAAACTCCATCTTACTGTATGCAGCAATCAGTGTATGAATATTTTGTCAAAATAGGTGAATAATTGACAATATGACTGTGGGATAAGAAATTCATTAGCCTTTCTTTACTACAATACAGAATAGGCCTATGTATCATTCTGGTTTGTCAGGGAATGAAATTAACAATAGCTTGCTAGTGTGAGGCTAGGAGAAATTGACGAGAGATAATATGTGGTGGTGGTGGTGTTGGTGTTTTAGATTTAATTTGGTAATAATCAGCCAAGCGATTCACGCAGCATTACATTATTTTTTATGGGATAATAGAGTTTGGCAAACAGAATGATATTTCTGGTTTAGAATAATCAATATCTCGCAGTCCATGCATGTACTATGAACGCTTAAATAATCGTGAAGTACACCACTATTGCGTACAAACTCAATACTGACATATGTCTGTTGATATATACACATCACAAGTCAAAGGTCACTTGATCAAGACAGATTTCAGATTAACCCATTGCTTGTAAGAAAAATAATACTTTATCGCTACAAAATTTAAGAATAACTAAGTGTATTTATTTCATCGGATATTTAATAATAGTTTGGTGCTGAGCATAGTGGGGGTGGGGTGGTGTTCTGGCTACCCCCTTTAACTAGAAATGGGCGAGATATAGCTAGAGATAAATCCCTCTCTTGCACTGCATGTCAGGCCAGATAACTCAAGTTCAGCTGCTCGAGAAAATCTACAGTAGCCTTCAGTTCGAAGTTAACTATCTGATTCAGAAGACGACTAGTGATTTTGGGATTGAAGGTTGAAAAATATTCATCATTTTGTACAACTGACAGACTTTTTAAAAGTTTCTGCCAGACTTAGCTACGTAATTCATTATGTAGTTGATTGTGACGTTAGCCTGCATGTGATGTGATTGATTATTACATTACCGTTAAATTCCGTGTATATTGCGCACTTTTTTTGCTCAAATTACATGTTATAAAAAGCTCCTGCGCACTATATACAAGGATAAATATTTGTCCCATTTTTTCCCTCAGAATTTTTCGTCAGAATCACAAAATTCAGAGCTGAAAATGTGATTTTATGGATCGGGAATCAGTCGGGAATAACGATCGCATTCTAACATGTCTATAATGGTACTAATAGATCGTTGAAATGCCTTACTACTGTCTAAATACTGTGTTATACCTTTATTAAATATCATAGTGTTGTAAAATGATCAAATAAACCATCGTTCAACTTTTTTACAACGCCATTGTTTCCTGTAATTTGTTCTAAGTTATATATATAAGGGGAGGTTACTCTTGTCTTCCCAAGTTGAACATAGAGATGTTTAAAATCCATAGATTGCTACACAGATACGGACATAAATGTGTTAAAAAAATAATGATCGGGCCGATGTTTTTCAAGGCGATCTAGCATTTACATAGATATAGAAAGGAATGTTTTCCCACCCGCACTCAAACCCTACCCACAATTGATCACTGTCGATTTTGTAAACGTCAGGCGGTCAGCTCTATCACCTTTGTTTATTGTACTTCTGACCGCGTTAATCCACTCACCCCGCCCCACCACCTGACTACACTGCCTGTGAACCGAGTATTGAAACCACTCATCTACTGCGTCGCCATATGTGATTGATCAAAATCTCATGGGCTCGCCTTTGATATAATTCTCAAAATAATTACCGGCACTGTTAGTGAGCCAAAATGGATTTGAGTAGGTTTTTTTTATTAAAATAGATTTTATTCTCTCAAGTATCAGCGCACAACTCATATTTTATGAATTGAAACAAAATAAATATGCAATTTTTATGTTCTAACGACATGTTAATGAGCACTGCTCAAATCAAATTCGGATTCTAACCTGTTCTGATGGAAATTATATTTGTATTTTTATATCGTTTTATATCGTTCAATAAAGTTTAATACAAAATATTTGCTAAAAGTGTATGCAAATGATATTCCCGTGATTAAACAACAGAGTAACGCACGCCACAAATGGGATTTTATAAGGAACGCGTATTCGACACGCAGTAAGTCATTGATTCTTTTGTTACCAGTTTTCGTTCACATGTCTCTCAATCTTACTGCGCACTATACACGGAAAGAAGGTTTTTTCAGGCCGATTTTGGTCAAATTTAGGGGTGCGCACTATCCACGATAGCGCAATATACACGGAAATTAACGGTATATACTTGTGTGACAGATTGAATTCCTCTATTCTCTGTATATGTGTTGAAAATTCCCCTTTATCATAACAGGTACTGTGGACACACCATCATTGCGAGAGAGAATGAAAGCAATGGGTGACTTTGATAAGGTAGGTACTAACATTTGCTTTCATATCTACAGAGCAGATACAAAGAAGTCCTCTAATGTATAATGTACAAAACTATTCTGGGGAATATTTTATAACTAATTTTATAGGAATTTGTTGATGCTTGTTGCAGACTGAATTTATTAGTGCCCTGAATTTGAAACAGAAAGATATCAGTAATGTAAGCATTAACTCTTTACCGATTTGGCTAGACAAATCCGCCTCTGCAGTCAAATTAGTTTCTAAATATTCACTAGCATGTTTATTAAATGGTAAAGATTTACAATTCATACAGCCTGACGGACTCTTAAGCGTTTAAGATGGACTAAATTAAGTCATTCATGACGTAATTGATTATGACATCAGCCTACATGTCATATGATTGACTGAGAAACGTGATTCTTCCATTAACACTAATGGTCAGGATTGGTCAAAGCTATACAAGTATTTACTGAGTGAATGTCCATTTGCAAGCCAAATCATTTTTGAAAATTTACCCATTGAATGACTGGCTCCTTTATCGAGGCGCGGATTCTAGTGGTAAATTTTCAAGAAAGTCTGGACCTATAAATGGACATTTCTAAAGACTACTGCAGAGATCGGTTTGTTCTGGTTTGACCATTAAATGGGCTATGGTGATACATGTATGGATCGATGCATTCAATAATTTCACAGAGTCATGACTGAGTTGCCATGTTTGGTCAAGAAAATCTATACTGTTGATTAATCTATGGCCACTTGTAAGCCAAGGTAAGACTATTTTTGAAAATTTACCACTGGAATGCTGGTTTATGAAGTCAGTCACTCTATTGATAAGCTTTCAAAAATAGTCTTCTCTTGGCATACTATACTAGTATACTTTTCCAAGACGACTGCTATGGACAATTTTGTCCGACATGACTATTAAGTGTTAACCCTTTTACACTCATATTAGCCAAAAATGGCTTCTACAGCCAGTGGTCTTAAGAAATGTCAATTTGCAGACAAAGAGACTATTTCTGAAAATTTATGACTGGAATGACTGGCTCGATAACCGAGTCAAGCAAGTGGTAAATTTTCAAGAATAGTCTTCTCTTGGTCTGAAAATTGACAATTTATATGAGAAAATTTAGATTTTCCAGACCAAATTCTCGGGTTAAAGTGTTAAGCAACAAATATGACCAATTATGATTGTGTCCTTGCAGGCATACAAGTCTTTTGTAGAGCGTCAGAAGATGGGACGATTAGGGACCGCAGATGAAATTGCTTCTCTTGCAGTTTACCTAGCATCTGATGAGGTATGATAGTTAGCAAAATTGAAGTTATGTATAATTTCCTGTTCCTGTAATCCTGTTTATTCAGGGCTTCATTTCTAGAAAATTATGAGGTAAAAATGGCTCCCCACGATCAGTGCTAGGCGAGTGATTGCGCCTCCAGCAGAATGAAAATTTGCACATATGTTGTTAAATCTGCGCTTAAGTAGTAAAATATCTCAATTTTGATAAAAGCTTTGAGATTTAAGGTGATGAAAAGTTAGGCGAGCCGCGTGAGCGAGAGTGATCGCTCGCCTAAAAAATGATGCCCTGGTTTATTAGTGTGTGCATGTAGACTCAAACCTATATCTACTGATAATCTGCCATCTGTGGCTGAACAACGTGCCTCGTTAAAAGCTTATTAGCCAAGTAATCACAAAATAGCATCTGTAGTCATTATATGAAGTACCCATTTGCAGAGCATAAGAATAACATTTTTGAAGTCTTACCACTGGAATCCCTGGTTTGGCTACTATGGCTAGATGATTGACTGCTAAGGTACAAACCATTAAAATAATTGTTCAGGGTTGTTAGCCTTGGCCTGGGCCAAAGCACTGAATGAAGGCCATAGGCAAACATTTATAATTTAGGCTGACTAGGCTGCATTAATAGATTATTAAGACCTGTAAGACTAATAATACAAATACACCTTTATCAAAGAGGTCAAACATATCCACATTTCAACACAGTACATGTACTTAGAAATGAATGAGGAAATGTTGATGAGTGTACACTTTAATATAGTGTGGACAATTATTTGCTATTTACTTATGCATTGTATATAATTTCAGTCGTCGTATGTGACTGGTCAGGAGTTTGTGATAGATGGTGGCTGGGCTCTGTGATCCATAGCACCTGAGAACTGATCTGAAATGAGGACAATTTAATCTGGATTACTGTGATAATGACCAAATGTGCAATTACCAATATTCATAATTCCAATACTAATTCTTTTGTGATTTTGTGATGAATTTATAGCAAAAGGCGAAATATTGTGATCGTTACTTATTTTAGTGGAGGTGTCTACATCATTTCGTATTAAAGGAATGATTTCAAGCTATCAGTTGATAATGTTAAGTATGGCAGTTTACACAGTATTCAAAGTCATTAAAGAAAGATATTCAATTGTTAATAATAAATATCAATTCATTCCATAGTTAAAGCCACCATTTTATAACTTTCCCATGGTAGCATTCTGGCTTAGATATAAGAGTAATCTACTATATTATATTCTCATCATAAGGAATAAAGTCGTTTAGGATGATAGAATTCCAGTGTGAGTGCTGGCTTCCTTTTAGAAACATAAGGATATAGCATTTTCCCAAATGAAAAGCAGTTTAGTATTTGCCAAATATTGGTAGGAAAAATGTGTATGAAAACAGGTGTTTATAAATATCTGACCTGACTTTTATAGTTATGTCAGGATTTTGCCACTAAACAAGAATCCTGATGTGTAAATATTTTGAAATTAGTTTTGCGATGGAGCGATAGCAGTTTTGCTTCTAGACCCATGTGGCATGGTTCTTAAGCCACACAACCATTTATTGCTACAACCAAATAATGATGAGTATGTGGTTAACCACATGACCATCAGGGAAAGTTCTTAATGGGCACTGAGGTTGCCTACTAAAATTAGAGCACACTTAAAGTGAAGATCACTGCCTGTATTTACAGCTGGTTAACAGCATCAAATGTCGAGGTTGAAGGTCAAGGTAACCGAAAAGTTCATCAAGCTAAGCTTGAATGATAGTGCCCTAAAATATAGTGTGATGAAATTTTTTTGATATTTTGATATATTATAGATCTAATGATAGTATGAACTTTAGGGACAAGTTGGTCTTGGGTTGTGCTGGAATAAGCACATACAAGATTAATGATGGTGCTGTTACAAAGGTATCAATCCATTGCTACTGCAATATGAAGGCTTTGAATAAAATTGCTTCCTACTACATCGAGAAAGGTATTTTCAGTGATTGCGGGGCCCTTTGAGTCAAACAACATTTTCTAGTTGTTTACTAACACACTGTAACATGGAAACTGAATGCACTACTACACAGCATTTATCAATGAAATTTCCTGAAGTGTATCATATTTGCGCACCTTTCTGACCATGATCGAGTGGTGTTAAGATGAGTATTATACCGAGCAGTTTTGGCTATCGGTGTGGCACTACGAGTGGAATTGGTGAGTGAACGAAACATTGTTGTGCCTCAAGGCGGCACATGAGAAGGCACAGAGCTGGGACTGCCATAGATGGAGAACGAGTATATGTATAATATATAGCACAGTTGCTAGTTTAATTTGGCAGAACCTCGCTAACCATTGCTGTACAGGCAAGACATAACACGCTTTTAATATTTTCTTGCCGTTACATCTGTATATTTTATATCAGATTGTCTAAGCAGAACATTCATGGAATAAAATTAATTTTTCTATAACTGATAACTTTTGTGGTTTGGAGTTACATATACTGATTAAATATTATTGTTGCTTAACCCTTTAACCAAAGAAAATGTCCATTTGCAGACCAAGAGAAGTATATTTTTGAAAATTTACCATTGGAATGACTGGCTCAGTTATCGAGCCAGTCATTCCAATGGTAAATCTTAAAAAATAGGCTTCTCTTGGTCTGCAAATGGACATTTTCCAGGACCACTCCAGAAGCTGCTTTTGGCTGATGTGAGTGTTAAAGAGTTAACATTAACCCCCACACTAACTCTGTCATCAAGTCTTTTCACTTGATAGAAGGCTGTTATTTTTTGGGTCAATAACCCGCCCATCTGTCCGCTCATCTGTTCATCTTGCTATCCATGTGTAAATTGGCATTTTGATATGATATGTGAAAGCTTTTCAAGTCACTCATTTGGGAACTGAATCTTTACAAAGGTTAGACTTTTATGTAGCCACAAATTCTATAATTTCCTTTCCATTATGTCTTGTGTGGTTATTCATTGCGAATATGTATGTTAAAGTAGTCTACGTACGTCTAGGTACGTTTAAATGTTTGTAAATTATTGAGCTATCAAATTTTGTTTTGTTTTTCCTGACTGATATTTTTTGCTGGTTCATATCAAGGCTAGCAAGTCTTCATGATGACACACATTTTGTTCTTACAATTTCATTCATCTTCAAGCTGCATCCTATTAATTCTTCATTCCATGGACACATTCATTAGCTCACCTGGCTGGAAAGGCCAAGTGAGCTTATGGCATGGCGACCGTCCGTCGTCCATCCATCAGGTTTTCCATTAAACGACTTCTCAAGAACCACTGGGCCGATTTCAATTTTACTTGAGGTATAGAGCTCCAAGTTGGTTCAAAAGGAAGCCAATCAGCCAATTTGGCCGGTGGCCATTTAGGATTTTGTCCAATTTTTAGAAACGTCTTTAAAAATCGATTCAAAACTCATGAAATATCATCTAAGGCAAGAGTTGAGCTGAGTGTGTTCAATGGAACTTGATTGGCCTAATGGTTCAGCAGCCTTCTTGGATGCCCCTGTTTTCGTGAACACGACTTCTGCAGAACCACTGAATGAATCACGCTGAAATTTGGGATATATGATTAGATACTAATGGCCATTAAAGTTTGTTCAAGAAGTTGATACGGCAAAATCATGGCTGCAGTGGACCAATCAAAATATAATGTGTTTGGATGCCATATTGGATTATTAAGCCGAAATTGGTTTTATATAGGTTTTGGGTATGCTGATTTCAAATTTCCACTTTCAAAACTGTCGGATAAACGTTTTGGCTGCCATCTTAGATCTTTGTATGGCCAAAACTCACATACTAAAGCAATGGAAAATTTAAAATGTCTTCTCGAGAACCACTGGCCTGATTTCAATTATATTGGGCCGGAAGCATCCTTAGGCCATAGAGATCCAAATTTATTAATATGAAACTGATCAGCCTATTTGGCAGGCGCCAGCTTGGAATTTTCCGATCTTTAGAAATGTCTTTAAAAAATTGTCTTCTCCGAAATCCCATGGGGGGATTGATTCAAAACTCATGAAATATCATCTAAGGCAAGAGCTGAACCAAGTTTGTTCAACGGTACTTGATTGGCCAAAGGGTTTGGCAGTCATCTTGGATGGCCTAGGTTTCATGAAAATTACTTCTCCGGAACTGCTGAACGGATCTGGTCGAAATTTAGGGACTAAGGGCCATTAAAGTTTGTTCAAGGGAAGGTGATATGTGAAAAAAACCTGCCTCCATGGACCCAATCAAAATGTAGCATGTGTGACGGCCATATTGGATTCTTTATTTGATGTATTTTGAAGCCTCTGGTTTTATCTAGGTTTTTAGGTATGCTGATTTCAAATTTTCGAACCTGTCAGATAAATGGTTTAGCGGCCATCTTGGATCTTTTTCCTGTCAAGACCTCCCATACTAAAGCAGTTGGAAATTTAAAATGTCTTCTCGAGAACCGCTGGCCCGATCTCAATTATATTGGACGAAAAGCATCCTTAGGTCATAGAAATCCAAGTTTGATCAAAGGAAGCGATCATCCAATTTGGTTGGCAGCCATCTTGGATTTTGTCTGATTTTTAGAAACATCTTTAAATATCTCCGCAACCACTCGGGGAATCAATTCATAACTCATGAATCATCATCTTGGGCAGCAGCTGAACCGAGTTTGTTCAAGGGGACTTGATTGGCCAAGTGTTTCGGTAGCCATCTTGGATGACATAGTTTTTTTGGCAAAAACGACCTCCAGTACCACTAAATAGATCAGGCTGAAATTTGGGAGATATGATTATGGACTAAATTAAAGTTTGCCCATGGTAAATTGATATGTCAGAAACATGGCCGCCGTGGATCAATCAAACCGTAGCTTGTTTGGTGGCCATTTTGGATTTTCTGATAATTTCGTAGAAAATCATATAAAAGACTGGGCCAATTTTAATAAAACATGCCTAAACCTTCACAGAAATTAGATTGGTAAAGTTTTTCAGTGGTCATCTCATTTTGTTCAGTTGTGACAGTGGCTAATAATTCGAGATGAGCGATGTAGGCCCCTTGGGCCTCTTATTATAGTTACAACAGACAGGTTCAACCACCATTTGTTGAATGGCCAAGTGGGTTTATGCCATGCGACCGTCCATTGTCTATCTATCCGTCCGTCATCAGTCCATCAAATCGCATCTCATTTATGGTTTGACCGAATTTGGCTAGAAGAGTCCTGTCGTGGTAGGCTCTAGAACTTCTATTCAGAATTTTGATTGGTCAATTTTTCAGGCGACCATCTTGGATTTTCCGAAAATATTCAGGAAATCGTTTAAAATGCTACTCCTCCAATATAAATGGGCTGACTTCAGCGAAACTTGGGTGGAATAATTCTATGGTGGGAGGCTTCAACATTTCTAATGAGAATTTGATTGGTCAATATTTCTGGCGACCATCCTGGAATTTCTGAAAATCGGCTAAATTCCTACTCCACATTAACCACTTGGCCGATTTCAAACTAACTCGGATAGGAGGATCCTGGAGTGGTAGGCTTCAAAACCTGTATACATAATTTTGATTGCTCTATTATTTCAACGGCCATCTTGAATTTTCCGAAAAATGATGGGAAATCATTTAAAACGCCACTCCTCATTAACTGCTTGAGCAATTTCAACCAAATTTGGCTGGAACGATCCTATAGTGGGAGGCTCCAGAATGCCTTTTCAGAATTTTGATTGGTCAATTTTTCTGCAAGCTATCTGGGATTTTCCGAAGCATTTCGGGAAATCATTTAAAACGCTACTACAATATAAATGTCCCAACTTCAACGAAACTTTTGTGGACTAATTCTATGCCAAGAATTCTGATTGGTCAATATTTCCGGTGTCCATCTTGGATTTTCTGAGAACTTCGGGAAATCAGTTAAAATACTACTACTCATTAACCGCTTGAATGAGTTTAAGCAAACTCGGACCCTAGAGTGGTTTGCTTCAGAGCTTGTATACATAATTTTGATTGGTCAATTTGTTTGGCAGCCATCTTGAATTTTCCGAAAAATAGCCGGAAATCATTTAAAATGCTTCTCATTAACTGCTTGTTCTAATGGCCATATTGTTCTCCAAAATAACATTTCAAGAACTGCTGTATGGATCATGCTGAAACTCATTGGATGTCATGGACCAATCATTGGCTGGATGTAACCTAGGATTGAATCTGATTGTGTGGACATCGTTCATTATTAATTTCCCACTAAATATTGAGTGTACTGAATTCCCAATTTTGTATTTTGTGTCTTGTTACTTCTGAATTTAAAGTATTTTTTCCTTTAAAATGCCAATGGCACAAATGCTAATGGTCCCGATGAGTATTAAGGCCCTTGGGCCTATTGTTGCAGTAATCCTGTGATTTGACATACTTAAGTGTTTCACAGGTTTGAGTAACTACCAATAAGGATATTTATGGAAACATGTCGAGTGTCAAAATATTAACTTTGTTGCTTTTATAACAAGTCAGATTGTTTTAAACATTTGTAATCGTAATCATATTGTAATTAAGACCATTTCAACTGAAACAGCTGTACTAGTATCTTTAGAATAATGCAGAATATCAAACCTATTTTGCATTTTGTTTGAAAAGCATGAAAATTGGAACAAATCTTGATATGCCGAACAAATCTGGTCTAAGGGCCAAGTCAATTTCCTAAAGAATTCAAAATGGTCACTGTTTGACGAAAACCGCAGTATTCTTACAAATTCATATTATGCAGGGTTCCCACATCCTTGAAATTCCTGGAAAATCCTTGAAAATTTATATTGCATTCTCAAGGCCTTGAAAGTCTTTGAATTTAGCCAGAATTGAACATTTGCTTCAAAACCCTTGAACTTGTTATTGTCCCAATTCCCCGCCTATGGCAGACCAAACAAAAACATAAAAATTTATGTAATATGTATTTTAATCACAGGATTTGTATTTCAGAATTTAGGGTAATCTCCTGTTCTAAAATATTGTAATTAAAATGTGATAATAAAGAATTATGTGGAAGGAACGGATGACTAGATGGGGATGTAAAGGAGACCATACATTAAACAAAGTCCTTGAAAATTCTGTTTGTTGACCTTAAAAATCCTTGAAAAGACCATGAATTGAATTTTCAAAAACCTGGGGGAAACCTGTTATTAAATGGGGTTATTTGTTTGCATAATGTTATGCCCTTTTAGATTTATATCATCCTTCTGGAGTTTAAACTAATTATGCTACATGATGCCAAACATATCTGGTCTAGGGTCCCAGTCAATTTCCTCAAATATGGCCGCCATCTGGGATGTCCAAAATTTTTCGAAAATCCTTTTAAGGCTACTTCATAACCATGGTCATATGCTTCCGAACTTGTATGCAGGAATCTGATTGGTTAATTTTTTTCAGTGGCCATGTATGATTTTATAAAAAATCTCCAGAAGCCTTTAAGTCGCTACTACTTCTTAATCAATGTCTCGATTTTAACCAAAATCATACTCTGTGATGAGTGCAGGCCTCCATGGCTTAAGTGGTTTAAATCCTGTGGCATCGAAACATATTTGGGACATCTATATTAGGCCGATATTCATGTATGGCCTAGAAGGTTTGGACCTCAATAAAGCAGAAATAGACAAAATAGAAGAGTTTTGCAGAGCAAATTTAAAACCGCATTCAACACCTTCCATTCACATGGGCCAATGCAGCTAGTTATCTATCACTCGGAGCATTACCTGCAGATGCTCAACTACATAAAAGTATCCTTGGCTTTCTCATCAATATACTTCATAGACAGAATCCTGTTGAAAAGGATATAATTGAGCGGCAGCTTACGGTAAAACCACTAACATCTCACAGCTGGGTCATAAAGGCCACACATTCTCCAAAAGTATGACTTGCCTTCTGCCTATAGTCTCATAAATGACCCCCCAAGCAAAAGCCATTGGACAAAAATCATAACACTGCATGCTAATGGACACTAGGAAAGGAAATTGTAGGAGGAAGCTGTGGAGAAGACAATACTTAGATCTAGATGCCTGCAGAATTAGACAGCCACATAGAATATGGGACAGTTGTAAGACAGACAAAACTTCAGTTTATTTAGGTTAAATTATTTGTTCAGCGATACAACCTGCTTGGATGATCAATTAGAAATTGAAAAACCTCAAACACATGTCCCATCCATAAAAGTGATGACAAAACAATGATGCACTTTTCATTGTATGTCCAAAGCTCTATCCTGTCAGATCGAAGCATCTAGATGAATTTCAAAGCATCCTGAAGCATTCTGGCCTCGCATCACCAAGCGAAATATGTCTGCAAGCCATCTTAGATCCTGGTAGGCTTATCAGACTACAAGATAGAGATATGACAAAGGAAATTACACACCGATGTGTAGTTAGAAATTACAATTGGCCAAAACATTAGACAAATCTAGATATCGAGGAAAGCTGGTCACTCTTTAACAGCTGGATTCAGGAAGCAGTTATAAGATCAATTCCAAGAGTACATAAAGGAAATGGAACCAACAGAAGGAAAACAAAGTGGGTAAATGCACAGTCACTAGATAAAACCAATGAGAGGAGAAAAGCCTTCCAAAGATATATGCAAACTAGAACTGCTCAAGGTTAACTTAAATACACGAAATCAAGAAACCAAGCCAAGTGGCCTTGTACGAAGGCTCATCAAGATTTTGAAAAAAATTGTATCACTAGAGGCTAAGATCACCCCAAAGGCTTTCTATTCTTATGCAAGAAGTAAACGGAACAAAGGAAGCTATTGCAGACCTTATAAGTAAGTAGTGATGGTACCATGGCATCAGTAGACAAAAGAAAGGTAGAAGTGCTCAATCCATTTTTATCCCCCCACAATCCCTAACCCCATCACCCATCTGGAAGACGGGACTATATCATGATCAGCATGTCCGTCTAACCATACATCCATCTGTCCATCCTCTTCCTATCAACGCAACTCCATCCTACAATTTAGTTTTGATTCTTTTGAGACTTGGTAATTACCACCTGGAGATGTATCCATCAGTCCATTCAGAGTGTCTGTCCATTCATCTCTGATAATCATTTCTCTTAGAGTTTCCAATGGTTTATCGTAAAATGCCGTGTGTGTCATCAGTATGATGTGCAGATGTGCATGTGCTTTTTTCATGGCCGAGAAAAGTTTCATTACAGAATATTAAATATCTTAAAGCCAATGCATAACTTTAGAATTACTGCATTGCCAATCATTTCTTGGCAGCGCAACTCCTGCAGTTTAGCAACGATTCTTTTGAAACGTGATAAGTGTTATCATTACCACCTGAAGATGTGTCCATCAGTCCGTTCAGAATGTCTGTCCATTCATCTCTGAAAATCATTTCTTGTCAACGCAACCCCTAGAGTTTCCAATGGGTTAACATGAAATGTGTATGTCATCAGTATGATGTGCAGATGTGCTTTGTCCGTGGTCGGAATTATCCCCCAATGAAAATCTTAAAGCCAATGCATAATTTTAGAATGACTGCATTGCCAATCATTTCTTGGCAACGCAACTCCTACAGTTTAGCTACAGTTCTTTTCAAACTTGTTAAGTGTTATTATTATTACCATGTGCAGATGTCTATGTGCTATCCGTATGGCTGTAAGTCCATCCATCTGTCCAGAATGGCTGCCCATCTGTCTGTCCATTCATCTCTGACAATCATTTCTTGTCAACACAACTCCTTGTAAAGTTCCCAAAGGATTAACCTGAAATTTGGTGCACATTATCAGTACCATTTGCAGATGTGCCTGGGAACTTATTCATTACATAGTTACGCCCACCCCCACCCTTAGATATCTTATAATATAAACTGATGCATAAACTTCAGAATACCTGCATGGATTCATGCAAAATTTCTTTATTGTCTGATTATTTTTGCTGCTGCTGGTGGCGAATATAGTGATCAGCATTTCCATCAGTCCATCTGTCCATCCATCCGTCTGTCTATTTGTCTGTAATCATTTCTTGTCAACATAACTCCTATAGTTTAGTTGTGATTTCTGTGAAAGTTGGTAAATGTTACCAGTGCCACCTGAAGGTATGCATGTTAATTTTTCGGCAAAATCCATCCATATTTGAGTTATTTCCCCTGAGACACGTAAAATTGATCAAAAATGTCTTTTTCAGGCAAGATCTTCAAGAGTTTTGAATCTATGCTCGCTGTTTTCTTTCACTATTCCTATTGCTTCGATACGCAGTGCTATGATTCTGTTTCGATGAAATCTATCGATATTCTCCAGCGTTGTCTCCTCTGAAATACTTAAAATTCATCAAAATTGTCTTGTTCATGCCACATCTCGAAGAATTTTAACCCTCTACTCTCAGTTCTTTTGTCACTGGATATATTACTTGAAGAAACAGTGCTATGATTCTGTTTTGAAGAAATTCATCCTTATTTGCCTGAGTTATCTCCATTGAAAAGCTTAAAATTCACCAAACATTGCTTGTATAGGCTTAATCTTTGAACAGAATTGTACCTGCACTTGTAAATCTTTCTCAGTGGATATATTATGATGAGATGCAGTGTTAGGATTTCATTTTTCATTGATTAGTTTTTAGCTCACCTAGGTGAGCTTATATAATCACGATTTGTCTGTTGTCCGTCAACAATTGTGGGACGTTTCGCCATTTGTGGATAGATTAAAACCAAATTTGGCAGTTATGTTCCTCTTGGCAATATCTATTTTGTCTATGAAGATGAAGATGCCATGCCCCCAAATAGCAGCGTTATGGCCTTGCTATATTTTCAAAATATTGAAGCATATGGGGAAAATGTTTGTGGCACATTTCGCCATTTATCAAAGGACTAAAACCAAATTTGGCAAATATGTTCCTTTAGGCAATATCTATCAAGGCGATGAAGATGAAATGCCTCCTTCCGCCCCCCCCCCCCTTTTTCGTCATTTATCAATTGATTAAAACCACATTTGGTAGACATATTCCTTTAGGCAGTATCTATGTGGGCTATAAGGATGAAGTGGTCACACCCTTAAACAAGGGCCATAACTCTGGTTCATTAATGCGTTTTTAAGTATTGAAGCCTATGGGGAAAATACATTTATGGCATGTTTCATCATTTATTAATGGATTGAAACCCAATTATATAATATCATTATTTCATTTCAGTTCTCACAATTAATTTATCACGTGGACTGACGTGATTCCATGCCCAATCCAATTGATACAGCATAAACATTTACACTGCATGTACTTATTTCATTGCTGTCATAATACATTTTAACTGATTACAGCACAGTACACATACATGGCAAGCCACAATTTATGTATGTTATATATATGTATTATATAAATACGAGCATACAAATACAAGATAGGTAACAGCTATGTGACAGTTTCAGTATTTATCAAGCATGCCAGGGTTGTTGTGGTTCCATACCTAACCCTGTTTTAGCTGACTATATATACATCAAAACATTTACTGTACAATATACATAAACTGTGACAATTCTTTATCCAACCGTGACTTGAAACTGTTGAGGGTCGGTGCAGTGACTACATGAACTGGTAGCACATTCCAGTTGCCCACTAGTCTAAAAACTAAGATGATTTACCTCAATGAGGTCCTGGAGTAAAATTTCCTAAACTTTACGGAATGCCTGCATGTTATGGCAAATGAGTCAAGCGTCAACATATTGCTCGTTGTGTCGTAAATATCAATGATAATTTATGAGTATGCCTCGATCATGTCGCCTCGGTTTTCTCTGATTGGTTGAAAAGTAAATCATGACAGTCATCATAACCTCATATAGCAGATCACATAGACTGGGCAAGAGCTTTGTTGCTCTTCTCTGGACATTTTCAATCAAGGTGGCATCACTTTTAAGCAAAATGGGTTACCAAAAGTGGGTCACACATTTTCAATTTGGACATCCTTGCAGACACTATCAAATACTCTGTTGGTTTTCACTGCCACTCTCTTGACACTGTCTTGAATTTCCTCAACATTTATCTTCAGCTTCAATTAAAATTGTGTTAAAAACTACTATGTCACCATAAATTTCTGCTATCTAATTCAAGCTGTGAGTGTTGAATCGCATCAGTATATAATGCATGATCATGATTCAGAAGTCGGGGGTATATGCCTTTGGATGGCAATACCTCGATAACTAATATGGCTATTGAAATAGTTTATATATGTACAGATTGAGGAGATTAAGGAGTTTATCGCACTATCACAAATTTATAGAATATAAATGTTTTCTTTTCTAGATATTAGGTGCTGGACCTTTACGATCAAAGCATTATCTGCTCCAATGGCAATCACAGAATTGATTCAAAAGTGACATTTTTTATTAATATTCCTATGCTATAGCATCTTTCAGTTATCTCAAGATGAGAACTTATTGTTAAAATCTGGACCATCAGAGAAATCAGATACACATTTTGCTATTAAATATCCTCAAATAAAGTTTACATATTACTAACAATGCTGAAGAGTAACCCCTTATAAAACACAATTTGCAGTTGTTTTTGCAAGAGCATTGGATAATAATTTTAGCTGATCATTAAGCTCTCAGATTTCTCTCAGATTGCACGCTTAGATTTAAAGATTCTCCACAGGAGACCCCTCTGAACCACTATCGATGCTGGCTCACTACACTCTCTGGGAGTCCCACTCTTTCAGAAAATGGTAACTTGTGATATCTGGGTAGACTACATGTACGTGGCAGTTATGTGACCTGATGTTACAAGTGAGATCCCCAAAGCAGCATACTGTGAAACACATGCTATTTGTAGTGTGCATCAATAACTTGCATGAATATATATCTTCTGAAGTGTACATGTTTGTGGATGACACAAAGCTATTCAGACAAATTTAAAATGAGAGAGAGAGAGAGAGAGAGAGAGAGAGAGAGAGGGAGGGAGGGAGGGAGGGAGGGAGGGGAAGGAGGGAGGGAGGGGGGGGGGGGAGAGAGAGGTTGATTGAAGTGTACAAAGTTCAAACTGGCATAGTGCTAAAGTGCAAGCCTTAACCCCCCACCACCACCACCACCACCACCACCACAACTTCCAGGAAGAAAACAGAACTTAATTACACATGATAGGATTTCCCAACAGATTGCATGAATAAATGTCAGAAAAATTTTGTCAGGATTTTTATGCTTTGGAACAGTCTCCCAGAATCAGTATAGTTTCAGCCCCATCACTCAACTTATTAAAAACTGTATTGACAGATTCTGGTCTACACAGAAAGTTCTATAAGAATGTTCATGTACCCAAAGTCACAGTACAAGTGCCTAGGTTGAGGAAGGGGAACTAAACAAAGAGGCTTAAATCTTCGCTCAGAATATTGCCTAACCTACCCGTCACCTACACACTTGACTTTCTATGTAGAAGCCTGCATGGGTTCCCTCAAATCATCAAAGAGCGAGCAAACTAGACTCTCATCAGGCCAAAAGTGGAATACACCTCTTCAGTCTGAGACCAGCCCACAAAGGAACTCCAAATTCAAGTCAAGGCCATACAGAGAAAGGCAGCAAGGTTTGTCCTAGAGCATCCTATTTACCGGTACCCTAAACACAGTGCAAAGTTGTTGGTCGATTTTACATAGCGGAGGGACTCCCAAAATACCTTCCTGAACATGAAGAGGAAATAATTGTGTAATGTTGCCTTTCACAGTCAAATACACCAATTCGACTATGGCGAGGCTGCAAGATGCCGAAATGACCTGCTATAGGGAAACACCTTTTGTATTTATCATAGCTTATTCCAGGCCCATATGAGAATAAGAACGGTATATTTTAATGACGAAAAATAATGTCTATTTGATGTAAATACACGAAAAATTCAAGAGAACTGCTGTAAGCTGCCGCTTGACATAATTCAACCATGCAAATTTTGCTATGATTTTTTGACTAGCCATGCCCCGGGTTAGAGAGGTCACGACCTATCATCTTGTTCAAGCATTATTAGACTTCGTGGGGTATTCACAACTTTATCCAGCAACGAAAACTTAATTCTGAACGAATTTATAACACAGACAGTCGTCCAAACAAAAATTTGTAGCCATATAATGATGGAATCAGTAGTTATGTTATGCATGTGATTTATAGACATGTCAAATCAGAGAGAGTTTTCCCAAAATAATACGTCATTATGCTTCTGACCAATCAATAGTTGATGTGCAAAACAGTCGATGCTCTCTGCAGAGTGTAAAAGGGCGTGCACACAGTATTTCTTCTCCTGCATCTTGCAGTCAGCCATAACACCTCTCTCTCTCTCTCTCACTCTCTCTCTCTCTCTCGCTCGCTCTCTCTCTCTATCTCTCTCTCTCTCTCTCTCTCTCTCTCTCTCTCTCTCTCTCTCTCTCTCGCTCTAACTAACTAACTAACCACTAACCAATGCTGATTGGGCCGACTGTGTCTAATAGACATTAGAACCCAGGCATACTATCCTCAGAGTGCAATACCCTGGTATTCTTTGTGCGCGCTCTACCCATGCCTTTGCATTTCTATATAGTAGCAAGTTTGTGCACGTTAGACTCATGTTAGACTCACGTTAGACTGATGTTAGCTGTATGATTATTCCATTTTTTAGGAGCACTGTACGTCAAAATTTGTTGCAGATGAATGGGAAATTCTGCTCTAAAGTTGCTTCTAAAATCAACAGCTCAGCTGATACATAGCGGCTCAGACAGACAGACATTGATGTAGAAACAACTGGTGAGGCATTAGCAAATTCTCTCTGTGATTGTAGCTTGACCGTAGAGTTGAAAGACTTGTACTGATGTCCTCCACAGGGGAATGCTACAGGAAGCATACAAAGGCTCCTTGCGTAGTAAGTCTGTAGCAGCTAACACTGATCTAACTCGAAGTTGTGGCAATTCAGGTCTGGTCTGCAATACTCTGCTATCCTCATGCATGGGCCTACCTCGATTGTTTTCAACAAGCAGACCATGGGGACATCATTACGGTGTACATGATCTGGTGTGTCAATACAGCCACGAAAAGAGAGTAGTTCTTTCATAAAACGGACATGGATAATGTATGGATCGCACCACTATTGTAGACTTTGCAAAAGCAACCGTGTGCAATAGTGTGTCGGTTTACAGACCGCTTGATTCCACAATATCCTACATAGTACAATACCAATGATGTAACGTTTGCTGTTCTGTTTCCTTTAAGTTGTTGAAACAGCATCTTAATATTTTTGAAGATAGAACATCATCTGCACAAATTCGGTTTGTTTTATACATTGGTTTAGCTCATGCTCCTCAAGACAACATTATACTAACATGATCATAGTAGTAGAAGAGAGAAACCGTACACAGTAGGTGCAGAGTAGGACACCATCACACATACACATTACACACACACCCGCATGCACGCACGCACACACGCACGCACACACACACATGCACGCACGCACACACGCACACATTCAATTCAAGCATACAAAATACACCATCACCAACTCAAAAAGCCAGCTGATCACATTAAATAATGCACATTATAGTCGCATTATACTCGCACATAGTCCTATTCTCGTGCACACAGATTAGCACAAATATTTCTCTCGAAAACTACATGGTCATGTATATTTTTTGCTTAGACCAGATGAAATGGATTATCGTTTATCCTGGGGTGATTTCAACAAAAATACAGAGTCACTAGGACATGAAATCACCAAGCGACTGCATTGACAGCACACAAAAGTTAACTCGATTGTTGTCAAGATACACACAATTATATTTGTGTGGATGTGAATTTTGCAAGAACATTAGCAACATTGCTAATAACGTAGTCTTGCTCAAGAGTTACTGCAACTATTCATGATATTATACTAGGCATCTGTTGAAATAATATCAAGCCTGTGTGACGATACAAGGGAGACAACTTGTGTTACCAACAACAAATTACCACGCAGAGCGACGCCCCTTGAACAGTGTCTGTACATCTCAGAGGCCGCAGAAACATCTTATTCTGCTTGTATTTAGGCCCTGTGTGTGTGTGTGTGTGTGTGTGTGTGTGCATGTGCGTGCGTGCGTGCGTGCGTGCGTGCGTGCGTGCGAGAAAGATTACCTACACTATGGAAGGCCAGTTCAATCCACTACATGCATTGTCACGGAAAGAACAACAGCTTGCATCAAGGTTTAACCTTCGCCAGCCTACCAGTGATGCACGCCCAATGAGTACAACCAATGCTAGTAGTAAGAATTTGAATCTGGAGTCTCACAGAAACACTGTATCTGTGCGTAGAATAACACCTCAGCCAAAGGCTAAAAAGCAGCATGAAGTGTAAAGCATTTGCTTCACCGATGAGATGTGTATTGGTCCCACAATAAATAATTTTGAAGCAACATCGACTTCCATGGAGCAGACGATTATTCTGGCATATCTAGAGCCAAGCATGAGTGTCAATGAATCATTTTCAATAAATCATGGATACTTTATGGGCAGTAGTAATGATGGTTTGGGTCTGAACACCCCTAAATACAGCACACACGAGCAGAGCTTTTCTCTGCCAAGCATGAGATGATTTGGACTAGGTAACCGTGAACAAAACACACTATCAGTCAATGCACATGGCAGGCCTCACAGTCCACCTATGGCTGACTCACAGGAACAGGCAAGAGAAGGCCTAGAAAACATTATCACTGCCTTAGGCGTTGAAGCAACATTGGCCGCAATGGCGCAGCTGCTAGCTGGATACACAGATGCAGCGGCATCACAAAACCAAGCTGGCACTGATAGATTAAACATTGCTAATGCTAGGTGGATGGAGACTAAAATAAAGCCAGAGCCTGCCAGTAATAATACCAAACTACTGGAGCTTGAAACTAGCCATGCTTTGAAGCCACTTTCAAGATATTACTAGTCCGTGGGAACACCAACTTCGACTGGTGTCAGACATGGTTGTGCTCCAGCACATGTGGCAAACGCTGGTGTGCATGAAATGAGTGCTCCAATTGGTGGCAGCCGGGCCGGAAACACATCACTACCTAAAGTTTGGATATGTTGTCAGGGCAAGCGGGGTAGCTTGACTACATACCCGAATGACCGAGAGTATAATCGGACAACGGTATCACGTGGTACAAATTTGTATCATGTGGTACAAAATCATCATCATCATCATCTGTCGTGACGTTGGAGGCCCTTACTGGGCCTACGATCAAAATTTGTCTCGCATTACTGCGGTTGGTTGGGCAATGTGCAGATAATGGTTGAGTTTTTATTATTATTTTTTTTTTTTATTGTTGGTATTATAGGGTTACTGTGGTATGTACAATTTACAAGTGTACATATGTACACCTGCTTCAAGCGAGAGTAAAGGTGTGTGCATGCGAAGATAGGGAACGCATCCACGTGATACTTCTGATCAGAAACATTCACCCATAGATATGGATACAGATACGGTTCTCCTAAGGCAGGAGGCGTGTACAGAACAACAAGAAAAATGCAACTTTTTATCAATGTACATTACCAAAGATAATTCTCACCCAAACATTGGTTTGCATGAGCAATTTGCTTTCAGTAATTAATTACTTAACACACTCATCGTTAGTACACTTTTGATATCATTAGACCAATCCTGTTGAAATCACACCGCCATACATAGTTAGTAGCAATATGATACCAGTTTTCGTATCTTGCTCGCCCTGATAGCAAGCAAACGTTGGCCCAACGTTTACCACTATGTTGGGCCAACGTAGTTTTGCTCATCGGCCCAACATTGCCAATACGTTATGGGCCAATGTTGAACAAATGTGCATAAATATATCAAAATGTTTCAAATAGCACCTCGGAGACAGAGAGCTGAGCATAATGTAACAAATTAAAAATTGAATATTATGTTTACATGTTATCAGGGCAAGTTCAATGTTAGGATGGGGACTCGTCAAACCATGGTAGTTAATGACCACTGGGGATATATCTTGATTGTAACCCCTCCCATAGGTCAGGGACATGGTGACAAGGAACGAGGTGACGAGCACTCGTCATGGGTCCCTGGCCAGGTGGTCCCCACCCAACAAGTAAAACTAATTTTTTTCCTACATACACGTGCAAAACAACACCAACAACAACACTGACTAGTGACTATCAGGGTTCGTACGCATGTATGGAAGTCTGGAAAAAGTTTGGAAAATTAGGAAAGCCTTTTCCAGGGCTGGAAAAAGTATGGAAATTCCAATTTTGGGCCAACTGGTATGGAAAATGTATGGAAAATTAAAATATCGGCAATCCTAATTTTTCCGACCGCAATCTTTTTGTTTACGAATGAAATCTCGCGTTTCCGCCGATCTTGCCAGAGTCTAATTCGATTGGGTCCCGGTCTCGTCTTGCAATAGAAAACCGCCTATTACCGGGAACATCTTGCGGTTGGTGAGCAATACATATCTGAACATGTTCAAGTACAACGCAATAAAAATGAGTGAATCGGCAGTCGTCTATCAAATAGTACAGAGTGTTAGAAGCCGAAACAATGAAATAATTTGTGAGATTGCCGTTTTTTGTGATACAGTAAAGATGGGAAAGTGCAAATATTCTAGTGTTTGGGAACCTAATGATAAATATAAGGATTGGATTTTACTGGACAACACATCAAACTCGCGTGCCAAATGTAGTGTTTGTAATAAGTCGTTTGACATCGGGAATATGGGCGAAGCGGCTCTTGCTAGCCACATGCCGGGGAAAAAACATGAGACATTGACAGAAGTTCATCTAAAGCCGGCGCCGAAAGTTACGGATTTCTTTGCTCCAAGGTAAGAATATTTTACATTTTCACATTGATAGTACCAGAATCATTTAGAAGCATAGCAATTTTATATCGGCCAACGTTAGATGATCCCAACTTTGCCCTAGTATCGCGAGGCCTCTTGTGTTGGTTCGTCATCGAGTGAAAATAATGAATTCTTGTTGCTATGGCGATCATTTAGAAGCGTGGCAATTTTATATCGCCCAATGTTAGATGATCCCAACTTTGCGCTGAGTCACGGAAAAATATTATTGACTGTCCGACAGCTCTCTCGTATCGCGAGGCCTCTTATGGCGCATTATCAAGTGAAAATAATGAGGATTCCTGTTACTATGGCATTATGATCAGCTATGATAAATTAAATTTAAAACAAATTAGCGTATATGTGCAGGTTTTAACTGGTCATCTAAAGGTGGAGGTGGTGGGGTGGGGGTGGCCCTCAACAAGTTAATGTTGGTGTCTCAAGCTCAACTTTACAGGATAGCCGTTGAATATGTTGAAAATAATTTGACTGGAAACTATTGCTGCAACAGTTTCCATTCAAATTATTTTGAAAATATTCAACAAAAGTGCTGCTGTAATGAAATTTATATCTGGCTTGCATCCTGAAAAAAACAGCCATTCCTAGATAATATGCAGTTCCTGAGAAATGTCCATTTGCAGATGAAGAAAAGCCTATTTTCGAAGATTTATCACAGTAATGACTGGCTTGGTCACCATGTCAGTCATTCCAGTGGTAAATTTTCAAAAAAAGTTCTGACCTGCAAATGCACATTTTCTATAACATTTTCTATTTATACTTAAACCCTTTGTTTTATCATGTCATGGTGTATGTATGCGGTAGTCCTGAGAAATGTCAATTTGCAGATCAAGAAAAGACTATTTTTGAAGATTTATCACACTTATTACTGGCTTGGTCACTATGTCAGTCATTCCAGTGGTAAATTTTCAAAAAAGTCCTGACCTGCAAATGCACATTTTCTATTTACACTTAAACCATTTGTTTTATCATGTCATGATGTATGTATGCAGTGGTCCCGAGAAATGTCCATTGCAGAGCAAAACATACTATTTTTGAAGATTTATCGCTGTAATGACTGGCCTGGTCACTACATTTTATATGTCAGTCATCCCAGTGGTAAATTAAAAAAACAAAACATTTAAAAAAAATTTTTTTGTCTTTCCTGAGTGCTATCCATCCATATCAACATTAAAATTGCCATGATTGTATCCAGTTATTTTAACTGTCATATCAACAAATAGAGTGCTGTATATCTTTCTATCTGTGATGAGTGCTGCTATCTGATGTTAAGTTAGTTGATTATTTGTTTTGATATGTTGTTTTATAAAGTTTAATAAAGTTTTTATATGATAATATGATGAACTTAGTAACTGTGTTTGTTTTTTGTCTGATTGAAAGTCGTAAATTAGGTCTGGAAAATTTGAAATAAAATTTTGAAAAAGTATGGAAAAAGTATGGAATTTAATTCTGCTGAAGGTGTATGAACCCTGTACATGTGCGAATGAATGATGAACTGTATTCTTTTACTGCTGAATGATGAGTTTTAAAATGTTAGTCTGCTCAATTTTTTCACGATTTTTCAATTTTTTTCAATTATATCGTAGAAAATCTGGCTTTTTTTCAAAATCACGATTTCCGATTAAATCGTGACATCGCTCAAGCCTAGGATTGCCTGGACTAAAGAGTGAAACAGCTTTAGTTGTGCATTAGGATGAATCCGACCAAACTGCATGTAGGTGGATTTAATTTTGAAAAATGTTCTTAGTGCCTCTAAATTTTGAAATTTAGAGAAGGTTCCAGAAGCCTGAAATGTAGTGCCGAGGTAGCAATATTGATCAGTTGTGACTAGCTGGTTTTCCCCAAGAGTAAAGATGATCCGGTGTTCATTTATCAGCAAATTTGGTGGAGGATGTTGCTGTCGCAGACATCAACATCATAAACCAAACTGTTGAGAAGTGTACACCAGTTTCTTTGTTATTTACAAATTACACAGCAAAAGATAGAATATTGACATCGGGGTGGTAAGGGTTAAACTCCTAAATCTAACTGTTTCGAGGCGACTTAATCAATCAACACCAGTCAAATAATTCAGAACAAACTAGATATCAAAGAGCAAACAAAAACATGGAGGCAATAACAAGCCAGTGCTTTGCGTCGTAAAATGATGATGATTAAAGCTCATTTAAAATTATTTACACGGTACTGTATCGAGTTGAATTTTAAAGAAATGTTAATACGGAACTGTATATGAAATGCGAAAATGAACAATAAAGTCAACTGAACCCCAAATAATGTTTCAAACCGCACAATCTGAATCAGATCAGTTCATTATGTAAATCCCTCCTGTAAGTAGGAGCACCTCACAAAGGAGTAATATAAGAGGCCAGCTCGTTAATAATAATAATAATACTTCCAGAACTGTTAATATGGATAATACAGTTTTGTTATGATAGTAATAATCATAATAATAATAATAATAAAAAATAAAATTAATAATAATAGTGATATTAATGATATTGAATATAATAGTACTGATAATAATATCATATATCACTAATATTATTGTCATTACCGTTATATTCAATATCATTAATATCACTATTATTATTAATTTTGTTTTTTATTATTATTATGATTATTACTATCATAACAAGACTGTATCATCCATATTAACAGAATACCAGGCAGAGTATTAATTGTCTATTGTCTTAAATGTATACATGTAAATATTATGTTATCTTGATCAATGATCCAACTGTCACTGAATTATATGTTTATTACATGTTAAATGTAAGGGGTTCACCGCTGTATAGGCTCAGCGTTCACCGCTGTATAAGCTCAGCCTTTGGTGTACTGCCTGTTGTGTAAATGTAAAATCTATGTGTTATATGAAAATAAATAAATTTGGATCTTGAATCTTGTGCACGTATCAGTTTATTTATTGTTGTATGTGACAGATACCAGATCTACCACTGTCACAATATATGTTCTTGCTCTTCTAACTTACAATGTCATGATGACAAAGGAATTCAGTATTTTTTCTAACAATGGTAGCCGTACTACACAATTTTAGGTGAACCCAGTGATCGCACCTGTCACACTGGTCCCACTTAACAAAAATGATCCCAACATGTTGACGATATTCTGTCAGTCCCGGCGGTGAACTTAATCCACAAAAACAACACATGTCATTAGAATCTAATTCATCTTCACTTCAACTGGTGCCAAATTATGTTTCAAGGTAGAATTATTAACACCAGAAGTTGAAGGATTCTGGCTTGTAGCAAGCACCTGTTCCCTATATTCAGGTTCTGTTATTGCCTTGCCTGACGCAAGATGTACTCTTTGTTTCCTGTGACTGTCCGTATTTCAAGTTGCTGGAATTTTCCTTTTCACGAATTCACTAGTATCAGATTTTTCAGAATCATCAGGTGCATTAGCTAATGCAGTGGAAGATTCTGAAAAATCAAGTGCAGGTGAAGACATGTCGGTAGGACAAACAGGGGTCAAAATTTTTGAAAATTTGAAGTCATCCAGGGCAATGATCTGACATTTAATGAGGTCATCAAAACTGAACTGAGGTCATCCTTTCATAATAAGCAATGCAAATTTTCAGGATTTGAATTCATGCATGGATGACCTCACCTAAAATTGAGGTCATCCATAGCAATTTGCGGTCTTAAAGACGAGTGGAAGAGTGAACATTTATTTTGACCCCTGAGGACAAATAAAATAGCATTATGTTTTAGAGCGACATCTATTACTTCAGGTTTTATGTGATAGATGGCTATCATACAGATGAAGAGTTTTGATTCTTGATGGTACATATTTCAGATAATGTTCCCGGATGTAGGTAAGGAATATGTCCTTGTTGGACCATCCACTATCTGACATTGCAATTCCAGTTTCAGGGAGACATGCTTCAAGCAGGTCTGGGTTAGTTCTTTTTCCCGAGAAGACAAGAAATGGTGGCAAGTGGCAACTTATGCCCAATTTCATTGCCACAAGCAATTAATTTTGTTGTTGATGTTCTTGGACAGAGATGTAATAGCACAACATTTAAATCCTTTTTTCCGAACAACCTTTGGTGGCTTATGCTCTGTTGAAAAAACACTCATCAACATTGTATATTAGGTGGGATTTATTGTCCAGGTAATACTTTTTCAAGATCTTATTCATTTCAACAAAGTAACAGGACACATTTTTCTAATGTACTTGACCACTGTCTGACCTGTAAAGTAAACCAATGATTAAGTCATCATTCTTAATTAATTTCGCTTTAACGAATATATGTTCCTGAAATTTTGTATTTGTTTTGACTTCTGTTGCTGATAGAACTTTGTTTATGTACAAAAGTAATCCTCGTCCCACATCATTATCTAAGTTCTTGGAGAATATGTCATAGCTGGTGACATCATCAATGCTGAATTCTGCAGGATTTAACGTATACGATGTTTTTTTTGGTTTTACTTCTGTTATCCCTATAATAGAGCTGAGCGATATTGGCTTTTAGAAGACGATAACGATATCAAGGAGAATATCGCGATATCACGATATACATTGTGTAGGCGATTGGGCTTGAGGATAAGGTGTATTTTCAAACTTGTAATAGACTAATAATTCCCACGAAACCCCAACCCTCACTGTGGTCATTGCTCATACATGTACCACAAATAGATCATCTACAACATTACTGATGGCCAGTAGCATGGATTAAATTGATCTTGTGATTCCCGCGTGAATATTAACCGTGCATAAACTTTGTATTTTATCCCAATCTCGATATTTTATTCAAGGTAACAAATTTATTGTAAAACCGACATTCGCGATTTGCAAAGGGAAATCCTAAAGCTCAAATCTGATTGGCTAAAACAGAATAAGGTCTACAGTCACATTCGACTAGCCAAATATAGGTAACTATAAATGAGTATTTTACAGGCAAATGCACAATTTTTGGCGGACAAATAATCAGCTACAGTTATCTATAGTTCGCCAGTTGAACACGTCCTAGATCTGCGTTTCCATTAAATCTGGCTATCTGATTGGTTAAGATTACATTTGACAGCTATGTACTGCAGGATATGGCCAGTTATGGAACAGGATAGTAATTGTGTTAGTAATTTTCTAGCTTTTACAAGGAATTTACTTTTTATTCCATCCCCAACCACCCATGGCCAATTAAAACTTGTCCATGCTTTGACATCGGTGTGATCATAGAGGTCTACTGCAAAGGCGTGAATATTAATTACACTGTCTTTTGTCTGATGATGTGGTGCTATTGTCTCCCACACATGACGGATTACAGACAAAATTAGATAAATTGGAATAATATTGTAAAGATGGTGTTTAAACGTGAATGTGGATAAAACAAAAATTATATTCAATAAAGCTAACTGACTATTGAGTTTAAGCTTTAGTTTTCAAGGAGGGCCTGTTGAATGCACGCTAAATTGCAAGTACTTGGGGGATTCAGTTTTCTGCTTCAGGTACATTCACACAAGCATGACCGGACCTCTACAAAAGAGGTCTGAAAGCATACGTTAAATAAGCTTTGCAAAGATATACTTTCTCTGCAACCAATGATCAAAACGGGTTTACACTTATTTAGCATATGATAAAACCTATTCTGTTATGCGGAAGTGAAATATGGGGAGTTTTTAATCCTTATAGCACTAAGTTTAAAAACGGATTTACTGTAGATAAATGCCTTGTAGGATTAGAGGCAGGAGGAATACAACACAAATTTGTCAGATTTGTTCTGAGCATGCATAAAAAGAGTACCAATTATGTCAATCTGTCTGGACTATCTGGCTGGTTTCCTCTTCACTTTGGGGTGGTAAAATCAATGTTACTCTATTGGCATAAATTAGAACATGCTTCTGTAGACTCATTATTGCACAGTGCACTTGAATCTTCAAAAACTCCATACTACATCAAAAAATCCATTCTGGTACAGGAGCATAAAACCAAATTTGTGTGCTACATTAAAATTGCCATTAGATATATTATCATGTAACTTTTCAAGGTTCAAACAATCTGTGAGATCCATTTGCATAGAAGCCTATCTTGAAAACCGGTATGCTATAAAGGAAAACTTTCTGTTGGTAACTACATGTAAGACCTACACAGCAGGGTAGACTAGTTTTGGTTTAGAAAATTATGTAACTATTATGAAGAAAAGTGAATATAGAAAGGTTATTACGAGTTTGCGAATATCTGCACACAGGCTCAAAATAGAAACTGGTACAATGTAGATATAACAAGATAAACAGAGAAGATAGAGTTTGTGAGACGTGTGATAGTGGTTCAATTGAAGATGGAATTAATTTTCTTATAGAATGTGACGCATACAATGATAATAGAAATGAACCGTTTAGACTGAATAATTTTTAGCACACCAAACACTAAATATCTAACAAAAGAAGATAAATTCTTTTGGTTATTTAATTGCAAACATTCATAAATATTACATCGCCTCAGGTAGCTTCTAAGTAAACATCTTAAATGACCATATATACGTTGACCAGACATGGGGCAATTACATTGCCAATGTAATTAATTACAATTACTTTCCAAAATGGTCAATTACATTACAATTACAATTACTCCATTTTGTGAATGTAATAAATTGCAATTAGAATTACTTTGCAAAGTAATTAATTACAATTACATTTTACCAATATGTGTGTATGAATTGGTTTCTAAGCAATGGCAAGTGTGTGAATGTGCCTGTGCATGCTGAATAAATACACAAAGAATTTTATGCAGTCATCTTTTACTTTGAAATAAACCAACATCTTTATTTTTAACCAATGCACACATACTAGCAAAATGGTACCTGGAGTGGTTTGGATAAATGTCCATTTGCAGACCAAGAAAAGGCTATGTTTGAAAATTTATCAAGTCTAGAATGACTAACTCGATAACAGAGCCAGTCATTGCAGTGGTAAATTAAAAAAAATAGTCCTCTCTTGGTATGCAAATGGATATATTCTGTGAGAAAATAATCTGTCTCAGGTCTGCATGTACTCTTTCATTAACCCTTAAACTGTGTCACCCTGATGTCAAAATTTTTAAATTTCAAATTAAATTAAAAGATGAACTGTTGTTCATTTGTCAACAAATTTGGTGGAAGATGTTGCTGTGATAGTCTCATAGACAGCAATATCGTCCACGAATAGAAGAATCTACACCAGTTTCTTTGCTATCGACATAATAAAAGGTAGAATATTGACCGTGGAGAGGCCGTTAAATGGCCGGTATGTAGTCAATCCGTACCCTAGCAAATCTGGCTTGAGCAGTCCATTTGTAGGGTAAGAAAAGACTATTTTCTTAAATTTACCACTGGAATGACTGGCTCCCATCCCAAACCACTCATTCCAGTGTTGAAGCTAAAAAAATACTCATCTCTTGGCCTGCATATGGACAATCATTGAGCAGAAGATTTTTAATTGACAAATCTTGAGTTTTAAAGAATTAATGTACTGCACTGGCACCATATAGAAAATAGACCAGGAGTTATTAACCCTTTTCAAGGAGAAAATTCTTTAGGATATCCAACATATTCAGTTTAATATTTTTTAAATAATTTGACTGAGGGCTCTTACTACACAAGTATGCAACCAGCGACATTTATTCAAGCAATTTTCAAAATATTCAACCGAATAATTCTTACAATGTGAGCGGATTCATATGTAATATCTCATCTGTGTAGTTAAACCATCAATAAAATCAACAAAAAACTTTTGCGAATGGATAAAACCACACCTCTGAGGGGATTGTTGACCACTGGCGGAGTTAACCCTATCAATAATACTATGGTAAAGTGTTAAAGTAAATATAGGCATACTAAGTTAGTATTACTATGTGAACTAAGTTCCTTAGAATAATTTGTTTGCATATTGATTTACATGTATGTTAAACAGCTACAATTTCTCACTTATTTTCAAAATATTGTGCAACTCTCGTCAGACATGTCAGGGTACATTCCTGAAATTTAGAGTTAAAGATATTAGGCTGATCTAGAAAGACACAGGCGATTAGGATATGGAATTTTTGTATGCATTTTAAAAGTGTGTTTATAAAGAACACCATGTGTCATAATACATAGGTGTCATAATTGTCATTTAGGAATTAAACCTTTCAATGTGACGTCTGGAAAATTTGGTTGACTTTTTTCATAGCAATTTGACTGAAAGCTGTTGCTGTCTAAGGGACCTTTGATTTCCAGTAAAATTATTTTCAAATTTCAGTAGCTTTCTTAATTAATCATTTGAACGTGAAAGAACAAATATGAAAAGGCACATGCATTTGACCAAATACCCTGTTTAATATTTTGAAACTAATTTAATTGGAAGCAGTTGCTGCCTAAGGCAACAACAGAGTACGGAAGCAAATATTTCCAGTCAAATTAATGTTAATTACGCCTTAGAGCTCAAGAACAAATACCATAAATCACATGAACATTCTTAATAAATACAGGGAATATTTTGAGCGGTATCGCATCGCAAAATGCGATGCAAATGAGTACCTGTTGCTACACATTCACAACTTCGCTTAGCTACTGTATTTGCTGCGATACATAATTTTGATGTAAAATTCAGTCAATTTATTTAATTTTGAATATTTTTGATAAAAAGTTGTTAAAAGTTGCAAAATGCTTGTCAAATTTAGTTAGGAAGCGAGATGCGCATGCGTTGGAGACTGATTTCCGATATAGCCCATAGACATATATAGCTATAGAGCGCAAATCTTCATACCTTCCTTCACTATGGGACAAATGACCGCCGGTGACGCGAGTTCAGTAAGCACTCTATAGTTGTCTCGTAAACAGTTATATCATCGCGAATGCTAAACTCCTGTTAATGCATCCCCAAATGAAGGCCGACACAGTATAGTTAGCCATGCTACGGCGGCGTATGACACGTGATTCATGCAAGTAACAGATTTAGAATGGCATGTCGCCAAGATCGATGTATGCGCGAGAGTGTTCTCGAGTACTCTTCTCCAATGTCGGGAACATACTTTCTCGCAAGATTATTGGTTAATAAATATAACTATATAGAAAGCGACCAATGAATCGCAAGGAAACTACCGACAGTAAAGAAAATAAACCATGTTTTGCGCGGTAATTTTATGAATGATGTAGTAGTATCTCTATATATAGCATTCGTAGTATTCGTAGTAAAACTAGTAACACGTGGGCCGATTGATACACGCTGATCACAGTAAAGCTTTTTATCATTCACTATTTAAGCCAGAGAAAACAACCATTAGTAATTTTAAAATAAAAATTGTTAACTCTTTCAACTGAAGTCATAGTATCGCAGAAACTCAATTTCATCTTAATAAGCTGTTGAATATGTTGCAAGTTTTTAAGGGGGGACCTGTTGCTCACAGCTGCCATAGCCTGCAACAGCTTTCAGTTAAGCACTAACACGATTCAGCCTTCTTCCATTGTATTAAATGATATATTTAGCCTACCAGTTGAAAGGGATATGTGATGTAGGTTGGTAAGTTACAAAATATATGTTAACCCTAGTCAATGAAATCACAGTATGCATGGGAGGTACATTATTGATTTCTTTGGAAATAATTTGACTGGGATGTGTTGGTACCTTAAGCAAGCAACAGCTTCCAATCAATGTAATTGCCAAATCTGCCAATACGTATTATTTTAGGTTTCCTATACTCCCTGACCTTGGCAAGAGCCAGTACATGCATATTCTGAATCTGACATATGTTATACTCACAAATGACAATACTGGCTACTGTAGACCTGAAGACTGATACACTATCCTCAATAACATTCTCAGAAGTCCAATATTAATTATTCAACCATCTGTTCATGTCACATTTGTACAATTTGTGTAAACCACGTGTCGCATATTACACGCCTTACGGACTACTAATTTTTTAGACGGACTACTGATTTGCCACGTCAAGACTACCATCAACTTTTCGCTAATTTCGAACCCTGGTTATGTTACACATTTTAACACTGATCTCCATCTAGATTATTTCGAAACCATATTAGAAAAGACTACATTCCATATTTATTCTGTTTGTGGCTTGAACAACACGATTGAAGCGCCAACACATTACAAAAATTATGAATTCTCTCGGCTTGAAAATAGTGAGTAGCTCCTGGTATAGTACATATATCAATGACTGCTACATTGGAACCAGTCCTGCATTCCATAGGGAAAACCTTTTGCTAAATCTGAAAATTATGCTATTCACTTGCTCATAGCGTGGACAAAAAAAGCCATTTTTGATCATGCAAACATGCTTTGAAACGTTTCCCTGTTGGAACACCAACCAGTTTTAACACAGTTTGTTTGCTATGCAAGTGCTATGAACTGCTATACACTATTCAATTTGTTTAGCAGTTACTGCTACGCATTTTTTTCCCAACAGAATATTCCCTGAAATATGTGTTTAATATTTTGAAACTAATTTGACTAGAGCAGTAAGGCAGCAACAGTTTACTTAACCATTTGAACCTGCAAGAGCAAGTATGGAAAAGCACATACATTCTCCCAAATATCCTGTTTAATATTTTGAAGTGCTTGCTGTATGACATGGTTGCTGCCTTAGAGAGCAACTGCTTCCAGTCAAATGTGTCATGCAGCAAGTACTTCCAGTCAAATTAATGTTGAGTTTGAGCCCAAAGAATAAGTACAAATAATCACATGCAAATTTTTAACAAATATTTCTGTTTGATATTTTGAAACTAATTTGACTTGAGCAGGAATGCAGCAACAACTTCCTGTTAAATTAATGCAAAAGAAATTAAATTAGTAGGTATAATAATGTGATTAGTTGTAGATTGTACCTTCCTAATGCATTGGAGTTTGTTGTGAAGAATTAAGAAGAGATATTTATTTATAGTGTCAGTATCAAACAGACCTTCAATTTTTGTATGTAATGGATAAAGTAATTGAAATTACCAAATACAAATTACAAAATTTTCAAATGTAATTAATTACAATTACTTTTTTAGCTACTCAATTACAATTACAGTCAATTACTTGAAAAATGTAATTAAATTACAGCCAATTACAAATTACAATTACCCCATGTCTGATGCTGACTTCATCCCATGCATATATATATATAGATATAGATACATCTATATTTAATTTTCGGCACTATTTAATCTTGATGCTTCTACCAATGAAACCTTTAGTCTCAATTGGACATGGTTTGGTGTACGGGGCCTCGTGTCTGGTCTGGCAATTCACATCATGTCATAGTTACACATCAAAAGTATATACAGTTATTATTATGTATTACGTGTGTATATGTGGCATTATGTTGAACGGATGTTAAAATTGAAAGGTCACATTTGTGGCTTCCTAAATTCTGATGTATCTACATTGTAGGCCTGTTCATCTTGAAATAAAAAAAAATTTTGTCATCAAATCTTGAAGAGAATTTATTATTTGGCTGTTGTTGACCTTTTAATTACGTCATCGGATTGGAACGTGAACAGAGTATTCCAATTTATTTATCCAGACCTGTCAATTTGTTGTTGGAAGGCGAGAGAAATTGATAAATTAGTGATTACTATTAAGAATGCATTTCGCGCAAAAAAAGTGAACAAATTTTGTTAATTATTCTCATAGGACTGAGTGTGGTAAACAATGTATCAGATAATGAGATATATCTTTTCTTGAATGGATATTTTGCGTCATAATATTTTATCTCATCGGTTGCGAGAGGCTATTAGTTAGTGCAGCTTTGTAATGACCGCCCACCCACAAAATATTCAACCGCTGAAAGCTGTTCTGATGCTTCCTCATTTCTCACCCCCCCCCATCCAGGTTTTTGTCCTCTCATCGGAATCTAATTCGCTTGATCCACTGAAAAGTGTTTCGTTCAATAGACTAGTTCTTCTCTGGATCCTATTGTTTCTATTCATCTTTCTTCTTCTTTAGAATCAGAGAATTAATTAATATTTTCTCACATTTCAGTTTTGCTATGATGGCAGATTCAGCTAAACAACTAAGAAATACAGATGAAGAGGAGGAGGAAGAAGAAGAAGAAGAAGAAGAGGAGGATGCTGATGATGAAACAAGTAAAAAAACGGGTAAAATAAAAGATGACAAGAGTGATGATGAGGTAGATGAGAATATTGGAAAACTACGCACTGATGAAGATGGAACTGTTTATGACTGGGATCCTAAATTGAAAGCATGGTTTCCACAGGTCAGTAGTTACATGTATCTCTGTGGTATGAATTGCACTGTAGTTATATACTGTGCTGTTTGAAAGAAGACTAGTCTTCACTGACTAATCAGATGAGCTGAAATTTCTCAGCAATACCATTTTGAAATCAAACGATAGTTATTGCAATCGTTAATTACCCGCTAACAGAAATGATGATTCTGTCGTAGCTGAAGAATGAAAGCTGTCAGTCAAGAATTTAAAACAACATGAGTAACCCGTTACCACTCATATCAGCCAAAAGGCACTTCTGAAGTGGTTCTGAAAAATGTCCATTTGCAGACCATGATAAGACTATTTTAGAAATTTTACCACTAAATATAGACTTCTTGGTCTGCAAATTGACATTTTCTTGATCAAATTTGAATGATAAAGGGTTAATATTGCTGTTGTTGTTGTTCATGGCATATATGGCCTACCACATACAGCCATCCTCAACCTCTCCAACCCACCTTATCACACTCGCACCCATTCATCTCCAATATTTACCAATCCAGATGTTTTCAAGGATGGTATTATTGGATCCGCAATTAGACATACTACTGTTAGTCCCTAAAGAATATTAATTTTGTCCCATACATTGAAATATTGCCGATTGTGTTCATTATTTATTGCCCAATGTTTACTGGTTGTGGCCTAGGCCTATTAATATGCGAATATAGCTACCCATAAAACCATTTGTTATCCTAATAGATTTAAAAAAATCTTAATTTTTTGGGTTTCTTGAAGAATTAGCTTCAACCTGAGATAAATTATGTTATGGTATATGAAGTCTATCCTGTTAAATGCACGTTTTAAAATACATTACTTTTGTACTAAAGACAGAGAAATATTGACCCAGCTCACAGCACCGTTCCCGGTGTGACGTCATAGTGAGCGGTGACATGTTTTAGACTGAGGCGTCATTTAATCTCGTTATTGGGCTCCCTAACATATTTTCTCTCACTCCAAAGTGAGGTTATTGCATTTAAATAGTGCATTAGATCATAAAATTAATTGAAATTCGTTATCGATCTCAAGTCTTCACAAAACCTTTAAAGATTAAGGACATGCTGTCTCGGATAAAGTAGCATTCATTTGAATTGTCAGGATGAATATTATTGTCATAGCTGCATTAGTGTAAAACCTATTTCACCATAGTATCTATTATGGGTCAAAAGGTCAAATCACTTGTAACACAACTCCTCTGAAACCGTTAGACGGAACTCAACCAAATTTGATATGTGAGTTACCCATATCAATGTGGAGTACACGCCACTACACAAGCACATTTACATTTGTCGATAGGGGGTCAAAAGGTAAAAAAAATTATTGTAATGCAACTCTGAAACCATTGGACGGAATTCAAGCAAATTTGGTATGTGAGTTACCCTTCTCAATGTGGAGTTGATGAGCACATTTACATTTGACCCCGCCCTCTTTGGGTTGGGGTTGGGGTCAAAAGTTCTAGAAATCAATTGTAATGCAACTCCTCCAAAACTGGTAGACAGAATTCAACCAGATTTGGTATGTAAGTTACCTATATCAATGTGGAGAGCATGAGAACATTTATATTTGGCCCCACCCCGAGAGGTGGTGGGGTGTGGTCCAAGTGTCAATTAATTGATTGTAATGCAACTCCTCCGAAAACATTGGACAGAATTCAACCAAATTTAGTATGTAGGTTACCCATATCAATGTGAAGTGGATGAGCACATTTACATTTGGCCCCACCCCAGGGGGTGATGGATGGGGTCAAAAGGTCATGAAATTGATTGTAATGCACCTCCTCTGACACTGTTGGACAAATTTAACCTAATTATCCCCCCCCCCCCCCCCTGGGGGATTATATTTTCGCTTCTGTCTGTTCATGTGTGCATCCGTCCGTCCATGCGTGCATCCGTCACACGCACGCACGCACACACACACACGCACACACACACACACACACACACACTGGCTATGTGCACCTTAGTTTGAGGGTTAGTCAGCCCTTCCCTCCGTCCATCCATCCCTTTGTCTCTGAATTTGTGTCCTTCCATCCGTGCAAATTTTGGGTTTCCTTCAATAACTTTATCTTTGCTTGGAGTATTGTGACGAAAATTCGTGAGAAGTTTGGCTATGGTAGTAGGGAAATGCACCTTAGTTTGAGGGTCTGTCAGCCCATCCCTTAATCCATCCATCCCTTTGTCTCTGAATTTGTGTCCATCCGTGCAAATTTTGGGTTTTCGTACAATAACTATCTTTGCTTGGAGTATTGTGAGGAAACTTCATGGGAACATTGGCTATGGTACTAGGGAAATGTACATTATTTTGTGGGTCAGTCAGCCCATCCCTCCGTCCATCCATCCCTTTGTCTGAATTTGTGTCCATCCGTCTGTGCAAATTTTGGGTTTTCATTCAATAACTTTATCTTTGCTTGGAGTATTGTGAGGAAACTTCATGGGAACATTGGCTATGGTACTAGGGAAATGTACATTATTTTGTGGGTCAGTCAGCCCATCCCTCCATCAATCCATCCCTTTGTCTCTGAATTTTTGTCTGTCCATCCGTGCAAATTTTGGGTTTTCATTCAATAACTTTATCTTTGCTTGGAGTATTGTGAGGAAACTTCATGGGAACATTGGCTGTGGTACTAGGGAAATGTAAATTATTTTGTGGGTCAGTCAGCCTATCCCTACGTCCATCCATCCCTTTGTCTCTGAATTTGTGTCCATCCATCCGTGCAAATTTGGGTTTTTTGTTCAATTACTTTATCTTTGCTTGGAGTATTGTGAGGAAACTTCATGGGAACATTGGCTATGGTACTAGGGAAATGTACATTATTTTGTGGGTCAGTCAGCCCATCCCTCCATCAATCCATCCCTTTGTCTCTGAATTTTTGTCTGTCCATCCGTGCAAATTTTTGGCTTTCATTCAATAACTTTATTTTTTCTTGGTGTATTATGATGAAACTTCATGGGAACATTGGCTATGTTTCTAGGGAAATGTACATTATTTTGTGGGTCAGTCAGCTTGTCCCTCTGTCCGTCCATACCTTTGTCTCTGAATTTGTGTCTGTCCGTCCATGCAAATCTTGGGTTTTCGTTCAATAAATTTATTTTTGCTTGGAGTATTGTGACGAAACTTCACGGGAACATTGGCTATGGTACTAGAAGAGAGATGTACATTATTTTGTGGGTCAGTCAGCCTGTCCGTCTATACATTTGTCTCTGAATTTCCATGCATCTGTGTGAGTTTTGGATTTTTCGTTTGATAACTAGTGGGATTATGTCATCCCACGAACATGGCTGCCGTTGCGGGTGGATTATTTGATTTATATCATGTAGTTTGTTATGTGAGTTACCCATTTGATTGTGGAGTGCAAAAGGACATTTACATTTGGCTCCACCCCAGGGTTTTTTGTGGGGTGGGGTCAAAGGTTCAAAGCGGTGGATGTGGGGATTTGCGATGACGCATCATCGACCGATCAATCTATTATTACATTATGTGCTTACCTCGATTGCTTTAATCTACAAGAAGAGAGCAGGAGTGAGATCTATTCCAGCTTTGCTCTGTAATTGCTTTGAAATTGAGATGGGAATTTTAAGTATTAAATAATTAACTATTTTAATTCCTTGTTTTTAAATAGATTGATGATGATTTCATTGCCAAGTACCAAATGAACTATGGCTTTGACAACACAGAGGCGACGACTAGCGAAAGCAACACTGACCATCAGGGTAGTCAGGCTCAGTACAGTCCTGAAGAATATGAGAAATACTGCCGTGACTACTATAATTACTATGGAACTCATTACCCTGGCTACGATATGTCAAACCAGATAATGAGTGATGAGAACAGAACTTCAGAAGGCGTCACTGATCAGTCGCTGGAGGGTGGTATCAGTGTTAGTGTTGATACAGGTACAGAGAACAATGCATCCTCTGAGCAGCCTTCCAGCGAAGAATGTGCAAAATATTGGAATGATTATTATGCATATTACTATGGACAAGACTACAGTAACTACTATAGTGAGAGCAGTTCTGGTGTTACTGCGGATAACAAAGGGACCGGTGATGTTGATGGTAAGGCAGTGTCTGTGGGTCAGAGTCCCGGTGAAACTAAAGATGGAACAGATGCTGCCAGTGGAGATGCTAAACAAGTACGAGATGACAAGAGCAAAAACAAAAAGAAAGCAACTAAGCGACCAGGTGTGTTATTTATTTAGCCTTGCATTGTAGGTTAACTTTGTATCTAAATCTAGAACTAGTTCGCATGGTCGATGGTGTGCCATTGCCAATTTTTTGGCTTTTGCCAACTTTGATGCTCTATGCCCCTCATCTCACCACCTCAGGAGGAAGACACTAATGTAACCATTGTCTTGATATCTACCCTGTAATTTGTGATTGGTGTACTTTTTGAAAGTACTGTTATTTTCCTATAGATATTTCTTTTTCCCAGTTCGCTTATACTACATGTACATGGGTGTTGTGTGGTGAGATTGTACATAAACATAAGTACCATAGATCATCCATTAACCCTCTTGTGTCAACTTAACCCTTTAATGGTCAAACGGACCAAAAAACAACGTTGCAGTGGTCTTCAGACATGGCTATTTAAAGGCCTAGAGAAGAGTATCTTTGAATATTTACCACTAGAATGCCTGGCTCGGTAACCGAACCAGTCATTCTAGTAGTACATTTTCAAAAATACTCTTCTCTTGTCCTGCAGATAGACACTGCCTACATAAAAACTTTAATTTTCTTTACCATTACCCCTTTAATGGTCAAGCCGGTGAACATAAATTCAGTGATAAATTTACAAAAACAGTTCTAAAAATTAAAATATCTTGAAAAATATTGACCATCAAAATGTATAATTGGTATATCAAGTAGTATTTTGAGCGCTTTGAGGTGCTGATGTCACAAGAGGGATTAACTGACAGGTTCTAATAGAACAAGAACTGTATGTAACTTTCTAAATCCAAATCTCTGAGAACGGGATGGGAATGGTGGACTTCTATAATGTATATTTCAAGAAAAAGCTGAAAACCATCCTCTAAAACTTAAAAAACGCTGATAGACGATAACATGAAAATTGGACATACATTCTTTCTGCCTTACAACTATGTTTAATATATTCCGCATGTCCATCATTGTGAGAGTGACATTATTACCTTGACTGCCTAAATATTGTGTATGTTATAATAAACATCGTTTATTACATCAGTATCAATTCTAAAATTTAATATTAAGTGTTGTCGCGAAAAAATATACAAATCATGTAATATTAAGAATCTGCTTAGATTTAATGTTTATAGCAAGTCAGTGACTAACAGGCCTGTGGTCTGTTCTCAGAACTTGGAAATTACTATATATTATTATTGCATGATGGTGACCGAGTCCTGCGTTTTAGATCTGATCCACATAATTGGTACTGGCTTCATAACTTATTGTGCATTGATAAGAGTCGTTTCTTATACATGGAAATTTAATTCTTTTAATCGAATAATCAAAATATTTTGATTACACAAACCACTGGAATCTGGATCTGGCTTCTATTAGATACATGACCTGTTTTAAAGCTGTTTAGAAATTGGAATGGTCAACCGTTGAAAACTGGCCAGTGGCTTCTATCAAGGATGTAACTTCAAATGGACAATTTACGGGACATGTAAATTTATACAAATATTTGCCATATATTTTTTGGTCAAATTTGTAAGATTTTACAGTAAATAGTCCACCCTTTCTATAAATTCTAGCTTGTGGGACCATATGAAAGTGGTCTTTATAGACAGCTGGTCTTTCAACAGAGAGTCAAAGGTATTGGATCACTGGTTTTTAGATTTCATAAAACTGACCTTTATATGGTGGACTTTAGAGCCAGTTTGACACGATTTAAATGCTATTTATATTTTTTGTTTCGTACCCTACTACCTACACAAACACATATCTACATGTCATTGTCAATATGTACATACACAAACACATATCTACATGTCATTGTCAAAATGTACATTCATTTTTAGGGCCCCCACATTGGAAACACATATCTACATGTCATTGTCAATATGTACATACACAAACACATATCTACATGTCATTGTCAAAATGTACATTCATTTTTAGGGCCCCCACATTGGAATGTCTCATCCATCTGTCTGTTCATTTGTCTGTCTGTCCACAATATCTTGTAAACAGTATATTATACAGAACCGCTTCAGATATGTGAATGAAACTTGGTGTTTGCCTTACGTTACGCAGATGTGCGTTTTGAAGAATTCACCTTTATAGGTCCAATATTTTGGCTGAAAATGTTTCGTATTTTAGGAATGAAATGTTGATATTGTGTACGATTTTTTCAATTTCCTCTTAAACACAATATCATATAGAATCGCTTAAAATAATTTAATGAATTTGGCAGTTGGCTTCTTTATAATGGGTAGATGTGCCTTTTGAAGGATTCACCTTTATAAGGCCAGTTTAAAGTAATGTAATGCAACTTGGTATAATGCAAAAACCTACAGGTTTTAGCTCACCTTGCCTGAAAGGCCAAGTGAGCTTATGCCATGACAACCATCCGTCATCCGTCCGCCATCCATTAACCTTTCTTTTAAACGACTTCTCAAGAACCGCTGGACCAATTTCACTTATATTTGACAGGAAGCATCCTGAGGGCATATGGATCCAAGTTTGTTCAAATGAAGCCGATCGGCCAATATGGCTGGCGGCCATCTTGGATTTCGGCCAATTTTAGGAAACGTCTATAAAAATCTTCTCCGAAACCATTTGGGGAATCAATTCAAAACTCATGAAACATTATCTAGGGCAAGGAGTAAGCTAAGTTTGTTCAAGAGGACTTGATTGACCAAATGGTTCGGCGGCCATCTTGGATGACCTTGTTTTTCTGAAAATAACTTTTCCAGAACCGCTGAAGGGAACGGGCCAAAATTTGGGAGATATGATTAGGTACTAAGCACCATTAAAGTTTGTTCAAGGGAAGTTGATGCATCAAAAAACATGGCTGCCGTGGGCCAATCAAAATGTAGCGTGTTTGGCGGCCATTTTGGATTTTTTTATTTGATGGATTTTTATGCCAAAATTGGTTTTATATTTGTTTTTGGGTATTCTGAGCTCAAATTTGCCATTTTCGAAACTATCAAATAAACGGTTTGGCAGCCATCTTGGATTATTTTCCCGCCAAAGGCTCCCATACTAAAGCAATGCTAAATTTAAAATGTCTTCTCAAGAACTTCTAGGCCGATTTCAATTATATTTGGCAGGAGGCATCTTTAGGGCATAGAGATTCAAGTTTGGTCAAATGAACCTGATCGGCCAATTTAATCGTGGCCATCTTGGATTTCAGCCGATTTTAGCAAACGTCTTTAAAAACCTTATTTTCTGAAACTGCTGTGGGAATCAATTCAAAACTCATAAAACATCATCTAGGGCAAGAGGTAAGCTAAGTTTGTTCAAGAGGACTTGATTGACCAAATGGTTCTGTGGCCATCTTAGATGACCTAGTTTTCCCTGAAAACGACTTCTCTAGAATCACTGAAGTGATCAGGCCGAAATTTGGGAGATATGATTAGAGACTAAGGGCCATTAAAGTTTGTTCAAGGGAAGGTAATCCGTAAAAAACCAGCCACCGTGATCCAATCAAAATGTAGCGTGTTTGGCGGCCATATTGGATTTTCTATTTGATGGATTTTGAGGCCGAAATTGGTTTTATACATGTTTGTGGGTATTCCGATTTCATATTTGCCATTTTTGAAACTGTTGGATAAATGGTTTAGCAGCCATCTTGGTTCTTTTTCCTGCCAAAAAATCCCATACTAAAGCAATGGGAAATTTAAAATGTGTTTTCGAGAACCACTAGATTAATTTCAAGTATATTTTGCAGGAAACATTCTTAGGGCATAGAGGTCCATGTTTGTTCAAACAAAGCCGATCGGCCAATTTGGCTAGTGGCCATCTTGGATTTTGGTTGGTTTTTAGAAATGTCTTTAAAAATCTTCGCAGAAACTGTTTGAGCAATTGATTCAAAACTCATAAAATATCATTTAGGGCACGGGCTGAACCAAGTTTGTTCAAGGGAACTTGGTTTGCCAAATGGTTGGGCGGCTATCTTGAATGGCCTGGTTTTCATGAAAGCAACTTCGTCTCCAGAGCAACTGAACAGATTTGGCTGAAATTTGGGAGATATAATATTGATGACTAAGGGCCATTAAAGTTTGTCCAAGAGAAGTTGATACATAATGAAACATGGCCTCTGTTTTCTTGTTACAAGTCTGCTCAACTCATTAGAGTTCTACTTATTGTTAATGAACATTGTAGTTGAAATGCCTGTGGTCCAGGTGAGCGATCGATACAGGACCCTTGGCCCTCTTGTTATCAAATTCCTTGTTTTTTTACAAAATTTGTATTTATTTTTGTATTTGAAAAAAAATATGAAGGCTTTGGATAAAATTGCTACCTACTACATAGAGAATGGTATTTTCAGTGTTTGTGGTGCCTTCTGAGTCAAACAACTTTTTCTAGTCTGACCACAAGATGGTCAATCTGTTACCCTTTAATGGCCAAGCCGGCAAGAACCGGCCTTTGCGGCATTCTTAAGGAATGCCCATTTGCAGGCCATGAGAAGACTGTTTTTGAAAATGTATCACTGAAATGCTTAAGCCAGTCATTCCCGCGTGGTAAATTTCCAAAAATAGCTTTGGCGTGCCAGTGGACATTCAGTAAGCAAATATTTATATAATCTTGACCAATCATGCCCATTAAAGTGCTTAGACAGTGCTGTGACACAACCTGTCATCAAGACACTCTAACTAGTGGTTTGCAAAATGGCACATTGTCTCCAAAGAGCAGCGTAGTTAGAATACTATTAAATGTATTTACTCTGTTTCCACAGTGTGGTTTGAAATGGATGATACGAAGAGTACAACTGTCTACGTTACTGGTCTACCAACTGATATCACCGATGATGAATTCAGGGAGTTAATGACTAAGTGTGGTTTAATCATGTTTGATGCTCGAACCAAAAAGCCGAAGATGAAGCTGTATAAGGATGATCAAGGAAAAGCTAAAGGAGATGGAACGTGTTGCTATATCAAGGTGTGTATGAAATTAGTCTTAACATTTGGTACTCCTCTGCACGCATAAAAATATTAACTCTTTAACCCTGAAATCAGCCAAAAATGGCTTCTGTAGTGGTGTTGAGAAATGTCCATTTGCAGACCAAGAGAAGACTATTTTTGAAAATCTATCATTGGAATGACTGGCTCGATAACCGAACCAGTCATTCCAGTGGTAAATTTTCAAAAACAGTTCTCTTGGTCTGCAAATTGATATTTTCTAAGAGAAAATTGAAATTTTCTAGATCAAATTTGAGTGATAAAGGGTTAATATTGCTGTTGTTGTTGTTCATGGCATATATATATATATATACATCAAAAAAAGTAAGTTCCCCCCTAAATATGGGCCTATATTTTCTAAAGTATGTATCTATTTGTAATGAAATTTTGCACAGGTGATCGCCGCGACTATAGCACTGATATGTGAAATCGATTCCCGCAGAAAGTCAGTCGTGCCTGTTCTAGCGCGCACTAAATGACATTTTGATCCATTTCAAAAATTCTGAAATTAGACATGATCATTGCTAGAGGAATATCACTGATTTTGTCACTAGTTGTGCAAAGACACATGTTAGCGCGATCAGAGTTCTGTAATTTGATAATGCCACGTTTGTCCAACCAGAATAGGGCAATTGCCATTGGCCTTTTGGAGGCCAATTTCGCTGTGAAGCAAATTGCGCGTAGAATGGGTGTTAGCCCAAATGCCATCAGGAAGTTACGGCAAAAGTTCCAACAGTATGGTGATGTGAATGACCGGCAGAGAAGTGGAAGGCCCACTGTTACCACCACGCCAAAATCGTTTTGTAGCAAATACAGCACGCCGTAGCAGAACGTCCACAGCGCGCGCCATCAATGATCGGCTACATGCAGCTGCTGGAGCTGGAGCCAGAAGATGCAGTGACCAGACTGTTAGAAACCGTCTTCACGCCGCTGGGCTGCATGCTCGACGCATGATTAAGAGGCCAGCCCTCTCATTGAGACACAAACAAGCCCGGCTTGAGTGGGCACGAGACCACGAAGGTTGGACAAGGCAACAGTGGTCAAATGTCATGTTTAGTGACGAGACACACGCTACTCTTCATCACATTGACGGAAGGTCGCGGGTTTGGCGTCGCCCTGGTGAACAGTATACTGTGTCCTGTGTACAGCCAACCACAGCATTCGGCGGAGGAAGCGTTATGGTTTGGGCAGGTATCAGCGCTAGAAGAAAGACAGAACTTATACCAATCAATGGTAACATTAATGCTGTGCGCTATATCGCCGAGGTCCTTGAGCCACATGTACTGCCGTATGCTGCTGCAATAGGGGATGAATTCAAGTTCATGGATGATAACGCGCGTCCGCACCGGGCAATAATTGTAAATGACTTTCTGACAAACCATGGCATTGAGAGGATCCCGTGGCCAGCTAACTCGCCAGATCTGAATCCCATTGAACATCTGTGGGACCAGCTAAAGAGAGCTGTGTACCGGAGAGTTACTGACGACACCGTCCTCGGCGACCTCCATCAGCTGCTACATGAAGAGTGGGTGGCGATCCCACAACAGAGGATCACCCGTCTCATCAACAGCATGAGAGCACGGTGTCGCAACGTGATAGCGAATAATGGTGGATACACGCGTTATTAACTGTGGTCAAGTCATTACTTGTATCTTTGTTGAGATTTAACAGATTTGATATTTTCTAATGAAATCTTTATTATGCTTTACCCGATATGAAATTAATGTATAGTGAATATTGTTACCCGCAAGATCTGTATCTTGCACTCTAGCTGTTGTTATGATTTTCTTGTTTTTGAATAAAATCTGTATTCAAATTTTTTAAATTGGGCAAATTTTCATTCAATGCATGCTTATGCAGGCGTAACACGTCATACACTGTAATCATTTGCAGAGATTGTTCTTATAGTCATATTGATGATCTGTGAAAAATTTCATTACACTCGGTTGTATAGTTTGGAAAATATTAGCCCATATTTAGGGGGGAACTTACTTTTTTTGATGTGTATATATATATTGGAGGTCCCAGGGACCAATCACCATGAAATCCCCCCACAGACCCCCCTTGCGGGTTGGTCTGTTGTTTTATTAACCACTATAAAAACATACTTACCGTTCAATCACTACTTGCTAAATCAATTATCGGCATTTAGCTACCAGAATAAGATTTTTATGCTTGCATACTCTCCTCCCCATGCATATTCCTATAAATATGGACCCTCAACCAGGCTACTGGTTAGGTCCATCTCCAGTATATTAATTGATATAGACTGGCACCAGTCTGTGCTCACTCCATAGTGACGCCCGTCACTAAGCGCGCTTGCGCATGCGCACTGGAGCCCAAATAGGAAACAGATTCACGTTTCTGAATTTAAGTGCCAATTGTTATAGGCAAATTCTCAAATCAATTCCACACGGAGTGGCTGAGGCCGGGTTGTAGTGATTGAACGGGAAGTATGTTTTTATAGTGGTTAATAAAACAGCAGACCAACCCGCAAGGGGGGGGGGGGGGGTCTGTGGGGGGTTGTTATTACACCACAAAAACATCCATTACCGTTCAATCACTACTTGCTAAACCCGTAGATTTGGTCAGTGCCCGCCCCACTTAAAACATTAGGTGGGAGGCGATTTGAGAATCGACAAACAAGGATACAAATCAAACCAATCTTATCCAAATGTTAATAACATAACATAATAGTGCATTTAAATCAATCACACCGTGAGATAAATAATAACCAAAATAAACTCTCACCATTTCTTACAGATGCAGTCTTAGCGAAAATGGCGAGATGTGCTTGGTAAATGGTCTTCGGCTATTTTGGTTAAAATCGTAATATTACGAAAGAAGGAGGCTGCTGCACTCTGATCTTTCAGATAAAAGGTTGTAAAAGAGGATTCAGATTTCTATCCTGCAACCGGCAAAAAGCACAAAAGAGGAAGCCATTCCTCTAACATTGTGAGCTTTCTTCTTCTTCTTTTCGTTCGCTGATCATACCGCCAGACCTGTAAGTGACTATCGACATGATCATAAGCGTTAAGTGCGTGGATCCATGGTTTATTAGAGTGCGCCGTGCGGCCTGGAACCTCCGTCTTCAGCACTCGAGGTTTCTGTCAGGGTTACCTCACCCTTACCTCCTTTAGTCGCCTCTTACGACACGCAGAGGATACGGAAGGTGTATTCTAAGCCCCACCTACAGGGCAAAATTAAAGTGAGCTTTAATATGGGAGAGATTAATTTGCTCCGGAGAAGCAATCTCGTAACAAAGCTTAATCATCTCCCAAATCCATCAGTATATCGTAAACGTTGAGACCGGCTTAGCTAACTCTTCCGCATAAGAAAACCATAAAAGGGACGGATCAAATCTTTTGAAATCAGTTCGCTGTTTGTACATTCTTAATGTCCTAACAGGACACCAGAGTTTGTTGGAAGGCGAAAAGGACGATAATGATTTTAAAATGATCGGACTAGCAGGAAACCGGTTAGACTGAATTTTAGATAAAAATCCCTTCTGGGATAAAAAACTAAACCGTCTCCTGAAACTATAAATCTCTCCCTTTCAGCAGAAAAAGCATGAATTTCTGAATTTCTGAACGCCTTCTAGCAGAGGCCGTTAATACTAATAGAGGAAAGCGGTTCAAAATGACGGCCTGCCAGCACTTGAAGAACCAAAGCCAAATTCCATGAAAGTAAAGGCTTAGCTATCGGAGGATGAATATTGCTTAGACCTCTAATAAAAACTATTAAAGGTCTTAGTGTCCTTGACATCGGCATACAGAAGGCAAGGAAGAGAAGATGCCAGAGAAAATCTATATCCTCTGACCGTATTAGCTGATGGACGATCTGAACACCATTGTCCAAAAATTATAAGTCGACACCTGTAAACTCTGCGGGTCGACTCTCTTCTGGAAGAATCGATAATTACTGGAGATCTTGAAGAAACTTTATTCTCGTAGACTTTAGTTTCGATATTCTCCAAACACACAGACTGAAGATTTCTGGGTTTGGATGAAGACAAAGACCTCTTACTTGAGACAGAAAATCCTGGGAGAATGGAACAAGACGAGGGAAGTCTACCATGAGATCTAGAAGGTCGACAAACCAAATCCTATTTGGCCAAAAAGGAGCTATTAAAGGAATCTTGCAGATTTGTTCTTTGACCTTCTTCAACACTAACGGAATCAAAATCGTTGGAGGGAATGCATAGACGAACATTCCTGTCCAGGACTGAGATGGGCCATCCACCGCCAGGGCTTGACTGACAGGAAAAGGAGACATGAAAGAGGAGATCTGAGCATTTAGAGATGTCAGAAACAGATCTACCAGAGGACGATCCATAAGACTGAAAATCGCTTTGACAACTGACCTCTTTAACTGCCAGTCTGTGTGGGCGAATTTGCTGGGACGTGACAGTTGGTCCGCAAGAAAATTCAGACTGCCTGGGACATGAGAAGACACTAGAAGAATCTGATTCTTGCGACACCATAAGAGAAGGTTCCACACTTCCAGACAAAGGAGGGATGACCTTGTACCCCCCTGCCTGTTGATATAAGAGACCACTGTCGAATTGTCCGACCGAATCGAGGCTTTGAGACCTATCACAAGATCTGACCATTAAAGGAGAGCCTTCTTGACAGCACACAATTCCAGAATGTTGATATGAGCTGTCGACTCCTCCAGGGACCAAAAACCGGAAACTGACAGGGAGTCCCAGACCGCTCCCCATCCCTCCTGAGAAGCGTCAGTGAAGATAATCGCCTGAGGGGAGGACTTTACCAGTGGAACACCCACCAGAAGCAGAGAACGATCTTTCCAAAAATCTAGAAGAGGAATCAAGTGTTCTCTGATGGGAATCTGATGGTAAATAGAGTGAACCGACTGCTTCCAAAGGGACATTAAATACATTTGGAAGGATCTTCTCATCAGCGCCGCCCATGGAATAACATTCTCTACGCTGACCATCAAACATATCACTCTCAGCAGAAATCTTGCTCAGACCATGGAAGAAGACAGGATTTCCATTACCACTGATAAAACCTCTATTCTTGGATCTGAGGGGAAGACTAGACCCTGGGCCAGATGGAAAGAAACGTTTAGATGCGTGAAGATTTGAGAGGGACCTAGGCTTGCTTTCTTTAGATTTAAAATCCACCCTAAGTTGCATGCCAGACTGCAAACCTCTGGAAGAATTCCTGAGAGAATTGAGGAAGACTTACTTTGCTAACCAATCGTCTATATAAACGTGTAGATGGATAGAATGACGGTGTAAAATCCCTGCCACGGCTGAGACTAGGCGAGTAAAACGAAAAGGCGCCGTGGTCAGGCCAAAAGGCATGACGCGAAGTTGCCAAACTCGATCTTAGTAAGCAAATCTCGGGAATTTTCTGAAGGAAGGGTAAATGAAAACATGAAAGAAGGCGTCATTTTGGTCGATGGAAACGACCGCATACCCTGATCTAGACTGGAAATGATCTGGGAGATGGTCTCCATCTTGACTTGGGAGTAAGAATCATGAGATTTAATCATGTCATACCCCTTGTTAAATTAAAATTAATGCAGATTTGTATGTTTCAGAGTGAATAGAGATCATTTTACTAAGATTTAATGACAGGGTAGGAAAACCTACCCTAGGCTGAACACTCATGAGACTCATGTATGTATAAATTCCTTAGAATTAACATCATTCACAAAGAAAACTAACATGTTAATGACCAAATTGTCAATGGAAAGGACCAGAGGAGACAAGAAAGAAGAATTAGAAGAGGAAAGAGCCGACACAAAAGAAGGAAGGTCTATAGAAAACTCGTCCTTAAAAGAAAGAGAAAGAGTCTAAGCAATCCACCAGTGAGCCAGGGACCAGTCATCCAAAGAGACCCTGACTGGACAAAATCTCTTCAGCCCTGACCGACTAGGGAATAGAAGAATTAGAAGAAGGATTAGGAGATGGAGAAGAAAAAAGAGGAGAAGAGTCACCAGAGGCCATGGAATCAACAGATCAAATGGAAAGAGGAGAGCAAGGCCTCTTGGAAGCTAGAAGAGAAGAAAACTGTAAAGAATCAGGAACGGAAAAAGATTGATCAGAAGGAATGTGAACAGATACAACATCCTGACCAGAGGACATGGAAAGAATAGAGAAAAAAGCTGAGATGAAAGAACGAACAAGGGACGAATCCCTAAGAACAGAAAACAATGAGAAAACCAGACCTTAATCAACAATTAGAAACTCAAGCTCAAAAGAGAGAATGACAGAAACAATCAGATCAAGATGATCAAAAGAGGAAGAGGAAGAAGGAGGAAGAGAGGAATTAAGAAGAATGGAAGATGAAGAGGAAAGAACAGGACCAGAAGATCCCTGGAAAGGATTGATAGAAGATGAAATACGGGAAAACCCCAGAGGAGGGAAAAAAGAAGGAAGACAGAAAGAGAGAGAGAGAGAGAGAGAGGAAGGAGAACATGACTAGAAGAAAACTTTAGAAGGAGAAGGGGCAGAGGATGAAGGAAGAGACCTATACTTATCTTTACTCATTATTAATAAAGACTTAGAACCAATATTATCAACTTGTAAAGACGGATATCATTGAGTTTGATATGCTAATAAAAGGAATGATTAATAGAATGATAATGAATCCCGGGAACAGCTGGATGTTAAATACACAAAACACTAATACTTGATTATGATTAAACACTACGGGATGAATCACGAAACAAAACGCTGAAAAACAGAGGCGATATAAAATCAAAGCAAAAAGACTCGCCTAAACCATGACTGTGACAACGCAGAAGAAAAAACTCGGCTTTTATTCCTTCTTCCTTCACCCTAATCTTATTTCTCTATTTTCAGCATTTTCTAGCTCTTGTAATCATTAATCTTAGAGCCATTCTCTTCCCTATGAATCCACTACTGAATCTTTTCCTTTCAGCGCCTGTCAGAATTAGACTAAGAATTACGCTAGAAACAGGGATTTTCATCAAGAAGTTAACTCCCTTTGGATAAAATAAATATGTCAACCTGCCGACATAAGAGGCAAAAAGAGTGCGAAAAAAGGCTGAACGGCCCGAAGACAAACTGGCCATCTAAAGTTGGATGAAATTAAAAATTATGTATCTAGCGATAATGTGTAGAATACAGACTGCCTTATCGACTGCAACAAAAAACCGATCCGGCAACCAGTCGGAAGAGTCTTTAATTACGGTGAAATGTTTCATTGATAAAAGAATAAATGCTGAATATCTACGACTCCAAGAGAGACTTCAAGATTGGCAATGTCTCAGAATTAATATTTTCAGCGATTAAACATTCCGAATTTAAAAGCACTTACTGAAATAAGACTAACTCTTAGGAAAGATGATGACTAGATCCTAGGAAAGACAAACCTGGAATCTCAGTAAGAGCTATCACCGGAAATCCAAAAAAGGAGAACAGAACCGGAAGTTAATCATAGAACACCATGAAACCGGTAATGACCCTATCCCCGGATGTACGAATCCGGAAGTGAAAAAATAGGAAACGGAAATGCGCAAACCGGAAGAAGACAACCAGAAACTGAACCCGGATGTACAGTAAAAAACCAGAATAAGCATAGGAACCGGAAATACGCAAAACCAGAAGTCAGACCGGATACTGAAAGAACGGAGGTAGATCCGGAAAACAGAAGTAACCCCTGTCCTGAGAATGGAAGTCTATCCGGATCTGAAAGACCAGGAGGTACACCTCTAGAACCAGAAGCGGAAGTGTACAGACAGGAATCCAAACCGGAAGCGGATGCGCTTCTACCGGAAGAGAAAAATAATAGGAGTCCACAGACCCTGGATATTCGGTATGACCGGAAGCGCTGCTAAAACCGGAAACGGAACTAGGAACGGGATCTTGAAGACCCGGATGTCCTACAAAACCAGAAGTCAAACCGGAAATGGACGGAACTGAAGTAAGAACCAGATCTTGAAGACCCGGATGTCTTGCAAAACCGGAAGACAAACCGGAAACGGACGGAACAGAAGAAAGAACCAGATCTAGAAGACCCGGATGACCTACAAAACCGAAAGATATACCGGAAACGGACGGAACGGAAGAAGCACCGGAAAACGGAAGTAAACCTGAGTCCCAAGGACCCGAATCCACCAGAATGGAACCGGAAGAACTAGTAAGGCTAGAATGCGAACTCTTAGCTATAGGCGACATACGGAGAATCTTGACGACCGGTATGACTGAAAAACTGGCATTAGCATAAGGCTTTTGGACGTTAGCTTCCGCCTCCGCCACCACTGCTTGAGGGTTATGCCTATCACCCTCAAGTCTAATGTGGATTTTACCCGGTGACCTGCACGAGTTCACCTTCGAGAGCTTTGTCACTAGACTTTAGTTTAGGAGACCTAATAACCTGCATTGACGTTAGAGGGATCGGTTTCCCCCATTTGCGGGAACGCCCGCTAGCCCTCGGGCTATCGTCGGAACCAGAAGAAACTTCCTGTTTCTTGGCCTCCATGATGGCAGAAGATATCCTTTCGTCTAAAGATTTAGTCAAAACTGCAGCGAAGGATTCAAATCTCGCAAATAAAGCTAACACAGCTTCCGAATTCGCTGAAGAGGGCCCCCCCCCCCTCCGTTGCTGCTGGAATAGACATATTAGAATATTGCAAAAGACACAGCTTTTGTCTTACTAGCAACGGAGGTAGGGGAAGGATGACCAGAGGGCAGCGCTGTAAGGATGAATAATCCTTATTGAAAACTTAGATACGAACGCAGACCACCCTATGCAAAACCTGCCCATCGATGTGGGGGTACACGTAGTGCACTTAAAACAAACATGTCCTCCATACTCCACAGAGTGAACTCGTTCACAGATAGAGGACGAGCACTTGATTTATCGTTCGTTAAAATAGACTCTTAAAAACGAAAAAAGATTACGAAAGTAGCATACAGCTTAGAATTTCGATAAAAGGAGTCTAGAAACATGCAAACGCCTTTCAAAGAAAGGCCGGAAAGTTCAAATTCAAGATTGTTTTCTATCATAGGGAAATAAACGTAATTCCTTGTAAAGCACTATTCTTTTTTCTTTTAACTGAAAGTGATTAAGGGCTCACTGGAATAATAGAGTGTTTTTATATGATGATGACTTAGGCATATTAAAGTTGTTACCACGAAAACGAAACCCACGAAAACCGGTAACATTTATATACATAGAACCCACAAGGTCAAATTCAAGGTCAATCAAAGGTCAAAAGGTCATCATATATAAACCTAGTCCTATTCTCATTCTGATCACATATTTAGAATCCTTGTGTTATTCCCTTTCAAATGACACAAATTACAACCAATTCGGTCCACTAGTTCAAAAGATATAGTTGTTTGAAGTTTTGCTGTTCGGACATTTTTTACGTTTTTTGTGATTTTTCACAACTTTTAAAGGGCCATAACTCTTGAATGGTTGGGCAGATCGCGATAAAAATTAATATTTTTGTTTCTTGTGACAGACATAATATATAGACAAAATTTAGTCAATATTGGTGTCGGTGCCATTTCCGCCCTTGGGTGATATGAGATGGAATGACCCAGTTATAAAGTTCAATATAACCACGAAATACTTCCAAAAACATAATTTTGGGAGGATAGACTTCATAGTAGGCATATCTTAGCGTGAGGAAGTCCTTCAATAGTAAGCTGATACAGCGCAAAGCTATAAAAACTCTGATGATATTTGTGCGGTTGTTCTGCTTGCAGAATAATTGAAAAGTGAATCTGTTTCCTATTTGGTCTCCAGTGTGCATGCGCAAGTGCGCTTAGTGACAGGCACACTATGGAGTGAGCACAGACTGGTGCCAGTCTATATCAGTTAATATACTGGCGATGGCCCTAACAAGTAGCCTGGTTGAGGGTCCATATTTATAGGAATAGGCATGGGGAGGAGTGTATGCAAGCATAAAAATCTTATTCTGGTAGCTAAATGCAGATAATTGATTTAGCAAGTGGTGATTGAACGGTAAGGGATGTTTTTGTGGTGTATTAACAACTGGGGGTCCCCAGCTGAAATTTGTGGGTCCGAAACTGAAATCTGGTTTTCCGAAGCAATATTTTTCATTCATGCTAAAATTAGAGGGTACGGCTTAACCCCTCTTGTGTCAACATAACCCTTTAATGGTCAAGTTGGTAAAAAATGACCGCTGCAGTGATCTTGAGAAATGTCCATTTGCAAGCTAAGAGGATATTATTAGTCCCCTACCGGTAAAACCGGGGGACTATAGGTTTGCATTCAGTCTCCGTCTGTCCGTCTGTCGCAGTTGGTTTTCCGCACTTTTTTTCGCAGTCCTTCAAGGTATTCAACTGAGAATTGGTTTATTGCTTTTTTATGAGAAGTTACAGACTGAGTTCGAGTTTCAGGTGTATACGTCAAATTTTGATGGAGTTATGTCCCCTTTCTAGTTAAGAAATACAAAAAATATCAACTTTCCGCGCTTTTTTCCCGCACTCCTTCAAGATATTTAAGCGAAAATTGGTGCATCGCTTTAGTATAAGGAGTTCAGAGCAATTTCGAGTTTCAGACATTTTCGTCAATCTTTCATGGAGTTATTCCCCCTTTCGTGTTATGCAATACGTAAAATATTAGTTTCCCACACTTTTTCGCAGTCTTTCAAGATATTATAGTGAGAACTGCTACATTGCTTTGTTATGAGAAGTTACAGACCAAGTTCGAGTTTCAGGTGTATGCGTAAATCTTTGATGGAGTTATGCCCCCTTCCATCTTAAGAAATACGAAAAATATCAGCTTTCTGCACTTTTTTCCCGCACTCCTTCAAGATATTTAAGCGAAAATTGGTGCATCGCTTTAGTATAAGGAGTTACAGAGCAAGTTCGAGTTTCAGACATTTTCGTAAATTTTTCATGGAGTTATGCCCCTTTCGACTTATGAAATACAAAAAATATTAGTTTTCCGCACCTTTTTTCACAGTCTTTCAAGATATTATACTGAAAATTGCTACATAACATTTTTATGTGACGTTACAGACCAAGTTCGAGTTTCAGGCGTATGCGTAAATTTTTGATGGCGTTATGCCCCCTTTCGACTTGGGAAATATGAAAAATATCAGCTTTCCGCACTTTTTTCGCACTCCTTCAAGATATTTAAGGAAAAATCAGTTCCATCGCTTTAGTATAAGGGATAACAGAGCAAGTTCGAGTTTCAGGCATTTTCGTCAATTTTTCATGGAGTTATGCCCCCCTTTCAACTTATGCAATACGAAAAATATTAGTTTTCCACACTTTATTTCGCAGTCTTTCAAGATATTATACTGAGAATTGCTACATTGCTTTGTTATGAGAAGTTACAGACCAAGTTCGAGTTTCAGGCGTATGCATACATTTTTGATGGAGTTATGGCCCCTTTCGACATATGAAATACAAACATATCAGCTTTCAAGACCTTTTCCTTCTCCTTCACCATATATAACTGAGACTTGGTTTATTGCTATGTTATGAGTAGTTACAGATCAAGTTCGAGCTTCAGCTGCTTTTGACAATTTTTAATGAAATTTTCGACTGTCAATCTCTAAAGATTTATATCACCAGGTAGGTGACATGTATTGCTTTGGCAATACTTACAGAATGCTTGTTTTTGAAACTTTACAACTGGATTAACTGGTTCGGTTAACTGTCGAGCCAGTCATTCCAGTGGTAAATTTTCAAAAATAGTCTTCTGCAATTGGAAACAGGCTAAGCAGAAATTAAAATTTTCTTGACCATTACTCTTTTGATGAATGTCCATATGAAAGATAATGATACATTTTTTTGGTAAATTTTCATTATAATTTTACAAAAATACTCTTTTTCGCGGCAAAAATCAAAATTTCCTTGACAGCTATTGGCAATTAAATGGTTAATTGAAATAAATAGTCTTTAGAGCGCTTTAATGGGCTGTTGACACTAGAAGGGTTAAAGACTCGCAACTATGAATTCTGGTGGTCTCATGCTAGATTATGTACATATAAGTATTTTATAAAGCTACAATAATACAATCATACACAATTTTCAAGGGTTCCATGGGATCCTGTGCCACTGCTTTGGGGGTCCTTAGCTGGATTTTGTGGGTATCTCCCATCAAAAGGACCCTGGTTTTGTTGTTGTGTTGCACACACGCACATACATTCACATTCACGCACAGATTAAACAAATGTGCGATTATTGCGTTGAGTGATCGCGATCGATTATTAAAAGATAATCGCGATTACTCGATTAATCAGCTTGGATACAAATTACCAAGACATAACAACAAAAGAATATCAATGACGAAATCTGCAATAGTGTTTAGAAAAGTCCATTTGCAGGGCAAGAGAAGACTATTTTTGAAAATGTATCACTGTAATGCCTGATTCGAGAATACATTCACTAAGCAAAATGTCATTTTTCATGACCGATTGCATTAAAAATGTAGTTGAAAGTTAGGTTTTTAAATATTTTATGCAATAGAAAATATTTATGATTATTCGATTGTTTAATGTTTAATCATATAAATTCACGATTTAAAACATAATTGCGATTTTCAATTTAATCACGTAATCGTGCAAGTCTAATTATAATTTTACAAAAATACTCTGATTTTACAGAAAGTGAAAAGAAGGTATTGTGTTCTACATAGACTTGAACCTTGCATTAGTAACTATTATTGATTGATTCTGTATTTGTAGTTGGAGTCTGTGGAGCTATCGCTACAAATCCTTGATGGTTATGTGTACAGAGATCATGAACTGATTGTTGAAAAAGCTAAGTATGAGATGAAAGGTAGTTATGATCCTAGCAAGAAGAAAAAGAAGCTGTCTAACAAAGAGAAAAAGAAGTTTATAGAGAAGCAAGAAAGGTGAGTCTTAGTGGTTACCGTAAAACGATCATTGGTAACCACGGCTTCTAATAGGACAAGGGCTGGAACTTCTTTAAATCCAAATCTCTGAGAAAGTGGGCCAACTTCTATTAGGTAAATTTCAAGAAAAAATTTTAATCGATTCCCTACGATGATAAAAAATAGTACGAAAATTGAACACAATTTCATGCCACGAATTCTTACAATATTACCCCTATGCTTAATGTATACATTACATCGTTATTAGCTCACATGGCCAGAATGGCCAAGTGAGCTTATGCCATGGCGATCGTCTGTCCGGCGTCCATCCGTCAACCTTTCTTTAAACGACTTCTCAAGAACCACTGGGCCGATTTCAATTATATTTGGCAGGAAGTATCCTTACGGCATAGGGATCCAAGTTTGTTCAAACGAAGTCGATCGGCCAATTTGGCCGGTGGCCATCTTGGATTTTGGCCGATTTTAGGAATTGGCTAAAAATTTTCTTCTCCGAAACCGCTTAGTGGATCGATTCAAAACTCATGAAATATCATATAGGGCAAGAGCTGAACCAAATTTGTTCGAAGGAACTTGATTGGAAAAATGGTTCGGTGGCCATCTTGGATGACGTAGTTTTCGTGAAACCGACTTATTCTGCAGAACCGCAGAACGGATCGGGCTGAAATTTTTGGGATATGATTATCAACTAAGGGCCATTAAAGTTTGTTCATGGGAAGTTGATAGGTAAAAAACATGGCCGCCGTGGACCAATCAAATTTTAGCGTGTTTGGCTGCCATATTCAATTTTTTTATTTGATGGCTTGTGAAGCCGAAATTGGTTTTCTTAACTCCGCTTACTTGTCAGTCAGCTATCGTATAGCGATAACCCTATCCGTCTTCTGTATGTCCATCCATCCATCTGTTTGTCCATCACCAACAATGACGGCTCATTTTGTTATTTCTTGACGGATTGACACCAAACTTGGTCACAATGTTAATGTCGGCATCTAATATCTGTGTTGTGAAAATGAAACTGTTCAGAGTTATCACTCCTTAAATATTTGCAGTCTCACTTTCATAGGGCAAATACAGGTTTGTTCCCACTGGCCATTGATTTATCACCATGTCAGATTTTATTGCCAAACTAGATATTAAATTCCAATTAACAGATTAACCTTTCCAATACTGCCGAAATATTTAAGATATGTATTATGTGCTCTGACATCTATGCTCTTAAAAATATTTTGAAATGTATTTGATTGAAAGTTGTTGCTGCCTTAGGCAGCAATGAAAGTTGTTGCTGCCTAAGGCAGCAATGACTTTCAGTCAAATTATTTTTTAAATCAACTCCAGCTCACCCTACCCCTGCTGCTAACTTGGTGATTCAGCCAGATGCGCATGTGTTAAATGGATTGTGTGGTGGTGGGGAATAACCTGCTATAAAGACCACCTACCTGCCTTTAGAGACCATTTTCTTCAATTGTATTTAAACCTCTTGTAACCGTCTGACTGAGTTTTTGCAGACAACATATTCCAAAGGTTATATCTCTGATATTGGCTCTCCAAGTGTGATACCAGTGATCGAAAAGAAGAAGATATCTCTGAAGCTGATAAATATTTTGAAAACAATTGGACTGAAATTGTTGGTGGCTAAGCCGCCAACAACTTTCAGTCGAATTGTTTTCAAAATATTCAACAAGTCAAGAGCTTTTGAAAATTGAAATTATTGGCAGTGAGACAGTTAAGAAACCATCTGTAGTTAGCACTGATATCATCTATTTTCACTTAAACATTGTTCAAAATCACTAATGCAAAAAAATCAGTCCAGAGATTGTTGTCAATATCTCGAAAACTAAACCATTTGACTGAAAGTCATTGGAAGTGACACCGATGGATGTAAAACTTAAGTAAGATTAGTTGAAATGCCAGGTGAGCGATACAGGCCCATTGGGCTTCTTGTTGCGTGAGTGAAATTATTAATTGGGACCGCCTAAATAATGTGTATACAGTGTTCCTCATTTGCATCCTTTTGTGCATATATACGCATACAATCTGCCCTGGGACACATAAAGTTGGACCCTGTGCGTCACAGAAAATTTGGTACAGGCCCATTGGGCTTCTTGTTGCGTGAGTGAAATTATTAATTGGGACCGCCTAAATAATGTGTATACAGTGTTCCTCATTTGCATCCTTTTGTGCATATATACGCATACAATCTGCCCTGGGACACATAAAGTTGGACCCTGTGCGTCACAGAAAATTTGGCACAAAAATCAGTAACACTAGTGCATCGGAAGTTTCTGTTTTTCCAGGAATTGTGTATGAATTGCCGCCATTTGTATTCGTCCGGATAATTATTAACAATTTATGTCAATTGGTTCCTGGTTTAAGGCTATTCTAAAGTAGTTAGTATTAGGAACCAGCTACTACTCGGCAATTTTCGTCAGTGATTCCGATCAATTTTGTTCCACGCTTCGTGTAATACAGAGAATCAGGAACTCGGAACTCACTATACTGAATACGGAACTCGCGACTACTCGGCAAGTCTTGTCGCTAACTCATAATTTGTCACGCCATGCATCTTGAAAGGACTGGTTGGGGTTAGAATACCATGATTTTATTGTGACCAGTAGATAATTTACTGTTTGATAACGTCTAGAATACAGGGCATGTTTTTCCATGCATCGACGAGTGTGCCATTTGTTTGTTGTAGATCATATATTTTCCCTGTAATCAGATCAGCAGATCTTACCACTTTAGTGGTTTGTAAAAAGTAAAATCCAGGTGCCATGAGGAACACTGCGTATACGGTAAATCACCTATTAATAACCGCATCCCTAATAGAAGTCGCATGTCATATTTTTAGGTTGAGCTATTTCAATTTCTTAGCAGTTTTAAAACAGCAAAATATGTATCTAATTGACGTCGCTTCCAAATTTCAGCAGTCTGTGTAAAGAAAAAAAAAGATTTGTGAGTTAAAAAACTGTCAAATAAAAATAATACTTTTATTTAGGATTCAGTTATTAATAGGTGATTTACGGTAATTGTTTATGGGTCAAACCCGGCTAAAATTGCTTCGTCTATGGACTTGAAAATTGTCCGTTTGAATGTACATACTAAGAGAAAATGTCATTCCAACAACATATTTTTGTTGGTATTTATATATAGCAAAGCATCCTTACGGCATTGAGATCCAAGGTTGTTCAAATGAAGCTGATTGGTCAATTTGACCAGCAGCCATCTTGGATTTTGGCCGATCTTTAAAAAACGCTTTAAAAATATTCTCCAAAACGGCTTGTGGATCAATTCAAAACACATGAAATATCATTTCAGCCAAGAACCGAACCAAGTTTGTTCAAAGGAACTTGATTGGACAAATGGTTCGGCGACCATCTTGGATGACCTAGTTTTCCTGAAAACAACTCCAGAACCGCTAAATGGATCGGGCCGAAATTTGGGAGATATGATTAGGGCCTAAGGAAGTTGATGTGTAAAACAACATGGTCGCCATGCACCAATTATAATGTAGCATGTTTGGCAACCATATTGGATTTTTTATTTGATAGATTTTGAACCTGAAATTGGTTTTATATAGGTTTTTAAAACATTGTAAGGGTTCTCATTACCACTTGAAGATGTGCATGTGCTATCCGTATACCTGTACATCCATGCATCTGTATAGAATGTATGTATTAGGCTTGCACGATATTGTCCTAGGAGGTATCGTGATATATCGTGGTGAAAAAATCACGATATTTCGACATATCGTATAGCCTATTTTAAGGTATATGAATTCACAGGTGGGTGAATTGGTCTTGGGTTGAGTTGGACTGCACGGTGTGGCTTATGTAGACATATCGGTTTCGCTCTGAGTTTTCATATCAGTTTTAGCCGGATGACTTCTAATTGGTAAATTTCAACAAAAACTTAAAATTCAGTCACCAAGATGCTTAAACTAAGACCGATCGTTAATAACACGAAAATAGGACACAATAATTTCTTGCCGCCTTACGCCTTGCCTTAAAGTATACCATATTCATCATTGCGGGAGTGAAATTATTATATTGGACAACCTAAATATTGCGTACTGTGTTAAAATCATTGTTTATTACATGAAAATTAATCCTAAAATTTGGCATTTCATGTCATCTTTGATACAAAATATACAAATCATGTGATGTTAGGAATGTACTTTAGATCCATAGATATCTAATGTTTAGATCTGCTCCGCATTTACCGAGTACCCGGTTAATAATAATAGTTAGCCTTCAGAAACATCTCGGATAGTTCACCTTGCTTACTAAAGCATGTATACCATCTCATTTAGCTATCACATTTGTGAACGCACCATCCTCGCCTCCAAAAGCAGGAGAGCGAGCACTATCATGTGATTTATATATTTTACTAATAATAGTTAGCCTTCAGGAACATCTAGGATAGTTCGCCATGCTTGCTAAAGCGTGTATACCGTCTCATTTAGCTATCACATTTGTCGCCTCCAAAAACAGGAGAGCAAGCAATATCACGTGATTTATATATTCCCGCGACACCATTTAATGTCAAATTTTGGATTAATTTTGATTTTATAAACCATGCTTATTACGAAACATGCAAAATCTATACCTTCCCAGGTAATAATGTCACTCCCGCGATCATGGTATTGAGGTATACAGTAAGGCAGCAAGAAATTATACCGGTAAATTGCGTTAAATTTTCGTATTAGTGTCCATCTTTTAAAGCAATTTTAGAGAATGAACAACTTTTTTAACCTATTCCTAGTATAATCCCACCCCTTTCTCTGAGATGTTGGTTTAGAAATAAATTGAACAGCTTGCCATAATAGACACCTATGCTACAAATAGACCGAATACGGCATGACAGTAAAATTTTGCCGATATTTTGATTTTTTCAAAATCACATCGTAGAAAATCACGATCTTAGATAATATCGGATAATCGTGCAAGCCTAGTATGTATGTCAGTCTGTCAGTCCATCCATCTCTGGCAATCAGTTCAAGATGTCAACACAACTACAGTTTAGCTACGACTCCGTAAGTCTCTGTTTGATTGACATTAACTCCTATCACACTGGTGTCATAATTTTAAATTTTCAAATAAAATTTAAGCATGAACTGGCGAACATTTTAAAACAATTGTGGTGGAAGATGTTGTTGTCTTAGACAGCAACTTCTTGCACCAAAATTGTTTTAAAATGTCTAGCAATCTGGTTGCAACAGGGTCAGCAATGGTTGAGAAGATTGACACCAGAGTGCTAAGGGTTAAGAGGGTCTACTCCATCCAGAAACCGGGAGTGGTTAATAAAACGACAGACCAACCAACTCTGTGGTCGTTATCTCCCCTGAAATACTTTAAATTCATCAAAATTGTCATGTTCGTGTCAGATCTTGAAGAATTTTTAACCTATGCTCTCAATTCCTTTGTCACTGACTATATTACTTGAAGAAGCAGTGCTATGATTCCATTTTGAAATTTGTCCATATTTTCCTGAGTTATCGCCCTTGAAAACTTAGAATTCACCAAAATTCTCTTGTTCAGAGATAATATTTGAATGGAATTGAATCTGCACTTATAAATCTATTTTTCTTTAAGGCGAGATGCAGTGTCAGGATTTCATTTTTCATTGATTACTTTTTCTAAAATATTGTCCACAATTAACGTTACATGTTTCTTGATGTGTGTTTATCTGAAATGTTTGGATCCGGGTGGGGATATGCCGTCTTCTGATGGCTCTTGTTTGATATGCTGATGTCAAATTTGCCACTTTCGAAGCTGTTTTAAATAACTGATTGGTGGCCATCTTGGATTTTTTTTACCAGCAAAGACTCCCATAGTAAAGCAATGGGAAACTAAATATATCGCCTCGAGAACCACTGGACTGAAATTTAACCAAATTTGGTAGGGCACTTGTTTTTGTTTGGTTCTGGTTAAACTAGTGTTCTACATAAAGGTGATGATGTTTCTAGTTGAAATGCCTATGTTCCACATGTTCCAGGTGAGTGATTCAAGCCCCTTGTTGAAAAATAGTCTTCTTTTAGCTTGTAAATAAATATTCAGTACGGAAAAATGTAAATTATCTTGACCTGTTTTGACAATTAAAGGATTAAGCTGCTCCTCACCATGACTGATCACATTGCAAGAAATTATGCAAACAATTTTCAGTTGGATATTTACATACTGTTTGAGTGGCCTGCTGGTATCAAGGATATTAATAATTTTTCATACCTATCAAATTATCTAATAATATGTAATATTCGTCAATTTTCTTGTATTATATTCGTCATTACAGGTTTGAGATATTTATCTGAATTCAAATAGCAATTGTAATTTCCTCAATCATATATTTGTCTCATCTGCGAAGCAGAAAGGGAAACAGAGATCAGTAATTTTGGTGGCGGCATTGTCTGTAAAAGGACTTGGTTTTAGCTTTTTTAGTTGGCCATCTTGCTCAACAATGATCATTCCTATTTCAATGAAAATTTACAGAAGTGTTCTAGATACAATGTATTGATGTGATTTGTGCTATGTGATATGTGATTTCAAGGATGAAAGTAGCAATCCATTGACTGATACTATCACTCTTTGTTTATTAGCTAATATTTCTATCAACATGTTACTATCTCTCACTTTACTGTATATCCTTTGTTGATAGATTATTTGATTGGCGCCCAGATAAGCCTCGTAATGCAAGGATGAAGTTTGAAAAAGTTGTGGTTCTTAAAAATATGTTTGATCCTGATCAATTCAAGGTATTTCTGTGTGATATGCTTCTAGCTGATAGTGTGTGTGTGTGCATGCATTCGTGTGTGCATGTGCATTTGACGTGGGTGTTGTGGTGATTTCCTCTTTCACTGCTTCAGATAACATGTCAAAATGTAAGTGATAACTTAAGGTCATTTAGAGGGTTGGGAGGTTGCCTTTGGTGCGCCGAAGAGCTATCTTGATTTTTCTGTCAAAAGGTCAAGGCCATTGAAAAGTATGGGAGGACGAGACTCTGAGTCTCCGATATACATGCACTTGTTAGTTCAAGTACATGTATTGTCATCCATGTAGCATGATAAGTAATGTTTGCATGGATAAAGGTGGTTGATAATTGCTGTTACTATATTTGCTTTAAAAACAGCAACTTTGAGCAAAACTATTGTCATCACCTATGCCACTGAAATTCTGGGTTCCTAAATTCGAAACCTTTTCATTAGTCAACTGATGGTTATTTGGGAAATAATGTTGCTGTGATAGTCAATAATAGTTTTCAGCAACATTGTTTCCAAATTAAACACATCTCAATTTTAAGATAGCGACTATTGGATACTTTGAATCAAGTTTGACTGGGAGCAGCTCCAAGTAAAATTCATTTCAAAATATTCAACAGAATATAAGTACAACTAGTAAAATATTTGTCATTGGAGGTCTAAGTTATGTCCAAAATGGTGCATAAATGTGTTTTTGAAGATATTCAGCATGGTTCATATTGAGTTGCTCACTGAAGCAAGGTAATGGTGGTTTGCATAGGATTGTCTTATAAATCGATTTCAACAAAACATGGTCATATTATAATTTATTTTTTGGATATTTTGAAACTAATTTGGATCAATAGCTTCCAGCCAAATTCATTTCAAACTAGATTGCTTGGTCGATGATGTGTCATCGCAAAGCCCCATGTTCACCAATTTGCCTTGACGCCACCTCGACCAACCCACGGGGGCAGAGCCAAGTGAAAATCTCTTGCACTCCAAAATCATATACGTAACTCGCCTACCAAATTTGGTTGAATTCTGACGACCTATTTCGGAAAGAGTTGCATTACAATTAATTTTTTAACCTTTTGACCAATCCCCCCCCCCCCCCACCCCTGAGTGCTGAGCCTAACACAAATGTTGTCACGCAATCGAAAATTATATGGGCAATCAACATACCAAATTTGTTTGAATTCCATACACCAGTTTCGGATGAGATATTGTGATGGACAATTTATGATTTTACCTTTTTACTCAATCACCTCACCCCGTGAGGAGATATGTCTTACGGACAGTTTTTAGGATATTTGAACTTATCACCCTGCCCCCTAACGGACAGTTTTTAGGATATTTGAGCTTTTAACCCTGACCCCCACGGTGTGGAGCCAAATATAAATATCATCTTGCAAAGCGCAATCATATGGGTAACCTACATACCAAATTTGGTTGAATTCCACCCAGCGGATTGGTTTTTCAAAATGGTGGGATAAATATTCACTAGCTTACCTGTATCTGTGTGATTATTCTGAGGAGTGTGCTAGAATCTGAGTGTTGAAAGGGGTAAGTTGTTCATAAGTTTTGCAATCTTTCAGGAGAACCCGCTCAGTCTTAATGATCTTCGAGATGGCGTACGCAACCAGTGTTCTAATTTTGGCCAAGTCAAGAAGATTCAAGTTTATGATGTGAGTATACTAGATTTTAAGCCCTATCTTATAATCAAGGGTTGAATCTGTTCATAATGATGCAGAGTAATGGTGCCTCTCTTCAAACATCAGCAAGTCTGATGGAGGAATCCAGTTTTGGCTATGTCACCGCCCATCTCTAGCTAAACTCCACCCACGCTTTGCCCGAGTTGGGATCAGTTGATCCCTGCACTCTCTGAATCCCAATTTCAAGAAAACTGGTAAGCTGTTGAATATTTTGAAACTAATTTGACTGGGTGCTGTTGCTGCCTATGGCAGCAATAACGCCCAGTTAAATTAGTTTCAAAATATTCACCAGCATGTTTATTAAATAGTAAAGACATGCAATTCGTACAACACCATTTAGTCCGTCATCAATTAAGCATTTGTGACAAACTGCTACATCATTCACGATGTAATTGATTATGACATCATCTTACGGGTCACATAGTTGATTATGATGTCATATGATTGATGGATAAACTGGAGTCCTTGGAATCCTCCATTATTCTGCTTATCGCAATCTCACTTATCCTTATGATGGTCAACATGAGTCAAGAAAATCAATTCACCCATTCCAGTGGTAAATTTTATAAAATAGTCATTACTTGGCCTACAAATGGACATTCACAAAGTAAATATATTGTAATTGATGATTCTGATCTGTCATTCAAGTATATGATGTGATAATAAATTATGTCACATGTAGGCTGATGTCACAATAAAAATGCATAATGAACTAGTATGCGCAGTCGATGGCATGCCATCACAAATCCCCACGCATTCACCACTTCGAGCTTTACACTCACTTTGACCCAAAACACAATAAATTGCTTGAAATGTAGTTTCGATGGGTAATGGGTTTCAAAATTTGAACAATTGGCTGATGCCAAATTTGCCCATTTGACCCTTGGCCACTGCCCTCAGATTAACTCAAGAACAAAGTCATTTGTTGTAGTGTAGTCTACTAACAACAAGCTTCAAAATGATATGTGACATCACCACATTTGATAAAATTTATTTTTTGCCCACCATTTCCCCCACCTGCCCCTGGGGTTGATATCAAAATTCCAATGTGTCATGCACATCCTTGCCCATAGGTGCAATCATCCCCAAAGTTTCAAGTTTCTCTCTGAAATGGTCTAGGAGGAGTTGCATTACAATTGATAATTATTGGCCAATTTTGAGCTTTTGACCCTTGGGCCCAGCCCCGTGTGTGTGCGTGCGTGCGTGCGTGCGTGCGTGCGTGCGTGCGTGTGCACGTACGCGCGCGCATGTATGTGGGATGGTCAGAACAAAATTCCATAACTGTCATGCACATCCTTGCCCATAGATATAATCATCCCCAATGTTTCAAGTTTCTATCCTAAACAGTCTAGAAGGAGATGTATTACAATCGATAAGTACAGACTTATCTTCGAAAAGCGTGGGGATAATGACGTAGCTACGTCTGTCATGAACTTTTAAAAGTTTGTCATGTGTATGATTTGTATGTCTTTACTACTTACTTACCATTTTATTGAATATTTTGAAACTAATTCGACTGGGCAGTTTGTCAGCAACAGCACCCAGACAAATTAGTGCCAGAATATTCAATATCGTACCTGTATAGTTCCTTAGTTGCGGGATTACGGGAATTAATGGATCGATCGATCTCGACACAGGCAAAGCATGGGCGGAGCTTATTTAGAAAGGGGCGGGGTATAGCTAAATGTGGATTCATCCATTTACTTAACAAATGCAGGGTTAAACCTTTCAAGCTCGAGATACCTGCATCTCAAATTCAAAGTAACCACACAGGTAAGCTGTTGAATATGTCAAAAGTAATTTGACTGGTAGATATTGGTTAAAAAATAAGTGCGAACATACTATAGTTGCGACATGAGCAGCTTTGCCAAAATTGTCCAAAATTTTACAGTCAAACTGGCTGGCTGGCTGGCTGACTGACTGACTGGTGCTGGCTGGCTGGCTGGCTGGCTGGCTGGCTGGCTGGCTGGCTGGCTGGCTGGCTGGCTGGCTGGCTGACTGGCTGACTGACTGACTGACTGACTGATTGATTTGTTGTGAATCATAAATAAAAAGAATTTCAAAATATTCAACAGAATATTTCTTACATTGTAAACAATTTATTGTTTTTAGTTTGGGGACTGAGGGTTTTCTGATATGAATTGTATACATCTACCGTAGTTAACATGATCCATCATTGTTTTCTTTAAATTCCCACATAATTTGCATGTCATTGTATTGGCAATGATCAATGGATGCATTCTAATTCAGATTTTAAATTAGCTTTTCAGTTACCACACATCTCACCAATGAGCATAGCAAAAGCACCTTTGTTGTATGTAGCTGTATTATGCTTATAATAACAGACTATTGCTAACTGTATCTTATGTGTGCTTTATCTGTTACAGTGCCATGCAGATGGCGTGATGACGGTGGCATTTACGGAAGCAGAAGAAGCTGATGAATGTGTAGCTGGTATGAATCATCGATATTATGGAACGCGAAGGATTATTGCGCAAGCATGGGATGGAAAAATGAAGTATGACGTTGATGAAACCGAGGCTGACGAGGCGGAGAGATTACAAAAATGGGGAAAATTTTTGGACGGCAAGGTCGGGAAAGGTGACAGCAAGGACAAAGGAGATGAAAGCAAGGATAAGAAAGATGAAGACAAGAATGAAAACGATGGTAAGAAAGATGAGAAGAATAAAGACAAAGATGATAAAGATGACGAGAAAGATGAAGGAAATAATGAAAAAGTTAATAAATCCCAGGTTACGGTGCAGGCAGCGGGAGAAATAGATAATATAAGGCATAGTGTTTCTCCTTCTGATACAGATACTGCAACTGGTATGATAGTTGATAGTGAGCCACAGAGCGACTGTTTGGCATCAGATTCTAAACCAGAATCAGTCAGCTCATCTGCAGATGTTGTATCAAATGGAATGGAAGCTAAAGTTGATGAAAGTGACAGCTTGGAGGATACTGCTAAGAGGAAAACTGATGAAGATTCAACATAGATTCACTGTCATGATAATGTTCTGGAAGAAATCTTTATAAACCATTATGAGTGGATGGATTGCATCAGCCAATACTCTGTTCATGATATTTGAATAGCGTTAGTCGAAGCGATTTGGATATATACGTCGTACACATATTTTGGTACTAATCCCAAATTGATTCATTAGTAAAGAAATCAGTTATTTCTCTGAATTGTTGAGCAGAACTTATGCAGTGGTAGCTGCTGTTTCATTAACGACTACAATTGTCATGAAAACTGTACTGGTAAAATCAACAATCCCGAGAGGTAACTAATTTGTTTAACCCTTTCACCCTTTAACACTCATATCAGCCAAAAAATGGCTTCTGCAGTGGTCATGAGAAATGTCCATTTGCAGATCAAGAGAGGACTACTTTTGAAAATTGACCATTGGAATGACTGGCTCGATAACTGAGCCAGTCATTTCTAGTGGTAAATTTTCAAAAATAGCCTTCTCTTGGTCTGCAAATTGATATTTTCTATGAGAAAATTAAAATTTTCATGAACAAATTGGAGGGTTAAAGGGTTAATGGTCAAAATTGGTCCACAAAATTGAAAATTTTGCTTAGTAAATGTCCATTTATTGTTGAGAGAAAACATTTTGAAATTTGACTACTGGAATTGATGGTTCAGTTATCGAACCAGTCATTTCAGTAGTAAAATTTTCAAAAGAGTTTTCTCTTGACCTGCATATGGACATTTCCGAAGATCACTGAGAGGTCAGTTTAGGCCTGCTTGACCATTAAAGGGTTAATATGTATCTGCCTGATCATTCGCTAATACTCTGTCTGTTGAGCTGTTTCCAGACAGTGACATTCTCAGTTGATGATTGTTTTTTGTATATGATTTTATGCCTCATTGTTGAACAACAGTTCAATGTAACTGATGAAATTACTGATGTTTTTTATATAACAGTTTACATTAATCATGCGTATGTTTACAATTCAATTTTTATAGTGCTAAAATGTTCTGATTTTTGTCTCAAAATGGGACATAGGTATCACTTTTTTCACTTCAAGAGTATACTTACCTCCCTAATACTCTTTGATATTACTAAATATCGACTTTCACTCAATAAAACACTCAGATTAAAAAGTAAGGTGCCCCTACTAGGCAGGTAGTCAGAAGTCAGCCAGGCGGATGCCAGCCCCACCACCGCGCATGCGCCGACTAGTACTTCCTCTTTGCTAATTTATTGGCTGAGGGTTCCATGAAATTTTTTGCTCCAAAGTTTTTGAACTTATTTTCTGAAAAGTTGTATTGTATACTAAGAAGAAATACCTTGTGAATGATGTCTGAGCTTCAGAAAGGCATGTTGTCTCCAGAGGGGGCCCAGGACTGATTCATCAGGTGACTTCTAGTATATTTTAGCGAGTTTATCCCGTTGTAATGTGTTTCCGGGACTCGCGTTTATTGTAATAAGCGCCTAAAATAACTGGTTTATTTCTAAATGGTGCTATGAAATACTAATCTCTCTTTGTGTTTATGTCCACAGGTATCTATCTATGATTGAACAGGACAGCACATCGTCAGAGGGTTTGTTTTTCTCTCCACCAAGGTTCCATTTCCTACTAACATTGTTAGGTTATCTAACCAAAAATCTATGCCCAGTGAGTTGGGAGGCCTCGGAAGGTTTTCTCACTTTGCCCTCTTGGTCCACTTCCTTCCCTTTAAGGGTGGAGAGAGTTAAGAGGTCATAGTGTTGGTGGAGTTTCCAGTGCATCAGAGAGGATGGTTTGTCTATGCTAAAGACTCAGGTATTCTAGTTATGATATGAGGCACTTCAATTATATTTGAAAATATTTGTGAAATCTGCTGCCATTTTATCATTGTTTATCTGATGTTTGTATAGTTTCTATGTCTATCCTTTCTAGTTAGGATGTTCTGGGTATGAATACAATTCGTCCTTACACCTGGATGTTTGTTTCGGATCGAATTATCTTCTTATTTTTACGTCATAATCAGCCTTGCACTTTATTATCATTTAAAGTTTTGCCCAACGCTGGTTTATTATCTTTGTAGGTGGTCTGTATGACCACCTTCCCTCTCCTTTTATTTTGGTTTTGAGTTACTAAGTCTATTAACTAAAATACTCATTGTCTTCGTCCTCTGGCCTGTTTCAGAGACCTCGTTGTCTTTCGTGTGGTCGTTTCTTGAAAGACCGATTCGCCCCGCACTTGTGTTTCCAGTGCAGTCCCTGTGGACCACTGCTTAAATGCGATATATGTAAACAGTGGGGGGGTGGGCCGAGATAATGACCAATTTTTTGTCATTACAGGCTAGGGAGAAGGTGGTTGAGGAGGAGAGAAGATCTAAGAGAGAGGTATTGGGTAAGAAGGGTAAGAGGAAGGCCTCGTCCTCTGGATATGGAGGCCTTCCGTGTTGAGATGTTGGGAGAGATGAAGAGGACAATCAAGGATTTGGTTCCAGAGTTGCTCCATGGCATGCTGCCTCCTATGGTACCTTTCTTGGCCAGTCCGGGTTAGCATTCTTCGCTGACCCAGAGTCTAATCTTTCTTGCCAGGATGAAGAGGATTATCTGCTGGGTTCTCCTTCTGATGCCATGACCATGGACATTGACGTCTGTGCACCCCTTGCGGGGAATACAGGCGACATTATCCATGGTTCTACTCAGGCAGGAGTAGGGTTCACGGCGCAGAAGGTGGCCCGGGTTGGATCTGATGGCCAGGTCTACCGCATACCTCGACTTGCCGAGAGTGTAGCAGGTGCTGGCCGGGGCCGTGGTATGGCGTTAAGCGCCCCATGCAATACCACGGCGCCTGCTCCTGGTCAAGCCAGTCAGTTTAGCATGCCTGTTCTTTCGGGCCTGCATGCTTTCTCTGGCTTTCCAGGAGGGTCAGATTATCCAGCCTCAAGCATGCCTGCGAACGCTCAGGAGGAAGACGAAGGCCCTCGTCTTGTAGAGCTCTTGCAGGTAGCCACAGAGGAGGACTGGTCGGACGCTTGTCAGTGGCTTATAAGCATCAGGCCAGACCTGCCTGTGGAACAGTCGGCCAGCCAGCGGGATCACCGCCCGTGGTTGGCAGGTAGATTGACTGTGAGCGCAATGCCATCTCTGCCGCTGGCTGAACATATTGTAGATATGTTCACGGCGGCAGAGACATCCATCAAGGCGCATGGACATCTCGTGAAGGCCCCTCGCGAGGTGACGAGGCGTTGCCGCATCGTATCTGATGAGTATCAGAAATACGGTGTGGTGCCTAAGCTGAGCATGGATGACCGTGCGGTGTTAGGCGAGGACATGCGGCCAGGATCCCGGTCTGACACGGGAGCGCTGTGCTCGACCGCTTTGCATTCAGCTAATACCACATTGTGCGATGCGGAGGAGAGTGGGAGAACGTCTATTGCGGCGCTTTCTCATGTCTCCCAGCTGTTACAGGGGGTAGTAACGGCATCCGTGTCGCGCCAGCCTCGCCCGGTAATGGTCCAGAGAGCCATCCAGGATAGAATCAACCTGGCTCTGGATTGTTTAACCCGGGCTGTGACCAGGAGTGTCTGGGCAAGGTGCACGTTTGCTCTTGATAACTTGTGCCCGTCTCAGGACCTGTATAATAGGCTGCTGCGTACGCCTATGGCAGGTCCTGGTCTCTTTGGAGGTGAGGGATGTAGGCGCCTCCAGGAGATGGTCACTCTGGTCAATAACCAGAGCACTTTGCGCGAGCAGTTTGAGGTGCTCCACAGAGAGCGCGTTCGCGAAGCTCCCCTGCGTATCATCCGCTGCAGGCTCGAGGTGGCGGTGGCCGGGTCAGATGCCAGCCACCAATGCAGCATCGGCCTCGGCCACGCGCATTTCGGCCAGCAGCGAGGGGGGCGCAGGCTCCTCCAGCGCATCCAACCAGGCAGCCGCCCGCACACCGAGGTGCGCGTAGCTCTGGTCGTGGCGCGCAAGGATCTGGTCGTGGTAATCGTGCCTGATGGGTCGGTTATCACGGTGAGAATGACTCCGGTGCTTCTGGCCAAGGAGACAGTGCCACTCTTGCACTGCTTATGTCCGCCTCTCTCCCTAGGTGGTCCAGTGGGGGACCGATTGGCCCACCACAAGCAAGAGTGCGAACGGTTAACTTGCGATGACTTTCAGTCGGGTATCATCCCGATTGGATTACAGGCCCTCCATCGAGACTGTCTCTGGTGCCAATCTGGACTCAAGTTCCAAGGGATCCAGATCAGCGGTTGTGTATAGAGGAAGCGATAAATTCCCTCATACAGAAAGGAGCAATTCAACCGGCACAAAATTGTCCGGGCTTCTATTCAACTGTGTTCCTAGTAGCAGGCCTGGGGTCAGTTACATTTAAATGTAACTAGTTACAGTTACAGTTACATTGGACTATGTCATTTACAGTTACAGTTAAAGTTACATTGGTTAAGCAATGTAACTAGTTACATTTCAGTTACTTTGCATAATGTAACTAAAGTTACATTTCAGTTACATTAGTTACTTTGTCTGATAATTACTATGAAGAACTATGTGGACATGAAAGTCATCATACAAAGTGTAATGTGGTCAACCAATTTGAGATATATAGTAGGAACAAAATACCACTATAACCACTGATATAATATACTGACAGAACTGAATTTATTTCAGATATAAAATATAAAACCTGCTGAAATTTGTTCAATGAATTTGACTGAATTTTATTGTTGCCATATGCAATAACAAATTTCATTCAATTTGTTTCCAAAATAATAAGATGCTTTCATTGTAAAAATGTGCATACATATTTCTTCCTCTAACCCTTTCAGCCATGCAAGCCAAATAACAAACATTAATTTTATTGTAAGAAATATTTGGCTGATGTTTTGAAACTAGTTTGACTGAAAGGATTGATAGGTATCAACATTTTTCAGTGAAATTAGTTTCAGTATGTTCAACATATTATCCTTGGAGCATGGACTTTCTACAGTATGATAATCCACCATTTACCATGGGCAATATAAGTTTCCAGTGAAATTAGCTTCAAAATCGCCATCAGCTTTATTGTATGTGTAATTTAAAGTGGCAATTTAAATATGTCTGCTGAGTACTTCAGACAAATTTTACTTTCAAAAGATGTTGCTTCATATGGCAGCAACAGCTTTTTTCAGGTCAAATTAGATTCAAAATATTCAACAACTAGTACACTAGTTTCATTCCACAGCCTTTATAAATTTGTCTGCTGTACCAAAATGGTTGATTGCTTGTCTTTTATCAATGGCATTGTCCTTTGATGTTTATCACCACACATATGTGAATTGACCATGGCTTGAGTATAGTTGCTGAGCAATGATGTCCTAAGCTGGCCTAATCAATAGTATATAAAGAAAAGAACAGGACATGCTGTTAACACCTATTGTGGCAGATTTTACCTTTCTTTACAATTCAACATTTGCTGTTTTTAATCCTTTTAAACCTTTAACACTAAAGCTGGACAAACAACTTTTGCAGTGGTGTTGAGAAATGTCCATTTCCAGATAAATATAGGATTACTTTTGAAAATTGACCACTGGAATGACTGGCTCAATAACCAAGTCAGTCATTCCAGTGGTAAATTTTCTAAAATAATCTCATTGTCTACAAATGGATATTTACTATGAGAAAAATACAATTTTCTTTAACAAATTTGAGCCTTAAAAGGTAACTTAATTCTCTAATGATTTAGTAAACAACCTGTTTCTATGGTAGCCTAATGTAAAAGCTGTATAAGAATTTGATTAAAGTTATCACTGCCTGATGTCGCAATAACATTCAGTCAGATTATCATATCTAACAAGCATACTTTGAGAATAATAGCATGTTGTAAATATCACATGCAGATATAGAATAAGCCTTCAATGGTCAAGATTGGTCAAGAAAATCAAACCTTTGGCCTAGCAAATCTATTTTGCAACTACAGGATTAATATTTGAAAATTTACCACTGGAATGACTGGCCTAATATTCATGCCAATTATTCCAATGGTAAATTTCAAAAATAAATATCCCTGATACCTGGAAATAAAGTTGCTGCCCAAAGCATCAACATCTTCCAGTCAAATTAGCTTCAATAATGAGAAAATTGTAATAAATCTATTAGAAAAGTTTGAATTGTAACTGAATTGTAACTGCAAAGTAACTGAAATTTCAGTTACTTTTGCAATGTAACTTGTTACATTTCAGTTACTGTAACTGAAAAAGAAAGTTCTTCAGTTACAAGTTACTTCAGTTACATGAGAAATGTGACTACGTTACAGTCAGTTACAGTTACAAGTTAGTTACCCCAGCCCTGCCTAGTAGTAAAAAGCACTGGAGGGTGGAGACCAATTCTCAACCTCAAGCCATGGAACAAGTTCATAGACACACCCAGTTTCAAAATGGAGACAGTGAAATCGGTGTTGGCAGGGTTGGAGAAGGGGATGTGGACAGCTTCAAAAGATTTGAAGGATGCTTATTTCCACATTCCTATAGCGAGGAGTTTCCATCGCTTCCTGAGATTCGCATTCCAGGGCAGACAGTGGGAATTCAGGATGTTACCCTTCGGAATTTCTGCGGCTCCTCGGGTCTTCACCAGGGTGGTTCTTGCGATAACAGCATAGCTCCGCAGTAGAAGCATAGCAGTCCACATGTATATAGACGACTGGCTGTTAAAAGCACACAACCAGGAAAGTTTATCAGCAAATCTGGAGATAGTTTTGAAAGCTCTCACAGATTTAGGCTGGATAATAAATTTTCAAAAATCAGAGCTGACTCCATCCCAGAGTTTGGGAATGTTCTTCGATCTGGAGGTAGGATATGTTTATCCTACTCAGGAGAGAGTTCAGATACTCATCTCAGTAATACAGTCAGTGTGCAACAGTCGTCATGTCCTGGCATGAGTTTACCTGCGAATGCTGGGATTGATGGTTTCTCTGGAACCAGTCATTCCTCAGGCAGCCTTACGCAGGCTGCCGATCCAGTTATGTCTCATGACGCAATGGACTCAGTGCTGGAGCCTCTAATTCACCACCTTCAATGGTTGTTGAAGACAGAGAATCGCCTGGCGGGGGTGGTGCTAACCCCTCCTCACCCTCAGGTAACGATGTATACAGATGCATCGGTGGAGGGGTGGTGAGTTTGCCTGGAAGAATCAACGATATCAGGGCTTTGGAATCTGGAACAGTCAATAGAACATATAAATCTACTGGAATTACGAGCGGTAGTCCTTGGCCTGGAACATTTCTTACAAAAAGTTCAGGGCAGGAGTGTTCTAATTCGATCAGGCAACTCAACAGTAGTGACTTAAATAAACCGCCAGGGCGGAACGAAGTCGCCCAGTCTCTGTATGATGACATGGAAGCTGCTTTGCTGGTGCCTGAATCATAGGATTACCGTGAAAGCAGTTCATATTCCGGGAAGGTTAAATCTGTTAGCAGACTCATTGAGCCGAAGGATGAGTGTTTTACCTACGGAATGGCAACTGAATCAATGTGTGGCGGACCGTCTGTTCAAATACTGGGGGAAACCCAACATAGATTTGTTCGTAACGAAGAAGAATGCGAAGCTGACAACGTACGTCTCTCCGATTCCAGATCCAAGCGCTATCGCAACAGATGCGCTAGCTATCAGCTGGGTGGGAATGTATGCATACGCATTTCTTCCAGCAATCCTGGTTCCAAACATTCTTCAGAAAATCAGACGGGAGGAGTGCCAAGTGCTTCTGATCGCCCCAAATTGGCCAAGCCGATCATGGTATGCGGATCTGCTGGACCTTCTGGTCTGCAATCCAGTTCCTCTGCCTCTGATGGACAATATTATCTTCCAGGGAAAGGCCCTTCACAACAATCCGTCAATGGTCAGATTGACTGCATGGATGTTGTCATGGAATCAAGAATTAAGGAGGGCTTGTCTGAGCAAGCAGCCATGTTTATGGCAAAAACCAGAATGGGGTCAATCTCCAGAGCATATAACTATAAAATGAACAGATTTGCAGAATGGTGCTCAAAAAGATGTATTAATCCAATGGATTCATCTATTCAGGTAGTAGCCAATTTCCTCTGTCACCTGTATGATGCCTATAGCCTCAAACCTAACTCTATTGCTGGCTATAAGTCAGCTTTAATGACAGTTATCCCTTGCTTGGCTAATAGGGGAAGTGATGAAGTAAATACATTAAATATTTTAATCAAAGGTATGGGCAATCTAAGACCAAGGAATCACCCTGTGATTCCGTCTTGGAGTTTATCTGTAGTGCTTCAGGTACTAGGTGATAAACCTTTTGAACCACTTAGTTCCATTTCTATGAAAATGTTGACACTTAAAACTGTATTTTTAATTGCTGCGGCCTCGGCTAGGCGTAGAAGCGAAATTCATGCCTTATCAGCCGAGGCAGACCGTTTTGTGGTTACAGGGGAAGGCCTTAAGCTTCTACCTAGGATTAATTTCAGGGTGAAGAATCAGTCTGAAATATCCAGGTCAACCCATTTTTTTGCCAGCTTTTTATCAGCTTGGACTAGATATGATCTTAATTCAAAAGCATGGTGTCCAGTCCGAGCATTAAGCTGGTACAAACAACGTACTCAGGAATGGCGGATGGACCCATCAGCGTTATGGTTGTCATATATTGAACCCCATGGCAGGGCGTCTAAGGACACCATTTCCAGGTGGATTGTTGAATGTATTCAATTTTGTCATAAATCCGCCACAGGTAAACAAGTTGACATGGCCAAGGCTCACAGTGTCAGGGGCATAGTGGCTTCTACTGCCCTATTTAATGGGGTCCCTGCGGATGCCATTGTCGGTAGCTCAGTGGCACTGTGAGTCAAGTTTTACAGACCATTACCTCCGTGACACCTCGAATCCTCTCGCCTTATCGATTTTGAAAAGATAATTTAGGTGTACATGTTTGATTAGGCTTCCTCATTTTTTATATATTTCGCATTTAATCAATGGAATCAACCACTTATTGGGACTGCATCAGCCTTCACCAATGGGGAGATGATGACAGCCGCCATTCTTCACAAGGTCAGTCTTGTTTTTGTGGTGTTCATTGTTAATTGTGCTGTCACGTGACCCTTCGTTATTAATATGGTGATGGTACGTGTTTTATGGTTTTATGGCCTAGATTTGCCCCTCGCCCATGGTTCATTATTAAAAGTATACGAAAATGAAGCCTTTTCGTTATTGTCCTATAGTACATGGCACTTGTACGTAGAGAGCGTATGGGACAGTGAGGTCATGCAGTCTTCCCCCCAAGAAGAGGGGTGGGGGGAGCACATATGACATATGGTCATCTCTCAACCGTCAGTTGTATTAGCTGATGTTCAAATCTTTTCCTGATTGTGTTTCCACAGAATTTCAAAAGTTTCAGTGCCTTTTACGCAGAAAAAGCGCATAGGGAAGAGTTGGTCTGTTGACCACGCCTCCCTCCCGCCGAATTCCCTGTCGATTTCTGGCAATATCAAAGAGTATTAGGGAGGTAAGTATACTCTTGAAGTGAAATAAACGAAATCACTGATTTTTTTTTCACGAGAGAGTTGATACTTACCTCCCTAATACGGACCCAGCCTCTCCGCCCCACTGAGGCTCGGTCTTCAGGCCCTTGTAATGTTGCATAGTGTCAGCCAATAAATTAGTCAGAGGAAGTACTAGTCGGCGCATGCACGGTGATGGGGCTGGCATCCGCCTGACTGACTTCTGACTACCTGCCCAGTAGGGGCACCTTACTTTTTTAATCCGAGTGTTTTATTGAGTGAAAGCTGATATTTAGCAATATCAAAGAGTATTAGGGAGGTAAGTATCAACTCTCTCGTGAAAAAAGAAATCCGTGATTTCGTTTAGTTAATGACGCGCATCAATGATATGTTTAGCACTTAGCACACCACTCACTTATATTTCAGCATTGATTAAACATACATGTAACTTGGATACATTGAATCAGCATAATAACATTGAGGTTACATGGTCAAAATCAGTGTCGGTACAAAACTACGTCTTTTAACGTTAAATTGGTTTTAGCAAAACTTTCGTCTTCTATTTCAGAATTGGTTATCTGTATTGGAACTAAGCTTAAATACCTGGTTGCCTATGCGGTTAGGAATCAACATGGTAAGGTTAACTGTTTCTCCGATGAAATCCCAATGTTTAATTTTCAAAACAGGAAACTGTTGAATATTTTGAAATTAATTTGACTGGAAGTCATTTCTGCCTATGGCGGCAATTACTTCAAGTCAAATTAATTTCGAAATATTCAACAAAATAAGTTTTATATATCGTAAAGAAGTTACATCTTCAATGATTTGTCAGTGAAAGGGTTAAGGTGTCAAGCTTGACGTTATTGGGGTCTGATGGTTATCAGCAGTGAGGAGGACAGGAGACAGTTAATCCTGGAGAATTCTTTTTATATTAGAAATGATTTATTTTGGCCTTGAGACGATGTGTTCAATGTGACTGTGAAATATGCATTCACATGCTTATGTTTCTGTTTATTATGTTATGTGAATATTATTAATGTCACGGTTAATGCGGATGGCATCAGTCTGCGGTAACCGGGTATGGCTTTGCTTCTCAGGCAGTGACATGAAGCTGTGATGTATTGCGTACTGAGCATGTTTAATATTTAAAATTCATCATCGTATTGCTATTGCTGTTGACTATTTTGAAACTATTTGGACTGGGCACTGTTGCTGCCATAGTCAGTTCAGGAATCGATCGATCCCGGCGAAATGTCGGTGGAGCTTAGCTAAAGATGGGCATGGCATAGCTAAAACTGGATTCCTCTATTATGGAGATATTGAATAATTAATTGGTTAATTAATAACGTAATTAACTATCTGCTACTATGCTGATTTAATAAACACACTATTTTGCAGCCAGTAATGGGTGTTTTTTTACATGATTCGGATGGCCCACAATCACAGTTTCTGTGTATTCCCAATATTTCCAGTATATTGATCTGAAACTTCCATCATATGGTAATAAGTATGGATAGCTATCATTAACAGCCACTACAATTGTCTGGAGAAATGCGAATTTTCACTTCAAGAGTATACTTACCTCCCTAACACTCTTTGATATTCCATAATATCGATTTTCACTCAATAAACACTCAGATTAAAAAAGTTAGGTGCCCCTACTGGGCAGGTAGTCAGATGACAGTCCGGCGGATGCCAGCTCCAACCTCGAGCATGCGCAGACTAGCACTTCCTCTTTTCCAATTTATTGGCAAAAGAGACACATGCAAATTTTCATATTCTAACGTTTCTGCTGTTTCTTCATTCGTTTGGTTGAATTTTCATCTGGATAACTATGTCTTCTCAGTCTAAATTGCCGGAGAAAGGACTGGGACCGAGTTATCAGGTGATTTCAATTACATATTTGTCTAATTTAGCGTTTTAATCCTGTGTGTAATGTGTTTCTGGGATTCGCGATTAGATGTGATAGTCGCCATTAAAACTGATTTATTTACATTTGGCACTATCAAATTCTAATCTCTCTGTGTTTGTGTCTACAGGTATCTTTCTATGATTGAAAAGGACAGCACATCTTCAGAGGGTTTGTTTTTCTCTCCACCAAGATTCCATTTCCCACTAACATGTTAGGAACATATCTATGCCCAGTGACTTGGAGGTCTCATAAGAAGATCTTCTCACTGCCCTCTTGGTCCATTTCCATTCCCCTTATGGTGGGGAGATTTAAGAGGTCATAGAGAATGGTGGAGTATCCAGTTCATGAGATTGGGTAGTATGTCTATGCTAAAGAAGCAGGTATTCTAGTGTTATTGTATTAGGCACTTCAAACTATCTAGAAATATTTCTGAAATCTGCTGCCAATTTTTATCACTGTTCCTGATGTTTACATAGCTTGTATCACTACCCTTTCCAGTTTTATGCTCTGGATTTTGAATACAATTTGAAGATATGACATCATAATCAGCCTTGCACTCATTATTAACAAAAATGTTTTGTCCAACGCTGGTTTATCTATTGTTGTAGTGGTCTTTATGACCAGTGGTCCTGTCCTGTTTATTTTGGTTTGAGTTTTACTAATTCATTAACTAAAATACTGATTGTCTTTGTCTTGTGGCCTTTCAGAAACCTGGTTGTCCCAACTGTGGTCGCTTCATCAAGCATAGATTTGCCCCTCACCCATGCTTTAGTTCTTGTGGGCCACTTAAATTGTGATGTATGTAAACAGTGGGGGTGCGGGTGTTCTAATATCTGACTTTTTGTCGCTTCAGGCCAAGGAGAAGGCGTTAGAGGATGAGAAGTGCTAAAAAAAGGAGCGGGAGAGTGTAAGTGTGAGTAAGAAGGGTAAGAGGAAGGCATCCACTTCCATGGATATGGAAGCCTTCCATCTAGAGATGATGGGAGGGATGAAGAAGACTAAAGGATTTGGTTCCAGAGATGCTTCGTGGCATGCAGCCTGGACCAAATCCTTTGTCTCCTGCTCCAGAGCAAATAATCCCCACCTCTGAATCGGTTTTCCTTAGGGATTTATCAGTTTTCGCCCATGGTTCAGAGGTGGTCCCTTTTGAAGGGACAGAAGCTTACTATGAGCACACTGGCAGCAGGCTTGCCGCACCGGTCGTTCATGAGCAGGGCTCACTGGACCACGGGTCCTCGGTCGAACATTCACAGGTGGCCACAGAGGAAATCTGGTCTGACGCTTGTCATTGTCTAATCAATGTCAGGGCAGATCGTGGCTAGCAGGTAAGCCGGATGCTACCGTGATGCCATCTCTGCCCGCTAGCTGAGCGTATCATGGATATGTTCTCAGCAGCAGAGACCTCTATTAAGGCGAATGGACGTCTCACGAAGGCCCCTCGCGAGGTGGCAAAGCGATGCCGCATCGTACCTGGTGAATACCAGAGGTACGGTGTAGTGCCTAAGCCCAGTGCGGATGACCCGGCAAAAACTGCGATGCGGAGGAGAGTTCGAGGGCATCCATCGCGGCGCTCTCGCACGTCTCACAGCTGTTACATGGGGTAGTAACAGTATCCTCATCACGCCAGCCAAGTCTGGTAACAGTCCAGAGAGCCATCCAGGATGGTATTAACCTTGCTCGGGACTGTTTAACCCGGTCAGTTACCAGGAGTGTCCGGGCGTGGCACACGTTTGCACTTGACAATCTGTGCCCATCCCAGGACCTTTACAACAGGTTTCTGCATACGCCTATGACAGGTCCAGGTCTCTTTTGGGGGTGAGGGATGTAAGCACCTCCAAGAGACAGTCACCATGGTGAATAACCAGAGGGCGCTGCGTGAGCAATTTTAAGTGCTCCGCAGAATGGAGCACGTTCGCGCAGCATCCCCTGCGTACCATTCTCAGCAGGCACGGGGTGGTCGTGGCCAAGTCAGAAGCCAGCCACCAGTGCATCTCCGGCCACGGCCGCATGCTCCAGCCAGCCAGCCACCCGCGCACCTAGGTGCACGTGGTGCAGGCCATTGCGCACGAGGATCTGATCATGGTAACCGTGCCTGATGGGCTGGTTTCCACTGTAAGGACCATTCCAGTGCTTCTGGATCCAGAGACAGTGCCACTCTTGCATTGCCCATGTCCACTGCTCTCCCTAGGTGGACCAGTGAGGGGGAGTGTGGGGGTGTGGCGTGTCTAGCCCACCACAGGCAAGAGTGGGAGTGGTTGACTCAGGACTGCTTAGTCTTACAATGGCTTTCAGTCGGGAATCATCCCGACTGGATAGTAGGTCCACCATCGCAGCTGTCTCTGGTTCCGATCTGGACTCAAAATCGAAGATCCAGATCAACGGTTGTGTATAGAGGAAATAAATTCCCTCATACAAAAGGAGCAATTCAACTGGCACAAAATTGTCCGGGCTTCTATTCAACCGTGTTCCTAGTGACAAAAAGCACTGGAGGGTGGAGGCCAATTCTCAACCTCAAGCCACTGAACAAGTTCATAGACTTTCAAAATGGAAAGTGAAATCGGTGTTAGCAGGGTTGGAGAAAGGAATGTGGATAGCATCAATAGATTTAAAAGATGCATATTTCCACATTCCAATGGTGAGGAGTTTTCGCCGGTACCTGAGGTTTGCATTCCAGGGCCGTCAGTGGGAATTCAGGGTTTTACCCTTCAGAATTTCAACAGCTCCTCGTGTCTTCACCAGGGGGGGGGGGGGGTCCTTACGATAACAACATACCTCCGCAGGAGAAGCAAAGCAGTCCATACTTACATAGATGACTGGCTGTTAAAAGCACACAATCAGGGAAGTCTATCAGCAAATCTAGAGATAGTTTTAAAAGCTCTCACAACAGACTTAGGCTGGATAATCAACTTTTAAAAATCAGAGCTGACTCCATCCCAGAAGTTTGTTTACCTGGGAATGTTCTTCGATCTAGAGATAGGATATGTCTATCCTACTCAGGAGAGGGTACAAGTACTCATCTCATCAATACAGTCAGTGTGCAACAGTTGTCATGTCCTGGAACAGGTTTACTTGAGAATGTTGGGATTGATCCACTGGCAGCCTTACGCAGGCTGTTATTCAGTTGTTTCTCATGACACAGTGGACCCAGAGTACAGGATCACTGTACTCAAATGTGCCAGTATTGGAGCCTCTTATTCACCACTTACAATGGTGGATGGAAAGAGAATCTTCTGGCGGGGGTGATGTTCACCCCTCACCACCCTCAGATAACGATGTATACAGATACATCAATGGAGGGATGGGGGAGCTTGCCTGGAAGAAGTCACAAGAACATATCAATCTACTGGAATTACGAGCAGTAGTACAGGGCCTGGAATATTTCTTAATAAAAGTTCAGGGCAAGATTGTTCTGGTTCGATCAGACAATTCAACAGTAGTGACTTACATAAACCGCCAGGTGGAACGAAATCGGCCAGTCTCTGTATGATAACATGGAAATTGCTTTGCTGGTGCCTGGATCACAGGATCACCTTGAAAACAGTTCATATTCTGGGAAGGTTAAATCTGCTAGCAGATTCATTGAGCCGAAGGATGAGTGTTTTACCTACGGAATGGCAACTAAATGTGTGGCGGATCGTCTGTTCAACCACTGAGGGAAACCCAACATAGATTTATTTGCAACAAAGAAGAATGCGAAGATGACGACGTATGTCGCCGATTCCAGATCCGAGCGCTATTGCAACAGATGCGTTAGCTATCAGCTGGGTGGGAATGTATGCATATGCATTCACTCCAGGAATCCTGATTCCAAAATTTTTTCAGAACATCAGACAGAAGGAGTGCCAAGTACTTTTGATCGCCCCAAATTTACCAAGCCGATCATGGTATACGGATCTCCTGGACCTTCTGGTCTCAATCCGGTTCGTCTGCCTCTGATGGACAATATTATCTTCCAGGGAAAGGCCCATCACAACAATCCGTCAATGTTCAAATTGACTGCGTGGATGTTGTCAAGGAATCAAGAATTAAGGAGGGCTTGTCTGAGCAAGCAGCCATGTTTATGGCAAAAACCAGAAGGGGGTCAACCTCCAGAGCATATAACTATAAAATGAACAGATTTTCAGAATGGTGCTCAAAAAGATGTATTAATCCAATGGATTCATCTATTCAGGTAGTAGCCAATTTCCTCTGTCACCTGTATGATGCCTATGGCCTCAACTCTATTGCTGGCTACAAGTCAGCTTTAATGACAGTTATCCCTTGCTTGTCTAATAGGGGAAGTGATGAAGTAAATACATTAAATACTTTAATTAAAGGCATGGGCAATCTAAGACTAAGGAATCGCCAGTGATTCCATCTTGGCGTTTATCTCTAGTGCTCCAGGTACAAGCCATTTTAACCACCACAAAGTTCCATTTCTATGAAATTGTTGAGACTTAAACCTGTATTTTTAATTGCTGTGGCCTCGGCAAGGCGGAGAAGCGAAATTCATGCCTTGTCAGCCGAGGCAGACTGTTATGTGGTTACAGGGACGGCCTTAAGCTTCTACCTAGGATAAATTTCATGGTTAAAAACCAGTATAAAAAATATCCAGGTCAACCCATATTTTATCAGCTTGGACTAGATATGATCCTAATTTAAAAGCATTGTGTCCTGTCCGCGCGTTAAACAGGTACAAACAACGTACCCAGGAATGGCGGATGAACCCAACAGCATTATGGTTGTCATATATTGAACCTCATGGTAGGGCTTCTAAGGACACCATTTCCAGGTGGATTGTAGAATGTATTCAATTTGGTCATAAATCCGCCACAGGTAAACAAGTTCACTTTGCCAAGGCTCACAGTGTTCGCGGCGTAGTGGCTTCCACCGCCATGTTTAATGGGGTCCCTGTGGACGACATTATGTCGGTAGCCCAGTGGCACTGTGAGTCGAGTTTTACCGACCATTACCTCAGTGACACCTCGAATCCTCTCGCCGTATCGATTTTGAAAAAATAATTTAGGTGTACAATTTTGATGAGGTTTTCTCATTTTTTATATTCATCACAATTATCAATGGAAACAACCATTTGTCAGAACTGCATCAGTCTTCCTTAACGGGGAGATGATGACAGCAACAAGCAATTCACAAAGTCAGTCTTGTCTATGTGTTGTTCATTGTTGATTGTATTTGTCACGTAAACCCTTCATTCTAATATGGCGATGGTATGTGTTTTATGTGGTTCATTCTTGAGAGTATACGAAAATGGAGCCTTTTCGTCTTATGTCCTATAATGCATGGCACTTGTACGTAGAGAGCATCTGGGACATTGTGGTCATTCTGTCTCCCTCTCAAGAAAAGGGGGTGGGGGAGCGCATATGACATATGGTCTTCTCATAGCCATCGGTTGTGTTATCCAATGTTCAAGTGATTCCCTGGTTGTGTTTTCACACAATTTCAGAAGCTTAAGTACCTTAAACGCAGAAAAGCGCGTAGGGAAGAGCTGGTCTTTTGACCTCGCCTCCCTCCCGCAAAATTATCGTACAGATTCTGGCAATATCAAAGAGTGTAGAGAGGTATCCAGTAAGGGCACCTAACCTTTTAAATCTGAGTGTTTATTGAGTGAAAGTCGATATTTGGGAATATCAAAGAGTGTTAGGGTGGTAAGTATCAACTCTCGTAAAAAAAAGAAATCCGTGATTTCGTTTATTGCAGACCAAGAGAAAAGTAATTTTGAAAATTTACCTCTGGAATGCCTGGATCGATAACCGATCCAGTCATTCCAGTGGTAAATTCTCATAACTCAGCTTTATGTCTGAAATGGACATAAAGTAAGTAAAATGTAAGTTTTCTTCCCCAATCTTAGCCATTAAATCATTAAGATTAAAGTTTTGTGGTGACCATGTTTGTCTGTGCAGAGATGTGGGTGAAATTGATTGATTGATTGATTGATAAACTCAAAGATCATACTACCATTGACAGCTAACTCCTACAGTACTTTAACCCTTTCACTAACAAATCCCTGAAAAAATAAAGTCTATGATATAAAACTTAATCTGTTGAATATTTTGAATTAAGGCAGTAATGGCGTCCAGTCAATTGAATTTCAAAATGTTCAACAACTTGACTGTATGGTTACCCTGAAAATGGGATGTGCGAAATTCATGGGTGAAAGGGTTAATCGTCGAGATTTATTTTATTCATACACCATCAGTCTAATCCACTCTGTGACTGCCAGGTAGAGGGGGGGAACTCGAACCCACAACCTTTGGTGTACGAGCTGACCTGGTTACCAGACAACCACGGGTGTGTCACATGGGCTGGGGTGGATACTAGACCGTAATTCGATAACTACCAAACCAGCGTCGACTATGCGTACAGGATGTGTTGAGACATCTTTACCCTGAACAATATCACACAGACACCACAAGTTTATCCATCCACGTTAGCAATGAATCTTTCCAGTTTATCCATCCATCATAATACGTGATAATCAACTGTGTGACTTGTAAGATGATGTCATAATTAATCATGTCATGAATGCTGTAGCTAAGCTCGTCACGAATGCTTAATTGTTGATGGACTAAGCGTTGTTGTAGTCTACTATTAAGAAACATACCATTGAATATCTTGAAACTAATTTGACTGGGTGCTGTTGCTGCCATATGCAGTTTTGAACTCTACATATTATAATGTTGATACGTTTTATTTGATTAAGCGGCGATGGGCCCTTCGCATGACTTAGTGCAGCACGTCTTCAACCACACAGAACAACATAATCAAACATTAGGTGGCATAACAATCAAATCAAATTTGAACCGCGACAGTATTTAATGTGCATTTACATAACCTGATGCACTTTCACTTATATGTAATGCACTTGGAGAGGTATCTGTTGTCAATTCTAAGCACTGAAAGACATTAATTTGCAAATTTTTCGTGCTGATATAATAATATGATTTGTTACCACTTCTGAACATTGAAGGCTGATGTGTTGCCAATCCTGATCATTGCAACATAGCATTTTATAAATTTGATACCATGAGAGATGACCTTTTGCCAAACCTAACCCATGAAAAATGACATTTACCAATTGTGAGTGAGAAAAGTTGATCTGTTGTCAATTCTATGTTCTACCCTGCAATTTGATTTGTTACTACTTGTGAACATTGAAGGATAATAGTTGCCAATCCTGACCATTGTAACATGGTATTTTACAAATTTCATACCATGAGAGATGACCTTTTATCAGACCTAACCCCTGAAAGATGACATTTACCAATTGTGAGTGAGGAACGTTGATCTCTTGTCCATTCTAAGCACTGAAAGACAATAATTTAACAATTCTCAGTATTGAAAAATGATATTTCTACCCAGAAACATGAATTCTTACCACTTATGAACATTTAAGGATGATATGTTGCCAATCCTGACCATTGTAACATGGTATTTTACAAATTTCATACCATGAGAAATGACTTTTTATCAGACCTAACCCCTGAAAGATGACATTTACCAATTGTGAGTGAGGGAAGCTGATCTCTTGTCAATTCTAAGCACTGAAAGACAATAATTTGCCAATTCGTAGTGCTGAAAAATGATATTTCTACCCTGAAATATGTTGATATGTTGCCAATCCTGATCATTGAAAGCATGGAATTTCACAAATGTCATACCATGAGAGATGACCTTTTGCCAAACCTAACCCCTGAAAGATGACATTTACCAATTATGAGTGAGGAAACTTGAACTGTTGTCAATTCTAAGCACTGAAGAACAATAATTTACCAATTCTTAGTGCGGAAAAATGATATTTCTACCCTGAAAGGTGTGGGTTGAGCTTAGCTAGAGATGGGCGGGCATAGCTAAAACTGGAAAGGTCAATTACCTTTATGTGATGTAATTAAAATATAAACTGGAGTTGTATGCTATAGAGACAAGATTTTCTTGGTCTCTGTTACGGAGACAACTCTTGTGATGACTCAAAGGTCTTGTAAGTAGTCAGTTACGGGTTAGTGGTTCATAAACCAGCGCTAAGGTTAAGTCAGTTCTCAGTATCAATCTTAGAATGTGACTGGTTCTTATCTTAGCTCATCTGAAGATGACTTCTATCACATCTCTTTATTGCATAGCAAGAAGTAGCATAAATCAACAGTAAAGGCTATTCTCGAACAGTAATAACAAAACTCACTGAACACAATAAACCAGTGTCTGATTCTGAGAGCGTATCTTTCTGTAATCTGGATCCATCTGCGCTCTTCTTAAGAGCCATCCATAACATGATGACTTGTATAACTCTTGTCAAGGGAGTATGTCTCACCTGTTGGAGATAGATAGACCCTGATTCATTATTCAGGTTTCCTCATTTAGCTTTTATTGAGTGAAAGTTGTATTTTGTTTGCTTATGATTAAAGGTGCATATTGACACCAAAATGCTTGAAAATAGAATTGTTAAAATTATATACTTTTACATGCTTAAATTGTGTGCCTAGATGTAATGAAACAAAATAAATCTTAACATGATGATTCCATTACCTATATATTAATACAATTTTTTAGCTGGGCATTTCAATAGTGACTCGTGTCTCTAATTCATTTTCATAACTTATAAAACTATATTAATTTATACAGAATGATGTCATCGTATGCTAAGATTTATTTCATTTTATTTTGTTGAGGTACAATGTTTAAAAGTATATAATTTTAACAATTTTATTTTCAAGCTTTTGTGAATGTGTACCCTTAATTTGGTACGGATAGCATCTACTCATAGATTTGCGATTGAATGGTGCCATTGTTCATGGATATTTCCCAGTGATAAGATCTGCTGAAAACTATTCCTTGTTTAGAGGACATTCTTATATGTGTATCTAGATGTCTTTGATTTGTTGTACAACCTAAGTGTTCTTGATCCTGTACAACTGTAATAGATGGGCAGCTTCAAAGTCAGCTCTAGACAAACTAGAGGCCTGCCACTACAGACATCTCCACACCAATGCACACCGATGGCCGGACAGCATAATTTGTAAGGATACACAATTCAAGATGTGTAATACATTGTTGGTGTCTGTAAAGGTCGTCCAACAAAGATCATCCATGTTTGGCCATGTGCTAAGGTTGCCAGAAGACACACCCGCAGCAAGAGAGCCTTTGAATTCGCCCATGTCATTGCATAAATCTGTTAGGCATGCTGCAAAGTGAACTAAGGAAAACAGGACTCCGTAAACTCGGATCAAGAATGGACCTGATGAAGCTTAGGATTTTGGCTGTGGACAAGACAGTATACATACTCTTGTTTTCCACGTGTTTTCTGTGCCATTATGGTAATGACAACATTTGTCAGAGACTAATAGAGAAGAGATGTGAACTTATCTGAGACAGTTTAAATGTCCATATCACAGCAAAGCCTCAAGGGTACTAGTAAAATCGTCATCATGATTTCGGTGAAGGGGGGTATGGACTAAGACATAGTACTTAACTGTGTGGCAGACTTAGTGGCGAACACTCGAATGTCTATAGCCCCTAGGAATCGGTGCAAGAACAAGCCAGCATTTCTCGCTAATCACCAAGGTAATATCTACAGAGCACTCAGTGTTAGACTCCTGGTATTGCTAGTTGTCTGGAGCTTAACATGGTCATCAAAGTTAAGCACATGTTCATACAGTATCCCTTGACCCTTTTCAAGTCAAGTTTAAGCTACTCAAGATAGAACATGATCTGTAGAAGATGAGAGACCGGCGGAGGAAACAACTGCAGATGTGAGGAGAAAAATTGTCAAATGGTTCTCCTTTACAGCTTGACTGATTACAAGATTTACCTTGAAAGATCTAATGGTGGTATTTGTAAATTTTTTTGGGTGAAAATCTTTGATTTTTAGCTCACCTGGCCCAAAATGCCAAGCGACCTTATGTCGTGGTGACTGTCCGTCCGTCGTCCATCTGTCTTCTGTCAACTTTTGCTTTAAAACGCTGCTCCTTATTACTTTCCACGTGGCCAATTTCAAACAAATTTGGCTGGAAAGACCCTATGGTCGTAAGCTCCACAATTGCCATAAAGAATTTTGATTCGTAAATTTTTTTGGTGAAAATATTAGATTTTATGACAGATTTACCGGAAATTGTAAAATTGCTTTTTACTACTTTGAGAAATTTCAAACAAACCTGGCTAAAATGATCCTATGATCCCCTTGGGCCTCTTGCTCGATTTCAAGCAAACTCGACTGGAAGGACCCTAGAGTGGTACGCTTCAGAACTTGTATGCATAATTTTGACTGGTCAATGTTTCTGGCGGCCATCTTGAAGTTTCTAAAAGTTTCTGGAAATCAGTTAAAAGCCTACTCCTCATGAACCACTTGACCGATTTCAAGCAAACTCGGTTGGAAGGACCCTAGAGTGGTATGCTTCAGAGCATTTATACAGAATTTTAATTAGTCAGTTTGTTCGGTGGCCCTCTTGAATTTTCCGAAAAATTGCGGGAAGTCGTTTAAAACGTTAGTCCTCATTAACTGCTTGGACAATTTCAGGCATATGTGGCTGGAAGGATACTAGGCTCGTAGGTTTCAGAACGTGTATGCATAATTTTGATTGGACACTTTTTCGGCAGTCATCTTGTATTTTCCGATAATTGGGAATTCGCTCAAAATGCTTCTCCTCATCAACGGCTTAGGCAATTTCAACCAGATTTGGCTGGAAGGATCCTATTGTGGTAGCTTGTAGTAAATCTGTTCAAAATTTTGATAGGTCGATGTTTTTTGGCAGGCATCTGATTTTCTGAAAAATTTCAGGAACCTTTTAAATACAGTATTCCTTAATCAATGGTCTACTTCCAACAGAACTTGGGTGGAACGATTCTATGACGGTAGGCTTCAACATATCAAAAGAGAATCTGGATTGGCCAATATTTTGGTGGGCATCTTGGATTTTCCAAAAATTATCCATGTCTATTTAAATGCTAATGGTCCAGGTGAGCGTCACGGGCCCTTGGGCCTCTTGTTTTATTTGATGCTTCGGTTAAATCTTCTCTACATGTGTACCACTACATTTTTTTGTAGAGTGTATAGTCCAGTCAATCGAAGAACAATTTTAGGTGCACCCGGGAACAATTGCAACATAATTTCTGTCAGTAGATTTATTGCGAAGAAGCAATGACATATTACCCAACACAAATCTAGCCAATTCTGACGACCAACATGTTGAGATATCGGTAGTTACACCAGCATACCTCAGCATGCCAGAGATAATGGCACTCAACACAGCTCCAGCATCTTAGATCCAATCTTTTCACTTCCCGCTGGGAAGGGTCTTAGCAACACTGACTGCCCGGTACAATGGAGTTGGACAAGATGTCAATGGTGCCACCAGATGGTGCCTATGTCTTTACACCTAGAGATGGACAACGCATGCCGTACCATGATCATAGATCATAGGTAAAATAGAAGGAGTCTGGAGCTCCTCCCCAGTAAATTTGGATTCAGTCAGACGGCCTCGCCTGCATTTCCAGATATTAATATGGTATAGATCATCCGTTGGTTTTTAAATTGTTACATTTTTTGCCACAGGTTAGGAATGTAATGCCAAGCTTGTGCTAATCACCCAGCCCTTCCCCGCTCTCCCCCACCCCACCCTACACACACACCCACACACTACTGTGCTGGTTGAACTGACTCACTGGCTGGAGTCCCCCAAAGTATTTTTTTTAAATCTAGATGCTCGCAGAGGCCATCTTCATTTCTGCACACAATTTACATAAATATAGACCCTCAATTTAGCGTCAGTGAGGTGAGTTTTTAAATTTTGTTCAATTTCATAGGCCCCTAACTGTCCTAACCCAATCCCCCTAAATTATGTAGGCCCTAGGCCCTTAGTGTTCCTAATGTGTAACCAGGCGCTGCTAGAACCATACCCCTCACAAATGCAAACACTCCTTATTATTGAATGCTCTTGCTCTCTCATGAACCATACACGCACAGAGTTGAAATAACGATTCAAATCTTCTCACGTGAATCCTGGAGATTCTACCACTGGTTAGGCCCTACTAAACAGTAAGCCTTTTACTTTGAGACAGTGTCGCTTTAACGGATTGTATACTTTCAAAGATGAAGAATGAACAATGTATGTGGCCTAAGATAAAATCCATCGTATTGAAGCTAATCTGTCCCAGTTTGATATTATTGCTGTTACTGAAAGTCACCTCACGTCAAATAACAACTCTAATACCATTAAACTGCCAGGCTTCCAGGAGCCGCATCGGAGAGGGACCGTCAGCAGGCATGGAGAGGAGTATGTGTCTACATATTTGAAAACCTTGCTACCTCCCGTCGTTTTGAATACGAATGTCCTAGCATTGAAATGATATGAATAGAGATTCACGACCGACCTGAATTGCTAATGTGTGTCATTTATCGTCCACCCAATACGAATGTCGATAAATGGCAAACACTCTGATAATATAGAGAATGTTCGTGACCTAAATCCAAACAAAACTCTTGTCCTACTTGGAGATCTTAATAATGATCTGCTCAATACATCCAAGCACCATTTACAAGATATTATTTTTACACTAGGCGTCTATCAGTTAATAACGGAACCAACTCGGCGTGTTGCGAACACATTACTTGACCCAATTATTATCAACAGTGCTAGAGTAGTAAAACACAGTGGAATATTTGCACCCTTTTCTAGTGATCATACTCCTGTATATCTGTTTGTAACATCTTCCATTCCTAAGCGTAAATCCTACAAACGCTGTATATGGGACTATGCAAATGCTGATTTGGACTTATTCAGGGATCAGCTATCCAACGCACCCTGGAATAACATTTCCGATGATAATGGTGTTGACATCTGGTGCCAGACAATCACTACACATATTTGATGCTGCTAATGTTAGTATTCCCAATAAAATGGTTACTATAAATCCCAATGATAAAGCCTGGATGTCCAATAAAATGAAACCTGAGATGCGAATTAGAGAAAAGCTATTTAGGAAATCAAGGAAAACTAAACAAGAGCAAGATGTTGCCAACTTTCAGAAACAGAGAAACCTGGTCAACACACTAGTTCGGACAGCTAAACAAAACTTTAAAGATAAATTAGCTGACAAAATTTTCAAACTGACGCACCGGCTCCCAAACAGTAGTGGAAAATATGTAAGTCCTTCTTAGCTGACACTAACTCTAATTTTAACGAAATGCCCCCTTTAAAGCGTGAAGATGGCTCATTTACTCCCCTGTTTAAGACTATATGCTCGGCCTCAACGTGGCGCAGGGGTGTAACCCACTGGGTGTCAATCCAGACATTTGGAGGGGCTAACCAGAGCATTATACACAACGCTAATGAAATGACACTTGGAGATCGAATCAACCGAAATGGTGCTCGCCCTGTGAGGATCCGCCAGGCAGGTGCAGCGCTGGGCTCCACGCCTCGAAGGAGCCCGCCCTCAGCTACTGGAGGTCCCATCAACACGTCTTGTGGAGCCAGTGACGAGGATGGAGAGCTACTGGCCAACCGAAAGAGAAGACCAAACCCAAAGAGAACCCCAGTATCAACATCATGCACTGGAATGCAGAAGGGGTTACCAACAAGAAATCAGAGCTCGAACAGTTCCTGTACGAAAACAACATTGATATCTGCTGCATCCAAGAGACACACTTGCAAGAAGGAAAACCATTTAAGATCAGAGGGTACCAGATTTTCCGGTGTGATCGAAGAGGAAGAAAGAAAGGTGGGGTGATCACCTTGGTCCGAAACAGCGTGAACGCCAGCCAGATCAAAATCTTTATGGAAGAGGCATAATATATCAAGATCAAGGTAACAACCAGCAACTCTGTGATTGACACTGTCAATTATTACTGCCCTAATGACAAGAATCTCTCACTTGACACAATCCAGGTCCTGGACTGCCACTTCCTCATTGCGGGAGACTTTAATAGCCAGTCCCAGAGCTGGGGATACAGAACACTTGATAAACGAGGAGAAGACATTGAAGCATGGCAAGATGAAAAGCACCTTTTACTTGTCAACGATCCCACAGATCAGCCTACCGTCTACTCGCACCGGTGGCACTCGACAACAATGCCGGACATGGCATTTTGTACAGAAGACATTCACAGAAACCTCAGTAGAGTGGTCGGATAGCAGTTAGGAGGAAGCGACCACCGCCCAGTCCTCCTTTCTCTTTCTGTAAGTATTTCGACAAGTTCACCTCAACATCCAAGGTGGAACTACAAAAAGGCAAATTGGAGTCTGTTCAGCATTCGTTCCAATGAACTTACCCAAAATATAGCAGTAGAAGGGAGACACATCAACAATGTGGTCACGGAATATAATTCAAGTATCCTCAAGGCTGCCAACGAAGCGATTCCTCGAGGGTTCAGGAAAAACTACCGCCCCTACTGGACAACAGAACTGCAAGCAGCACATGATAAACTAGACAAGGCCAGAGAAGATGCAGAGGGTAATCCCTGTCATGAAAACCACTCACGCTACAACAAACTAAAGCCAGGTATCTAAAGACCAAGCTGGAGGCCAAAAGAAAAGGCTGGATGGAAAAGACGGCAGGGTTTAATTTAGAGAGAGACACCACAAAGCTATGGAGACTGACTAAAGCACTGAATGATGAGGGTGTCGGGGGAGAGAAGATTACTCTTGAAGAAGATGGACAAACACTGACAGGAAAGAGCCTCCTCGTGAAGCTCCGGCGCACAGGCATCGGTGGCAACATGTTCCGATGGACCGAGTCATACCTATACAATCGCAGAGCTAGGGTGCTGGTGGATGGACAATCTGGACAGAATGTATTGCTGAGACAAGGGGTGCCACAAGGCGAAGTATTATCACCAACTCTGTTCATACTCTTCGTTAATGACATTGTAGCAGAGCTGCCCAATGGGATCCAAGCAGCCCTCTACGCAGATGACCTCGTACTCTGGTGCACCGAGGAGTACACAACGACTGCCACGTACAGAATGCAGCTCGCCTTGGACAGACTTACAGCCTGGGCCAGTCGCTGGTGTATTACCATCAACAAAGAAAAACCATCAGCCATGCTATTCTCACTGTCCACCAAAACCAAGGTTGGCAATCTGACACTGGGCCGTACTCCACTCGAGTACGAGGACCAGCAGACATACCTGGGAGTCACCTATGACAGAAGATTAACATGGAAGGAGCACATCCAGAACGCAGAGGCAAAGGCCAGAAGAAAGCTAAACATCATGAGGAAGCTGGCAGGAACAAAGTGGGATGCCAATGAAAGGATCCTCAAGACCATCTACCTAGGTGCCGTACGACCACACCTTGAGTATGGATCCAGCTCATGGATGATAGCAGATAAATCTCGTCAACAGAACCTCGACAGAGTACAAAACCAGTCACTGCGCATCATCACTGGTGGAATGAAATCAACACCAATAGAAAAAATGGAGCAGACAGCAGGCATCCCCCCACTTAGCAAAGGAAGGGAATGCAAAGCACTGATCCAAGCTGCAAAGTTCAAATCGTTCAACAACCACCGATGAAGATCAGGCAAGCACAGCTGTCATCAGGAAGACTTAAAAGATCAAGTTTTATGAAAAAGACAAGAGCACTTCAAAGGAAACACCAAGAAATGTTGCCAGCACAAATAGAAGACCCAAACCACACCCTTGATCCTCCACCCTGGGTAAACGAACTAGAGAGCATAGCTATTCGCACCACAGTACCTCATCTCCCAACCAAAGATGAACACAGTGATGTGAACAAGAAGGCCCCGACCCTAGCCATGCTGGAAGAAATGTACCCTCAGGAGACATGGATAAGGATCTACACAGATGGATCAGCCAAAGATGCAATTAGGAGCGGAGGTGCCGGACTGCACATACAGTATCCAAACTGACAACATGAGTCAGCTGCAATACCGACAGGCAAACACTGCACAAACTACAGAGCTGAAGTCAAAGCACTGGTTCATGCAGCTAATGCCATCAGCAGACCCTATTGCACAGATTGTCTTTTTATCTGATGCCCAGCTCCGTCCTTGAGGCTATCACCAAAAGTAAGCTGCCACAACTTGAAGAAGCACTACAAACCATCAAATGCCTTTGGATAGCACTGCAGTGGATCCCCTCACACTGTGGAGTCCAAGGAAATGAGGAAGCAGACAAGATGGCAAAGGTGGGTGCAGAAGAGAATCAGACAGAAAACATGGTTACCCATACAGAGAAGAAGACTACCATCAAGTCACTCTATAGAACACCTCGATCAGAAGATGCCTACCATCATCTCTCGAGGCCAGAGCAAGTTACTATTTTTCGTCTCAGAACTGGGCACAACAGACTAAACCAACACATGTACAGGCGGTTCCACCTTACGACATCGCCCGCTTGTCCTTGTGGAGGAGCAGAACAGACCACAGAGCACATACTTCAATGTTGCAGTACGTATCAGCTGCTGAGAGAAGAGATCTTGCCTTTGTCAACCTCTTCTTGAAAAGCTGTATGAGCCTGTGGAAGAACTGCAGAAAACCACACATTTCATCTTGAGAACGGCTCTACAAGTGTGATACCAGCGATCGAAAAGAAGAAAGAAGAAGCTCATTTACTTACGATTCTTCTGAAAAGGCAGATCTACTTAACCTGTACTTTTCTAATGTCGCCACAATTGACGACACGAATGCTCACCTACCTCCTTTATCTCTGTATACGCAGAATACTTTAAACTCAATCACAATAACAAATCTCAATGTCTCGGATGTACTGTCTAATCTGAACACTTCTAAAGCCGTTGGCCCAGGTAGATCAAGCCCGAAACTGTTATATGAGAGTAAGGCGGGTTTGGCCCAAATACTAGCGCAGTTCTGTAATCATTCCATTATTGGTGCACATTTTCCGAAAAAAGGTGAAAAGAACAAATTACCGACCAATATCTCTCGTGAGACATTAGACACGATATAACTCTAAACCAATCCGGATTTCTTCCGTCAAATTCTACAGTAAACCAACTGTGAGACATCTACATTGACATCGCCCAGCCTCTCGACTATCAAAAGGAAATACTGTTCTTGTTCTTTGATACTGGCATGGTTTGAAAGCTATCTCGAACACCGTTATCAGCGAGTAGTTATAAACGCCAATGAATCTACCTTACTTCGCTTACACGCTGGAGGGCCACAGGGCTCTGTCCTTCGTCCCTTGCTATTTTTAGTCTATTAATAACATGGCCAGCGATATTTTAAACAATATTAGACTGTTTGCTGATGATACCTGCATATTCGTAATGTCTGATAAATTAGAAGCACACGTTGCAACAATAGACCATGATCTTCGGATTATGACGCAATGGGCTAACGCGGCTTGTCGAATTTAATGCCTCCAAAACGACTAGTCTCTTTCTTTCTCTGCGTAATGAGCCCACTGTCTTTCCAGTTAAATTCAAACATTCTGAAATACTCCCATCAAACAACCATAAACATCTTGGCATTACCATCAATAACAAAGGCACTTGGCTTACTCACGTGGAAAACTTAATAACAAATGCTCAGCACAAACCTTCTTTACTCACATGCCTAAAATATATCCTAGACCGGAAATGTCTTGAAATTATGTACAAAAGCTTTATTAGGTCATCTCTAGAATACGCAGACGATGTCTGGGATAATATACTACAGTATCTCGTAACTCGTTTGGAGGACATCCAAAAAGACGCACTCAGAACAGTGTGGAATGACGCGTAGTGCTCGTACGGAAGACTTGTACCCAGAAACAGGAATAGAAACGCTTTCACATAGACGGGAATCTCACAGATTACTTATGCTATCTAAAATTATCAACGGGATACCGTGTGAAGTTCTGAGTAATCACCTTCCCTCATTATCCCAGGCACGAAACCCCTACAACATTCGTCACGCAAATCTATTCACTCCATTTCGTTGCCGTATTTAGTCAGCTCTTTCGTGGATCCTTTTTCCCAGCTACAGTCCGCGCATGTAATACTCTCCCAGCGCCAGGTCATGTGTTCCGCCACTATCATGGAATTCAAGAGCAAACTTAAAGCCATGTCGCCCATACGACAGCCTCCCTGGTATTATGTCGGCCAAAGGGTTGCTGATGTAATTTTATGTAGGCTTCGTAATGGTTGTAGTAATTTAAATCGGCATCTATTTGAAAATTTTCTGTCAGACACAGCTAGCTGCCAATGTGGACACACAAATCACTCTCCTCCACTGCCCTATTTTTAAAATCAGCTCGTCCTAAACAATACCCCTCTTGGCACACTGACAGCTAATCATCTTCTATACGGCATTAACAATGTGGACTTGGAAAAGAATATTACAATATGTAACGGCGTATGTCAATATATTGTCAATACCAACCGCTTTAAGTAACTTCCTATTTGTTAAATTCACAACAATAAGTGGTAAATGCAAACATCCCTACGCACGCACGCACGCACGCACGCACGCACGCACACCAATACGTACGCACGCACGCACATATTCACGTACACATACGCAAGCGTGCGAACTGCCCAGTAAAATTGTAGTCGGTATTTGATATAGATTATCAATTAACTAGTTATACATACGTTAATATTTAATTATGTTTTATTATACCCCATCTTGATGTATTTATTATTGTATAGCATTTGTATGTATGGGAGATACGTGTATAAGACTTATGTCTTACTGTGCTCCCATTGAACAAAATAAAATTCTGTTTGAAACAAAGCTGAAGAACATGGGTTGAGCTCTGCGGTCTTATCCTAATGCAACCATAAATTACTAATGTATCCACGCTTGATCGTTGACTGTTAAGAGACAAGTTCGCGACAGTACTGCTGCGGCAAAAATGACACAAATCCATGCCTGCGTTTTATTAAGCTCTGCTCTGCTGGAAACCACATTTCAGTTTAAGTGAGATAACCCTGCCGAATATAGATTATAGATGGAGTTCTCCCAAAGGTAATCTCAAATCATTTCACACGATATCATTGTAACAGAATTGAAGCGAATCCATACAAGCTTTCGAGACTTATTTTCCGGAATATATGGGAAATATCTTAGGCAAATATGGACGGATTTTGCGGAAAAGCAATAACGTTGGTATGCCTACGATCGAAACATATAAGGGGCGTAAATCTCGAAAGACAAATATAGGTGGTGATGGTGAGCGTGATTAAGTCCCTTGATTCACGAAATTGCTAGAATCCTAAATGTACGCATTATATTTTTATACGGAGTCAGATTCTAGGTGTACATTTTCAAAAATACTCTTCTCTTGCGTGGTATGAAAATGAACATTCATCGAGCAAATGTTTTAATTTGGACCAAATTTATCCATAAAGTTTAAAGGTATAAAGTGAATATAGAGAAGTAGGCCCTATGCGCATTAGTCCTATTTGACAATTTTAATAGTTTTAAACTTAATTTGACTCGAAGTTGTTGTGATTATGGCAGCAGTAGGTTCCTGCTATATTACTCTAAGTTTTACAGCTCAAGATGTTTTATGTGTTATTAGAAAAAGTTACCTTTAGAGGAGCAATCGACAGTTTACAGATACAACGAGATCTGCATGCAATAGCCTATGATTAGTAGCCTAGTAAAATTATTTTAAAAACACGATTAATTTATTATTTTACTTTGTCGCTGTCATAGTCAAGCTGGACATAAATTTAAATATAAATAAACCAGGCCCTAGATAAAGATTAAATAGAATTTCCTGAACCTAGCCTATGACTGCTAACTTGTACGTGAAGCGCCCATGGTATTCCCACTGATTATTTGTGCTAACCCATTTCACTCCGAACTCTTAGAATCTGTGTGTTTATGGAGATTAAAGTACCGGTACCATGTACCTTTGACGTAGTTAAGGCATATATTTATGAAAAGAAGAATCGATAGGACGTTCTTTGTCAACTTCCGTGCTCATTTAGCTCTATTAAGTCTATACGTTCAGGTCCATACGTCTTCAAAAAAAAAAAAAATTGTCAATACTTTTGACAAATTTATCAATCGATCATCGATGTTTATAAAATAACTAACAGGCTTCGTACTCATTAATTTATGCAAAGTTATGATATCGCGAATTTAGAATCATCCCAGATAACGCAGTTTATTGGGCCGATGCTGGGTCGATACAGTTCCGATACTTTCAGTATCGGCCCAGTATCGACCCAGCATCGGCCCAGTAATTTGCGTTATCAGAGATGGCATGGAATTCCTAGAAAATCATCATGTTCTCTCATAAGTCATGGAACAGTCATTGAAAAGTCGTGTAAGGACAACTCTTTGAACGTTGGAGCTCCAGCATATATATAATTCAAGACAATCATACATGTATGTAAGTTGTTAAGTATTTTGATACTAACTTGCTTGGAAGTTGCAAGCTCCCAGTCAAATTAGTTTCAAAATATTCAACAGAATGTCTAGGCCTATTAAATTCTAATTTAATTGATCATTCGTATCTGATCTTTCGGGTTTATGGTGTTCAAAATGTTATCTATTTCATAGTTATACAAGTATATTCGTGGTATTACGGTGTATTGACATTTATGGGGCATCGAACCCACAACTGGCGACAGCGCATAGCGTCATAGCCCACAAACGCTTCCACCAGACTTGCGGCGTTGGTCTGGTGGAAGTATGTGTGGACTATGTAACATCTATTTCATAGAATCATTGCAAGAGTACACTGCCTGCATGGACGTCATTATTTAATCCTCATCATGGCCATTAAATTTGTTATCGTTTGGTCATGAAATCCAATGGAAAAGTCATTGAGTTTCGCAATGTACAAACGAGGACCCTATAAGGGCCTACTCTGTATATTTGATTGATTGATATCAAACAATTGACGATTTCATATATAGAATATGTTATTCGCTTTCTGTTCACGTCAGCAGTTGGGAGTTGTATTTGGCATTTGACAATCATGGTTACCCTAAACGGGATCAAGATAATATTGATGCATTTTATTGCTCCATTCGTACTATTATTAGTTCACCTGACTTGACTGGCCATGTGAGCTTATGCCATGGCGACTGTCCTTCGCCCGTCTGTCGTCAGAGCTTATGCCATGGCGGCCAAGCGTCCGTCCGTCTGTCGCCAGTCTGTCCGTCGTCCGTCCGTCAAATCGCATCTCCTTAACGGTTTGATCGATTTCAACCGAATTTGGCTGGAAGGATCCGATAGTGGTACGCTCCAGATAAGTTATTCAGAATTTGGATTGGACAAATCTTGGGTGAAAATCTTAGATTATGTGAACAATTTTATCGGAAATTGTCGAAATACACCCCTTCCTTAACCGCTCGATGAATTTCAACCAAATTTGTCTGGAAGAATTCTATGGTGGTAGGCTCTAGAACTTCTATTCAGAAATTCTACTGGATTTTATGAAAAATTTACTGGAAATTGCCAAAATGCAGCTCTCTTTAACCTCTTGTTTGACTAAATTTGGCTGGATGGATTAGGCCCTAGAACTTCTATTCAGAAATTTGATTGGTCAAATTTTGCGCAAATATCTTAGATTTTATGGCAAATATAAAGGAAATTGTCAAAATGCATCTCATTAGCCGCTCGGTGCATTTCAACTAAATTTGGCTAGAAGGACCATATGGTGGTACACTCCAGAACCTCTATTCAGAAATTTGATTGGTCAGTTTTTTGGGTGAAAATCTTAGATATGTTATATACTTATTTGAAAATCTTCTAGAAATTCCTTTAAAACTGCTATCAGTGGCTCAATGTTAACCAACAGAAGTACCCCGTGGTGGTAGTTTCCATAACTACCACTCAGAATTTCCATTGGTCGAATTTTCCAGACGCCATCTTGGATTTTGATAACTTCCGAAAATCCTATAAATCTTGAGGAGCAGCTTTAAATTACTCCTCAAGAACCACCAGGTGGATTTCAGCGAAAGTTGGGTGGATGAACCTTATGGCGATTGGCTCCAGAAAGTCCATTCAAAATTTCTTGTTCTCGAAAATGACATCTGACGAACTGCTGTACGGAAACGCATTAGATTTCATCCATAACTAAGGGTGATTAAAGTTTGTTCACGAGAACTTGATCCAGGATAAAGCATGGCTGCCATCATGTCATCGACCAATCAAAAGTTAGAGTTTTGATTTTTATATTGTGTGGACGAAACCTATGGTTCGATCTGATTGTGTGGCCAGCGTCCATAGTTAATTTCCTACTAAATAGTTGGCGTACTGAAACCCAATTTAGTATTTTATATTTTGTTACTGCTGAGTTAAACATATTGTGTCTGTTCGAATGATAATGGTTCACATGCTAATGGTCCGGGTCAGCGTTAAGGTAGAGGCCTCTTGTTAATATATCGATTGGGACGATTTACCAATTTTGGTGTAAAACATAATGCCTTATGCTATATATAATTTCCAGCATATAAGCCTATGTATAATGTATCAGTACAGTTTCAATGGATCACTGATATCAGACACAAACAGTTCATCTGGGGCTTTTATTTTATCTTTGGTGGCAACATTCCTTCTAAATCGGCTGCAATATTTTTCACTTTCCATCAGTCTCAGAGACAGTTCTCGCTCCCGTGACAAATTATCCTGCTGATATCTACCGAGTTGTACATCTATTGGCCCGTTTGAGAGGAAGAAAATCCATCTGCTGCTAGTTATCTCCGCGTGAGTAAGCAGACGACCATGGCGATTCCATGCGCGAGCGCACGTGCTTCGCTTTGTCGTCTGCCGGCTTAGTTTTCACCTCGTACATCACGAAAGCTGTTAGACTCACGAAACTGTTGCAGATACTGTCTATTTTAATAGAAATCGTCACTTATTTTCTTCCGAAATGGCCGTTTGAGTAAATGCATTTGTACGCTTTTTTAACCAAACGGTTCTGGGTGTCGTGTAACCCAGTGATTTGTTGGTTTTGCAAACTGGAAAGACGCAAGTAGCCATTTTTAATAAAATAGAAAATGGAAACTATTAGTGTGGCAAAGATTTGCTTATGCAATAAAAGTCTACCATGTATAATGTTTTGTAATACTTGCAACGCCATAGCCACATTACACATGGATGTACACATTTTCTGCTGAACAATAAATACTATGTTGAATATTTAGAAATTAATGTGTCTCAAAGTTCGTGCTGCCTATTGTTGGATTTAGGACCATCTGCCATTAAAATTATTGTCCGATATGATATCCCAGATGTCGAAAGTATACTAAAATATTGTGCAGAATATATTCTGTTGGTCGTTCTGAAAATAATTTGACTGATTGTGATTAGCAACTTTCAGTAAACTTATTTTCAAAATACCTATACGGAGCCTACAGTTTCCAACATGGCATTTACTAATTTGATTTCAGCTACGCGGATTACAGCCGTGAAAGAGTTCAGCGTCAGCTGTTCTCGCAGTGTTACGGGATGTTATGACGTGATTCCGTCCATAAACTCGTTACTGGTCCATTTCACAACATAATTGATGACGTATAGCGTTACTATATGCATAGTACAAACTTCAACTTCTAACTCCATCTTGCAATCATGAAAGGAGTAATTACTTAAAGTGACTGAAATTGAAGAATGTAAGCATATCGGGAAAGGTGATTAATGTTGGCACTAACCTACATTCATATTGAAAATACTGATTCAACAAACATTCATTCTAAATGTGAAAATAGTCTCACAGAAATCAAATAGATTTAAATATACAATTTGGCAAAAGGAAGATATTTAGAAAACACGTGCAAGGACCTGCCGATAGTCAAGCATAAATAGTCCTATTTGAAATACCTTCGCCTCCAAGAGAAGTGCTTATTGTGCGAACAATATAATGAGTTTAAACTTGAATAAGTGGTAGGGCGTATAAGTGGTGAATTTCCAAATATAGTCTACGCTTGGTTGGCAAATGGACATTTCTCAAGACCATTGTAGAAGGCGTTTTTGGTCAGCTTGAGTCCTAACGGGATAAACAAACGCGCATGCCCGATAGCTGTGACCTATGACACCAGCTTCGCCGGTACTACCAGCATGCTCAAGGGACATTGGACACATTTTGTGCCTCACCTATGTCCTATGTTTGACAGACGTTTATATTTGTACACTCGTATAACGCACCCACTCACTATAGTTTATGTTTGCTTTCATGAACATAAGTGCAACACCTCATCACTCAACAAAAATACCTGCATGCCATTCACAATATCGATGATATAAAGGAACGGTGGCACCGATAACACGATACGAGCAAACGAAAACACGCAGCGATTAGGCAGGTGATGTTAAATATTTCTGGCCATAGACTATATCTGCTCAAGGGCCTATGGCTTATTGTGGAATAAATCAATCAATCAATATTAGCCATGGAACGTGTCACGAAATTATAGTGGCATAAATTTACTTCAGTAGCAAGCGACACAATATTTTATTTGACAAACACTATAAGTTAAGTCAGCGAAGATGTGCAATGAAAATATATCCCAGCAAGTATTTCCATTACGGTAAAATAAATACAACTCAGCTCGTAAATAAGTTAACATGTTTCAAAACATAGGTCAGACACATGTTAGTTAGTACACTTTTGAAGACGATATAAGAAATGCTTTGTTGACTATTTTTTTAGCAATGTCTTCCAATCCAATTATGTCCAAAATATTCAACAGTATGCGGAACGTTTCGCGATTTGTCAAAAATTTGAATTTTGGCTTGGTCAATGTTCTTTTGTACGCCTTAGAGAACTAATTAAAAAATTACATGGACTCACTAGCTCTATTCTCGAGCCAGTTATTTTAGCGGGAAATTATCAAAAATATTCTTCGCTTCGCCTGCAAATCGTCATTCCTCAAGACCACACTGCCAAGTACACTTTTGGCCGGCTTGGCCATAAAGAGTTTGTGACAGCGGTAACGATCATAAACATTCTTGAAAATGGTAGAACTCGCACTTTCCTTGAAACTACGAACCCTGTAAGAGTTTCATTAAACATTTCTTTGTACACAATAACGTGGTAGATTCTGACAGATTTAATTGCAGCTGATATAATCTCGACATCGATTTCTTGAAGCAAAGGGTGAATAGTGTATCACTACATACTATCCTTGTTACCATCAAAGACATATAGGGGAAATGTTATCCAAAGTTTTACTCGGATTCTCAAATCCTAATATGACCATTCCATCAGTTGTTGGCTAATATTAACATTTCGTGAAATAAATGAACAGGACGCTTCAGATTTGTCAGATATTGTCGATCACTTGCTTTTCAAGAACTTAACATCAAAATATTCTTACTTAGCTCTTCAAAACGTGGTCGCCTAAATCCCAGCTCATAAATAAGTTAACGTGTTTCCAAAGCATAGACAGACACTTGTTAATTAGTACAATTTTGAACACGATAGAAGAAATGTGTTGTTGACTATTTTGAACACGTGGTACAAATTCGTATCACATGGTACAAATTCGACTCGATTACTTCTGCTTCAAGCGAGAGTAAGTGTGCGCATGCGTAGATAGGCAAAGCAACCACGCGATACTTCCGGTCCGAGTAACCGACACCAAACACGAATCCAACCTAGGTTATGCCAGAGCTGTACTGTAATGTTATAATCATTGAACGTTTAGCTCTTTATTGTTAAAGATTTGCCAAACATTTGAATTTTGGCTTAGTCAATGGTCTTTTGCACCACTTAGAGAAGAATAATTAAAAAAATTACTATTGGAGTTACAAACTTGGATCTCGAAATTTGGAAATTTTTGATTAGTCAAGACCACTGGAAAAGCCAGTTTTGGCCGGCTTGCTAATTAAATGTTTAAAAAAAATGGTGGCAGTGTTAGAGAGCATAAACGTTCTTGAAAATGGTAGAACTTTCACTTTTCTTGAAACTATGAACCATGTAAGAGTTTGATTAAATATTTGTTTGTACCCAATTGGCCAATAAGGTGGTCGATTCACACAGATTTGACTGTAGCTGATATAATCTCGACATCGATTTCTTGAATCAAAGGGTGAATAGCGTATCACTACAGGCTATCCTTGTTACCACCAACGATACATAGCCTATCAAAACACGGTAGCCTAAATCCCAGCTTGTTGCATATTAATGTGCACAATCTTAGAGCGCATTGAAAGCTCTTAGAAAAATATAGTTTACTCAATGGACCTTTCTGGTGTTAGATATGCCCCGCCCATCTCTAGCTAAGCTCCACCCACACCTCGCTCGTGTTGGGATCGATCGATCGCTGAACACCCTGACTATCAATTTCCAAAAAACTACACAGGTAAGTTGTTGAATATTTTGAAACTAATTTGACGGGGTGCTGTTGCTGCCTAACACATATACACGCGCTGAGCTGATTATGTACCTCATACGAGGTCAGATGATGGATGGATGCTCTAGAAAGGTGAATTAGAGCGTAATGTGCACAGCGGGGCTCCTCAAACCCACTGACTATTCCCGATATATCCATAGATGCAGAATTTGATTCGATCCGGATCCTGGATTTTTTTTTATCACGGCCAAAATATGGAAATCCTAGTTTACAGTATGTTCCTTGATATGACACCACCCGTCTCGCTGTCCGGTAACTGTTTTACATTTCTGACGAAGCTGCATATGTGCCGCGACCATAGCGCGTTTCACTTGTTATTAGCTCACCTGGTCTGAAATGCGAAGTGAGCTTATGTCGTGGTGGCCGTCCATTGTCCGTCCGTTCCTCCATGCCCATCACCTTTTTCTTTAAACGACGCCTCAAGAGCTACTAGGCCGATTTCAAGGGTGTATGGGCAATTAAAGTTTGTTCACGGTAAGTCAGTACGTAAAAACATGGCCGCCGTGGACCAATCAAAATGTAGTGTTTGGCGGCCATATTGGTTTAAAAAACAAAGTTTTGAAGCTGAAATTGGTTTTACAGAGGTTTTATACAGGTTTTTGGGTATACTGATTTCAATTCTACATTTTCGAAACTGTCGGATAAACGGTTTGGCAGCCATCTTGGACCATTTACCCCGCCAAAATCTCCCATAGGCCTGCTAAAACAATAGGAAATTAAACATATCTTCTCGAGATCCACATGTTCGATTTCATTTATATTTGGCAGAAAGCATCTTTATGGCATAGAGATCCAACTTTGTTCAAACTAAGCAGATCGCAAAATTTGGCCGGCGGACATCTTGGAATTTTAACAATTTTTTTATAAACGTCTTTAAAAAATCCCCGAAACCGATTAGGGGATCGATGCAAAACTCATGAAACATCATCTAGGGCAAGAGCTGACGCAAGTTTGTTCAAGTGAACTTGATTGTTCCAATCCTTCTGTAGCCATCTTGGATGACCTAGTGTTTCGCAAAATACTTACTTCTCCAGATTCGCTGAACGAACCGGGCCACAATTTCAATGGAAGTTTACACGTAAAACACATGGCCGCTGTGGACCAATCAAAATGTAGCGTGTTTGGCGACCATGTTTTTTTTTTATTTGATAGAATTGGAATCTGAAATTTGGTTTTATGCACGTTTTTGTGTATGCTCATTTCAAATCTGCCACTTTCAAAACAGTCGGATATACGGGTTCCCATTTGGCGGCCACCTTGGATTCTTTCTCGTCCAAAACTAGTAAAACAATGGGAAATTTAAAATGCCTTCTTTAATCACATATTTGTTCTTGTTGCAATTCTATCCACAGCCTTAGGGTTCTACTTATAGGCAATGAACTTTCATAGTTGAAATGGCTATGTTTCAGGTGAACTTGGACCTCTTGTTTTGTGATCCGAAATGTGTGCTCTAATTATGATTACTATTGACGTTGACCAATGCTCACGTCCCTTTGATCAATGTAATCAATAGCCCTGTGCATGCGAGACGACGTGAGCAAATAGTCTAGATGTCAATTGAGGATTCCAGTTTTAGCTATGCCCCGCCCATCTTTAGCCAAGCTCCACCCACACTTCGCAAGTGTTGTGATTAATCTATCCCCGAATTTCCTATCAATTTCCAGAAAACTATACAGGTAGGCTGTTGAATATTTTGAAACAAATTTAACTGGGTGCGGTTGCTGCCTGTGTGGCAGCAACAGCACCCAGTCAAATTTGTTTCAAAATGTTCAACAACATCTTTATTAAGTATTAATGGCATACAATGGACCTTTTCAGTTTTGGCTATGCCCCGCCAATCACTAGCTAAGCTGCACCTACACTTCACCGTGTTCAGAATGATCGATCCCCGAATACCCTGACTATCAATTTCCTGAAAACTTTGGAGCTAAGCTGTTGAATATTTTGTAACTAATTTGACTGAGTGCCGTTGCTACCTATGGCACACCGCTCAGTCAAATTAGTTTCAAAATACCCAACAGGATGTTTATTAAATAGTAAAGACATACGATTCATACAACAACGCATAGTCCGTCTTGACGTACTTATCAACGTCATTCATGACGCCATTCATTGTGATGTCATTTTATCGATCCCGTAGTTGATTATGACGTCATATGATAGATGGATACAGTGGAAAGGCCCATTAGTACAACCTGACAGACCATTACGCGTTTAATGCGGACTAAATCGAGTCATTCATGACGTACTTGATTATGACGTCATCCTACATGTCACGTAAATTGATTATGATTGATGGATAAACTGGAATCATCCAATGTAATCAGAGCTCTTATAGTCTTACACATGCATCACAATACGGGCGCATCATGCACAGAGGATGGTGTGTTGATTAATCTATGTTTAACATGTTTACCTTTGGTTTAGTTCGGTCATTACGGCGTCCAGAAGAAGCGAAAACGCGCCTTTAATTTATAAACATGCCGAATTGACGACCTGTGGTGTATGAACATTGGCAAATGTTTATCATTGATTGACCATGATTGCGCAAATGTGTGAAGAGGTGACGATCAGATGGTAGGTATGGTGAGGTCTGACACCTCATCTCACGCGTCTTGTCCGCGCGTTATATACAAGACGGTGCTAAGAAAATATGCATTTTAGTCTTACATTCAGGAGAGGGAGGTGAAAGGGGAGATGAGAGAGTACTAAACCAAAGGGGAGAGAGGCGGAGAGCGGCGGAGGGCCGGGGTGGGGAGAGGTAGAGAGAGAGGGAGGGGTGTGTGGAGGGAGGGAGGGAGGGAGGGAGGGAGGGAGGGAGGGAGAGAGAGAGAGAGAGAGAGAGAGAGAGAGAGAGAGAGAGAGAGAGAGCAATCGATCAATCGATTGTTTGGATTGCATGTATTACTTGATCGATTAATCAATCGATCAAGTAATCCAAGCAATCCATCCATCCACCCATCCATCCAGCATCCCCAGGGTCCATTCGTTTGTTTGTTCTTTCGTTCGCCGTTCGTTAGTTCGTTCGTTCGTTCAATCCATTCATTCAATCACATGCCCGTTTATCTGTGATAGTATAAATATGTTCATCACACGCATTGATAATTGGCGAGTTGATCTATCTGCTGTTTCGGCTCGTTCGTGTCAGTATTTGTCTGCAAGAACGCGATCTCAATCTAATTACTACAAGCTTACAGCCGCGCCAATATATCAACAAACATCAGTCTAGCATCTGTCAGTCAACATCGCGGGCAATGTGCTGCTAGCTTACTGGAAACTGTACAATCTCACACCGTAATTTGCCGGAGAGACTCTCTAGTATTCACCTCTGTCAAGGAATGGACCTTTCCGGTTTTAGCTATGCCCCGCCCATCTCTAGCTAAGCTCCACCCACACCTAGCTCGTATTGGGATCGACCAATCTCTGAACACCCTGAATATCAATTTCCAAAAAAACCTACATAAGTAAGCTGTTGAATATTTTGAAACTAATTTAACTGGGTACTGTTGCTGCCTAAGGCAGCAACAGCCCCCAGTCAAATTAGTTTCAAAATATTCAACAGCATGTTTATTAAATAGCAAAGAATTACAAAGACATACAATTCATACGTGTCGGACGATTTGAGATTTCATGACGGTCTATATGGAACCATTTGTGACGTAATGATTGTGACGTCATCAAACACGCGCTGAGCTGATTATGACGTCATACGAGGTCAGGTGATGGATGGATACTCTGGAAAGGTGAATTAATTAATTCTATACTCAACTCACCTCAAGATGATATTAAAAACCTTTAGCAATGAAGCAAGACAAGAAACGGACTCCGCAGTCCGCAGTGGCCTTGGGAAATGGCCATTTACAGACCAAGAGGAAACTATTTTTGAAAATTTGCCACTGGAATGGCTGGCTCGGTAATCTTCTCTTGGTCTGCAATGGGCATTTTCTATTCAGAAAATTGAAAATTTGAGCAGCATTAGAGGATTAAGGATTTAACACTCTGAAATCTAAAATCCCACGAATTCAATTTCAAAACAAAGCTATTACATGTTTTGAAACTAATTTCGTTTAAAGCAGCAACAACTTCCATTCAATTTAATTTCAAAATATTGGGACTGCACATACATCATGGTACTATATACAGCTTCATTTGTTCCTGGATTCAAAGGTACCATGGGGTTGTAAACTACTGCCGTGCAGTGGAAATTGTTGCATGTCGTTATTTCAGACATGAACCCCTGCCAGTTTGGTGGCTGACTTGTGAGAAGGCTAGAGTACAACCACAATGTGTCTAATTGACCGTGCATAGCAATAGGTAAGCTGATGGGGTTAATGGTCTTTATCCTTACATCTGCCATTAGGGATTTATTAGAAGACGTGTAGGGTTGCATGAAGCTCCCAAAATTACCAGCTTCTTTGATCTCATCAGCAGTTATAGTTTTACGATATATTGCCCCAACTGGGTTGGCCCTGCTTTCGGTTGATGCCATTGTTTGACACGAAATGATCCCCATCACATGCGTTGTATCGTGACCAGAAATCGTGTCCTCGTTGTAATCAAAATTGACAGCTACCCATTGACAGAAACCCCCTCCATCCTTCTTCTCCACGAGCCCAGGACACAGGTCCTCAACGGATGTGCTTCCAACTGCAGATCTCTGAAATGCAATTACCTGGTCATAGGAAGCACCGAGTCCCAGGGATGAGAGAATATCTATGATAACACGGGAGCGGGTAGACTAGTGGATGAACAAACAAATGGACAGAAGCAGTGGTGATACAAATGATTGCTTTCCAACAGCTTGCATGATAACATGACATACAGATACCATCTTAAGTTTATTTTTCAACTTGGCAGATTCACTACGAGGTTCAGAATAGATACATGAAATAAGATGTTTCAATGCATCTGACACCTCGATTTCAAGCTTTTCAAGGTCTAAACTGGACGGTTCTGGATACACATCTGGTGGTTGATCAATATCTTTAATTGTTTGATTAATCATAGATCCCACCAGTCTAACAAGTCGCATAGTTTCACCACTTTCGTCACTGGTTGATGCTGCAGTTGATTCGTGTATGACAGAAGATGCTCTATCAGTCAATGTGACCACACTTGTCTTGCCTTCAACCTGGGATATTGTCACATCTGTCCCAAATCGGCCGAGTTTTTGGCAAGTAGGTGGTCAATTGCGTACGAAGGTCGTGTAAAGTGAACTGGCGCTGTTGCTGTTCTGGTGATGTTAGCCAATTGCATAGATGGTTAAAGCCCACATCATTCATTTCATCAAAGTTCCGGGCATTACTTCCAGAAGCACCACACGAACTGATGTTTCTACAAGAGATGAATTCTTGCATACATTGACGATGATATTTGGCTTTAACACCACATAGGTCACCTGCAAAAAGTATTCTTGCTTTAACATCATTCGCTAACGAATCGTGCCTTTTGCCACATGCGTTTAACAAGGTTCCCTGGACTACACTGAGTTTACCCTTACTAACATATTCGATATTGCTTATGTGAGAATGCCGTTCAGGGTGACGGCGGACAGCATCAAAGTCGAGCTCTTCAGCACATATCAAACAATGAGTATGGCAATCATAATGATTAGATTCGGAGCGCAGTGTAGGGGTAGATGGTTGCACTCCTTCATCGTTTCTGTTTTGCTGTTGCACTTTTGCAATATTTCTAGGCAACGTGTAATTTTTGTAGCATTTATCGTGTATGGAAAGTTCATTCGACGGAGATAATTTCAAATCAATGCCATCTCCACGAAGCTTTGAAGCGTCAAGCAGCGTTGAACGCCCTTTATGACTAAGTTTTCTAGAACTGCTGCTATCATGGGAAACATTACATACAACACATGTTTTTTCTTGCGTATGGTCAGACATAATTGTAGTAAACCATTAATTAGCATGAACAATGTGATTTTGACTCTATATATTTATCGTTTTATAATTGAATCGACTTAACTTACTTCAAGTAACATTTTCTAAATTTACCCCGGACTATATATTATTGTAATAGTAAGAATAATAGCTCTAGGAATATTTATATCATTGACTGCATAGTTGCGATCAACATGCTGTCCATATGTGTAACTCTCTCCGTCAGATCTTTAAAAAAACTGGCCATACATTGATGTACCATGTTCTGGAATTCACACTCATGTATCAAATCATATATGGTTGTTATAGACAGGTTTTACTGATTAATTAAAATTTACATTAGTATGTCTTACATGTTATTTGACTGGGATCTGTTGTCATATACACAATTGACAATAGCAATTGTCAGTAGGTCTAATTTTATAAAATTCTCAACAGATTACCTATTTATGCTAAATATTTTTCACATTTCGTTCCCTAACTTCAAAGGGTTAAAAATCAGGTTTCCCCAAGTGTGAATTTGTGAGAATTTCTTGTGTGGACTCTGGACAGTCATAAAAAGTGTTTGGAACACAAAATCGTCTGTTATACAAAATGTCCGGGTTAGCCTATATTTCTGTTGATTTCTACTGGACTACAGGTAAGCTGTTGACTATTTTGAAACTAATTTGACAGGGTGTTATTGCTGGTTATGGCTGCAACAGCGCCCAGTCAAATTAATTGCAAAATATTCGACAGAATGTTTATTAAATAGTAAAAACATACAGTTCGTACAACGTGTCGGACTATTACGCGTTTAAGACGGACTACATCAAGTCATCCATGACGTAATGATTATGACGTCATCATACACGTCACGCAGTTCATTATGACGTCATATGATGGATGGATAAACTGGAAATGTCAATTAATTTATCTAAGGACATTCTTCAGGAATAGAGAGAATGGATTTCTATGATGAACAACTGTTGATTCCGCATGTGTCTGCATAGGACAGGAGACCGAACACGACATTTTCTCGGAGGTAGGGGTGCTGGGTGGTGGTAAACAAATGGGGGTTGGTCTGGCGCGGGGAAGGCACCTCCTGTTAGTTAGACGGAGGTGTGCGACGGGGCTCTAGTGTCATCCTGAAACTCTAGATGATTTCAGGTGCGATCTCCTGCATTTTAGCTGCAAATATGAACATTCATGTGGTTATTTTTTATTATTGGTCGCCCATCACATCTGGAACAAAGAATAAATCAGCAATAGTTAGGTGGTAAAAACATGCTAAGTCTTAGCGAGCTTTTCTAATGGGGGTGCCACGGGGGTTGGCGGTGGGGGTGCGGGCGGGTGGGGTGGGGGATATGTGTTTGCGTTCATGGCATGGAACTAAGCGGCCTGAAGAGATTGTTGGCCATTCAATATGCCATTTTTCTAGTCATTTTATAATAGAATGATGCTTAGCCTCACACAAATTGCTACAGAAGGCATTTAGTCCAAGTAACTGCGCTGTGGGAAAGTTGTAATATAGAAACAAGATGACATTGACTGTCGTCTACAGAATTATCATACTTTAGCTTGGTCGTTCATTGTCAAGATTGGAAATAACAAGATTGACGCTATATAGGCCCTAATATACCTCGCTAAAGCATTTCACCCAATTCCTGTAGCATCTTATTCAAAATACATTGTCATTCAGAAACCAAACTGAAGTGGAGCAATATAATTTGAATACTTATTATATATGAGGTATCAGTACCACTAAAGCAAAATGGCTACCATCTGAGATATAAATCAGTTTACCGCCTCAGCTAATCATTACAATGATCTCTATGGTACGCCCCTACAGCATATTCTTAATGCCCCAACATAAAAAAATCTAATACTATAAGTGTTGCCGAAACGTATCATATTGAAAACGAATCACCTGTTGTTATTTGGTTCTGCGCGAATTTAGAACTTATATAGAATCATTTTTCACTATTTCTCGAGCCATACTTCTTTCTCCGGATCGAACACAGGAAATGATATTACTGGAAGGTGTCGTTATATGCATATTGAGTATATAGTTTATTACCTGACCACCTGCAGAACGATTTATGGCGTTCTGATGCGAATACCACGAACACCTAGACGCTGCTCATAAAGGATGCCCATATGTATAACTAACTAGCGGGCATACTGCGCAGAGACGAGAGATAATCAACGCCATTTCACATACTAACATAGACATCAATAACACGGCACAGAATAGTCCAGTTACCTTCACGGACGAAACTAATAAATACATTAATAAACTACAATACCATAATATGGTTTGTAGATTGAAATGGACCTTTCCAGTTTATCCATCCATCATGAAAACGCCATAATCAATGACTCCATGAATGACGTAGATACGTTCGTCACGAAGGCATAATTGATGACGGTCATAAGCGTTGTTGTACGAATTGTATGTCTACTATTTAATAAACAGGTTGTTAAATATTTTGAAACTAATTTGCCATTGACAGCAACAGCACCCAGTCAAATTAGTTTTAGAATATTCAACAGCTTACCTGTATTGTTTTCAGGGCGTTTAGGGATTGATCGATTCCAACGCGGCCGAAGCGTGGTTGGAGCTTAGCTAGGGATGGGTGTAGCATAGCAAAGTCTGGAAAGGTATATTGGGCATTGGACAACGGTTGTGGAGTTGAAATATATAGATTAGCGAAATTTTTATGATTTCCATCGAAGTATACAATTTTGCAAGAGTTGGTGGAGGCAAACCTGGTGCTCAATTGAAGGATGGTAGCTGGCCTTAACAGGAGCATTCTCAAATGAAAATGAATGTTGTCCATTCCGTGTCAGTAAATCAATCGTTCACCATCCTTGTATTGGTGTTACTGATTGACGGACTGGCCGCTGAGAGTTTTACGATGACATGTAATGTCCATGTAATGTCTTTAGCCCCTGTTAATGGCACAAGCTGGACATTGCGTGGCCGGTCAGATTTGGAGTTCATAATTTTTCCAGGGCTATAGACAAGAGCAACGCGAGTTTTACGTCCATAATATTGGCCTTTGATAGAGGGTGTTGTGGGGGTCGTGGGGTTGGTGAATGGGCGGCGGGGTGGTTGTCTGTTAAATCGATTCAGGATAGCAAATACTGATAAAATGTTATACTAACAGTATAAATCTCTGCATTCCGAAGTCACAGAAGTTAAATCTTTAGATAATCAGGCATGCAGGGTGTTGAATATGTTGGAACTAATTTGATATGGACCAGTTGTTTGAGCAGCTCCCAATCAAATTGGTTTCAAAATATGCAACATAATTATTCTTAGCATGTAAATGATTCTTTGTATTTAACCTTTTTTGGTTCAAATGGTTATACATGTCGTCGGAACATATTCACTATATTTTGTTGTAAGCGATAAGTGTTATATATTAATATGAATATCTGCTGAAAATAATAATAGATATTATGAATTTGACTGAAAGTGGCCTTAGAAAACACGTTTCATATTTTGCTAACTTAATCGTTCCAACACTAATGACTCAGAATCACAATTTCAAGATGACTGCACACCGTTCTAAAATAGATACCAGCTATTATACATGTAAGCTGTCGAATATTTTGAAACTAATTTGACTAGAAACTGCTGATGTCATAGGCAAGATATTGAAACAAATTTAACTATAGATACTGCGATGGGCAAGATTGTTCACCAGAGTATGAATTATGTGAAGTTTAGTTTGAGTTTTTGCATCTTGTCGGTTTGATCATCAGGATTAATACCTGGTTTCTAGGAGGGTACCATTGACCCGTTAACACTCAAGCTGACCAAAACGGCTTCTGTAGAGGTCTTTACAAAAATAATCTTCTCTTGCCCTGAAAATGGACCTTTCCGGTTTATCCATCAATCGTATGACGTCATAATCACATACGTGGCGTGTATGATCACGTCATAATCAATTATGTCATGGATGACGTTGATAGGTTCGTCACGACCGCTTAATTGAAGACGGACTAAGCGTTGTTGTACGAATTGTATGTCTTTACTATTTAAAAACAAGCTGTTGAATATTTTGAAACTAATTTGGCAGCAACAGCACCCAGTCAAATTAGCTTCAAAATATTCAACAGCTTATCTGTATAGTTTTCTGGAAATTGTTATCCCACCACGGTCAAAGCGTGGATGGAGCTTAGCTAGAGGTGGGCGGGGCATAGCTAAAACTAGATTCCTCTATTGACATGATTTCTGAGAAAATTGAAATTTTCTTAAACAAATTCGATGATTAACCCTTCAACCCTTGAATTTATTCAAGAAAATTGAAATTTTCTCATAGAAAATGTCAATTTGCAGACTAAGAGAAGATTATTTTTGAAAATTTACCACTGGAATGACTGGCTCGGTTATCTTCTCTTGGTCTGCAAATGGGCATTTCTGAAGAGCACTGGAGAGGTCGTTTTTGGCTGATATGAGTGTTAAAGGGTTAAAACGTTAGCAATCTTGAGATTAGAAATATCTGCATCCATCTCCTTTAGTTACTAAAAGCCTGGATATATACGTTAATGCTACCAACTAGACCTATATGCGACACCAAGGAACATTGATAACGTTTAAATGAGTCCAAAATATTACTAAAATAAAAAATAGACTTGAACAAATGTAACATTGGGGTGGGGCAAGACCTGAATTTCAGGTGGTGCGGTGTCCCCATGTTGCGCGGTATCTGCACAAGTACAGAATCGCGTAGTAGTTCACGTACATGTACGTCGTTAACGGTGTATTACAATCATGTTGCTGTCTAGCAGTCATGAAGTAACCATACTGGCTGTAACGACATTTTATTACTGTTAATATGTTGTAAAATGAAATATTTTGATACAATTTGATGATAAACTCGGGCATCTTAAACTTAAAGTATGAATTAAAGATAATTTAAATCCTGAAATAATAAGATGTTATGTTTGTCCATAAATTGTGTTGTGCATTAGTCAGAACTATCAGTAGTGAAGCGATATGGCGATAAAAATACATTGTAAATGGTATAAAAATGAGCAAAATCGAAGTGAAAATCAGAAAATAATAGCTAATGTGTGGTACATTGAATCACACGCTCGTTACCATGCCGTGTCAAATTTATCGCACTCGTTTAGAAAGATCTCATCTACTCGTTCCAACCGAGATCTTACCACACTTTTGTGATATATCTGATAGGAACTGGTAACGAGTCAACTAGAATTGCAAAAAATTGTCCAAAAACCCGGTCAAGTTAGTTAGAGGATAGATGCAATTGCTTTGCTCCACGTTGAAATTATTATAAGACTAACCAAACATTCCACTAACTTTTTGTTAATGTACGCGAAATATGTACATTACGTAACTTACATATGCTCTACTCTATACTGGTATGGTGAGGGTTTTAATTGGCAACCCTAATTCACTTTGCAATTCACTGTGTGAGGCCTGATCGTCTAGCTAACAGCTGAACCAGGTTCCAGTCTTTGAGAAACTTGACGCTGGCATTGTCAGTCCACGCATGCTAATTTGTCAAAGACTGACTGCTCACTAATTTTCCGCACGATGCAACAGAAACATGATGCATTTAAACTAAAAAGACCAAGTTGCACGAATATTTGCCTACTTGGTTCATTAAAAAAAATAACATCCCATTATATATAGCTGTCGTTTTGTGACACAACATAATTTATTGAGCAGGGGCTGCATACTTCCAATTTGTTTGCGTCAAGTTTAGAATTTCTATTTCGTGGATATTGCGTCACGTAATATACTTGAGAACTCTTTGAAGAACATTAATAACGCTATCAAAGAACTGCTGGCTTGAATCAAAGTATATACAGTAGTTGTAAAAAAACGATTGATTGTTTCTTGAATATAATATATACAGCAGTAAGATGGACATGCGCAATTATTTTTGTTCAAAATTCCAGCCATGCAATACCGGCTAGGATAATATGATTAATAGAGTGCACTCGAGATAGATGCTGACTCACTCCTTTGCACTCGGGTTTGCCAGTGCACTATATGTGACCTCGACATTTGAACTTTTTACTTGAAACTATATTTTGGTTCTAGCCAACCACAATATGAATTTAAGCTACAGATCTTGTAATTTTACTTACTTGTATTGCAGCGTTATCAACGAACATGTGTATTCCGGTATGCGCTAAGTGACCTTGTGACAGTGACTTGATTTTGGTTACCTGACAACCATAATACGAATGTATTTTACAGATTTGATAAATCTACCTTCTTACATCGCAGAATTATTGATGAAAATGTGTATTCCGCTATGTGCTACGTGACCCCGTGACCTCGATGTTTGACCGTTTGACACCAAATCATAATATGAATGTATGTGCCAAATATGGTGAGTTTACCCTATATGATTCCGGAGATATGTCTCAGACAGACAGACAAACAGACGTAAAGACAGACAGAAAGATCGAATGGCCGACTGACCGACCATCTGACTGAACGACCAACCGACTGACCGACAGGCAGACAGGCAGACAGGCAGGCAGGCAGTCAGGCAGGCAGGCAGGCAGGCAGGCAGGCAGGCAGGCAGGCAGGCAGGCATGCAGACAGACAACAATGCTCACACTGGCTTTTGGTGACGTGAGTAAGAATCTAAATTGAAATAGGGTTTACCGATGGACTATTTCATAAAGAGTTAAGTTAGTTGTAAACAATTGTTACAGGTTGCCGACATGGTAACTTGCTTATATATCTATAATGCGGATAATAAGGTAAGATGGCGACGAATAGAAAGGAAACAATACATATAATAATAGACCTAATAAGTAATATACAGCCAAAGGTGGCCATATTCAAAATGGACCTTTCCAGTTTTAGCTATGCCCCCCCCCCCTTCCCATCTTTATCTAAGATCCACCCACACCTCACTCGTGTTGGAATCGATCGATCTCTGTACTCTCTGACTATCAATTTCCAGAAAACTATACAGTTAACCTGTTGAACATCTGGAAACTAATTTGACTGGGTGCCCAGTCAAATTAGTTTAAAAAATATTCAACAGAATGTTTATTAAATGATAAAGACATACAATTCGTACAACGTGTCGGAATATTAAGCGTTAAAGACGGGCTATATCAAGTCATTCATGGCGTCATGATTATGACGTCATCACACACGTCACGTAGTCGATTATGATGTCATACCACGTTATGTGATTGATGGTAATCTTGGAAATGTGAATTAATCTTATTGATGTTTGCTAATCATTTGCAGCGGTAAAATACTTATGTGCGAAATCATGCCAATAACGTCATTCTTAAAAGGTAACAATTCTGAATACAATTAGTGTTATCATGAGGGCCTATTGCAGACTAACACGGCTAGCTAACATTTAAATACATGAAATAAAGAACTGATACACTACGGTTTGCTTCAAAGAACATTATTCTACAAGACATGCCTATCAACAAAAAGCAGCGTGAATAAATATTTCGCATAGATCATATAATCTGTGCGGTGTGGTGAAACGTGCGTGGTCTCATTTGACGATTGTCCGTGTTGAGGACCAGTTTCTCATTAAAGCCCCACCGTCTCTGGGAGCAATGCAACACCGCCCACCGCGTAAATATCGGGTGAGTATTTACAAGCTCATTTAAACGAGAACATGAATTTCTATGTTAGTGTACACACGGTATGGCACGGACGCGGTGTTGCAATTCCATGCTAGACGGTAATGGCAGACAAAACCTGTGGTACAGCGATGACACCATGGTGGTCCCAAAAGACTGAACTCTCAGACGTGATGACGGACGGAATCGGTAAAATACCCAGGATCTAGTCAAGCGAAAACAATAACAACAATTAAGCCGTTTATTCCCGAGGTCGGTATCCGTCATTCAGTTCCAAAGAGTGCAATGTCTATGTTCATTCATAAAATTATGTTGCTGAAAGTTGTTAAAGAAACACAATTTGTCAAAGTATGAATCATTCTTCCTGTGGCATATTGATATTGAGTTTGTTCTTATAACGGCGATTTATGTTATAGCTTCCACGCTGACCAGTCAGTATGGCCAAACCTTTCTTAAACGACTACCGAATGGACCATCAGGCATGATCACCAGAGTTTGTGCGTTTTCTTAGTGTTAATGTCATGTAACATAGCTACAATTTAAAACATATGTCGATGCAGATAGATCAACTAGATAAAGTAGTCGACAAAATCATAAATGCACACCGATTTGCTTTTCGAGACTGCGCAAATACCAAACACAATTTTTGTGCGTTAAATTGAGAACATCTTACCAACCTGATGACCGATTGCCAAGATGAACTATATCACATGCTGGAGCATAAGCGCGGTACGTTGTACACTCCAGAGGTCTCATATGAAGACAAACTCTACCTCCATTGCAGATAGCTGTACACGGTCGTGATGTTTGTTCCATAAATTTAACATTACTCCTACTGTTTTCATGACTGGCACATGTTCTGAGCTCAATTGTCATACCACAAAAATATATCCTGAAGCTGGTGTGTCGGTTATACGTATGTTTAGTATGTCATCGACTCCCCTCAATGATGTCATGGCAGGTGATCCAGGTACAATGTTAACAGGACGGAGGCATGTTGACGACGTCTGAAACGGGCCAAGATGTTCACAGATTTAGAATTGGATACATTTATTTTAGGCATCATATTACACACTGTCTGATAAGTTTCCTGATATATCACAGATATACTTGGTGATATGCATTTCCGCATAGCTTTTGCTTATCTTTTGCTATAGGGTCATTGGTGGTGGAATGTGGATAAAAGGAGATAATGACTTTAGAGAGGATATATATGATGCAAAGTGAAGCGATGTGGATGAGGAAATCCTCATCCGACAGCCCAAGCACAATAATGTCAGATATTGAGTGCGCAGGTTCTTGACAATTTATCACTCACAAGCAGGACCACTAAAAGACCAACAATGCGGGTATTGATCCATTTTGTAAAGATGATAATGAATAATATTGTACAGCATCACATGCAATAACGTCCTCTCCTGGCTTTATATTTGCTTGCTCCCAGAAGGGGACATTCTAAAGCTCTCTGTGCAGGTGTCTCTTCTGGCTTCCTTAGCACATGGCCAAACATGGACCATCTTTGCTGGGCGACTTTTACGGACAGTGACGATGTATACGCATCTTCTATAGTGCATCATTGGAAATTATGCTCTCTGGCCATCCGTGTCCTGTTATGGTGCGTAGGTATTTGCGGTGGCAGGCATCAGGTTTGTCTAGCGCAACCTTTGGATCTGCCCAGCTGTTACCGCTATACAGCATCAAGGATACGCAGGTTGCGTTGTATAAACGTAGTCTTTTTGTTACGGGCATCTTTGATCTACGAATCCATAACTTCCAGGACTGGAAAGCTATGTTCCACATGACACAACGTGCACAAATGTCAGCAGTACTACAAAGCAGTGAGCCGAGGATTTTACTCCACGAAGTGGATCGTCATTTTCTTTGGTTTCATGCGGGTGAACTCTGTTTTGGATTCATTCATAAAGAGATTCTCAATTTTTAGTTTGCTTGTGTGCTCGTGACATGCAATGCCAATTTCGTGAACATCCCAGTGTTTGGACATGCCTACTGACATAAGCATGCGTTGATCGCATCCAATGTCTGCGCAGCTGCATCCACGTTTAAAGCCACTTTGACATGATTCAGGGAAGTCGTCCATCTTGTCTCCGATGCGGCATAGAGAAACATTAGATATGGATTTCCGTCTGTTGTTGAGGAGCACAATGGGCCGCGGATTAGCTGATATAATTGCATATTGAATGCATATGCATGCGATATGATCCTGGGCTTCGAGACGGCATCTGCGTGACATTTCAGCCTATAGATTGATGACTTGGTATGCATGTGCAATGCTTTTATGAGATCTCCACAAAGTTGACGGGGTCAAGCAGGAGAAGGTGCAGATCTCTCATAAAGATGATGCCTCAGCAAGAATCAAAGTTGGTGCGAAGGACAGAGAAGCATGGTGTAAAATTTCGGAAGCAAAAACCAAACCACTTGATAAAGAAAACACACCCAATGCTCTAACTAACATCGTCACTGGCAGGATTACATATCAGAGTATAAAATAAGAAAAAATTATCACTGCACATGGACGTCCAGGAGAGTTTCTCTCTTTCTCCTTGCCTGGCCCCTCCCGCCCCTCAAGGCAGGGTGGGTGCGGGGGGCGCGGAAACCTGGAGATAGAGATGGATAATTAATTGGCTGGAAACTCATTCGATTTTGTCAATCTTCTACTGAATAAAATACATTTCAATTATTATTTCAACGGTATATTTACTTGAACTTAGCGGTATTGCAAATTTAGGGCATTGTTTAAGCTGGGTTATTCGCTAATAGTGGCACCCATAAAACTAAGCCTAAAGCGCATTGCACCGGCGGCTATCGCAAGCTTATAACACTATGACAGTGGCAGAGAAACAAACCAAAACAGAGAACCAGAGATAACAATGTTAATAGCAAAGATATTGTGGACATGGTTGATCATTGCATTAACCATTAAAGGACTCAATTTTGTATAAAAAAAAATTCAAAAAAATTTGCTCATTAAATGTCCATTGCATGCCAAATGAAGACTATTTTTGACATTTTACAACTGGAATCACTGGCTCTGTTTCAGAGCCAGTCATTCCAGCGGTAAATTGTAAAAATTTGTCTTCACTTGGCCTACAAATGGACATTCTTCAGGACCACTGCAGAGGCCGGGTTTGGCCGGTTTCGTCACGAACGGGTTAATGGAAGTTTTTCACCATGACACTGCACATTTTGGGAACACTGCCCACCTATTTTGTACCCTGTAACATATCAATTTTGGCAAAAGGATTGTTCTTGAAGAATCATAGATGAAAACATTTAACGCACATTGGCGAGAACGATCTTAGAATTTCTACAAATCATATGGGTTGCTTTGTCTGCTGATAGCGTTGTGTGTGGTCTTCTTGTTAGTTTGAACGCCCCTCTGTAACGCATGCATATGTGCGATATTTGATCGGTACAAGAACCACAGTATAGCGAGTGTGATTATGTAAGCGCGTTCAGTCACAACGCGAATCAACATACCCATTACAATTACTGTAGACCATTTATCTAGCAAATCTTCGGCCCTCACAATCATAATGTACAAAGTCGAACATAACCGTCCATCATATGACGTCATAATCAACTACGTGACATGTAGGATGACGTCATAATCAATGAAGTCATTAATGACTCGATTTAGTCCTTCATAAACGCTTAATAGTCCTACACATTGTACGAATTGTATGTTTTTACTATTCAATACACATTCTGTCGAATATTTTGGAACTAATTTGACTGGGTGCTGTTGCTGTCAAGGTAGTTTCAAAATATTCAACAGCTTACCTGTAGCGTTTTCTGGAAATTGATAGTCAGTGAGTTCAGGATTGATCGATTCCAACACGAGCGATGGGTGGGTGGAGCTTAGCTAGAGATGGGCGGGGCATAGGTAAAACTGGAAAGCTCGATTGCTAAATGTCGGAATGCAGCTCCCTAATTCTGCACATTGCCACCGACATACGGCTCGGCGTCATTCGCAAATGTGTTGGTGTGTGTTTACAACGCACCCAGACACATCTTTGGTAGATACCTATCAGTCTGGCTGGGACGCTGATACCAACAAGAATTGTCTTACTCCCTGAAATTCAGCATGCAGTTAGCTCCAGTGTCTGTACGGGAGTGGGCACGCTATTCTTGCGTTAGCGATGCTCCACGCAAGTCAAATAATCGTAACTTTGTCAAAAATCACTTTTTTCGGTAACCCAATTTCTCATACTTGTAATGTTTTGTACCTACTTAGGGTGGCATCGTTTCCCCAGCCAAAATAACCATTTGTTTTAGTCAGCTTTTGAAGAAACCGAATTAATGATGTTTTCATAAACCAAGTTCCACCTTTTAATGGTTTATCTGTTATGTTTCAAACAGAATGAGAGGAATATACCTAATACGGTATTTTGGCCAATAAAATCTTAACAGCTTTAAATCTACTTTTTGCACATTCGCAAATGTTAGAGGAAACTGTATCTGTGTATTCATGGGACTACACATGAATTTGAATGAATTATCAGAGAGTCTAGTCACAAGAGACACTAATATGCGTAATATAATAATACATAATCTATAGAACCAATAAACATATTGGACGCCATCTATCTTGGATTTTGTGGGCTGATGCGTTAGCGGCCGACCTCGCTGGATTCTCAAAATGGGTGTTTATACCATAACTACTATAATCAACAATAAAACGTATATGGCAAACTTTTACGACTTGGTCCACTGGCTGCCGAACTAATATGATATCCTTAGACACCTTAATTGGTGTTGACTATTGCAAAGGAAGTCGGAATTGCAAGGAAACATTAAAATTATGTGCAAACGTACCACAGTTGTATATTTCAAAGGAGTAGGCATTTCTGAAGTGCATTACGAAATTCCTTGCCCTTTCTTATGATTTTGGTCATTTGGTGACCCGTAACGTGCATGATTGATTGCCAAATACTAACTAGGCCTATGCACCTCTCAGCCCCACTCCAAAATCGCCAGGAAGACCGGATTATTGTACGACGTAGAAGGTGAAATTGAATTGCGTGAGGTCAGGCCTGTGTTGTATTTAAGCGAATTACCGACCTGCTGCCAGCAGATTGTTTTACCACGTCCCAGCCATCGACAAACACGCTACAAAGTCGGACAAAGATGCAGATATTTACAGAAAGATTTACAGATCAGCGCCTTTAATTTTTTTTACTCTTCCCCATTTCCCTGCCAAGTGTTTGCCCATGTCGTGGCTAACCTGCTACATTGCATTACCAGTCAAATTAGTGCTCATTGTGAAAACAATATTGATACAAGCTGTTGCTGTTTAATCAGTAACCGCGTCTTTCTCACTATGATACGACTGTGGACGGGAACGTGAGTGTCACCCACTTGCTCTTGTTGAGCAAATGAAAAAAAAAAACCCCATATATAAAGCAAAACTGTTTAGGGCTGATATTTAGTTAGCGGAATAATCCAAAGGCTGTCTATGTTTATTGACACAGTAACTATATGAACGTTACTATGTTAGGACAAGATGTTTTGTAGAGAAATTGAGACTGTTCACAGCCCAATAAAATGTTTGCCATATCCACTTGCATCACCAAGCATGTATAATTAGGCTTATCGGCTCACCCAATACCCAATATTCTACCAGACCCTCACATGTTTAATGAGATTGATGAATGGATCATTGCTATGCGAATAGAAAGCGATGCGTTTTCAGGCTATATAGCCCTATAAAATACGCGTATTAGGTCGATTATTCACTCACGTAGCCATCTCAAAATAAAATCAACATGGAACAACGCAATGGTCGAATCAGATCTGCCACTCAAGTCTATGACGTCATAAACAACTACGACATTATATGCAGACTGACGTCACAGTACATAGTGACATATCTAGTTCCGTCATGATCATTGAAACGCCCGTCAAGTGTACGAATTGTGCGCATTTACTATTTAATAAACACCATGTGGGATATTTTGAAACTAATTTGATTGTGTGCTGTTGCTGCTATAGGCAACAACAACACCCAATCAAATTAGTTTCAAATTATTCAACAGCGTACCGGTGCAATTACCTTGAAAATGGGATTCTAGGAAGTCAGGATTCAAAGTATGTAAAACGATTCCAGTGCGCGGAACAAAAGTGGGCGGAGCGAAGCTAGAAATGGGCGGGGTATAGCTAGAAATGGATTCATCTATTATAAATCCATAGCGCATGGAAATGATTCTGCCCGGATGTATTGTATACCAATGGAACAATAGCTTTAGCTATGCCCCGCCCATCTGTAGCTAATCTCCACCCACGCTTTACCCGTGTTGGAATCGATCGATCCCTGAACTCCCTGAATCTCAATTTTGTAGAAAAATATACAGGTAAGCCGTTGAATATTTTGAAACTAATTTGACTGCGTGCTGTTGCTGCCTATGGCATTGCCTATGACGGCAACAGCGCCCAGTTAAATTAGTTTCTAAATATCCAACAGAATGTTTATTTAATTGTAGAAACATACAACTCGTACAACTTGACGGACTATTAACCATTTATGACGGGATTAATTACGTCATTCATAACGTAAGTATAGGGATGGTCGTCATAATAGTTGTGGATCTAGTATAGGCCTATTGCATTGCCACTTTTGGCTATTTTTGCTGCTTCAATGGTTGTTGCTAATTTTCCTTTGATGGTGGTGTCGGCGGCGGCGGTGGCGTTGGCGGCAACGGTGTTGGTGGTAGTAATAATGGTATCGGTGGTGGTGCTGGCGCTACTTCTGGTGTTGGTGTTGGTGGTGGTGGTGGTGGTGCTGCTGACTGATGTGCTCGTGGTCGTGGTAAATGCTCCTAACCACGTTCTACCTAAGAATCCAATAACGGATAACGGATAGCCAGCTGTAATAGCATCCGTCGACGCGCACTTGTTGAATATTATAAAAAAGGCAATTTGCCTCATAAACATTCACTTGTATTTGGACTTTCCTAATGTACTCTGTTTCAGTGATTGCGTTCCATTTTAGATCCGTATTGACATGGGGTTCATTCTGAGAAAGTATGGGCTGCTGAAACTTGAGAGATGTTGCTGTCGAACTGTGAAGACAACACCCTTCTCAAAATGAACACCAGCTGAACGGTCTAGTAATAACTCTGAAAATTATTTTTTAAATCTTAGGCTCAGTAGCGAACGAGTTAAATATTCCTAAATGCGGATGGGGTGTGAGGTGCCCCAACTGCTCCACCATTCCACTCTGATAACCAAAGCTCGTGCTTATCATCATCCCTAACGGCAGAGGCTTTTTCCTTGCCTTGCATTTATCATCGTTACTTTAACACGGGTGATTAGAGATGGGAACGTCCAGATAACGACGCCCAAGGCCAGCTACCCCCGTTCTAATATACACGCGGTCTACTTGCGCACATCGACTATCTCCCGTGACTGACAGGACCCGTCCGAATCAAACAGGCTCGCTTGACAACCATCGTTATTAATGACGCAATCTGGTAGTCGGGTGTCAAGGGAAGCTTGAGGTAAGATGGAACTCTTGACAAAAGACTTCACGCTGATGTGAGTACAATTAATGTCAGACACTCGCGCGATTTGTTAAAGTGCCGCCACGTGTGTTTGTTTTCTCATTATCATTTAGCTATATACACGGATGAACGGGTAGAAGGGTATGGTGAGAGAGGTTATGATAAGATTATTACTTACGCCGAAGGCTGGGTTGAGCATTGCGGCCGATACTGTCTGTCTGCCCATCTGTTTGCCTGCATGTCTGCATGTCTGTCTGTCCGTCCGTCCGTCCGTCCGTCCGCCCGTCCGCCCAAACGCCCGCCCGCCCAAACGCCTGCCCGCCCAAACGCCCGCCCGCCCATCCGTCCGTTCGTCCAGTTTATCTCCTGCATACAAGAAAGTTGAGTACCAAACTTGACACATCAAATCATATTGTGGTTAAAGTAATTTGAGTTGCCTGTCCAAGTTTCAAACATGTAGGTCACGGTGTCACAAGTACAATTTGAGGCTCGTTAGGAGTGTCTTGAGTTTGAAGTCATTGCGCCAAATAACTAGGTCACTGGGTTATTAAGTGCATACAGGAATACACATCTTTGGAATATAAGAACCTAAACAGTGAAATCGCCGAATTTGTCACATTCAGTCATATTGTGATTGTCTAGAAGTTCCATGTCAATAGGTCAAATAGCTAGCTCACTGAGTCAGGGGGTGCATAGAAGTGAACACATTCCTGGCCATAACTCTGGAATACACGAACGTAGAATCGCCAAATTTGGCACATCCATTCATATTGCACCTTGCTATGAGTGTTTGATTTATGAGTTTGAGGTCAATAGGAGCAAATATCAATGATAATCGGTCACTAAATGCATATCGGAATACGCAATTGTTGGCCTATCTCTGGAACGCCAAGTTGATAGAATCACCAGAGTTAGGATCTCCTTTATATTGCGACTCGTTATGGTTGCTTTGGGTTTGATGGCAAATGATCAATTATCTAAGGTCACGGGTCATTAAAGCCATTGGCAAAGCAAAATACACAGGCGCGAGTAAGCGCCTCACCAGACTGCAGTCTAGGTGTAATGACGATGATTGCCAAATAAACTATAACATACTTTTTGATTTATTGCTTCGGTACCTGATATTTTTGTCTATATACACACAAATAATACAGTTGATGTGAGTAAAATGGAGTCCTAGATATCTTGTCTCCTGAGGATGGGCATCCAGGAAATATTTTGTTTAGGAGTGTAACTGAAAAACGTACTTTTTATTATGTGATAATAATGGCGATAGTTTGGAGTCTAAATACCCACATATAACTCTTAAAAAACAAATGGCTCTGCGGTGGTACCTCTTTAAATCTGGATCCTAGTTATGTGGCATACCAGCAATTTTAATTCTACCATTGCTGTGGAAATCATGTTAAATATTTTGCAATTAAAGTAACAGGAAACTGTTTGTTTCCTTCTAAATGGTCAAGAGCTTTCCTGTATAGTTACTTAGAATATAGGATAACGGTAGGGAATATACCGTACTTGAGAAATTACCAAGTCAGCAACAGCTTCTAGTGCAATTCGATTCAAAATATGTAATACCTTACCGACATGGTTACCTTGAAAACGAAATATTATAGTAGCTGGATTCCATGACTGAATGGATTAATTTGACATATTTCTGGTGAAGCTGACATAACAGATGGGGTGCGGATGAAGTTGACATAACAGATGGGGTGCGGATGAAGTTGACATAACAGATGGGGTGCGGATGAAGTTGACATAACAGATGGGGTGCGGATGAAGTTGACATAACAGATGGGGTGCGGATGAAGTTGACATAACAGATGGAGTGCGGATGAAGTTGACATAACAGATGGGGTGCGGATGAAGTTGACATAACAGATGGAGTGCGGATGAAGTTGACATAACAGATGGGGTGCGGATGAAGTTGACATAACAGATGGGGTGCGGATGAAGTTGACATAACAGATGGAGTGCGGATGAAGTTGACATAACAGATGGGGTGCGGATGAAGTTGACATAACAGATGGGGTGCGGATGAAGTTGACATAACAGATGGAGTGCGGATGAAGTTGACATAACAGATGGGGTGCGGATGAAGTTGACATAACAGATGGGGTGCGGATGAAGTTGACATAACAGATGGAGTGCGGATGAAGTTGACATAACAGATGGGGTGCGGATGAAGTTGACATAACAGATGGGGTGCGGATGAAGTTGACATAACAGATGGGGTGCGGATGAAGTTGACATAACAGATGGGGTGCGGATGAAGTTGACATAACAGATGGGGTGCGGATGGGTGTGCGTAGAAAACTCCATTAAGACCCTGGAGTGGGCCAGTCCGCTGTGCGGAATGAGGCGTCTTGAAGATGTGGATTGTGTTGGATAGAGAAACAACTAGACTGGTATTACGAGTTAATGAATCACGGGGCACTCAAAATTAAAATACCCCATCATCGCATCTTGTGCCAATGTTCGCTGTTCTCCGCGATATGTCTGACAAATGAGGCCATCTTGAAGGTAGATCGTCGGGGATAGCCGATCAGTTGGACTTGCGTTACGACTTAATGATGAACGCGAGACGTGGAAACTCCCACGAGCTTCTCGCACGTGCTGATGTGTTCATACAAGCCATTAATCAAGCCGATAGAGCAGTGATGATGTACATGAACACGGCAAAATCGATGGCGGGTGGTTGGGTGAGAAATGGAAGAAGGACTTGAGTATGGCCTCACCCTCAATGTTTCGCAATTGGTCGAGAAAGAAATCCTTATCAGATATCTGCGCGTTTCAATAAACAGCCGTAATATAGGTCATAGCCTCGGCGATCAGTCTCGTTCCAATTATGAAGAACTACTGCAGGAGAGCTGATTTGGATGACCAAACCTAGATGGCAGTACCACATAGCAAAATGTTCGTCTTGGCATTAGCATTAAGTAAACCAATGTTGACAGTCTTCAAAATTTGTACGAGCTGGGAATTTTTGGGTCAAAATTTGTTGGGAAAAAATGTTGTCAAAAGCGAAAAAGGACCGATTGCAGCTGTAGGATATGTCTAATACAGTGATTATACATACATTTTGTTTCCATAATCCTGATGCCAAGACAAACATTTTGATATATGTTGACAAATGTTGTACTTCCATTTTGGGTTTCTCGTAAACTAAAGGCCTTTTTGATGCCAAGCTGCTGGACTACTATATGAATTATTGACTACTGCCGCGAGAATACAGTGCTGTTACATCATCATCACCGTGTGTTTATTTATGGTCTAATGTACGAAAACAAACAATAACATGGCAACAGTTAGCCTACGGGAGTTACTCTTGGAAACGAGCCATACAATTCAGTTCAACAGTATTGTCATAATTGTCATGCATCAAGGAACACTCCATGCTAACTATATAGTGGAAATAGAAACACGATATATACATGATAAATCCGTTTGTACCGCACTCCCCCCCCCCCCCCCCCCCTCCCCCACCCACCCCACCCCACCCCACCACACCACCACCCTTCCGCCCAACGAACCGGATCTGAGACACGCACGCACGCACGCACGCACGCACGCACGCACGCACGCACGCACGCACGCACGCACGCACGCACGCACGCACGCACGCACGCACGCACGCACGCACGCACGCACGCACGCACGCACGCACGCACGCACGCACGCACGCACGCACGCACGCACGCACGCACGCACGCACGCACGCACGCACGCACGCACGCACGCACGCACGCACGCACGCACGCACGTGGACAGTGCTAATTAATTAATTTAATATTAAATAAATTAAGTTATTTAGATAACAAAATATGAATTTCTATTCTTACACTGAGTCACTCAATTTGCTATCTATTTAATTAATACTTTACTACCGATCTCATTAACTGAGAAGCCAAAATTAGTCCATGCAACAGCTTTGTGGGGCATGCCAATATAACAAGTTGGTTCACCCAACTGCCCGGCAATACCCGTTCGCATACATCTAACACCGTCACAACGTGCCAGTCGTATTTGTGATGACAGTTTCAGAGTCTGAACGTGATATAGTAATTTAACGGATTCCACCAAAATCTATGATGTATATCCTAATGAGAAATCCAGATGATAGTCATGCTCACATAGCATACATGTAGTCATATTGACAGAACACCAAATCATGGACAGGTGATAATATGATCATGACGACAGTTCAAACTCAGGATCAGATGGACACGTAGACATATGGCGATATATCTAGGAATATAGTCATTGAATGTGTTCCAGACAATGGTCAGATCTAAATGCAGTCAGTATGATATTTTCATAATCTAGACAGAATAGATTCTCATGTGATGTATCTACACATGCTTTGAGACTCTCTGAGTAGTGCTACTGTAGGATGTCCTTTTGAAAATGTGGAAGGAAATTGTACTAAACAAATGAATTATTAATTGATAATAAAAAACATAAAATAATTTAGTGCGCAACTGTGTAGAAAGCAACTGTTTAGTCATTTCGTCAGTGATGGCAATATGAGGGCCATGCCTTTTGTTTTTTATTGATCCAATAGTGCATCCAGCGCTCTCCACCATTTCCAGATGGCGTTTCCTGCCGCTCCCGTGTGTGTCCAGCCACTCACAAACATACACCATTCCGGGATTTCAGGCAGGGGCATTCTCCAAGACCGTGCCCCAAAGAGGTGCTATTTATTAAGCACCATGCCCTAAATGGATTTCTGCATGCTCGCGCTCCTCTGATTGCCTGAGAAAAATCATGTGATACGACTAATGATGCGTAAATAATTGTCTATGAAGCTGTGATCAGTCTGCCAATTCAGAATGAATGAATTAGCTTTGCCAGTGTTCGGATCGATTGAACCCTGAACTCGCTGAATCTCATTTTCCAGCAAACTATACATGTAATTGTTGAATATTTTAAAACTAACTTTAATGGGAGCTGTTGCTGCCTATGGTCAAATTAGTTTCCAAAATATCCATCAGAATGTTAAATAAATAGTAAAGATATATACTTCGTACAGCTTGGTGGACTATTCCAGGTTCATCATGGAGTATTTCTGTCAATTAGGATTGTGACATCAACATATATGTGATGTAATCGATTAAGACGCCAGTACATGGCAGATTGGAATCATCCATTTGCAAGCTGATCACATCTCAATCTGCAATTATTGTTTTAAGAGTTACACAGAAACGCATTTATTAAAGGAGACCTACCATCATAATATAGGTATTCAGGTGATATAACATGCCACTCATAAACTATGCATGGAATTTTAAGCTCTTTATCATGTCGCTAAAGAAAGATATTCAGGCTTTAGTAGCTAAATGTTGATACATTTTTACAGCCTATGGTGGCCGTCATGATTTACTTTTCAACCAATCAGAAATAAGCTAGCGTGTTTGCCACGGTATATACGCTCAGTCATAGAGCTGTCATCTATAATTTGACAATGTGGCATAAAAGCAACCATACAGGTAAGGTGTTGAATGTTTTGAAACTAATTTGACTGGAAGTTGTTGCTGGAGTATTACATAATAAAGAATGCACTGCATTGGCACTTACATGACATCACATACTATTGCTTGGGGAGACAAAATGGTGGAGCTCAGCGTTGACCATTTATGCGATATTACAAACCAGATAAATTGTCAAACGCATAAGGGAATGTGACGGATATGATCATTATGGAATCTATAAACCATAATCTATCCGTGCAAAACAACATTTAAGATGATATTAACATCCCTTTAATTGTTATGTTTCGTAGTCTTCAAATTCTTACCAATTGTCAGCAGAAGCGTGAAGTAAAAGTACATAGCCATTGTCCTCACGCATAACGGTTTATCTGCAGATGAGGTAATGCTGGTTTTAACCAGATTTCCGGATCCTCGGCCACAGGGGACATAACAACAAACATACCCCACAGGAAATCCATCCGCGCAATGCACGTGAACTGACAGACAGACACAACAAGCCCTCGCCCAGGCAACAGGCACGCTCCCGGTCGTTACATAATGCACTATTTTGACGCGCAATCTGCGGGACATTAAGTAGGGAATGACCGCCTGTCAAGCGTTGTATCATTATCACCTTCTACAGGTCTTTTGGGAATAGGTATATTAGGGCATGAAGAGAACCATTCGTCAAAATTCCATTTATTTATATATTTACTATGTTAATTACATTTATTTATTTGGCTATTTGTTCTCTCTTACGACCATTCAGTCGTTCGTTCATTCGCTTATTCATTGGATGACTGAAATGACACACAATAGATATTACCAGAAGTCCATGATACTAATAATTATGAACTTCTAATATTACTTTAACCAATTACTTATATAAAAGACATCTTTTATGAGAATTTAGAGCAAGAATGTTATTATTAATCCATAATTAACAAAACTCTAGCAAAATATACCACCTTGCAGCGGATAGCACCACGAGTTTTAAAGTGTATCTACACGATTATATTATATTACGAAATCATCTATTAATCATCAGAGTCGGATTAAGCCAATGGCTAATTAGTTGTCTGGGTCCCTTATCCGGTGGGTCAAGAAGGGAATAGGAGCTACTACTACTACTACTACTACTACTACTACTACTACTACTACTACTACTACTACTACTACTACTACTACTACTACTACTACTACTACTACTATGGAAACCAATTTAACAGGAACCCGGTGTTGCCTAAGGCAGCACAAGCTTCCAATCAAATTGGTTTCAAAATATTCAACAGCTTACGCATAACATAATAGTAGGCTGTAGCTGCGTTAGCCCTTGTCTGGGACTACAGGTTCGAATTGGTAAAATACAATAATTAATTTTGATTTGAGAGGTGCCCCTTATTTTTCGGACCCATGGCTGTAGCCCCGTTGGCCCTTGCCTTAATCCTGCTCTATCTATTATGGTATATCATGGATCATCTGCTTGCTCCAGTGAAAGCAATGAATTTAATTTGTCTCCACAGAGCAATCCGCTTCTAGCTATGGCCCACCCATTTCTAGCTAATCTCCGCTCACACTTTGCCCGTGTTGGGATCGAACAAACCATGAATTCTCAGAATCCCAATATCAAGATAACTATACAGGTAAGCTGTTGGATATTTTGAAACTAATTTGACTGTGTGGGATAGACTAACTGACTGTGGGCAGCAGCAGTGCATCAAATCATCTGTTTATTAAATAGTAAAGACATACAATTTATTTAGTTGACGGACTATTCAATGTTCGGGGCGGAGCTAAATACGTCATTCGTTACATATATTGATTGTGACATCAGCCTATTGTGTCACGTAAGTGATTACCACGTCATATATGTGAGTGTCAGGTCGGATATATCAATTTATTTCGCATCTATCTAGGATGACTGATAAGAAGTCGAGGTATGAAATTTATAAGAAAGACAGATAATTATCTCAGCTGGTATAGTGCACTTGCGAGAGGCTACACCCCTAATAAACAATCCAAACCTTGGTAAAATATTCACATCAACAAACTAAAATTCCATCCGAAAGCAGAATAAACTGACAAACTCAACCTTTATTTAAAACATCATCATCCGTGCACAGCATTAACCCATACCACTCTGATGTCAATATTCTATCTTTTTATTGTGTCAATATCAAAGAAACTGGTGTACATTTTAAAACAATTTTGGTGGAAGATGTTGCTGTCTTCGACAGCACCATCTCCTGCCAAATTTGTTGAAAAATTAGCACCAGTTCATCTTTTAATTTAATCTTAAAATTTAAAGTTTTGACACCAGAGTGGTAAGGGTTAAACAGACATATATTCGTCTGCTTCATCAGAGATTCACACACAAATATAACAAGCAACTCGACTCTGGCAAGTGGAGTCTGTTTCCGTAAGCTGTTGTTTCTCTTACGGTGATGGTGTGGGGAATGTGGTATTAAAGCACGGATCGCGGAAACAGCGGATGGAGAAATGTTGCAGTTTGTGAACAGGGCAAATTGATCCCTACCCGCGTATGTGGCATCAAAGAGCTGCAAAAGACGTGGCTCGGGTAGTTTCATTGATGACTTCATTCTGAACACGTGACAGTTACGGAGTCAGACTGGACGCTGTAAATGAGGATGCTACGGCCATATTGGGTCCAGATGATTTGGAAGGAATACTATTCTCTCACTCCCACGTGTAGCGTCCAGATGGACATTGTTTCTAGATCAAAGCCTGTGTCAGCGTGACGGACTACAGGATACAGGTGTATTACATTAGAGGGGCGGCGTGCACAAAGGATATTGTTTGTGTTTGGCTAGTGATAAAGGTGAACCAGGATTTATGTTGATCAGTGAGAAATGTTACTTATACGCTGTACAAACTAATGCGTGGTATCAGTGGATACATTTCACATGGCCGGGGTTAGGGTCAAAGAATTATTGAAAAATGTTAAATGAGTTGTCCGCCGGACACTGTTCGGTGTATTAGATTCAGGCTTGATATACTCATTTGGTGAGTAAGATGATGTGCGAATGGTGGTGACGAATGCGGTTGTGGGTGTGTTTGCGGTAATGTTTGTCTGTGATGATGATGATGATGATGGTGCTGGTGGTGGTGTTGGCGGTGGTGTCGGCGGCGGAGGCGATAGCGGTGATGGCGGCGGTGGCGGCGGTGGCGGCGGAAGCGGCGGCGGCCGCGGTGGTGGTGGTGGTGGTGGTGGTGCTGGTGGTTGTGGTGGTGCTGGTGGTGGTGGTGGTGGTGGTGGTGGTGGTGGTATGCCATCTCTAAAGTCCATTAAGTGCACGAATGGGTTTGTTTAAAAAAATTTCACGATTGTTGGCTTTGTTCCAACCTTACTTGCGTAGTGATGCCCAGCTATATTAAGAATGGAAGGCAATACCTTACAGAGCGCTGATGCAACGCCTGCGGCCAAGATATGCATAGGAACATATCAATTCGTATCACCTGCACCAGATTTAACTCACAGATCACCAATATCATTAGAATGGAATACGCCCTAGTAGTGCATCACAATGGAGGAATACAGTTTTAGCTATGTCCCGCCCATCTCTAGTTAAGCTCCACCCACATTTCGCGCGTGTTGGGATCAATAGATCCCTGAGCTCACTGACTATCAATTTCCAGAAGTAACAGCGCCCAGTCAAATTGGCTTCAAAATATTAACCAGCATGTTTATTAAATAATACAGACATACAATTCGTACACAACTCTTAGTCCGTCATCAATTAAGCGTTCGTGACGAACTTATCTGCGTCATTCATGACGTCATTGATTATGACGGCGTTATACACTCCACGTAGTTGATTATAGCGTCATATGATGGATGGATAAACTGGAACGATTCATTATGGTCGCGCAAGCGTCTGAAGACAGCATTACTAGTTCCACGTTCCACTGCATACATTTCATATTGATCAATACGGGATCCGAATCTGCTTTTTCAACTTCAATATACAGCTCTGGGGCGGTATTCACGAAGAGTGCCTAAGTTACGCTCCCGCCTAATTGCTTGCACCTATTTAGAAGACCCGACTACGTCGTATTCACGAAGAGGCGGCTAATTATTCATCTAATTTAGGGGAATACAGACTTAGGGCACCTCTATTTAACTCATACGTCATGAAAAATTCACGTGATTAGCTCGAGCGATGGTATGATGATGTAATGACAACCGGATTTTGTTTGTTATTGCGTCACAAAATCTATTTATTTCAGCAGTTAGAGGTATTTGTTGGTTGACCGCATTCATGTCAATATTCACCAACGTTTGGTGTCGCATTCATTCTGAATCTTTCCATGATCTATCAATAATCAAATAGCAAGTCAATGGACCTTTCCAGTGTATCCATCAATTGTATAACGTTGTAATGAACTACGTGACGAGTAGGATGACGTCATAATCAATAACGTCATGAATGACGTGTCTATGTTCGTCACGAACGCTTAATTGATGACGGACTAAGTGTTGTTGTACGAATTGTATGTCTTTACTATTTAATAAACATGCTGTTTAATATTTTGAAACTAATTTGACATAGGCAGCAAAAGCATCCAATCAAATTAGTTTCAAAATATTAAACATCTTACCTGTATAGTTTTCTGGAAATTGAGGTTCAGGGAGTGCACGGATCGATCGATCGATCCTAAAACGGGATCAGTGCAGGCGGGTAATCGCTAAAAGCCTAAAACTTGATTCCTCAATTAACCCCTGAACATTCTGCATTCACTAGCTGAAGGTATGACCTCACACGGGATTAACTCTTTGCGGGCGGGAGAATGCTGCCACCCAGGAAGGTGTGCAGCATCATAGTAATAAAATATGAGCTATCGTTGGGAATAAGTTTTACATAATAAGCAATAAATGACGAATAAAGATCCGAAGCAACGGATAAATTAAGATAGAATAAGAATGAGAATGACGTTCAGAGAGGATTGCAAAGTTGCTGCAATCGGCCTTTGCAAGTTTATCCATCCATCATATGACGTCATATGGCGTCATAATCAACTACGTGAAGTGTAAGATGGCGTCATAATCATGACGTCATGACTGACTCGATATAGTTCGTCTTTAACGCTTAATAGTCCGACACGTTGTACGAATTGTATGTCTTTACCATTTAAAAATTATTCTGTTGAATATTTTGAAACTAATCTGACTGGGCGCTGTTGCTGCCATAGGCAGCAACAGCGTCCAGTCAAATTAGGTTCAAAATATTTAACAGCTTACCTGTATAGTTTTGTGGAGATTATAGTCAAGGAGTTTAGAGATCCATCGATCACAACAAGGACTAGGTGTGGGTGGAGCTTAGATAGAGATGGGCGGGGCATAGCTAAAACTGTAAAGGTCCATTACGGATCAAGGCTCGGATCTAACCCATAGGATCGCTAGGAAAACTGAAAAGAAAATATATCCGGTGTTTCCTGATCTGATAGAAAAGATTTTCACGAAATAGTGCTCTCAAGAATATGCAAGTTCAGAGTAAAGGACCTTTAGAAATAAGAACAGAATGGTTAAGAAAAGACATGCGGCTTAATAATAAATAATAAAACATTGAAGAAGGTGAGTGATAGAGTTCACATATACATATAGCTGGTAATAGCGCCATCCATTTCTAGCTATCCCAGCCCATTTCTAGCTATTTTCGACCATTTCTAGCTATCCCCGCCAATTTCTAGCTGTCACCGCACATATCTAGCTATCACCGCACAGTTCTAGCTATCCTCGCACATTTCTAGCTATCCGCGCGCATTTCTAGATATCCCGCACATTTGTAGCTATCCCCGCACATATCTAGGTATCCCCGTACATTTCTAGCCACCCCGCACATTTCTAGCTATTCCCGCACATGTCTAGCTCTTCTGCACATTTCTAGCTATCCCCACCCATTTCTAGCTATCCCCGCGCATTTCTAGCAATCCCCGCGCATTTCTCGATTTCCCCCGCACATTTCTAGCTATCCCTGCACATTTCTAGCTATTACCGCACATTTCTAGCCATCCCGCGCATTTATAGATTTCCCCCGCACATTTCTAGCTAACCCAGCACATTTCTAGCTTTCCCCGCCCATTTCTAGCTATCCCCACCCATTTCTAGCCACCCCACACATTTCTAGCTATCCCCACATATTTCTAGCTATTCCCGCCCATTTCTAGCTATCCCCACATATTTCTAGCTTCCCCGCCCATTTCTAGCTATCCCCGCCCATTTCTAGATATCCCGCACATTTCTAGGTATTCCCGCACATTTCTAGCTATCCCGCTCATTTCTAGCTATTCCCGCACATTTCTAGATAAGCTCCGCTCTATTTTTACGTATGTTGGAATCGATTTGAAAATTTGAAACTTTGAAATCTGAATTCCCTGAATATAAATTCAAGGTACGTATACATGTAAGCTGTTGAACACTTTGGCAACAGTTCCCAGTTAAATTAAACAATATTTAAGACAATTCGTACACTTTTAATTATGGGCTTTTCGATTATCATGACGAAGCTACTGCATTTCGATTCTAACGCTAGCTAACATGCGATATATTTGATTTTAAGGCCAGCTACTTGAGTGCCAGATCGTATCATTCTATTGCTTCTAAGGTATGTGAGGATGCTTGCCCACCGATTCCATGTAGGTACATGAGCTGTAAGTTTAAGCACTTTGTCTTTAAACCGAGGTGGTCGGTCAAACGAGTCCCTGACTTGAAGAACTACTACATTGTCGTATCGAAATGCATTTCCGAGAAACCCTGCCATTTTGGCCACCAATGCCTTCAGAGGGAAACACAAATGACGGTTAAAAGCGTGCCAAATGATGTTTTTGTATAATTCAATTAAAATAAAACATATTATTTGCATATGTGCGAGTTCCTAAATATTAAATTTGGTCATGGAAAGTCACTTAAAGATAATTTCGATGAGAATGACATCGCGTGAATGATTTTTGTGACGTCATCATGTGAATGATATTTTGTTTTTGATGATTGAAAGCTCACTACAGTTCATTCAGACACTGGCATATTAATGAGATGAAAGACAAACACTTGTGTTTCTTATACTAGAAATTGAATCTAAGCTGATGCTTCACTTCCTAACCGTATTAGATGGCAATTTCTTCTATTCTGAAATCACGTGCAGTGTAATCTGAAAACACGTGGTTGACGATTTACACGATGACGTCATAGTGTGCAAATTGTGGAGTGTAGAAATTGACGAGCTTAATCGAAGTTTTAAGATTGAATGAGTTTGTAAAAATTTGTAAAATTGCTTTTAAATCATGAAATATGATAAAATATTTTGGGCGATTTTTTTAATGGAATCTAATTTTGGTTTGTGATTTCCTTTAAGGTGGGTGAGTGTGCAAAGAAATACTTGCTCCTGTTTCGATGACAATTTCTTTAAATCTGTGCTCGTGTGGGTGCTATATTTGTTTATTTATTTTCCATCAATGCCATGTCTACTTACAGTCGACTATTTCTTTAAATATCAAGACATGCACTTATTAACGCATTACGTTCCACAAAAAAACATCCTGCCATATATATTTAGGCCCATCAATTTTCTTCAGTGTGGGATTCTCCAGACCCATAATAATTTGTTCTGTTGACTATTTGTATATCATGTAATGCGCGCCTGGCACATGTATGTATATAGCGCCATACAGCTGTACTTATGCCCACAATAAACACAGATCTACCAAACAACGGCCGATGGTTTTATATGAGTTATGTCTGTGGCGAGGTAATATGTAAATAAACATGGCGGATGGTGGTATTTGAGGGTGATTCTGGGGGGAAAATAAGCGCATTTGCACGACCGAGACCGTAAGATTAATCAGCAAATACTATAGCTTCTCACCTTTATCGCTCAGCGAGAACAGATAGCTTTCTCACGGGGTATTAGGTGCCAACCTTTCTCCAATACCGGGCTAATTGTCTTCAGAAGAGAGACGTCTGTTATCTATAACTTTGGAAAGATCTAGTCTTATTATATTGTTGGTGTTTTAATTAGGTTTTTGCAGTTTACAATGGGTGAATCCAATCTGTCAGTCAAGCATATGGCGTCATAATCAACTAGGTCACATGTAGACTGACGCAATGAGTGACGTATCTAAATACGTCAGGAACATTGAATATTTATTCAGTTGTATGCACTGGGTAGCTTTACTATTTAATAAACATTCTGCGTATGCATCAACAACATCCAGTCAAATTAGTTTCAAAATGTTCAACAGCTCATCTGTATAGTTACCTTGAAAATTCTTGGATTTCAGGGCTCAACGTATACAAGTCTGTCCCAACACGCTCAACTCATGGACGGGGCCTAGCTAGAGATGTGCGGGGCATAGCTAAAAGTGTATTCGTCCCTTTCATACCACATTCTGTTCCAGCTGACAATGTGGTTTCCCAATTAAAAAAGTGTTGCTATAGGCTGTTGTTCTCTATAGAGGAATCCGACCTTGCTAGCTAACCCGACACTCAAAATGCCATATATCCGGCATGAAAGGCCCACCGGTCCGTCGCGGAAGTGCTTGAATTGTACGTCTTGGATGATTTTACAATTTAATAAACATTCCGTTGAAAAATTTAAACCAATTTGACCCGGAACTGTTTCTGCCAAAGCTATGCACGATGTAGAACCAATGCTTACTTGGATATTTGCCCACCATGCAACTGATCGATGTTATATTTGTGAAGGTCAGTGAAGGTGACTCGTCACACGTTTGTTTGGGCATGTTCTTCGAATGCCACAATTGTGGAGTGACTTGGCCACAAAACACCCCTGAACAGAAAGCCTTAGAATTTACTGTTCTCGGTGCCGACATCTACAAAAGGCGTAGAGGCCACCACTGCCCACACCTGCTATGTGTGCTACATACTGATCTAAAAGAAACCGGACTGGATACACTGACGACCAAGCATGTTTATTATATTGTAAATTCATCAAAAACATACAATGGGTGTGTATTCGTGACGGGCGTTGCTAGTTTCGTGACGGACCTATGCCATTTTGATTGGTACGTGATGTATTTGATTATGACGTCAGATACGTGAGTGGCATGTCGGATCCGTCTATTGTTGAATCCTTCGCGACACAGTCTGTAAACACGCACATTCAGCGTATTACAGCTGAACATATTTACAAATATTTATCGTAAAATCTGCGTTAATTCTAATTTACTCATGCATTATCTCCGTCGTCTCATTGGTTGCTTTCAGAATCAACACCGATAACGCAGGTTACTGGGCCGGTACTGGGCCAATACCAGGTCATGGTGGCCTGGTATTGGTCTAGTACCGGCCCAGAAATCTGAGTTATAAGGGAACATTTTCAGCACCGTAGCAATTTGCTATGTACAAATGCTTAGGGTGATAACAACAGCGTTAGCTAGTGGGGTGGGTGGGGGTGGGGTGGTAGTGGGTGGAATAGTAGTCAGATTCCTGTCCTCGTGTGTAAAATGCCGGAATATAATCTCAGAATTGTGGACATATTTGTCATTCACGTATATGTGGGTAATGCTCAGGGTACTGTATGATGTATTGGTGGATATTTGCATGAGTATGCTACCCCTGTAAGGCTGAACAACCAGTCAACGATATTCAGTTAAGCTTATGGACTTACCAATAGAGCATATCAGTGTTTTCATTGTGTAGCGATGTAGCTGAACGTTGATAAGGCCTTAGATACCAACAACTTTCAGCAACATCATATCAAAATAAAAACATGTCGTCCTCAGAGCATCCACAAAGTTTAATTTTGACGTTTATTTCCAGAATTGTTAACTAACTCTATGTCCTAGTTTCTGGTAATGCCAAGAATACATACATAGTTGATGATTCTAGTATTATTTTGACTTCTGCTTGTTCCAGTATACATTAGTATTAGAAAGATAGAGAGTAAACACAAGTAAGTATTAGTGTTTAATAGCGCTTCAGGAATCGTAGCAAAAAGTAGTTAGATCTTGCGAGGACGGGTGTGCGTTGAACGTTTTGCTGTTGTTAAATGTTGTCCGTTATTTTCGCAGTGTAACGTCTCCTGTTGGATGAGCGTCATTGGTTGGGCTTTAGTTAACCCTTTAATCCCAAGAGGCCAGGATCGACAAATTGTTCTTGATGAAAGGAATATTCTATTGAATATTTTGAAACTAATTTGATTGGGAGCTTTTGCTGCTACAGCTTCCAGTCGAATTAGTTTTAAAATATTCACCAACCTTCGTCTATCGTGCTTTTGAGAGCTTTGAATTTCAAGGGTTGAAAAGTATTACATTTTTATGGATGGTAACAAAACTCTTATAGTTCTATATCTATTAGGCATATCTATGACACCAGTTTTCGTTTCGTACTGACGACATCTTCTTAACCATTTAATAGCTAAATTTGATCAAGAAAATCTAAATATTTGTGTATTGAATGCCCATTTGCAGGACGAGAGAGAAAGAGAGAGAGAGAGAGAGAGAGAGAGAGAGAGAGAGAGGGCGGGAGGGAGTGGGGTGGGGAGGGAGGAGGGAGTCATTTCAGTGGTAAATCTTCAAAACCAGCTCTAACTCGGTCCGCAAAAGAACCCGCCTCAAGATCACTGTAAAGGCCGGCTTTGGCCGGTTTCGTTATTAAAGTGTTAAACCCATTCAACATCAGTAAACAAATAGGATAAATACCGGATAAATACATTATAGGATAAATACTGGATAAATACCTTATAGGATAAATACCTTATAGGATAAATACCTTATAGGACAAATACCTTATAGGATAAATACCTTATAGGATAAATACCTTATAGGACAAATACCGGATAAATACCATATAGGATAAATACCTTATAGGGTAACTACCGGATAAATACCTTATAGGGTAACTACCGGATAAATACCTTATAGGATAAATACCAGATAAATACCTTATAGGATAAATACTTTATAGGATAAATACCTTATAGGAGAAATACCTTATAGGAGAAATACCGGATAAATACCTTATAGGAGAAATACCTTATAGGAGAAATACCGGATAAATACCTTATAGGAGAAATACCTTATAGGAGAAATACCGGATAAATACCATATAAGATAAATACCGGTTTAATATCATATAGGATAAATACTGAATAAATACCATATAGGATAAATACTAGATAAATACCTTATAGGATAAATACTAGATAAATACCTTATAGGATAAATACCATATAGGATAAATACTGAATAAATACCATATAGGATAAATACTAGATAAATACCTTATAGGATAAATACTGAATAAATACCTTATAGGATAAATACCTTATAGGATAAATACCTTATAGGATAAATGCCTTATAGGATAAATACCTTATAGGATAAATACCTTATAGGATAAATACCTTATAGGATAAATACCTTATAGGATAAATACCTTATAGGATAAATACCAGATAAATACCTTATAGGATAAATACCTTATAGGATAAATGCCTTATAGGAGAAATACCTTATAGGATAAATACCTTATAGGATAAATACCTTATAGGATAAATACCTTATAGGATAAATACCAGATAAATACCTTATAGGATAAATACCTTATAGGATAAATGCCTTATAGGAGAAATACCTTATAGGATAAATACCTTATAGGATAAATACCTTATAGGATAAATACCTTATAGGATAAATACCTTATAGGATAAATACCGGATAAATGCCTTATAGGAGAAATACCAGTTAAATACCTTATAGGAGAAATACCTTATAGGATAAATACCGTATAGGATAAATACCTTATAGGATAAATACCTTATAGGATAAATGCCTTATAGGATAAATGCCTTATAGGATAAATACCTTATAGGATAAATGCCTTATAGGATAAATACCTTATAGGATAAATACCTTATAGGATAAATACCTTATAGGATAAATACCTTATAGGATAAATACCAGATAAATGCCTTATAGGATAAATACCTTATAGGATAAATACCTTATAGGATAAATACCTTATAGGATAAATACCAGATAAATGCCTTATAGGATAAATACCGGGTAAATACCGGATAAATACCATATAAGATAAATACTGGTTAAATACCGCATAGGATAAATACTGAATAAATACCTTATAGGATAAATACCTTATAGGATAAATACCGGATAAATACCTTATAGGATAAATACTGGTTAAATACCTTATAGGATAAATACTGGTTAAATACCGCATAGGATAAATACTGAATAAATACCTTATAGGATAAATACTGGTTAAATACCGCATAGGATAAATACTTTATAGGATAAATACCAGTTAAATACCTTGTTGGATGAATACCATATAGGATAACTACCGGATAAGTACCTTATAGGATAAATACCAGTTAAATACCTTGTTGGATGAATACCATATAGGATAACTACCGGATAAGTACCTTATAGGATAAATACCGGATAAATACCATATAGGATAAATACCTTATAGGATAAATACCTTATAGGGTAACTACCGGATAAATACCTTATAGGGTAACTACCGGATAAATACCTTATAGGATAAATACCAGATAAATGCCTTATAGGAGAAATACCTTATAGGAGAAACACCTTATAGGAGAAATACCGGATAAATACCTTATAGGAGAAATACCTTATAGGATAAATACCTTATAGGAGAAATACCGGATAAATACCTTATAGGAGAAATACCTTATAGGAGAAATACCTTATAGGAGAAATACCGGATAAATACCTTATAGGAGAAATACCTTATAGGATAAATACCTTATAGGAGAAATACCGGATAAATACCTTATAGGAGAAATACCTTATAGGAGAAATACCGGATAAATACCTTATAGGAGAAATACCGGATAAATACCTTATAGGAGAAATACCTTATAGGATAACTACCGGATAAGTACCTTATAGGATAAATACTGGATAAATACCTTATAGGATAAATACCGGATAAATACCTTATGGGATAAATACCGGTTAAATACCGCATAGGATAAATACTGAATAAATACCTTAAAGGATAAATACTTTATACGATAAATACCAGTTAAATACCTTATAGGATAAATACCTTATAGGAGAAATACCGGATAAATACCATATAAGATAAATACCGGTTTAATACCATATAGGATAAATACTGAATAAATACCATATAGGATAAATACTAGATAAATACCTTATAGGATAAATACTAGATAAATACCTTATAGGATAAATACTGGATAAATACATTATAGGATAAAAACCTTATAGGAGTAATACTGGATAAATACCTTATAGGATAAATACCGGTTTAATACCATATAGGATAAATACTGAATAAATACCATATAGGATGAATACTGGATAAATACCTTATAGGATAAATACCGGATAAATACCTTATAGGATAAATACTGGATAAATACATTATAGGATAAATACCGGATAAATACCTTATGGGAAAAATACCAGTTAAATACCTTATAGGATAAATACCTTATAAGAGTATTACCGGATAAATACCTTATAGGAGAAATACCGGATAAATACCTTATAGGAGAAATACCGGATAAATACAATATAGGATAAATACCTTATAGGATAAATGCCTTATAGGATAAATACCGGATAAATACCTTATAGGATAAATACCTTATAGGATAAATACCTTATAGGATAAATACCTTATAGGATAAATACCTTATAGGATAAATACCTTATAGGATAAATACCTTATAGGATAAATACCGGATAAATGCCTTATAGGATAAATACCGGATAAATACAATATAGGATAAATACCGGTTAAATACCGTATAGGATAAATACTTTATAGGATAAATACCAGTTAAATACCTTATAGGATAAATACCAGTTAAATACCTTATAGGATAAATACCGTATAGGATTATTACCGGATAAATAACTTATAGGAGAAATACCAGATAAATGCCTTATAGGATAAATACCGGGTAAATACCGGATAAATACCATATAAGATAAATACTGGTTAAATACCGCATAGGATAAATACTGAATAAATACCTTATAGGATAAATACCTTATAGGATAAATACCGGATAAATACCTTATAGGATAAATACTGGTTAAATACCGCATAGGATAAATACTGAATAAATACCTTATAGGATAAATACTGGTTAAATACCGCATAGGATAAATACTTTATAGGATAAATACCAGTTAAATACCTTGTTGGATGAATACCATATAGGATAACTACCGGATAAGTACCTTATAGGATAAATACCGGATAAATACCATATAGGATAAATACCTTATAGGGTAACTACCGGATAAATACCTTATAGGGTAACTACCGGATAAATACCTTATAGGATAAATACCAGATAAATACCTTATAGGATAAATACTTTATAGGATAAATACCTTATAGGAGAAATACCTTATAGGAGAAATACCGGATAAATACCTTATAGGAGAAATACCGGATAAATACCTTATAGGAGAAATACCGGATAAATGCCTTATAGGAGAAATACCTTATAGGATAAATACCTTATAGGATAAATACCTTATAGGAGAAATACCTTATAGGAGAAATACCGGATAAATACCTTATAGGAGAAATACCGGATAAATGCCTTATAGGAGAAATACCTTATAGGATAAATACCTTATAGGATAAATACCTTATAGGAGAAATACCTTATAGGAGAAATACCTTATAGGAGAAATACCGGATAAATACCTTATAGGAGAAATACCGGATAAATACCTTATAGGAGAAATACCGGATAAATGCCTTATAGGAGAAATACCTTATAGGATAAATACCTTATAGGATAAATACCTTATAGGAGAAATACCTTATAGGAGAAATACCGGATAAATACCTTATAGGAGAAATACCGGATAAATGCCTTATAGGAGAAATACCTTATAGGATAAATACCTTATAGGATAAATACCTTATAGGAGAAATACCTTATAGGAGAAATACCGGATAAATACCTTATAGGAGAAATACCTTATAGGAGAAATACCGGATAAATGCCTTATAGGAGAAATACCTTATAGGATAAATACCTTATAGGATAAATACCTTATAGGAGAAATACCTTATAGGAGAAATACCGGATAAATACCTTATAGGAGAAATACCGGATAAATGCCTTATAGGAGAAATACCGGATAAATGCCTTATAGGAGAAATACCGGATAAATACCTTATAGGAGAAATACCGGATAAATGCCTTATAGGAGAAACACCTTATAGGAGAAATACCAGATAAATGCCTTATAGGATAAATACTTTATAGGATAAATACCTTATAGGAGAAATACCTTATAGGAGAAATACCGGATAAATACCTTATAGGAGAAATACCGGATAAATACCTTATAGGAGAAATACCGGATAAATACCTTATAGGAGAAATACCTTATAGGAGAAATACCTTATAGGAGAAATACCGGATAAATACCTTATAGGAGAAATACCTTATAGGATAAATACCTTATAGGAGAAATACCGGATAAATACCTTATAGGAGAAATACCTTATAGGAGAAATACCGGATAAATACCTTATAGGAGAAATACCGGATAAATACCTTATAGGAGAAATACCTTATAGGATAAATACCTTATAGGATAACTACCGGATAAGTACCTTATAGGATAAATACTGGATAAATACCTTATAGGATAAATACCGGATAAATACCTTATGGGATAAATACCGGTTAAATACCGCATAGGATAAATACTGAATAAATACCTTAAAGGATAAATACTTTATACGATAAATACCAGTTAAATACCTTATAGGATAAATACCTTATAGGAGAAATACCGGATAAATACCATATAAGATAAATACCGGTTTAATACCATATAGGATAAATACTGAATAAATACCATATAGGATGAATACTGGATAAATACCTTATAGGATAAATACCGGATAAATACCTTATAGGATAAATACCGGATAAATACCTTATAGGATAAATACTGGATAAATACCTTATAGGAGAAATACCGGATAAATACCTTATAGGAGAAATACCGGATAAATGCCTTATAGGATAAATACCGGATAAATGCCTTATAGGATAAATACCTTATAGGATAAATACCTTATAGGATAAATACCTTATAGGATAAATACCTTATAGGATAAATACCTTATAGGATAAATACCTTATAGGATAAATACCTTATAGGATAAATACCTTATAGGATAAATACCTTATAGGATAAATACCTTATAGGATAAATACCTTATAGGATAAATACCTTATAGGATAAATACCTTATAGGATAAATACCTTATAGGATAAATACCTTATAGGATAAATACCTTATAGTATAAATACCTTATAGGATAAATACCAGATAAATACCTTATAGGATAAATACCTTATAGGATAAATACCTTATAGGATAAATACCTTATAGGATAAATACCTTATAGGATAAATACCTTATAGGATAAATACCTTATAGGATAAATACCTTATAGGATAAATACCGGATAAATGCCTTATAGGATAAATACCAGTTAAATACTTTATAGGATAAATACTGAATAAATACCTTATAGGATAAATACCTTATAGGATAAATACCTTATAGGATAAATACCAGATAAATACATTATAGGATAAATACCAGTTAAATACCTTATAGGATAAATACCGTATAGGATTATTACCGGATAAATAACTTATAGGAGAAATACCGGATAAATGCCTTATAGGATAAATACCGGGTAAATACCGGATAAATACCATATAAGATAAATACTGGTTAAATACCGCATAGGATAAATACTGAATAAATACCTTATAGGATAAATACCTTATAGGATAAATACCGGATAAATACCTTATAGGATAAATACTGGTTAAATACCGCATAGGATAAATACTGAATAAATACCTTATAGGATAAATACTGGTTAAATACCGCATAGGATAAATACTGAATAAATACCTTATAGGATAAATACTTTATAGGATAAATACCAGTTAAATACCTTGTTGGATGAATACCATATAGGATAACTACCGGATAAGTACCTTATAGGATAAATACCGGATAAGTACCTTATAGGATAAATACCTTATAGGATAAATACCAGATAAATACCTTATAGGATAAATACCTTATAGGATAAATACCTTATAGGATAAATACCTTATAGGATAAATACCAGATAAATACCTTATAGGATAAATACCTTATAGGATAAATACCAGATAAATACCTTATAGGATAAATACCTTATAGGATAAATACCTTATAGGATAAATACCAGATAAATACCTTATAGGATAAATACCTTATAGGAGAAATACCAGATAAATACCTTATAGGATAAATACCTTATAGGAGAAATACCGGATAAATACCTTATAGGATAAATACCTTATAGGATAAATACCAGATAAATACCTTATAGGATAAATACCTTATAGGAGAAATACCAGATAAATACCTTATAGGATAAATACCTTATAGGAGAAATACCGGATAAATACTTTATAGGATAAATACCTTATAGGAGAAATACCAGATAAATACCTTATAGGATAAATACCTTATAGGAGAAATACCAGATAAATACCTTATAGGATAACTACCGGATAAGTACCTTATAGGATAAATACCTTATAGGATAAATACCAGATAAATACCTTATAGGATAAATACCTTATAGGATAAATACCTTATAGGATAAATACCTTATAGGATAAATACCTTATAGGATAAATACCTTATAGGATAAATACCTTATAGGATAAATACCTTATAGGATAAATACCTTATAGGATAAATACCTTATAGGATAAATACCTTATAGGATAAATACCTTATAGGATAAATACCTTATAGGATAAATACCTTATAGGATAAATACCAGATAAATACCTTATAGGATAAATACCTTATAGGAGAAATACCAGATAAATACCTTATAGGATAAATACCTTATAGGAGAAATACCGGATAAATACCTTATAGGATAAATACCTTATAGGATAAATACCAGATAAATACCTTATAGGATAAATACCAGTTAAATACCTTGTTGGATAAATACCATATAGGATAACTACCGGATAAGTACCTTATAGGATAAATACCTTATAGGATAAATACCAGATAAATACTTTATAGGATAAATACCTTATAGGATAAATGCCAGTTAAATACCTTGTAGGATAAGTACCTTATAGGATAAATACCGGATAAATACCTTATAGGATAAATACCTTATAGGATAAATACCAGATAAATACTTTATAGGATAAATACCTTATAGGATAAATGCCAGTTAAATACCTTGTAGGATAAGTACCTTATAGGATAAATACCGGATAAATACCTTATGATCTAAGAAATAACTTCGCTGTTGAATATTTTGAATAGAATCCGTTGTCAAAGTAAATTCAAACACTTCAACAGCTTATTTGTGCGATTGGTTCGAAATCGACATAGTTGGAGCCCTGCGGTAAAAGAACCAACAACTAAATAAAAAGAAGACTCGTAAACTTTGTTTTAGATTATTTATTCATTTGTTTTATTCAATTAAAAAAATTATCTTTAGATTAAATTATATAAGTTTGCTATAAGATGACAATATATGCCTATTTTTCAACAGCAACGACTAAAGCAGCGTTTACCTGGCATGCGGGGTGCGGATGGTGAACGCATAACAGAAAGCGGGTATGCGGAATGCGGGTAAAATATCGCGTGTACCATTTACCTGCACGCGGTATCATTGCGTTATTTTATTGCATTTTTATTGGTGATTTGCGCTTTGATATCTAGCTTTCCACTGAGACCATTACAAAACGTTTATGTACGGAGGCGAGAGGTGTAGATCCAAAATGGGCGGATACTGACGACTAGAGTCAAATTGATACCTTGGCCTAATCTAACAACATGTAATTATAATATTACTGATTTCCAAACTTTTTCGACAAATTAGTTTTTATAATTTTAGATGATGCATCAGCTTTAGCTACTTGGATTACCCTTTCGTTGCTAGGTTACATGTGCTCTATTCCGCAACGGAATCTTTTCCGTCCGGAAAAATCGCTACACCGAGCGATCGGTTTTCCCGCATCCCGCCGTTCCGCGTTCCGCATACCGCTTACCGCGTGCAGGTACATGGATGAAGGAAAATGGTAAAGAGCGATCTGAAGTATATTCCGCGTTCCGTTTCCGCAATCCGCTTTCCGCATTCCGCGTGTCAGGTAAACGCAGCTTAATGCTAATTGAAGCTTCTTGTATAATCTGATTCAATAATGCTGGTTGAAGCTTCTTGTGTAATCTGATTCAATAGTCTTTCTAGAAATTCAGCGTCTTTGTCCAGGGACGCGGCCACGACCCCGAGAGCACGACTTACTGGACCGCTACTGCAACAATACCGGCCCTTATTTAGTTTCAGTCATATTCCATGAGATAATCTATTGTATATTGTATTTCCTATATTCAAAAGAAGTAAATCAAAAATAAAATAAACTGAAACTATTTTGACATCATTCAATAAGAGCAGAGCATATATTCTAGACGGATGTCAGTTAAGATGTAAGACGGTGGTCGTATAAGAGATACATCTCAAAGACCACCGATGTTATAGAATCACCGCCATCTTATGGACACAACATTCATTACCTATGACAACTGACTAGCATTAATCCACCACCTGAATTTAGTGATAAGTCCTCCTTATATACCAAGGTGGCCAATAGATGAAATATGTTTACTTACGGATTAATAAAAATAATTATTCAACGTACCAGTCTTATTTTCTGGTTTCCTACCGGTTTTCTCCCTTGTATCACTGTATTCTAACTTCCAGGCAGGTAGTTATATAGAGTAACGAATCTATAGCTCGCAAACTGGGGATGGGGCTCCGAGGTACGTGCACCTATCCCCGTGAAATCAAGAAAATTTGAATCCCAGAGACGATATCTTCTGCAACTAAATATGTTTCTGCACATGAAGTGGGGGGGGGGGGGGGGAGGTGCCGCAAAATGGGCCACAAAAACTCCTAACCGATCTACCTCTTAATGTTTCAAACTTATGCTATTTCAAATTATAATTAATCACACTCTAGACTATGTGCTATACAGGAAGAACTAAAAACGAGTTCGAAGAAATATACCTTGACAAAAAATGAAAAATGACCTGTTTTACCTACACACGCGTCGCTTTTTACCCCAGTGAGAAAACAAATTATATGGTAGTAGTAGTAGTAGTAGTAGTAGTAGTAGTAGTAGTAGTAGCAGCAGCAGCAGCAGCAGTAGTAGTAGTAGTAGTAGTAGTAGTACTACCACTGGCGTCGCTGTCACCGTCATCGGCTGCGACAGCAGCGGTGGTGGTGTCGTCGTCATCGTCGTCATCGGCGGTGGCGGCGGTAGTAGTAGTAGTAGTAGTAGTAGTAGTAGTAGTAGTAGTAGTAGTAGTAGTAGTAGTAGTAGTAGTAGTAGTAGTAGTAGTAAGGGAAGTTACGTTTCGTTGGCGCGGGTCAGATTACCGTACGATGCGAAACACCGATATGTTTTATCCAACACACAAACATCAGTAAAGATTATAACGTCATTTATCAAATGATTACCGAATATTTTATTGCCAAAACGCTTAGCCCAAAATGGAAATGATAGAACAGATATCTAGGGGTAGCTAAATGATTTCCATTATGAATGGTTAACGCTTTTACTCGAAGGAAAGCTTATAGGACCGATTTGATGTAAATTCCAACACTTCCTTATCTTGGCTCGATGTATGAAAGAGTAATCTGCATTAGCATTTGAACTTTAACCTATTGATTCAAAAGATAGGTGTCATTAAGAAGAAGTAAACAAAGACAGATTAGAAAATTAATATTCATTCATTCTTGCTTGCTTTCTGCGATTTGTTATGTAATTAAAATAGTACTGCACGATTGAAATAACTGTTATAATTAATATATTATATGGAGATAAATGGGTCTATTGACCAGGGTTTCAGAATCTCTAACTGCTGAATTCATCTATCGATTATATCTTACGTTGAACATTTGTAAACTAATTTGAACGAAACAAGAACCTTATGCTGACGAAGTCACCTCTAGATCGAAACGACCATTATCAATCCATATTGGACTGATCCTGGCTGCTCCAATCGCTGTTCTTTCTTTGTGTTTTGATATCAATCATATCAAATCGATTTTTCGATCCGATGTCACTTATATCAATCCTCAAATAATATCACAGACGATTTAGTTCACTTCAGAAATCATAAATGCTTTTAATTAATGGAAGGTGAGATCCAGGTATATCCCCTCCATCCAAGTTGAAAATGACCCCTATTCGATCTGGTCCATGTAGACCACTATCGACTACTGAATCATTTGGAACCTGGAATGGATATGGACCATTGGATAATCACTTGACTTTATGGCAGCATGTATGATTTTATGCCAATTAAAACTTAAGCTTAATGGTTCTTGGTTCGGAATCTAAATTTGAGATACCAACCTAATTGACGTGATAATAATTATAGCGGCAATTAATATAGAATTTATATATAATAAATCAATAATATATGACCTGAATGTAGTATAGCTGTTATAAATACCCGATGGAAACAGTCATTTCTTTGTGGCTTGAAGACAAAAGGGTCCTGCTGACGAAGATGATCACAATACGAATTCTGATATGGTAATGAAGATGACGGAAAGATGTGGGTGCACCCAGACTAACGCGCAACACAATAATGTAAACGATCGAAATTTATCCTGCGATATAGGTGGATCTGAAAGGTTGAAAGTGACTGGCCACAAGCCGCCAGAAGCTAACGTCGTAATTGATCTGCGAACGACCAGAAGTTGGCGATCTGGCCCACAACTTCGTTAACCAGGAGCTGAAGACCTGATTACGAGCAATGGCAACCAGAAGTTGGAGACCTGGCTATGGATAATGATACCAGGAGCTGGAGACCTGGCTACTGATGATATTACCAGGAGCTGGAGACCTGGCTAGAGATGATATTACCAGGAGTTAGAGGCCTGACTACGGATGATATTACCAGGAGCTGGAGACCTGGCTACGGATGATATTACCAGGAGCTGGCGACCTGGCTACGGATGCTATTACCAGGAGCTGGAGACCTGGATATGGATGATATTACCAGGAGCTGGAGACCTGGCTACGGATGATATTACCAGGAGCTGGAGACCTGGCTACGGATGATATTACCAGGAGCTGGAGACCTGGCTACGGATGATATTACCAGGAGCTGGAGACCTGGCTACGGATAATATTACCAGCAGCTGAAGACCTGACTACGGATGATATTACCAGGACATATGCGGTCGACGATTATAATGACCCAAAACAATTGAGCGATTCTTGTATGAAAGTTCATATAGTGACAACAAGCCAAAAGTTGTATTGACTAGAGAAACGTGAATTCTAAATGTTCAGAAGATTTCCTAACTGTTGATGGGTAAAAAAACTCTGAGATGGCGCCCATGTCTATTTATGAATCTGTATGATGACTGCTTATATGGCTGATGAGCACACTTTGTTAAATAAACTTCACACGGTGTATATGGCCGGCATAGAATTATATACTCGTTATATACACGTGAAACGATGGTTGCCTACATCACAATTTCGCTAAGGCGCCACTAACTCTCGCGAAGGTCAACCAGCAGCAGCAGCAGCAGCAGCAGCAGCAACAGCAACAGCAACAGCAACAGCAACAGCAACAGCAACAGCAACAGCAGCAGCAACAGCAACAGCAGCAGCAGCAGCAGCAGCAGCAGCAGCAGCAGCAGCAGCAGCAGCAATAGTAGTGCATACATAGGACAATTACCATTAGGCCATAATGGGACACTGTACCCTCTTGCCCCAAAATGGGGTATCCTGATTTGCCCCAATAGCGTTTGCTTCCCGCCATTTTACAATGCATAACCATAATTTATTTTGTAACATATTATACCTTAATTGACCTTACATTTAATAACCATCTCAATTTAGCAGTTTCTCTTGGAGACAAATCTGTAAAAATACACTAATTAACATAGATCCTTATATGACCTTATATGATCATGCGCAAATTTCAAAATAACGATACAGAATACACATACCTCAGCCGAGAATAAAATCTATGTGGGTTCTAAAATAAAGGGAGATAATGCATTCCATCTTCTTCTTCTTTTCGTTCGCTGATCATACCGCCCGTCCTGTAAGTGACTATCGACATGATCATAAGCGTACAACGCATTACACATACGTTGTGTGAGAGAGGGGCCTGTCCCACTTTCCTCCGTGTCCCGTTTTCCCCACCTTCCCCTACCTATAAAAGTATGCTCCTATCAAATTTTATACACGTGCCCCTTTTGTCCATCAAAGTCTTACAACGTTCTTTCTGATTCCCTAATGGTGGGATCACTGGGATGGTACAGCGTGTAATGTGTGGCGAAAATTCATGACTGGACCGGTGTCTTCATCCATAAATAAAATTATTTAAAGAAAAGTAAGTTATTTGCTTTAAATCAAAAATTCAATTCACCTTTCCAGAGTACCCATCCATCATCTGACATCGTATGACATCATAATCTGCTCAGCGCGTGTATGATGACGTCACAATCATTACGTCACAAATGGGTCCATATAGACCGTCATCAAATCTCAAATGGTCCGACACGTTGTATGAATTGTATGGCTTTGTAATTCTTTGCTATTTAATAAACATGCTGTTGAATATTTTGAAACTAATTTGACTGGGGGCTGTTGCTGCCTTAGGCAGCAACAGTACCCAGTTAAATTAGTTTCAAAATATTCAACAGCTTACTTATGTAGTTGTTTTTTTAAATGATGGTCATGGTGTTCATAGATCGATCGATCCTAACACGAGCGAGGTGTGGGTGGAGCTTAGCTAGAGATGGGCGGAGCATAGCTAAAACTGGAAAGGTCCATTACTGTACCTTGCACACCATTTCATTATAAAATATCATTTCCATACCTTCGTAAAATTATCGTCATATTTTATCAATATCAGTAACTATTTAAACAACGAGATCCCATTACCACAATTTAAGTTCAAAGATGCAGGAAATATGTTGAATATCTTGAAACTAATCTGAACCGAAACCATTGCTACGTGGACAGAAATAGCTCCACCACCCCGCCACCGCCCCAATAAAGATTAATTTTAATCTAGACAACTAATATTTCTTCGATTATTAATAATGTGTTTGGACCCGTGGAGTTGAAGGGAAAGAATACTACATCTGCGAAAAAATATCTAGAATATATGTGTGATTTTTAAAAACAAGTTTTCCATTTTCACTTCTACTTCCTAAAATCTCCTGACGTATGCGACTTCATCATCACCTTGGAGCAGCGTTATTTCTTAAAATCTTAATTTACGGACAAATGAAATCTGAGCAACAGAATAATGCGGGAAATTCAGCGAAAATACTTTTAAATTCATGTTATTTTAAATCCTTGATTCTTAAGAGAAATATTAATTTAGCATTCCACATTGAGGACGCTTCGAGAAAATCATATCGCGACTATGTATGGAAGCTCTGCAGTGTTTGCACGACGCTTTCCACGGCCCAAGATCCAGTCACAAACCAATATTTGCATCTTTTGCCGGGAAAACAGAATATTTGATTTTAACATGAGATCAAAGGAGATCAAGCTGTATCCGTGTTTACCTGTGTTATAAATTTGAAAGAATATCTTAGAAATTCATATTTTATATGTGCATTGTACGCCGGTTTCTGATTTATTGGACCACTGGTGTCATCAATATGCGACAAGTCAAGGTGGACATGTTCGGAAACAAATCTTGTTTAAAGACAAACTAAACAATCCCACACCCATACCTCAAAGCATCAGACATGAAACTCTCAACACTACCGACGACATTAGCGCTGACAAAACAGATGGCGACAATGACAACTGTGACAACAGTGAATGGTGCTAACAAACGCGACAAGGACAATAAGAAAATCCGCACAAAACCACCAGAAATGTGTGGATAGTGAGACTACTATGCATGGTGGCTAGACTTGGCGAGAGCAAATAGCGAAGTGCTAACATATACCACCATACCACCAAAAACGTCGCTACTGCCACCACCAACTACAGTAACACCACCAACTCCAAATGAGGAGATCAATAATGAAACGGTCTCCGATAAGCCAGCTTACTGGGCCGGCACTAGACCAAATAGCAGGCACCATAGGAATTCTAAAAACGCCCCGACTAGGTATACTGATGACACTCAGCAAAGCAGAAGGCATTACGGCTAAGCATCTATCAAAGTGGCCATAGTGAAGACCACACCAAACTACGCAGGGAACGCAATAGCATTCTGCGCCACATTAGTGAACGGTTAAACGATCTTGTTATTCATCAATCAGCCTCCCGAGGTCCTAGGATATGAAATCACTGCCACGTATGACTGTCACAGTCTCAGACTGTCACAGTCTCAGACTGTCACAGTCTCAGACTGTCACAGTCTCAGACTGTCACAAAATCATTCATGCAGCCCGAGCCCTAAGAGTTACTGATTACACACCACCACTTACTGTATACAACTCTGAAGGACACTTTATCGTGACTGACCAGGCCAAAACCGACGCAATTCGAGAATAGCTCAAGGAACAGTTTAACTGACCACGACAATGAATCATTTAACCCATTCTCATGTGACCCCAGGACATTACTAACATCAATTAAAACAGCAGAAGTTGAGAGGCATTCAAAGCCCTGAGAAAATGTACATGCATCCAATGAATTATGTATATTATTACAAGTGACATTAACTCAAAACTGATCCCGTACCTAATCAATTAAGCTTTTATGCACCTCCTTCCCATTGATGCTGTAGGCCAAGACACCCTTATTGCGCTATACAAGCCCAAGACGCCACCCGACCTCAGCCAATCTGCGGCCCATTGTGTTCCTCAACAGCATGCGGAAATCCTATCCAATGTTACTATATGCTGCATCCGAGACAAGATCGCTGACTTCACTGGATCATGTTAAAGTGGCTTTAAATGTGGACGCAGCTGCACAGACATTGTATAGGCCCAATGGATGCTTATGTCAGTAGTCATGTCCACACACCGGGAATTCCACAAAATGCCTTTGACACAATTACACACTCAATGATCCTGGATGTACTACACCAGGCCAGTCGTAATGAAGATGAGCTACGACTAGTGAGACAACTATTTGCAGACACCAAACTGAGAGTATACGAGTCAAGTCAGTGAAGTCTGTAGAATTTGACACATCAAGCGGCTCCCGACAGGGAGGTGGTCTACCCCCTGTTCTTTTCACCTGCTACATTGCTGCTTCATTGAAATCTGTGGGGAAAAATTCCACAAGACCGAAACCTCCAGTGTCAACACTGAGTATGCTGCTAGAGATGGAATATGCCGACGATGTAGACTTCAAAGACGAGGAAAAACAACCCCTTGACCAACAACTCCCAATAGCTGCAAGCAAACTAAAAATTGAGAATCTCTTTATGAATGAATCCAAAAGAATGTTCAACCATATCTATCGACAAAGCATGAAACTACAGAAAATGACGATCCAATTCGTGGTGGCGATCCACGAAGAAAAAGTACAATCCTGGGCTCGCTACTCTATAGTACTGCTGACGTTGCTGCATGCTGTGCCCTTCTAGATGATATGGATTCGTAGATCAAAGATGCACTTGAGAAAAGACTATGTTTATACAACACAACCTGTGTGTCCTTGATGCTATAACAGATGGGCAGCTCCAAAGACTTCGCTAGACAAACTTGATGCCTGGCACCGCAAACATCTCCGGAGCATTTACAGGACACTGATGGTCAGACAGCATAATTTCCAATGATGCAACATACAAGATGTGTAATACATCGCCGCTGTCTGTAAAATCGCCCAGCTAAGATGGTCCATGTTTGGCCATGTGCCAAGGATGCCAGACGACACACCAGCACAGAGAGCCTTGGAATTCGCTCTACTGGGAGCCAGCAAATATAAATCCAGAAGAGGACGTCACCACATAAATAGTATACGCTATGCGTGCTCCGAGGTAACCTCCAGAAAGTAGGACTCGGTACACTCAAATGAAGAACGGCCTGAGGAAGCTAAAGATTTGGGCTGGGGAAAAGACACTGGGGTGGGGGTATGGGGGGGGGGCAAGAGGGGGGGGGGTGTGTGTGTGTTAAAAAGTGAAGAAAGGCCGATTGCAGCTTATGCTGTTTCTACTATTACTATCCAACATTTTGTTCATCCTAGGTTTTGCGTCATCTTGTTTATGGATGAGCAAAATGAGGATTGGCGATAGGACGGGAAGTGGAAGAGACCGGCGATAGTTGAGCTTGAGAATGAGAATCTAATACAGATGGGTAGATTGGTACGGTGAAGGTGAGGGACCCAAAATGTTTGAAAGACCGGGGAAGTGGAGAAGAAGAAGAGGTACGAGCGCTGAAGGATGGGGGTGCGAAGAAAGGAAAGATGTTTAAATGATGGGGCTGAACTGGGGTTAGCCGGAAGAGTAGTTAGAGGTGGCGAAGGAGGCGGTGAAGTGGGATGTGGGAGAAGAGAGAGAAAGAGGTGATGATGATGATGATGATGATGATGATGATGAAGATGATGATGATTAGGAGGAGGAGGAGGAGGGGGAGTAGGAGGAGGAGAGGAAAGGAGAGTTTGAAGAGGGGCGTGGATGGAGGAGGAGGGGTATGAGCAGAAAGAGGAGGAGGAGAAGTAGGAACAGGAGAGGGAGGAAGAGGAGGAGGGGAGGAGGCGGAGGAGGGATGGAGAGGAGGATGAGGAAGAGGATCGAAGGAAGAGGAGGAATAGGAGGAGGAGGCGGCGGCGGCGGAGGACTACTGACCGCATACTGCTGCAACACCATTATTGGTGACGTGAGGGGGTGGAGGGGGGGGAACTATACTGTGTGTATCATCCCAGAACTCATGCCATAGTACCGGCAGCGCCTATCCAGAACCCAGATCATTTGCGACTGTTTGTGTCGTCAGGTAGCATTGGGCTGACAACACGGATCAACAAACAAAGAGTCCAGCTTGTTATTGACAAACAACACGCACATACAGAGAACCATGAAACAATTAGGCTATCTTTGTCATGGTTAAACCACTGACCACTGGTACGGAACAAACAAACAGACATTACTTCAAATTACCCTTAATGAAGTATCATTATTCAACAATTACACGGTCTGTGTGTAGGTAAATATACACAAGACAGGATTGTGGCAACACCCAGGCGTGTGTGACTAGCCAATTCTTGGCCAGCTTTATAGACGGAAGTTATCTAACTTACTTAAGACAGGGAGGGACTCGTGATGGCTCATTGGTCAATTCAGGCTACACATAAGCAAACCGGATTATGCTATTTAACCAGGATTTAGGACTACTTTCTTTGCCGTGATTTAAACCAACTTTCAACGGAAAAGTTGACGAACGGATATATTTACAAAACTTATCTTGTAAATGACGGCGTCGGCTTGGTGTGTTTATAATCCCCATTCTCTGCATTCAGCTAAACTCCATTACGTTATTCATAACTTTTTAAGCAGAGAATTTATATTAGGCCTACACTCGTAATAAGAGTGAGAACACGCGCAGAAGAAGGAGACAATGTGGACGGACACTGGCCCAAAACGACAAGCTGAGCACGTACTGTGATATCTATGACCTCTGAATATTCACGAGCCACAGTTCTCATCTGTGACGTAACTAGCGTAGGTCAAAGGTTATAATGAGCTAGTAAAGACCTATATAATGCACGAAAAATGAAGTTAAATGTCATGAGATAATTTGATGTCATTAGGTTGAAAATATTTAAATCATTAAATAGATTACTATCATTCATGTGCAATAAGATAATAATGTTGCGCCCAAATGACCAAACTGGGCCATTTGTATGTGACCATTTGTAAAGGACATTAACCAAATGACGATCTGCGCGCTCATTTGTAAATATTGCTCGGCCTAATAGCCAATTGGTTATTTGTGTGCCTGTTGGTAAGCGGGTAGAATCCAAAGCCAGAGCCAATTGGTTATCGGAGCACTCTTGTGCAAGCAATGCATGACCCAATATACAATTGATTCAGGGTGCATTCGTTGGCAAATTGCGCAGGGCCTAATAGTTAATTGGCAGTCCGTTTGTAATTGATGCGTAGTCCAAGAGCCAATTGGTTATTGGCTTGCCAGATTATAAACGACGCATGGGGCAATACGCATTTGCCTATCGACGCGTCCATTGGTAAATAGCGCACGGCCCAACAGCAGTATCAGAATTACGCCAAACTACAATAATTCAAGGACATAAAACCTATATTTCACACAAAATAAAAGCAGCTATAATTCATCTTTTATTATAGCTTAAACATTGTTTACATTTTACAAATAACATGGTTTTCATTAGCACAGGCAGCTACATGGCTGTCTAACAAATGCTGACATCAATCAGTAATTTAGCTAAGCACATTTTAATAAAACACTTCCACAGCTTCTTGCCGGCAGCCATTTCGCAGTAGTTCATCCTGGTGTAAGTTTACTTGCATCACTACGCGAAATAAATATCCTGCAAGAATCGGTATTAACCCTTTTGTGACGAAACCGACAAAAAACCGGCCTCTGTGGAGGTCTTGAGGAATGTCCATTTGCAGGCCAGGAGAAGACTATTTTTGAAATTTTACCACTGACATGACTGGCTCGGTAACCGAGCCAGTCATTAAAGTGGTAAATTTTCAAAAATACTCTTCTCTTGGACTGCAAATGGACATTAAATAAGTAAATATTTAGTCATTAATTAGTCATTAAAGGGTTAATGTAACGCGCCAATAACCAATTAGGCCCGTGTGCAAACAGCGCAGGTCCATATGACAATTGGTTATCGGCGTGGCCATTTGTATACAGCGCAGGTCCATATGACAATTTGGTATCGGCGCGCCCGTTTGCAAACGGCGCAGACCCATGTGTAAATTTGTTATCGGCGTACCAGTTTGTAAACGGCGCACTGCCAATATGTCAATATCAAACTTGCGCCAATAGGAAATTCACATTGTGATTTCTAGTCCTACCTTCGTAGATGAGTGATTAATTTTCAGTCGCTGGGGTAGTTTATTTGATATGTCTTGCTTAAAGAAACAAACAAGCAAGGTGGCGGTCGTTCGCTGAATCTTTGTATGTCATGCGTGGGCAATCTGAGGCGTCACGCACACATTGTTGGAATGAAAGTGTGGTTTTGAAGTGTGCATAAATAAGTGCGGTTGAGTTTTCAAAAATAATCTCTTGCTCTGCAAGTGAATATTTTCTATGAGAAGATTAAAAATTTCTTTGATACATGTGAGCATTATTTAAAGTGCTTATGAATATATCCATTAACTCTACTCAATGTTAGTCACTTTATTTGATTCTTGTGTTATTAGACTTCTAGCTAATCACTTTGATACAGACGGACATTTTGCTATCCAAAACAATGGATTAATCAGCGGCTTGAATCAATTCAATTGTCCCACATTTGCTGATGTATATACGCCCTCATTCTTTTTCTTATGCATGCAAAATTATTGACTAACCGACTGAAGGAATGAGTGAATGAATGGACAAACGGATTGACAGACTAACAAATAAATTAGCAACGCGCGCATACGGAGAGACGTGTCTGAACAGCTGAAGGATTGCTGAAATGACCAGTAAGACGGAGTTAATGAATGGATGGATGTAAAGCCTACTGGTGAATGTTTGACATTGACATATGGCGATAAGCAATTGGTATATGGGCCAGCGCCGATTACAAACGGGCGCGCCGATAATCAATTGGTATATGGGTCTGCACCGTTTACAAATGGGTCAAATTGCTTATTGGTCCGTTACAGCCTCACTAGAGACTTAATCAGGAATAACGCCATACTGATCGATGTATGGCGTTATTCCTGATTAACTCTCGAGTGAGAACACGGCTTAAGGCTATATAAAGCGCAAAGAGACACGATCCGTGGTACTACTAGGCGATATGTGTGCCTAGCACCTAGCTAATATCTGGAACAGCGCATATATCTGAAAATGATTTTCATTATTTTAACTCCCATTTGACACAATATTTCACTTGGCATCTTCTGTAAATCACGCTGTAAAGCGATTCCACACTAAAACAGACTAGTTTCGAACGGGTGCCGCCGAACGCGCGAATGAGATGCATGGATTGATGGTGCCATGCAAAGTAAAACAGCAAAACACAGAGTTCTTGTTACAGTATTCGGTAAATAATGGCCGGTGCAGGAATTATGGGTTTAACTGGAGCTGACGTTGTTTGGGGAAACATTGCGGGGAAAGCGGCTATTTGATACAGGTTACAAGTGCGCGTTCCCATCGGCATCGGAAAATCATACGGACGTTATTAAATCCACGTGCATGTGCACAGCGTCCCTGTATCATTTATTAACTATGTTGACATTTTGCACACCAACATGGGTAACAAATGGTGACATATCTGGTCAAGAGTTATCAGTCACTGGTGTCCGGTCACAAAATGCATTGGCCGAGTAATTCATACATTTGGCATGGTGTTACAGTTTATTATTTCCTTCAAGAATTACGAAGGAATAATGATTTCAACAGGTCCGTGAATGAATTTTACTGAAAATCTTCAAAATAATTTAACCAGAATTTCTTGTTTCCTCGAGCAATCACGACGTTTGTTCAAACAGTGCTTATTTAAATGGCAGCACGCTGATTTTCTACAGACTACATTTTCCATGGGGTTTAACTTTAAATATCTGCATATTTAAAAAATAATTTGACTGAAAGTTGTTGGTGGCTAAGCCACCAACAACTTTCAGTCAAATTGTTTTGAAAATATGCAACATGTCCAGAGTTATTACCAATGGCAATTGTTGTCGAAAATGGCATATGTAGTTTTCAGACACCATAGTGTTTCACGCACACACCACGGAAGTTTATATCTCAGCGGGATTGTTTGTTGCGAGATTATCGTCACAGTCTGGATCAAATTCATTATTACGGTAAAACTAAATATACGAAAATTCTCGTTAAATTTGGATCTAATGGCATTACACTTCTTTAAAGCATGGCGGATAGTGATGTATGCGAACTCTGCTGACACGCTGTGGGAACTATACCTGGACTCGGTCAGAAAAAAATTATTATTAAGTTTTACTTCAATAAGAAGTTTGTGTCTTGTATTGCCTTCGTATATGTACACACAACGGTTGGTATCGTGTTGTCGGTTTCATCGTCGCGAAATATGGTTGCAGATGCCATAAATAACAGATTGATATTAATTCTTGACTTTTAAAATTTATCTATATATATGAGTATTGATTAATGTTATCATGTTAATGTTAAACTGTGATGATGATGATGATGATGATGATGATGATGATGATGATGATGATGAGAACGATGAAAATAATGATGTTAATAATATTGATGAAAATGATGGAAGTTATGAAATGATAGTAATTGATGATGATGCTGATGACGCTCATAATGGTGATGATGATGATGATGGTGGTGATGATGATGATGATGATGATGATGATAACCATGAATATTATATCTTAATATTTATATTACTATTATTTAATATATTTTAATGGCACACTGTTATCCACCATGCAATTGTTAATAATGATAACACTGCAAGGGCAAGTAGCCAACAGTGGAAAGAAATTCATTTATTTATAATACTTTACTATTATTAATTATGTGATACAACTAAATCTACATTATTATTATTATTATTATTATTATTATTATTATTATTATTATTATTATTATTATTATTATTATTATTATTATTATTATTATTATTATTATTATTATTATTATTTAGGTGCTACTAATGCAATCAGATAACGTGCAGCACAATTTCTATGTTAATAAAAATATAGATACACTTTATTGGAGAATATTCAAATCATAGAAAAATGAATATGGTCTGTAAAAATATTTTATACAATGCTGAATAAATGGAGATTGGGTCTTGTCAATACTATTGGAAATGGATAGATTATTATTTAATTCAAATAGTAGTAGTAGTAGTAGTAGTAGTAGTAGTAGTAGCAGCAGCAACAGCAGCAGCAGCAGCAGCAGCAGCAGCAGCAGCAGCAGCAGCAGCAGCAACATCATAATTTAGCTCAAATAAATACACACCATTGTTTTTCGAAACTGTTTGTTCCGAAAGGCCAAATACTGATTTACATTTCAATAAATATTATGTTGCATACTGTTTGAACAAATGTACACATAGGGCCTACACGTCTTATTTAATATACTGGTATTAATGTTTTTAAAACAAATATCAGTTTCAGTTTTCATTTTTACAGTCAGGCCATCCTTGCGTTTTATCCGCCCATCAGGTACATAGGTACTTATAAAACTATAGCACGCTTCCGGATGATGACTGGTTGTTGTATTTTAACGCCCACAGCTCGCTATCCGTCAGTTGATTTGCCTGTATCGCGCAAAATCAGCCATTCTTAAGCTATTCTTAAGCCCTTCTGGAGATACTTAAAATAATTCAGCTTCAAGCTTCGCACTCAATTGAAGATATCAGAAAGGAAGAAAATGACGTGAAGTTCATATGCAATGAATCTATTAAACCTGTACTTCTTAAAATGACAGCTTCTCAATTTTACCATACAGGAAAGGTGTTTTAATATTTTAAAACTAATTTGACTGGGAGTTGATGTTGCCATAGTCAGCAACAGCTCCCAGTCAAATTAAGTAAAAAATATTAAACAAAATATACTGGTTTGTAATGGTTAAGGGGGTTAAACAATATTATTCTGGATTTCTAGAACAAGTGTTTCGCCTGAGCTAAAGATGACAGTTGCTGAAATTAATATACTAGAGAAGAATTTGAAGGAAAGCTGTTTTTGCCTCAAATATAGAACAATGCAACAAAATTCAGTCAATTATTTAAGAATAATCAGGACTAATAAACCTTTCCGGTCTCTATCTAAGTTCCACCCAAGCCTCGCTCGTGTTGGGATCGATCGATCTCTTGAACTTCCTGACTATCAATTTCCAGAAAACTATACAGGTAAGCTGTTGAATATTCTGAAATTAATTTGACTGGGTGGTGTTGCTGCCTATGGCAGTAACAGCGCCGAGTCAAATTTGTTTCAAAAATATTCAACAGCATTTTTAGTAATAGCAAAAACATACAATTCGTACAACGTGGTGGACTATTAAGCGTTAAAGACGAGCTTAATCAAATCATTCATGACGTCATGATTAGTATGTCAGCATACGACTCGCGTAGTTGATTAGGACATCATATGATTGAATGACGAAATGGATTCATGAATTGCAGTTTTATGCTGTGGATATCAACAACAAAAATATCTGGACAACTGATTTGATTCGATATGTATTAAATAGATCTGAATATAATTTACGATATGATATAGTAAAATCATATGCAGATTGAAAAATACGGTGACTCAAAGTCTCCGAGCTAAGAATCTTTCGTTAAATTGTTGATCTATTTTACATGCACCAATTCTAGTTTCATTGGATCGCGAAATCCCGGGACCAGTGTTTATTCAAAGTAGTAACGGTTACAAGCCTGATATTACCGCAAACACTGACAGATGTGGGAATATTTTTGATAGCGAAGAAAAACATCATGTCTCCTTGATACGGCGAGGAAGTATCTCCATCCGTAACACATAGAAATATTTCTCTCTGGTTTTGGCAGCTGAAGGACTGGCTGTCTTTTGTACACCCCGAAAGGTTTCAGGTTGGAATTGGCATCAAAATACCGCGTGTATCCGCGGGTACCACACACGTGTTTTGACATCCATATGATTACATTAATTTTGTTAAATGTTTTCAAGTCTATATTTTTTGCTTGAATAATAATAATAATAATAATAATAATAATAATAATAATAATAATAATAATAATTATTATTATTATTATTATTATTATTATTATTTAAACAACAACAACAACGACGACGACGACGACGACGACAACAACAACAACAACAGCAGCAACAAGAAGTTTTTCTGAATATTGTCTTTGTCTTCAGGAAAGCTTTAAAAATATTAATGGACTTAGTATAGGGCAGGAGGAGGGGCTAGAAAAGTAGAAAAGGAAAAAGAAAGAAAATCCCACCTAAAAACCGAAAAACGACGACGACGACGACCACGACGACAAAAAACAACAACCACGGATACATACACCTCCACATTCATACGAAAATGGGAAAACAGATCTATAATGAGGAGAAATATTGTCTATTTCTGATATATCTCAAACTATTGAGTTGTTTTCTGATCGTCGACTTCGCGTGTCTAAACACACGAGATAAGCAACGCGAGAGGTTGTGAAAATAGACGACTTTCTCTATCTGTTTTTATCTGTTAGTAAATGTTCTGGCGCATCACATCATTTGTTTGTTAAAATAATGCATATTTAATCAGGATTCGATAAGAGAATTCCGGTATAGTCCGCGATACTGTGCCTGCCTCCACGCGGGCCGAGCAATGCCAGAATCTTATCCCAAGAATTAGCGGCTAGTTTGTTTAGGATAACGTTTTCAACGCTGGAGACAGATATAGCCAGTCTGCCCCAATTCCTGGAAGGTTGGTCGTTGGGAAACTCATATAGATCTTTACAACGACATTGTTTGAAACGTTTGCTGTTTATTAGAGCAATGGCTTCAATCGGTTAAAAATGGTCGGTACACGCCGCGAACAGGAGAAATATAACTCGCTGACCATCCAGCTGCAAAACGGTCAAGGAGGTTTATCTGGCGTAAAGCAACGTAAATTGCTCCGTCAATTAGTTATCCATAGTTCACAGTTTGCTTAAGGTTTAACAAGCCGTGAGGAATACCACCGTTTGGTCACTTAGTCGGTCGGCAAGAGCTTGGTCAAAGTAAAAGTCTTTCTTTACGCTGCAAACGGTTTCAGACACAATGGTAATGATTTTTATTGCAGAGAAGAAGTTCAATTTGGATGAAGCTAGGCTTGCGCGGTTATTGCTTTGAGTCATCGCGAGCGATTATTGAACAATAATCGTGATTACTCGATTAATCAGCAACCTACAAATTACCAAGACGTAACAACAAAAGGATATCAATTATGGAAGCTGCAGTGGCGTTTATAAAAGTCAATTTGTAGGCCAAGAGAAGATATTTTTTGAAAATGTATCACTGGAATGTCTGGCTCGATTCTCAAGCCAGTCATTCCAGCGATACAATTTCTAAAATAGTCGTCTCTTGACCTGCAAATGGACATACGTTCACTAAGCAAAATGTCAACTTTCGTGACCGATCTCATTAAAAAAATAATTAAAAGGTTGGAATTGAAATATTTTATGCACCAGTATTTCAATTCCAACCTTTCAGTAATTTTCAAATGAGATCTGTCATGAAAGTTTCCATATTCACGATTATTCGATTATATAATTTTTAATCATATAAATTCAGGATTTAACAAATAATCGCGATTTTCGATTTTAGCGCGTAATCGCGCAAGTCTAGATGAAGCAATGCGTAGACTATCCTTACGGCTTGAGCTATGCTTCTTGTAATACTGGACCACGTACGGAATTTGCAGCTACAGCATGATTTGTAAAGCTTTTGTTGTAATGATTTGGATAGATTCTCATATCACTATAGTTGGGTCGCAGTCATCACACTTTAGAAGCCATGATGGTATTCGCTTGGGCGGTCCTTACTATCTTTATGGCTGCTGCTATTTGATGGTTGTAATGACATAATCACGCATGTTCTAGCTTGTACTGACACACGTACTAACTCAAATGTATCATTCGCCTGTACACCAGTCCGGTATATCTGCTACTCCAGATGTCATCAAACACGTGTGGTAACCGCCGTTTTAGATACTCCTTATCTCGCGCAAAATCGTGTTAAATCAAATCATACCGCACCCCAGGGTGGAATAGTTTACCAGAAACGACCGATGCTCGCCACAGGGCTAAGAAAACATGGTTAAATATATATCTCGTCCTGTCACCTCACACCCATCGTCAGACATGTCAGCTCAATCCATCCGTACTGAGTTTTGACTCGTGTCGTTGACTCCAGCCAAAATGCTTCTTGACTCGGATTGTTATTCTATCCTGCCAGAATCCCTAAGGGCTTTGAGGAAGACATAACAGGCCCTCCCACGAGGAGTCGGGTCGAAAGTTAAATCACAGCACCCAGAACACGTTTTAATATCGTTTTAATGCACGGATCGCTCAGATTTTGGACGGCCTATATGCATGAGGTTGTCCATGGGTCATCGGTCTTCATTAATCATAAACCGATGGAACATTCTCACCCCAGGGGTGCGATGAAGTGGGAGGAGGGGGTGGGGGGAGATTTGGGTTGTGGCGATTCTCTTCAATCTCTTAACCAATTCCAGCATACACGTGTTTACATAAGATGTAGTTTAACCCGTTAACCCTCACATACCAGAAAGTACAATTTTCATGATGTAAGGAATATTCTGTTGAATATTTTGAACCTAAGCCGCATATGGCAGCAACAGGTTCCAGTGAAATTAGTTTCAAAATAGCCCACAACTTTCCTGTATAGTTGTCTGGAATTTGAGCCATTGGATTTCCAGGAGTTATTGGCTTAAACTGATACAATCTGTTGCATATTTTAGAAACAATGTACCAGACGGTTGTTGAGTACTTTTCCACAAATTCGCTTAACTTTTTCTTTATTTATTTTTGCGTTTTACGCGTGTCTCCAGGTGACGTTATTGCGTACTAAAAATCTAGTCTGTGGAGATACAGTGAATAGTTATTCACGTGCGGTACAGAACACACAATAGCGGCCAATGTGTTCTTGATTAACCCGTTGACACCCGAAACACGAAATACCATTTATGATTTATTAATTACTCTGTTGAATATTTTGAAACTTATTTGACTGGAAGGTGTTGTTGCCATTGACAGCAATACCGTCCTGTCAAATTTGTTTCAAAATATTCAACAGTTTACATGTATAGTTATTTTGAAATTAAGAATATGAGAATTCGGTGTTCAAAGGGTTAAGTCCGGATGGTAACTTGTACAAGATGCTAACGCGCTGAATAATTATGGAGCGGGAGTCTTCTCTGGCGTGAAAAATTCCCAGTCACTCGTAACAGATAATTACCTTGGTATAGGAATCGGTAGTTAATGATGGAAGAATAAATTGTTAATTTAAAACAAAGTCATTCGATTTGACACGCGCACAAGTGGATATTAACCTTCCCTACCCCTATCAGGAGTAAAATGATCGAATTCATTATAGCGAGGGGAATATGAATTGTTTTTTAAATTAATTAAAGTGATACCAATCTCATCTCACATGTTGTATTAGACTGATAGACTATGGTACATAGATTCCATATCAATCACTTTCTGGTGCATTTCATTAGCTGTATCATGATTGCTCGTTTTTAACATTGCATTAAGCAGATAATACGTACTTGGAGAAATATTTATGGGGCCAATGTCGATTAGTAGTGTGCCAGGAACCATTGTGTCATTAATGGGATACTTTCGACTGCCAATCAAAAGGTAATGGATCCAATAGTTCGAAATATTCTTCTTAACTATAAGGTGCAAGCACCGAGCATAGGCGAGCAGTCGCGTATATATGTATTCGCTTCTTAATGCCACATCCCACCTGATGCTAACTATTTGTTCATCATCATCATATGTTGCTGAGGGATCCGATCTGTCGCTCAAGGATCTGACGTCATAATAAATATGTCACATGCTAACATATAAATCAAAATGATGTGGAACTCTCCGTCATGAAACTCGAAAAGGCACGTGTACGAGAGTACAAATTGTATGCCATTGTCGGGTTTACAACGTAATAAACATTCTGTTCAATATTCTGAAACTAGCTTGACTGGCATCTGTTGCTGTCATAGGCAGCAACAACCTCAGTCGAATTACTTTCAAAATAGTCAATAGCATACCTGTATGGTCACCTTGAATATTATCTTTTAAATTGTCATGTGGTACATGCACACTGGTCTTATCCGATAATCTACATTCCCTATTAATTACATGATAGACCATTGCTAAAATGACCCCCTCCTTTGAATAAACAAACCCTTCAAGCAGTTTATATCCTCATTGCATGCTCTCAAGATTGGCTTCCCGCTGAATAGGTCATGCTGGACAGCAATCACAATTCTGAAGAAACAACGCTGTCTGTTATGGAATAAACCATCAGTTTAGATCAATTATGACGAGTTGAAATTGACCTGGTATTCTCTTGTTCGAGGAATGTGTCTGGATAGAAAAGCTTTGTTCGTCGGATGGGTAATTAAAGATGTCTGGAATGCACATAATGTTCAAGGTCAAATAATATTCTAACCCTATAACTATCGCACAACGAGCATCTTTTTTTACAAGCACCCTAATCATATACACAATTCTATTTTATTGTTGTAGCCAAAACGACCCCTGGTTCTTTACAACCTACGATCGGGTGTAGTTGGGCAATTACTTTTCTAAGTCTGGCGCAATTTTCTTACTACCAACCTATGCATCAATCAATCCGCTATGTCGTACACTACTGCGAGGAGATTATCCTAACTCATATGTTTTGCATTAGCTTGGTGATTCTCATGCGCAGGGCTATTACATATTGATGACTTTTTTGACGGGCTTCTTGATGTACGATTTTGGCAGTGTTACAATGCAAGCGAGCACACTTGGACCGGCGTAAACGAAAAGACCAGACAGCCTCTTATTTATGTAATGAAACTATGTTTAAATCGGTATTAGAAGACTACTGAATTTTCTAATAAAAAGCAACACTATATTATCCGCTGGCTGGATGAATATACACGGCGAACATGTTGCCCCAGACGAAGACTCAATGTATGAGAGATACTGATTCTCTTTACCCTCCATGTGTCAACCTACTCCTATAATGATAACACTGGCCATACCGGCATCTGCAGGGGTCTTGAGGAATGCCCATTTGCAGGCAAAGACGAGCCCGATAACCGAACCAGTCATTTCAGTGGTAAACTATCAAAAGAATGCCTTGTCTTATCCTGCAAATGGACACTGATTAAGCAAACAATTGATATTTTCCTGATCATTAACCGTTAAATCGTCAAGCAGACCAAAATAGCCTCTGCTGTGGTTTTGATAAATACCCATTTTCAGGACAACAGAAAGCTATTTTTGTAAATTCAATTGATAAATTTAGAAAATAGTCTTCCCTTGCCCTGCCATTTGCTTGAAAAATCCTGATCATTAAAGTGTTCATCGATAAAGCTAATATTTTGATCGCTTTGCCGTGCTGTTGAAACAACAGGGGCTAAGTCACCAGAGGATATGTTATATGCTTCCATCAGCCTATCTATGATACATGTAATCAGGAATTGTCAACATACTCTTCTCTTTATCTGCTAATCAGTGCTATATTTGAACTTTTCTCGACAGCGGGAAGTCATTTTTGACAATAAGAAAAACTGGTAACTTAACCGAGATGGGATGCTTGGACACTAATATGTGGCACAAGCTGTCTTCTAATATGATTTTGGACGTGTATTATGGAGGAATCCAGTTTGTCAATCAATCATATGACGTAATAATTAACTACGTCACATGCAGACTGACGTCATAATCAATTCCGTCATGAATGACGCAATGTAGTCTGTCATAAACGTTTAATAGTTAAGTTTCACGAATTGTAGGGCTTTACTAGTTAATAGACATTCTGTTGAATATTTTGAGACTAATTTGGGTGGGTGCGGTGGGTGAAGGGGTCTTAGCAATAAGAGGGTAATGAACTAGAACAAGAACACTTCTATCCTCTGAAAATAATACTCAATATATACTATTACTAGGCGACATGAATACAAAAACCGGACAACTAGACGATAGCCTGGAAATATATCATGATCTATTAGACAAATGCCACGTCGATATGAGTGATATAGTAGCTGGGCCACGCAATGCCCCCCTATAGTGACACTAGACGATCAAATAGCCATATTAGTCGACCGAATGCACACGGCAAAAACTGATTGACATTTGTAAATCAAAGAATCTCCTTATATATAATGGTAGAATAGGAGTTGATAAATTATTAGGAAAACTGACTTGCAAGGACAGCTCCACTGTCGATTATGCTATATCGTCACACGGTTTACTTCACTATATCAATAGCTTCAATATACTCGACCATTCAGTGTTCACGTCTGATGTACATTGTGCATTAGTAGTATCATATCGATTCCCAAATAAGACCAGCAGTAACATATCTTCTATGAAAACTCTGGCATCGGATGGCAAAAATTATAAAATTGACAAAGTACAACCAGCTCGTTGGATACCCGATAAAGCGGACCAATTTACCAAAAATTTGCTTGACAATCCGGCACTTGTTGAATTAAAACGATCCATAAATACGACAGCCATTAGCCTGAAAAGTGTTAACCAAACAATAAGAAATATAAATGATCTGTTCAGTACAACGGCTATAAAAACATTTGAAGAAAAACCCCGAAATTTTGTCATGCCTAAATTTAAAAGTTCCAAAATACAGCGACCCTTTTACACTTACACACCTGCCTGTAAAAAGGCGCGAGAAAAGTACCATTCAAATGCCAGTTTCCTCCAGAAATGATATGATAGAAGCCAGCAAAACTTATAAAAAATACTATGAATATGGCAATACTGAGACACAAGGAAAAAACAAAACATAAGATTATGAATTTAAGCCGTAGGAACCCAAAAGCATATTTGAAAATTATCAAGCAAAATGACCCCAAGTCCGACAAATGTCCTGTTAGCATCGATGATATGTTTAAGTACTTTCAAGAAATAAACGAAAAGGAAGCAATACCAGGAATATATAGTAATAACCAAGACACTCATCCTGAAAACAGCAATTTAAATAGAAAATCCACAGATGAGGAAATTCTTAAAGCTATTAGAAATCCAAAAAAGCGTTAAGGCCGCAGCGGTCGATGATGTACTAAATGAGTACATTAAAACAACACAGCAGGCGATGGTTCCAATCTACTGCAAACTATTTAATGATGTCTTAGATAGTGGCTATGTACCAGAGGTCTGGACAGAGGGTGTGATCATACCCATCTATAAAGATAAAGGGAGTAGAGCTGAGCCAAAAAATTATAGACCAAAAACACTCGTTAGTTGTTTAGGAAAGCTGTTTACCGCCACACTCAACATAAGAATAACTAAATATATTGAAGAGGAAAATATCTTAAAAGAGAATCAGGCTAGTTTTAGACAAGGTACTCCACATCTGACCACATTTTAAGTCTCCATTCAATAATTAAAATATGTGAACAAACAAAGAAAGTTCTAGACAGCAAAAATTGCACAGGAATAGAAATAAAAAATAACGCCATTTTATACTTAAAACGGCTGGTTCTACTTTATGTTGATGACACAACCATTATTGCAGAGAAAAAGCAAGACATACAAAATATGCTTGACGAGTACTGCCAATACTCTATGTAATCAATGGAACCTAGAAATACATACAGAAAAAACTAAAATTGTTGAATTTGGCGGCACCATGCGTCTTATAAGATCGCTTAGTTTTAACATGCAAAATACCCAAATAGAAATTGTAAATACTTATAAATACTTAGGTATATACTTCACCCGAAACTCTAAATTTACGGATGCAATTAAACATCTTAGAGACCAATGTAGAAAGGCTATGTACTGCCTACTTCGGCGCATCGCCTATATAGATCTGACAATAGACTGTAAACGCCAATTGTTCGATGCAACAATATCACCAATAGCAGACTATGCCAGTGAGATATGGGGCTTTGAAAATACCAAAGTATTGGAAGGCATCCATTTAGAATTTTTGAAATTTATATTGAAAGTTTAAAAAACCACCCCATTATACATGGTATATGGCGAATTGGGAAGATACCCCATACAGATAAGATTCCAATGTAAAATGTTATACTTTTGGGCATCACTTGTAATGGGGAATCGTAATAAGCTGTTGTATAGGATCTACAAATATATGTATGATAAATATACAATAGATGGAGCACCATACACGTGGGTTAAAAGTATAGAGTCACTGCTTAATACTACGGGGTTTGGGAACATTTGGATTGAACAACAAAGAATAAGAGATAGAAAAAACACTATAAAACTGATTAAACAGCGACGTGTTGACCAATATATACAAAAGTGGTATGGACTACTGGAAAACTCATCTAAAGGTAGGCCATATAAAATATTCAAGGTGGAACTTAATATTGAACCTTATCTTTTAAAACTAAATGACAACAACAGGATAGCCCTTACTAAATTCCGAACTTCAAACCACAGACTGCCAATCGAAACCGGAAGCTGGACAAATACCCCCATGGTAGATAGGAAATGCATATTATGTGATCAGGATGATTTTGGTGATGAATTCCACTACATATTTATTTGTGACTACTTCGCGGAAATCCAAATACTACTATCTGTGGCCAAATTATTTCAAATTTAAACAATTACTTGGAACAAATAAACTAAGCTTACTACAGAAATTATGTTCTCTTATTCAGAGAATCCTTGCAGAATTTAACCAAAAATAAATGATTTCCATCGATATTTCTTCACAATATGCTTATTTTGGGATGCCTATCACGCCAAAACCAGACTTATATTGTATAACCTTCTGAATAATAATAATAATAATAATAATAATAATAATAATAATAATAATAATAATAATAATAATAATAATAATAATAATAATAATAGTAAATGAATGGTAATACTGACAAAAGTAATAATAATAATAATAATAATAATAATAATAATAATAATAATATGCAACATGATAAATGCTTGTCCACCACAATATGATGCAAATATCATGTAACCCACATACTTGTAAAAGTCTTGGTGTAAATAAATTGAATTGAATTGGTAATATAGTCGTACATTTTCATTGGCCCTCGCATGTCATGTGGTTTCGAAAAGGGCGTGACAGGGTGCGGGGCTTAATTGCTCATATATGGAGTGGGCAAAACGGACATGTTCTGGTGGGCGTCCTTGTACAAACAAGCATACTAGAACACGTACAAGAACGTATGTACTCTTCCATTTTAAAAATGGCTAGCACACCCGTATACTACCTTTTATAAGATATTAGAAAATACACTAAAAACATTTATTTTCGTTGTTTCCTCTTGCGAATCTGGTAAACCCGATGGTATATCCATAAAATGTCAATCTTGCTACACTGACACAGTTCTGCTAACAACAGTACTATGATTATGACACGCATATCTACTAGTGCTTGTTCTAGCAATACTATAAGTATAATGAAAATATCAATTACTATTAGTACAGAGATGTTCACTCTAGCTCGCACTTGGTCAGAATGTCCAGCAGAAACAGAGTCTGGTATTTATATGAGCATCACCTGTCAATCAAAAGAGCTATTATCAATTATGGGCTATATCGTTAGACGCATGATCTAACTGTCTGATTTATAGACCCACAATTATCGATTATGGGACATGGCAATAGAAGCATATAAATTAATAAAAAATAGCAGTCAACCAATATCGATTATGCCAGATACGGATGAACGTGCAATATGTTGGCTGCGCTATACACGCACACCTATTGATTATGGCCTATAGCAATAGAAGTACATAAACAATAGCCACCAGCCAGTCACAAATATATAGCATACGTTATAGCGATAGACGCACATTGGTGAAATTATAGACACAGATTTAGCGATTATGGGCTATAGCGATAGACGCACATTGGTGAAATTATAGACACAGATTTATCGATTATGGACTATAGCGATAGATGCACATTGTTGAAATTATAATTGCAGACTGGTCGATTAGCCCTGTAGTGATCGGCGCACTTGTCAATGGGGGTGGGGGGCGGGGCGTGTTATGGACGCGAAATTGTTGATTGCTCCTGTATTGGTAGCAGCAAGTTGGTGAAAGTATAGACACAAATTTATCGATTGCCACCGTACCATTATTGCCGAAGTGGCCACTTTCGACCAGTGTCAATTATTGCAACAGTCAAAAGAGAAGGACATCTTTCCTCGTCCATACAGTCAAAATCATCTGCATGCTCTATCTCAAGTGGAACACCTATCGTTGAGATTAGAGGGTTTGGTCTTGTAGAGTGTTCTCGAACATTTGGTAATGATACAGCAAGGTAGCAAGTGAATAGCACTGGGAACAAACCATCACCCGGTGGTGATCCTGTCTATCTTTCAAAAGGCGTTGATTTGATGTGAACATTTGGTTTTATGTTTGCCAATAGGAGTCTCACGCAGCCAGGTTCGTGGGGGTGGGGATGGAAGGGTGGTGGTGGTGGGGGGGGGGGAGGTTGAAGTATCTGTGGTCTCTTGACGGTAGCAAATGCACGTGACATGTTGCTTCCAATCTTATAGCCGTCTCAATCTTTTGATAGTAGTACTGATGCCAACATTCGTTGTGGCCAGGATATTTCAGCGCAACTACGTCCTCTCTTAAAACAACTTTGCCAGTTTCGACAGTAAATTTGTCAATCTTATCTCTGATCCGAGATAATGTCACATTTGATAGTATTTTCGGATGCTGACTCTCGGTCTTAGGATGGAAAGATGTCCGTGTGGTGTCTTATGCTTCGGGGGTACGATGAGTGTACCTTCTGCCACAGCATCGATATGGAGATGTTGTGCAAATGCAGAGTTGATGACCTGTACGATTTGTGTCAAGATGGTATTATCTGCATATCCAGCATATTCCATCTCTAGCGGCATACCGAGTATTGACACTGGGGGTTTGGGATTGTTGAACTTTCCTGCACAGATTGCAATACAACAGCAAGGTAACAGGTGAAGAGCACAGGGGATAGACCATCTCCCTGTGGGGAGCCGATTGATGTCTCAAACTCTACAGACTTCACTGACTTGACTCGTACTCTCAGCTTGGTGTCTGCGAGCAGTAGTCTCACAAGTCGTAGTCATCTTCATTGCAACTGGCCTGGCGCAGTACATCTAGGATCTTTGAGCATTTAATTGTGTCGAAGTCTCGTGAGATGTCAATGCCCATTTTGTGGAAATCCCAGTGTTTGGACATGACTACCGACAGAAGCATGCGTTAAGCCCATACAATGTCTGCGCAGCTGCGTCCATGTTTGAAGCCACTTTGTCATGATCCGATGAAGTCATTGATCTTGTCTCGGATGCGGCATAGAGTAACATTGGATAGGATTTTCTGTATGCTGTGGCACAGAATGTTATTGCGTTCCCGGCATGGTTTAGTGCCGTCTACACTTTGGCCACTTTGATAGATGCGCAGCCATAACACTTTCTGCTCTGCTGACAGTTTCACTACTAGAGGATCGTCAGCATACCTAGTTCAGTTGTTTTTAAGAACACATATGGTGCTGGTAGTTGATCATTCCATAGAGTTCACTATTTTGGTTAGGACTTCGTTTGGATCAGAGCTGACGTCGATGTTAGCTGCTGGCTCCCCGAGGGCCGTTTTGTATGGTATTTGAGTGTGAGTGTCGCTGATGAGCTTGGGTAGGTTATAAGTGACTCTACCCTCTTGCCTGGTATGGCGTTTATACATTAGGTAGAGATTATTCATCTGAAGGCGTGTAATGACTGGCTTATGGTCAGATTTGAGGTCTGTTCCTCCATAAGGAACGAGCATTCCGAAGTAGGGGGTTTTCTTCTGTCTTGCATAGTCTGAAGTCTATTTGTTTGAATACAGCTGTTGTAGCCTTAGAACCTTTTGGGGCATTGCGCTCAGCAATGTGTCCAGTCCATGTTGTCCGGTGATGGGATGGGTGTTTGAAAGCCGTATTTGTGGCAAATAGGCCATTGGAACTAGGGAATGTCACCAGTGCATCTCCATTGCTGGTGCGTGTGCCCTCTCCATACGATCCCATGCATAAGCCAAGTCCTGAGCACCGCAATTCCGAGATTACCCAGCTTGGAGTTGAAATCTCCACACATGAACAATTGCCATCTAGCTGAGATTGTAATGGCAGAGCTCAGTTCTCAAAGAAGGAATATAATCTTGCTGGATTCTCTTTGTTTTTTTCGATAGTTGGGCCATATGCGTTGACTATGCGACACTTAGCAGTGGTGTGTTTTCGTGTAGGCATAGTCAGGTCGATGAATGCAACGCGATCACTGACGTATCCAAAACTTATGACATGGTCCAAGTCCCTTGGTCCGATTACGAAGCCTAAACCCCGGTATGTGGCCTGTTTTTGCTCCATTAGCACTAGTGTTTAGCTACATTAGTCTCTTGAATGCATGTAATATTGATGTCATAGTATTCACCGTCTGCACCTAAGGTTTGCCTCGTTGATGTTGCACTTAGACCACGTACATTCCACGTAGCTATGGAAAGCTCCTGGGAAGATCGCGTCGTCTGAGGATGTCGAGCACACTTTCTGGTTTGAAGAATGTTAGACATATCAGAGATGCCTCTGTATGCGGATGTCAGCCCGCAATCCTTGATGACTTAGGTTTCATCTTTCATCTTTCAGTATGTAGTCAATCTGATGAAAGATTTATTTTGTGGTTTTAGATTTCTTCTAGGCTATGTGTCCTCTCCATATTGTTCGATGACAACATGGATGATTGAAGGCAGTGTGCGAGTCATATATGCCATAGGTGCAGGTGAATGCTGCTAATGCAGCTCTGTTACTCCGTTCCACAGGAACCAATACACGAATTAAACCCTGTTTATTTGTCTGTTTTGCTTAATTTTCCAAGTTTAGAGTTGAAGTCGCCACATAGGAAGAGTTGCCATCTTGCTGAAATGTTGATAGTTGTGCACAATTCATCATTGAAGAAATCTGCTACTACTACTACTACTACTACTACTACTACTACTACTACTACTACTACTACTACTACTACTACTACTACTACTACTACTACTACTACTACTACTACTACTACTCCTACTACTACTACTACTACTACTACTACTACTACTACTACTACTACTACTACTACTAGTATTATTATTTTAGATTCTCGCGCAAAAAATCAATTCTTTATGGCAAATGGTGGTCGTTTACAGACCCACGAGGGAAACATACTGGGTCCCGACTCAACTGGGTCCAGGCACGAATTAATTATCTAGAATGATAGATTGTGCGTGGTTTGTGGGCTTAGCAGGAAAAATTAGCAGTTACATAAACATATTAATAGGCCCATTACGACATTTCTGGTAATCGCGTGTTTGCGCCTGATTCGCAACAAATAAATGACGAAAGTCATTGATAGAGTTTAGACTGTTAGGCCTCTTTGCAATGTCATGTTGATATCTTGTCTACTGGAGAGAATGTTAATATTTGCTGCATATTAAGCAATATTTAAACGCACCGATTTTACTATTCGGTCAACATGATATTTATAACAAATGGGTCATCTGATTCCAAAAACATCTGGTACAAAAATTATAAACAAATTTAATATCACTAGTTTTACATGATAAATAAAATATCGAACTCGTTAGCACCACATATCAAATTTATCACAATGGTTTAGTAAGGCCGTGTTCTCACTAGAGAATTAACCGATGTAGCTCAATACTGAGGCTATAGCGTTATTCCCGATTAACTCTCCAATGAGAACACGGCTTAAGATATCCTGACGCTCGAATTTTCAACTGAGTTCTTACTAAGCACGTATGATAAATTTAGTATGAAATGACAGCTCATCTTTATATGGCTGGCTAATGAGCGACAAGAAATATTGTACAGTAAAGTCTCTCTAATTGACACTAATTAATAATTTTATTTATTATTAACACAGATGGTCACTTAGCATAGGTCTGTTATTATATGAAATGGCCACGCCCTGTAAATAATCACACGTATGTGGCCCAAGACAAGTACCACCTATAGACACGTTTAGCTGTAACGACTTTAGTTTCGCATGGATGCAAGTTGTACGACAGACAAGTATGTGTAAATAGAACATTGCATAATTGCTTAAATGTCATAATCTTGTCTTTCTCTTTTTCTCATTTGGTTCTTATGACAGCCAAGTGCCGAAATTAATAGTAACCGATTCAAGCTTGAATATATTTAGCCATTAAACGTGCATATTCATATTAATTTAGACACATTGTCTTATTATTTTCGCCTTACCCTCAGCATGAATGATCTTCACTCTGAGCATGATATCTATGGAAGAGGTTGCTTTCAAAGACAGCAACAGCTCAGCATAGGTGTATCTCATCTATGACATAGTCTGTGGATGCACAGCATTGCAATTTCTTTTCAAAAGAGAAAAAATGGAAAACGACCAGAATTTTCACGAGATTTATGGGGGTTGTCAGCAAAACAAATTGTCACAGATCTAACTTTCCCACGCCCGTGCAACGCCATTAGCATGCAATATGCTTACATCATTTTATATTACGCCAAAAACTAATTACCAACAAGGAATGAGCGAACATCTTGCAGGCTTTATTACAGTGCATTGCATACAATTCCATCGTTCCGCCATCTGCTGACGAATATAGCCTATAATAGTCGCCTGACACTGACAAAGTAACGTAACATTCCGGAGTAATATACGCAGTATCTTGTAATTAATCTAGCCATGAGCGCAATCTACAATATGAACACGGTTCTTGTAATTCTGAGAGATCTGCCAGCAAAGTTAACCATTCCTATTCAAACCATCGCAGCGCCTCCATTTCACGCCGACCAAAGTACTTATATATAGTTGTTGAATATTCCATCACTGCTAGTTTTGAAACGTTCTGCGGAGTATTCGCTAGATCAGAATTAACTAGCTAGAATCTTAGGTTGTGTTTGGTTTTGAGGCTTATATGAGTTAATTTAGCTGTTACTTACAAATATTAATAACGACATTTCTGCTAGTCACGTGTTTGCTACTCATTTGCAACAACGAAATGAAGAAAGCCATTGATAGGGACGAGATGTTGCGCAGACTCCACTTCGGAGAAGAGTCGAGTGGGGTCCCAGTCTGTCTCATTTGTGGGTCTGTAAACGACCACAATATTAAAAAAAGAGAAATGACACTTTTTGCGCGAGAAAATAAAATGCTACGTCAAAATAGTAGTATGATATCACACCATATGATTAATATGTGACGTCATATTGTCGCGCTAAGGAATCCCAATATCTGTTGTTTCGATGGACGTGATTGGCTGACGGTTTGTAACCCATGATCCAATTACAGCCATCGACATAGCAGATGTCTACAGACTTGAAAAAGAAGGAACCATAGACCTTAACCACCCTTGTGTCAACCGCGCCTCAAAGCGCTAAAATACTACTTATATCAATTAAGCATTTTAAAATTCAATATTAGAAGACTATTTTTTGTAAATTTACCTCTGAAATTTTACCCAGTATCCACTTGCAGGTCAAGAGAAAAGTATTTTTTGAAAATTTACCACTGGAATGACTGGCTCGGTTACCGAGCCAGTCATTCCTGTGGTTAATTTTCAAAAATACACTTCTCTTGACCAGCAAATAGACATGCCTCAAGACCACTGCTGAGTTGTTTTGGTAAGTTTGTCCATTAAAAGGTTAAGTTGACAGTAACTTGACACAAGAGGGGTTAACCTAGGTGCTCATCCGTATAGCTTCACTATGAGACGCGGAGTTGCCCCGACCGCGGGTGACGCTAGTCCAATAAAACGCAAGTGCGCATGATTGGCTATCTGGATTGCATCGAACCGGCAACTAGTCTACACCTGGCGACATAGAGCAAAACTGTCATACGAGTGGCCAATAAAATGTATCACTTCAACTTTTGAAAGTAATCAAACCACACGAGTACAATGTTGAAGCAGAAGTCTTTGCGATTTTAGCAAAAGCACAAATTTTCCAAATTCCTATTTGCGCGATCAAACAATTTCTATAGTGATTGATAGCATGAAAAAGTGTAAAGTTACCTGTTTTCGTACATCTCATCACATTGAATAACGTATCCATTAAGGTTAATGGGGTTCGATATTTTAATCTGATATTTTATTCGAAATTTCAAATGTCTAACACAATTATTAAAGGTGCTTAGGGCATATTCATACCAAAATGCTTGAAAAATAAAATTGTAAATTAAAAAAAATCACAAACCTTTAGAGGATTAAATTGTGTGACTAGATGGAATGAAACGAAATAAATTTTAACATGTGATGATTTCGTTCTGTATAAATTAATATAATTTTTTAATTGTGAAGTTGAATTAGCGGCACGGGTCCCTAATTCAACTTCACAACTAAAAAGTCATATTAATTTATACAGAAAGAAATCATCATATGCGAAGAGTTATTTCGTTTCATTACGTTGAGGTATACAATTTAAGCCCATAAGAGTATACAATTTTAACAATATTATTTTCAAGCATTTTGGTGTGAATATGCACCTTTAAGGAAACCGAGACTTTGGTAGTGTTCTAATGGTCTCTTATATAGGAGAGATTTGGGGCAAAAATACTGAACTCTGAAATGCGGCCTTTGACATGGTCGTGCACAATCTATAGTATTTCAGAATAATAGGAAGATCATGGGAGTCTGTGGCACAGACTATGAATTCTATCATGGCCATGCTTGCAGGACCATTGGCGATGTATGAGGACATACTGAGAAGCTAAGATGACACGCCAATGGACCTTTCCAGCTTATCCATTAATCATATGCCGTCATAATCAACTACGTGACGTGTAGGATGACGTCATAATCAATTACGCCATGAATGACGTATATAAGTTCGTTACGAACGCTTAATTGATGACGGACAAAGCGGTGATGTACGAGAATTGTATGTCTTTACTATTTAATAAACATACTTTTGAATATTTTGAAACTAAAATTTGACTGGGCGCTGTTGCTGTTCAAAATATTCAACAGCTTACATGTATAGTTTTAAGGAAATTGATAGTCAGGGAGTTCTGGGATCGATCGATCCCAACACGAGCGAGGTGTTGGTGGAGCTTAGCTAGAACGCTTAATTGATGACGGACAAAGCGCTGTTGTACGAGAATTGTATGTCTTTACTATTTAATAAACATGCTTTTGAATATTTTGAAACTGATTTGACTGCCATAGGCAGCAACAGCACCCAATCAAATTAGTTTCACAATATTCAACAACTTGCATGCATGGTTTTCAGGATATTGATAGTTATTGAGTTCTGAGATCGATCCCAACACGAGCAAGGTGTTGGTGGAGCTTAGCTAGAGATGGGTTGGGTCATAGCTGAAACTGGATTCATCAATTCCTGATGATGATCGTTTATTTGTGAATGCTAATCTTAACCATTTGAACCCGAAAGGCAAAGGCATTAAATCCTTCACGATTTTATATAAAGCTATTGTTGAATATTATGAAACTAATTTGACTGGACGCTGATGCGGCCTATGTCAATTTAGTTTCTAACTATTCAACAGCTTAGGGCCTACCTATATAGTTACCGTGAAATTGGGATTCTGGGAGTTCAGAATTCAAATGTTTAGTATTCTCACGAATACAGTCATATATGCGTTAGTGATCTGTCATGACCTTGCTTAAAGAAGTACCGTATAGAGTTTTTATAGACAGATTTATCTACAGACTATTCAAAATACTTTTCTTAAAGGGTTGCGTATAAAATGCGAGCCAGATCGGGAAAAACGGTATTAAAAGAGGTTTGAGGCAGAATATCTCCATAACCTCTAGGCAGATTGTCAGCAAAATTGCTGTGCAAATGTGGCAATGACTCATAAATATGACACCCTAAATGAATTTTTAGTATGCGCAGGGAGCTATGAGTAATGCCCTGCTGACCACGGCCACCTCCTAGCGAGCCAGCGGTCATTGTAAGCGTGCTTTCCAACTTCATCTAATATATCTCCAAAACTAGATGGGCTCCAGTAATGAAATTGGCTGTGCAAATGTAAGGTTCAATTATGAGTTGGACCATGTGAAAATCTTTAAATTATGCCACGCACTCCGGAGAAATCCCCTACTGACCACGACCACCCTTCTAGCGAAATATGCGATTTTTGCCATTTTAGAGGCCTTTACGCAATTTTGAAAAAGAATATATAAATAACTACATGGTCGCAAGTAACACCATTTACTTTGTAAATGTAACATTCATTTGCGAATATAAAGATCTTAAACGTCGTAAATTCGGACTAGTGGTTGACAAGTAGCAGCCTGCTGACCACGCCCACCCCCTAGCGAAGATCCTTGAAAAATGAAATTAGTTATAGCTATCGAATTTGACATCGGCCGACCGACTCCATCAAATCTGAACAATAAACACAAGACTGCTCAAGAAAATGGTGTTAATAACGTAATGACAGGCGGTCGCTCAGCTTATTAATAAATTGCAAGTGTGTAAGTAAATGGCCATTGTGTTATGTGTTAATCATTTAATCTCTGGCACGTGTTTGTGATTGACACGTGGAGGACAATAATGCAATACATGTATATATGCACAGATTTTATTTTAAAAACAACAGTGTGAATTTTTAAATTTTATTGCTGAAAGCTGTTTCGATCATAGGCGGCTTACAGCAAGGACATTTTCAAAATAAACACCAATTAAGAAACCGAATAGATTTTGTCCATGCCAAAGGAACTCATCAGCTGGCTTTATGGCTACCACTATATAGATTGCGATGTTGCATGCATACATCTGTTACTATGATGCACAGATATACGGACTTACGCTCGCAATGCCGCTGTGAATGCATAATAACTGTTGAAGATTTTGAAAATACTTTTTCTGAGAGACAGGTTTTACAGTCAAATTAGTTTCAAAATATTTCGCAGAATATTTCATCAACTGTAATACTATGATCAGTATGGGTGAAAGTGTTAATGTTTAGGGCAGTAATATTTCCCTAGATTTTTCTGTTTGTTAAGGCCTACACAACTTACGCGATACCTCGCGTCACACTTCGATTTTCCAATCTTTTCGCATCCAATCATGCTTTGATATGTTGACATGAGTCTGAGCGGTCAAAACTTTGACATGTACAATTCAATAGTATAAACTGAATCCGTTCGTTTAATATTTCTACTGGTTTTCTCGTTGCAGTATCTTTCAGAAACGCTGAGAAGATTATAATTTCCAATACACGAGGTATGTATATGAGGATATGGAATTCGTCAGGCCCATTATATATGGTTCAGAAGATGCATACATTTTAATCACTCACCCAACGCCAATCGCGAACCCACACACAACTATTTGATGTGAATGTTAACTATAGCTGTTTTAATCCGGGATAAAAGTGATGATCTACATTCATATCCTCAGATTTAAAACACTACCTCTTCCTCAGTTTGGCTGGAATGAATTCGTGACTCAGGCGGGAAGACTTATCATCCGTAATTTTGCGCAATCATATTTCTTTTATGGTACGTATCGGTTCATTTGGAGAAATAGTGATCAAATGTCATCATATCATATACACCTTGGTTAGTCGCGTGCGTTGACCGTGCAGGTAAGCCAAATGCCGGCTGTGATTAATTTATTAACACCTTTAACGATAGTTCTTGAGTAGTCGTGTGTCTATTGTTCAGATTTGCTGGTGTCAGTCCGCCGATGTCAAATTCGATAGCTAAAACTGATTTAATTTTTCAAGGATTTTCGCTAGTAGGTGGCTGTGGTCAGCAGGCTGCTACTTGTCAACCACTGATCCGAATTTAATAATTTTAAGATCCCTATATCCGCAGATGAATGTTACACTGGCAAACCAAATTCTGTTCCTTATGACCTTGTAGTTATTTATATATCCTTCTTCGAAGTTGTGTAAAGGCCTCTAAAACGGCAAAAATCGCATATTTCGCTCGAAGTGTGGTCGTAGTCAGCAGGCATTTTCTCCGAAGTGGGTTGGTATACTTTAATAATTCTGACATGGTCCAACATATAATTGGATCTTACATTTGCACAGTAAATTTTATTACTAGCGACCATTTAATTTTGGAGATATATTACATGAAGTTGGAAAGCTTACAAAGCCCGCTGGCTCGCTAGGAGGTGGCCGTGGTCAGCAGGGCATTACGCATAAATCACTGCGCATATTACAAATTCTTTTAGGGCATCATATTTATGACTCATTGTCACATTTGCACAGCAAATTTAGTGACAATTGGAGAAGTGGTTATGGACATATTCTGCTTCAAACTTCTTTTACTACCGATTTTCCCGATCTGGCTCGCATTTTATACCCAACCTCTTAAAGGACTTATCAGAAACAATCTTCTGAACTCTCACCTCTACTGGCCTTTTGAAATGTTAATTACTAAATGAATTGGCAAAGATGCGTATACCATGTGACCATACAGTGTCTTTTGCATTCTTGGAGATGCAAAGATATTTTTCGACATTGGACCGGTCAATTTTCACGTTGGCCATCTTGGATTTTCCGGATTTTTTTTTAGGAAAATCAGCTACAGGTTACTCCTCATTAACCGCTTGGCAGATTTAAATCAAACTCAGCTTGTTGGACCTTAGGCTGGTACTCTTCAGAACGTGTATACAAAATTTTGACTGCTTGATTTTTTGGGGTGGCCGTCTTGGATTTTCCGAAAATGGGAATTCGTTTAAAACGAAACTCCTCATTAACCGCTTGGGCAATTTCAACGAAATTTGTCAGCAGTGATCCTATAGTGGTAGCCACCAGAAACGCTATTCAGAATTTTGATAGGTCAATGTTTTGGCAGGAATCTTTGATTTTCTGAAAACTTAAAAATGGTACTCCTTAATCAATAGCCCGATTTCAACAACACGTACGTGGAACGATCCTATGACGGTGGGCTTCAACATATCAAGCAATACTCTTGATTAGTCAATTTTTGGTGGCCGTCTTGGATTTTCCTAAAAACTATCCATCACGTCTATTTAAATGCAAATGGTTCAAATGCTAATAGTCCATGGAAGCGTCACAGGCCTTTTGGCCTCTTGTTTTGGAAACTACAGAAGGGCCTAGTGCGAGTTCTTGGCATGTGATATAAGCCTAATTGCATTTACGAAACCGTTTTTAGAACTATCATAAATATGTCTAGACAGTGTTGACCCGATATGGGGCGCGCGCCGTTGACCAACGGACGCGCCAATATCGTATTCGATATTGGTCCCTGGGTCGTTGGTCAACGGGGCAAATTCGATATTGGCGAGTTACACTGCCACGTCAGACAAAACAGGGGTGATTAAAAGGTAATTTGAGAGATAGGTTTTACAGAGACAGGTGTAGGCCTACTCTGTACACTAAACCGCTTGGCTCAATCATCGACCGTCATGGTCTTCTCCACCACTTCTACGCGGACGACACACAAGTGATAAATAGCTTCCTACCGTCCGCAGGTGATGCGGGCGTAGCCGCTGAACAACTATCACACTGTTGCAGTGACATAAAAGAGTGGATGACATCAAATATGTTAAAATTGAATGACGATAAGACAGAAGCTCTCCTAATAGGTCCTGTAAATAGGCGCGTGAAGTCTCAAATAGATAGCGTAACTATCGGCTGCGGCTCAATTCAGGTGTCTAACTCTGTCAAAGATTTGGGTGTATGGCTAGACAGTGAGCTAACCATGGAAAACCATGTAAATTACCTATGGAAATTATGCTACTTGCAATTACGAAACATAAGTAGAATCAGGAAATTCCTAACCAAAGAGGCCACCATCAAACTTGTGTTAGCCACTGTAACCTCGTTTAGACTATTGCAACAGTTTATTGATGGGTGCCCCAAAGGTGCTCATCAATAAACTGCAGGCAATTCAAAACACTGCTGCCAGGATTATTTCTCACTGTCCCAAATATGCACGAATCTCTCATATTTTGAAAGCTTTACACTGGTTACCGATCGAACAAAGAATTCGCTTCAAAATTCTTTGTCTGATGTACCAGTGTAGAGCGGGAACTGCTCCTTCATACCTTTCCGAACTAACAGAGCCATACATTCCTGGACGATCACTAAGATCTGAGAACAAAAATGAATTAAAGGTTCCTCCAACCCGTATGACATCCTATGGGTCTAAAACATTTTCATACGCAGCTGCAATCGAGTGGAATTTGCTTCCACTCGATGTTAAATCCTGTCCTGCATTGGCCTCGTTTAAGCGCAGACTGAAAACCATCCTTTTTAGCAAATGTCATAAAAACTGTTAACTTAAAATTTACGTTTTTCGTTGTTTTGTAAGCACATAGAGCACGCCTTTCGCGTGGAGTTTTGCGCCATATAAGTGTATTATTATTATTATTATTATTATTATTATTATTATTATTATTATTATTATTATTATTATTATTATTATTACTATTATTATTATTATTATTATTATTATTATTATTATTATTATTATTATTATTATTATTATTATTATTATTGTTATTATTATTATTATTTCGAAGAAATCAATTGCTTATTCATAAGGTTCTCTACGAAAATGTTATAATTTTTGTGAAATTCCTAATTTGCATCTTCTTTACTATTGTGTGCCAGTATACATAGGAAACGATGTTTCACTGCTAATATCGATTCACTGACTAGACCTGTCTTACTCAAATAATTCTGTGTTCTGAATTTATAGATATGTTTCTATATTCTAAGTGTGTGCAGTTAGCGTGAATTCTGAAGTTTGTCGGAGATCCTATACTAGTTTAGCAGTGTTTTCAGTAAATTTGCGCTTGTAATTAGCTTGCAGCTGTTTCACGGACGTCACAGGCCAACGGGACCAGTGCAGTAGAGTACGCTACGTGACCACATGCCTCACGGTGTCGCGATGTGGTTCTGAAGCCTACCACCCGGGTCCTTCCAGCCAAGTCTGATTGTTAATAAGGAGTAGTGTTTTAAACGATTTCCAGCCATGTAACGGAAAATTCAGGATGGCCGTCGAACAAATTGACCAATCAAAATTCTATGTGCAGGCTATGAACCACACCACTCTAGGGTCCTTCCTAACGAATGTGATTGGAATTGATAATGAATGAGAAAAAAGCTTTTAACTAATTTCCAGAAATTTTCAAAAAATCCAAGATGGCCACCGGAAAAGTTGACAAATCAAAATTCTGTGTACATCTTCAGAAACCTACCAGCCTAGTATCCCTCTAGCCAAGTCTGGTTGAAATTTCCCAAGCAGTTAACGAAGAGTAAAGTTTTGAACGATTTCCCGCAAATTCTCGCAAAATTCAAGATGTCCACCGAAAGGATTAACCAATCAAAATTCCGTATACGAGATAAAAAGTGTAGTTCAGATCGACCGGTCGGGTACCGGCCGTACCAGCTAAGCTGGGTACGCGCCGCCCGTCCTGGATTCGTTCCCTGAACACGGCCCCCTGGGTAGAGCCATAAGCGTATATAGGCCTATGGGAGAGATGGCGCTGTAAAAACGACTAAGTTCGTTAAGGCGCATAGAGCGCATGCGCACGCTTGGATGCTATTTTTTTGATGGAGCGCGTAGTTTACGACCAAGATGGGATGACGCTTTTAGTGTATCAAGATGGTACCCTGTACTCCTTTTTGATTACCTATTCCCGCTGAATCTGGCATTAATCAAGACCAGAATTCGACGGGCTTTTTAAATCTGTAAACCATTTCAAAATCGGTTAAGAAATGGCTGAGTTATCCACGGAAAACCCTTCTTGATTATCTTCAAAATATTGCCGTGACGTCAGAACCACGTGGACGCAGAACTTCTAGAATGTTCTAGAACATTCGACAGCGTTGTTATCACCTACGCGCTGATTGGCTGTTGCTCTAACAATGATTGGTTGGAGCCTGCGCCTGTGACGTCACGAGGAGTATAGAAGGAGACGCGATCCAGAGATCGAGAGCATCCTCGGCCAGGGCCCGAACAGGTTGGACCTGTACTAGCTGCGATCGTCAGATATTACGCATATAACTTCGCTTTCTGTCGGTTTCTCTCCCGTAGCTAGCAGTAGCCAACCCGCCGCACTAAAACTATTTTGTAACTCCCTACTTGCGGGAGCAATTTGGAACTTTCTAATTATCGTTCACGAGTATCAATATCTACTTCGGAACATGAACTTGCGGTGAGGCCTTTACGGCCTGAATATGTGATTCTACAGCTGTAGAGGCAGGATGTTCTTTGATGGATGACTCGCCAGATCTGCCGGCCACGCCTAAAAGTGGCATTTCAACCGTCCCCACACTAATGTCGTGTAGGTTCTTCTAACTTTCGACCGCAGCAAGTAAACTTTGCCTGGTGCGGCTTCAGAGCTGGTTGACGTACCCAGCACCATTAAGCTTAGTTTTGTATCTTCATCTGCATCTAACAACCCCCACTTGTGATCGGGTTGTTGACAACTTTCATCCATGCCATAGGTGTACGGGAACTTTCTTCACAGCAATAATTCTATTGTATCTCTTACTGACTACTCGTTAGACATTCCATTGTGCTTACAGTCCTGAGCGATGTGCTCCCGCCATGAGCTTCTTGTGGGAATCATGTTTGCAGAAACCAACCTGCGGGAACTTTCCAGCTTCAAGAGAATGCATCAACTCACGTCAACTAAAGGATGACGTATCAATTTCAGTAACACGATAGCCTAACTTCAGAATGGCTACCGAGTATTCAAGTAACTGTACGTAACATTTTAATTATTCCACTAAATGTACTTTTCTAATTAAAGTGTATCCGTAAAAACGGCCCCGATGACTAAAAGGTACCGTAACAGTCTTAGGACCGCTAGTTATAATTTCTGTATATGTTTATAGTTATTCTTATTTTCTGTAAGGTGTTTTCACTAACCGCACCGTAGTAGGTTCGTTAGCCTGTACTACGATATATAATTCCGATCATTTAATACTGTATTGATGTTCTGGTTAGTTTATATGTATATATATATATATATATATATGTTCATAGGTTTGGTTTATTTATAGAAAATATAGGACTGCAGTGCACGTAGGAAACACTATACAGCAACACTTATATCTGCAGCACTTTCTCCCGCCACCAACAATTTTTCACTGAGGACGCTGTCCGTGCTATAACTCTGTTTATCCCGGCATGCTACCGACTAAACCTTTTTCTATTCAGCTCGATAGGATAGGTTTAATATGATTAGAGACACTTTCTTCGTTAAGAAATCTGTAGTATACTCTTCTCTTCAGGTAGTGCGATAAACTAGCCCCGCACTCCGGTAAGACTCATATCTCTAAGATTTTGTCTCTCTTCATGTTCTACTCAGCCTTGTGGCTTCTTAATTGTTTGGATGTCCCTATCCGCACCATGGGCTGATCCGACCCTGGGAAACTGTTGGGGTTTCCGAGCGGTGATGGCCAGGGTGTGGTATCACACACAGTCCCTCAGTATCTTTGGATACTTGGTAGTTAGCATTTTTGCCAATGTAGGAAAGCATTGTGAAAACATATATTAATTATTATTTTATTTGCTGAACAATCCACCCACACCGCAGTGCAAAGGTGGGCAACTTGTATATAAATCTAACGACAGGTTAAACGGTTAGTCCCATAGGACCCGGTGACGGGCGAGATACGTATCCCCACCGAATTCTATAAGAATGTCTGGGCATGATATTTAGATCTGTCACGCCCTCACGGGAAGGACATTTACAGTGGGTATTCGTCTCTCTTACCCCCATCATAACGATAGAACAATTGCCTAATAATGCTCTTGTGAACAGTAACCTGTGTCCTGTAACGTTTTATGTGGTTACGGAGCGAGATGTCCGGATTCTTATCCAGTTCGGAGATCTTACTAAGTAACATGTATGAGCGCTGTCTTCAGTAGTGATGTCTTAGGGCATCCGTTCTCAATGGCAGCCCTGTCTAATAGCTCGGTAGATACCAGCCATTTGCGGCCTAAGATAGTTCTTATCTCCAAAAATTAAAGGATAGATAAGCAAAGCTGAAGGCCCGCATAAATAAAGCGGGGACTTCTAATTCAGCATGCTGAGAATCGCATAAGACGGTGACGTGGGAATCCTTCGGGAATCGTTCGTCCCGTCTTCACGTAAAACAGCACGTATCCCTATAGTCCTAATCTCACTAGGTATGGCCTTTTCTTTTTCAAGCATTTTTGGTTGAAATATTAGAGTGGGCCCATTTTTGCCTACTACTCTTCTCCCGCTTTAAGCAGTGGCGACACCTTCCCGAGACGGAGGCCCGCGCAAGGCACTTGCCTCTCGCAAGGATTCAGTGATGACGGTCCACACGATGATAATACTCCTCACCCAAACTAACACTAGGAGTAGTGCCCGCGTGAGGCACATGACTTTTCGTCTGAGATAATATTCTTCCTTTCAGCTTAGAGGTACAATAACTTATATTAAGTTAATTAGTTAAGTCTCGTGTGCGGGAGCCTCCCTTGCGAGGATACCTCTGCGGACCTACGCGTCTGTGTGGTAACTCCGGGAGCCCCATGTTTAAAAGTTCATCTGGCTGTCTCTATGTCTTGTATTTTCGTATGCTCTTATTTAGTTTTATCTAGCATACTCGATAGTCTGTTTAGGTAAAATCATTGTATAGACTTATATTTTTAGGTCAAAACAAATCTTGTAAGTCCATAGATCACGAAATTGCTATGGACAGGCATACTGATGACACAAATTCTTGGGATGAGACAGTTGTAGTTAATGTTCGTGACAATGGTCGCATGGGCCCACCGGAACGATTGAGTTCCACCGCCTTAGGAGCCGGTTTTTGTTACCTGTAGGGCAGTCTCGTACAGGATCCATCACCCTGAGACCGGATGCTAACCAGCGTCATCGTTCGTTGTGCACTTGCGGCATGGCGAGTCGACATGATACACCGGAACGGCCCGAAACTACCCCGCGAGCTACAAAAGCATACCTCTCTAGGGTGTTTACCACCGAGATTGCTTGAAATCGGCCAAGGAGTTAATGAGAATTAGGCTTTTAACTGATTTCCAGAAATTTTCAGAAAATCCAAGATGGTCACCGGAAAACTTTACCAATCAAAATTCTCGCTGGAGATCTTGAAACGTACCCTGACGGGATTATTTCACCCAAGTTTCGTCAAAATCTGGCCATTGATATTGGAGGAGCAGCGTTTTAAATGATTTCAGGATAATTTTTGAAAATACAAGATGGCCACTGGAAAAATGAACCAATAAAAATTTTGACTATGCTATGGACACTACCACCATATGATCCATTCAGCCATATTTAGTTTGAAATTGGTCAACCGTTAACGAGTAAGTGCAATTTGACGGACGGACGGACTGACGGACGAAAGATGGATCGATGAACGATGGACAGACGACTGACGACCGACATGGCATAAGCTGACTTGGCTCTTTGAGCCAGGTGACTTTAAATAACAAATAATAGCAAATATGGTAGTACCGCGGTATGCAGTAGTGACACATCAAGACCATTAAATTACCGCGCCCAATCCCCCCCCCCCCCCACCCACCCGACCCCGCCCCCCCCCCCCCCCCATTCACTCAAGCTGCCGGTTCTTCAGGATTGGTGACAGTAAATAACTAACGTCTTGTGGCCCCAAATGTCATTTCGTATTTCATTTAATTGATTTATATTATGCGACCATCTGCAGTAATGACCACGGTTAAATGTTCCACAAATTGGCCGCTGTAGATAAGTTCTTTTCTATGCCATGTCCCATTCTTCTGCGTGGAATGGTCAGTTGTATCAACCTATCTAATGAACGTTTTTACAATGTCAGTAATACGGCAGATTCTTGCATATTTAGCCATGGCCTTCTCTTTCTTTGTTGTTTATGCAACATAAGATCGACATCCCTGGCCCAGCTCACTATTCCACGTTCCACAAACATCGCTCCGTGAGAATGGATCATATTCGGCAGAAATTCTTCGGTAGTTGTACAAAAACAGGCTTAGAGCGTTAATATGAGTTGGGAATTATTGGATGAGCTTGTTACGAAATGTAACAAACAGGCTGCTCTCCTAGGGAACTATTGTCATTTGTATCCGAGATATGAACAAAGCCGCGGATTAACGGACGGAGCATGCGGATGTATATAGCAAGAGAGGGAGGGATGGAGAGAGGGAGGGAGGGATGGAGGGAGGGAGGGAGGGAGGGAGGGAGGGAGGGAGAGAGCGAGCGAGCGAGCGAGCGAGAGAGAGAGAGAGAGAGAGAGAGAGAGAGAGAGAGAGAGAGAGAGAACATGGGCTTATGATGTTCATCGAGTATGTATGATCGCATATGCCAAAGCTTCGATTTGTACATGGAGCCCTCGCACCGAATATGATGATGTATAACCGGTGCAAAGAGACACCATTCACCATTCTGTCACATAAGTCTGACATACCCTTTGTTTTAGCATCTGCATATTCCATGTTGTAGAACTGGGAGGAAACCATGTGTCGTCGTCCTGGCCATTTACACACCCATGAGAGTTAGCCCAAGGGCTGGACAGATTATATCACTGCTACGTTCTCCAGCTATTCCATTATATGCTCCATCCACGTTGTAGGCGCGTTTGGACCTATTTTAAAACGTTGAACAATGAATTCCCACAATCTCAATTTCAAGCTGTTAAATAAATTGATACTAATTTTACTTGGATTTTTATTTGCATATGGTAGCAACAGCTCCTTGTCAAATTAGTTTCAAAGGATCCAACAGAATCTTTACTGAATTGTAAATTCACTACAGACATAGAATTCATAGGCTTGTTCTCGGACCATTGCCACTTTAATGAATGACGTCAATTGATTGTGATGTAATCCAAATTCACATTGTCGAGTCTTTAAGGTCAGTTGTCTAAAAATTATTTGGCTCAAAGGACCACCCACCCACCCCCACACCGGGCCCTTGAATCGCCGTATTGCTTGCATAGATTTAAGCATAGCACAAATTCCTGAAAGGTATGTTGTATGATTAAACCTTTCTTAAATACATATTTGTTGTAACCCTGATAACGCAGCTTACTTGCGCCGATGCTGCGCTGATATCAGCCCAGCATCGGCCCAGTAATCTGCATTATATATTCAATGTAAAGATAACTTGATTTACTATTAAACCTTTAGGTGTAACGTTTTCTATTAACAATCTATACCATATTACTCGTTAACACAATCATAGAATATATGTAGTATATGTTGTACCATTGCTATAAGACTAACAGTTTTTATTTGTACACGTAGATAACCTGTTCAAACTACATTTTACTGAGAGGTAGTGTACCTTGCTAGGAAGGTCTGGAATTCTGCAAAATCTGACAAGGGGTATGCCCTCCCGGGGCTACAAGTGCTAAGGGGTATGTCTCTCAATAAACATTCGAACCTCTCGCTCGAACTGACTAAAACCAAATTTCTTGCTCAGAGAATACTCTTTCAGGCTGAAAATTATATGTTTTGGCTCATCAGCTTTAGACGTAAACTCTAGCTTTTATTTTTGTTTGCGCTTTTCTTATGTTATTATTTCTGAAGAGCCCCTGCGCATTGCTCGCGTCTAGAACACTTGAATCAGTGCTGTGAACTTCAACAACGTTTTTCGTTCGAGTGAGACCAAATTTATGAGGTTTTCCCAGGGATTGAGCTACGGCGTGTCGCGTCAATCGCCTGAAACGCGATACTCAGCTCACGGAGGAGGATTCTACCGCCGACACTATCGGGAAGAGTACAGTTTACTAAGCTACAGACAGATTATTGTATACAGTTGCCGCTTTAGTTGTGCAACAAAGCGACGGGCGAAATTATTCTCCACTTAAACATCACCTGTTTTGCTCAAATACAAAACTTTCCTCAGACATTCATAAAGTTCGCTAGTGTTTTTGGTACATCGCCCATATTCGCTCAACGCGTTCACGACTGGCTTGCTTTCAATATGCGCACCCACGCAAGCACGTGTGCCCACATTCAAGCGTGCGCTAAACGTCTGCGAACGCGCGCAAACATGCAAATTAAATTCACACCTTTGATTCAATATATAGTTATTTCAGGACAGATTCGATCATTCCAGTATAGGACAATCACTCGGTCAGTCAGTAGGCCTATAGCTCTATCCAGAGTGATCCGAATGCGTATCAATGGAGGAATTCAGTCTGCTATGCCCCGCCCATCTTTAGCTAAGCTCCACCCACAACTCGCCCGTGTTCAGATCGATCGATCCCTGAACTCCCTGACTATCAATTTCCAGAAAACTATACAGGTAATCTGTTGAATATTTTGAAACTAATTTGATTGAGTGTTGATGCTGCCTATGGCAGCAACAGCGTTCAGTCAAATTAGTTTCAAAAGATTCAACAGCATGTTTATTAAATAGTAAAGCCGAACAAATGATACAATTCGTACAACCTGACGGAATATTAAGCGTTTAAGACAGACTAAATCGAGTCATCCATGACGTAATTGATCATGACGTCAGCCTACACGCCACGTAGTTGATTATGCCGTCATGATTGGCGGATAAACTGGATTCCTCTATTGTGTCCTCTGTATCCGGGGTCTAGACCACATATGAGAAATACTTGTTTATTTATTTATTTATTGTGTTAAGTTCCTACGTAAATCGGACCAAATGTTTTCACGAAAAAATAGCGAACAGACACAATGCGATACCAACCACTGGTGGGTGCGTAGGTTACCCGTACTCCGCTGGCCAAATGGAGGGATGCAATCTGTCACTCAAGTATCGAATGATAAAAAGAAAATTCGTCATTATTATTAGATAAAATTAATATATAATATAACGAGTGGTAAACTGACGTCAATGCCGCAATGAACCTTTCCAGGTTATTCATCCATCATATGACGTTATATGACGTCATAATCAACTACGTGGCGTGTAGGATGACGTCATAATCACGACGTCATGCATGACTCGATTTAGTCCGTCTTAAACGCTCAATAGTCTGATACGTTGTACGAATTGTATGTCTTTGCTATTTAATAAACAAGCCATTGAATATTTTGAAACTAATTTGACTGGGCGCTGTAGCTGCCATCAGCATCCAGTCAAATTAGTTTTAAAAGATTTAATAGCTTACCTGTATAGTCTTCTGTGAATTGATAGGCAAGGAGTTCAGGGATCGATCGATCTCAACGCGAGCGAGGTGTGGGCGGAGCTTAGATAAAGATGGGCGGGGCATGGCAAAAACTGGAAAGGACCATTCTCCAAATGTTCACGTTTATTCACCAAAATCACCTTAACTGCATGGGTCCGTGTTAAAAATAATACAGACGAATGCTCATAATATTCTGTGAAAGTTAACAGTTCTTCCAACCTTTCTAGCATTTGATCAGCCGGTATCTCCGTACTATATCCGATTCAGTTTGACAGTGAATGGCTCAGCTTAGAGCGATATTTCAAACGTCCTCAAGTACCACAAGCCACCAACAAGTGCTCGAATGGCGACTTCGGGTATTTACAAGTAGAAGAGGAATTCAGGGCATTCCTCTGATTCTAAGCAGGTTCCGTTGATGAGAGCGGACTATCTGAAATACGTCGGATCAAATAGACCATGGAGTTTCTAAAAGGTGGAAATCAAGAAATAACCAGAATCTGGCAAACCATCAATAATGCCCTGATGATACAGCTTATTGTCCCCGTGTTGGCCCAGCACCGGCCCATTAAGTCGTGTTTTCAGGGTGTGTATGGAAGAAATTAATTTTTATTGTAACATTGTATTACACTGTTTATAAAATGAACACCATTTCGCGAGCTATATAGAGGTTTAGGACGTACTTGAACCTGGGGGAGGGGGCCGAGGTGAAGGTGGGGCCAAAACCCAGGAGGGGGCCCGCTATGAGGAATACACTATAGGAGAGGAGAAACCTGGTGTGGTGAGCTATCGCCCCCTTGCCCCGCAGCCCACCCACCCCTTTCTTACACCTATGCTATATACAGGCTGACAGCAGACGTGTGATAATTCACTGGTGAAGTTACTAAGTCTTTTAAAACCCTTTAAAATATGCTCTTTATCTATCAATAGTTTAAAAGCCATAAGCGCCACGCCGCTATTCGGTACACTTTCACGTCGTTTAAAAGCGTATTTTTCAAATGTTCTGGCATGCTCTTCGTGTCGATGGTGTAGAGAAATACCAGCAGTCAATGTGTACAAGTAGCCGAAATCCAGAAAATATCGTCAACATAAAATTACACAACGGCTATTCAAATTTTTTTTTTATTGTTTTACACTTTGTTGAAATGAATGAATGAATGAATGAATGAATGAATGAATGAATGAATGAATGGGTGGGTGGGTGGGTGGGTGGGTGGGTGGGTGGGTGGGTGGGTGGATGGGTGGATGTGCGGTTGGGTACGTAGGTAGCTGGATGGCTAGATGGACGAGTGAATGAATGACAGGCTGATGGACAGGCGGGCGGGCGGGCAGGTGAATGGATTATTTGACCCAGGATCTATGGACAATTGCGCATTACCTATAAAATACTCGAGTTAGTTTTAAATTTCTGATGCCTAGCCATCACGTCAATACCGCCATAAATTTGCGATTTGCGGTACCGTAGTGAAAAGTCGAAACTAAGTCAGACTGACTTGCCACTCAATTTCCTTGTAAATTATGACTATAAATATCCTTGAAACGCAAAAGTGCATTTGTCCAGCATAATATCATACTCATTACATGGTATAAAAAGATATCGCACGTCCTTTGAAATTCAGCATTCATATGGCTTTCAAAGATTTTCTCACTTTCTATTTCGTAACTTAAACCTTACTTAAATTCTCGGTGAAACACATTGGCTAGTTGGGCCGTTTGAAGCTATGTTATCGATTGCCTTTGGGAGCTGTCATCGCTAACCTACACCAGCTGAAGCAAAATACTCGTGTTTTGATGAAGAACTATGGATGCGGAATCAGCCGTGGCGTCTAATACGAATCAAGGTTGGAATTGGCTAGAATAAATTAAGATACCTATGATAGATTATGATATGGAACATATGCCCTTCATTTACTCCTTATCCTACAAAGAATTTGCACAACAACAAACAAATACGATCAGCCTTTCTTATTTTGATTAAATCCGGCGTGCCTGCGGTATGCGATACGCTTTGTGAATGCTAGCCCACCCAAAGGCGTTTATTTTAACTCCATGGCGGCTGCAGCTAAATTATGAAGACCTTGTGGGAGATGAGGAAGATCCACAATACTAGGGTCAATATTTGACAAAATGTCGTTGTAAGCTGTTGCTGCCATGTGCATCTACAGTTTACAAATTTACCGGTTTCAAAATGGATACCGGTTAATTAGAAAAGTTGTAGAAGAATGCCTAATGGTACGGCAGGGGCTGTTTACTAACCACAGTGATAGAGGCCTTGGCCTTGCAAAGCCCCAGTTATTGTCAGAAAATATGAACAAATATTTAAAAATTATTACTTTTTAGTGACATGTGTCTGGAAGTATTTAAAAAATGGCCACGCGAATCCCAGATTTAGGAGCACCAGTTGAAGTAGTTCTCAACTAATATGAATCATGTAAAAAAAGACAATTATACCTATGCTCAATAGGGGCCTATGTTTTAAGTTTTAAGGTGTAAGTGCGAGCTACCATAGCGAATCCTATGATATAGGCCCATGTTATTTATATTAATTAAATTGAAGTTTCGATTTTATGGTTTTTTTAATTACTTATTTATAAGATAGGCCCTAATAAGAATTCATTACGGAAAGATTTTTGGGAATAATCGAAATTCGCATGAAAATCTATTTTACTATAAATAATAATAATAATAATAATAATAATAATAATAATAATAATAATAATAATAATAATAATAATAATAATAATAATTAATACATTATTATTATTATTATTATTATTATTATTATTATTATTATTATTATTATTATTATTATTATTATTATTGAAGAAATGACACATCTTGTAGTCGTTCCGACAAGACTCGTATTGTAATCTTGGCTGTTACGTCATTCTTACGTCACCGTAACTAGCTCGGCCTGCTTACTGCTTCACAACCAGATGTCCGCCATGACCACACGACGAGAGCTTGCGCGGACTAGCCACTTGGATGGACAATAACAAGTCGGATCAGTGTCCATCCATTGTGTTGGTTCGTGATAAAATCACAGATCTTGACCATTGCTAAGTCCATCCTTCTATTGTCACAGATGCTAAAGGACAACAATACTTTGATGGCGGTATTAACCAGCAATACGCAATGTGCTCAATTGAACAGGAACACGGTGGTGAAGAGAGATTAATGCTTACATTACAAATGATATTTTTGAAAGCCGTTACTGGCATTTAAAGACCAACGACTAATATCAATCGGGCTTCCAAATGAAACGCGGGCTATAATTATGCTACCGGAAACTTGCCGACCGAAACAGACAATTCTGCGGTAATGGCATTATTAGTGATAGGGCAGGTGAGCTAACATATTGCATCGCGTCGATGCCGACTGTAGCTTGAATATAACTGTACATCTAGACGGCTCTTGAATGAATGCAGCAAGCTAACAAACACGTTATTAGTAATCTCAATTTCAATTTAAAGGCATATTGTTATGAATTAATGAAAGTAATAATAACACAAAGAGGCATTTGGATATTAGAGAGGGTGTGCGCGTGCGTGTGTGTGCATGCATGTGTAATAATAATAATAATAATAATAATAATAATAATAATAATAATAATAATAATAATAATAATAATAATAATAATAATAATAATATATTGTCGAGAAAATAATATTTAACTATAACCCATTATGTATCTCTATATCACGTATAATGTATATATATCTCTACCGTCAACTGTATACATGTAAAGCACACCTCATATGCTACAGTTGTAGCCTCAGAGAATAAAGATATATTGACTTGACTCGTGTGATGTGGGCCGTTCCAAAGAAATTCAGTACGCGCTTTGACCAATAATGAATCGAAAGTGAGTTGTAGCTGAATACTGCTCTGCAAGACTAACCATACGGTGAAACCAACTCAAGTGAAGACAACTCACGGGACCAGACAAAAGTGGCCTTTATTAACAGGTGTTTTCAAATTCGGGCCACATTTATTGTTTCCTTGGCGTTGAGATTTAATAAAGTGACCGTTACTACTTTACGTCAAGATTATCTTTATACAGAGTTGGCGATGTGACTTGGCGTATAGGACTCCTGTGACTTGCTGTATAGGACCCCGATACATTGAGCAAATGTGCAGGAGTCAGAATGCGTGAACAGTGTACGCGAAATATGCCAATTTGATGTCATGGACACGCTCACTGGATTTGGCCTGTGGTAAGAACATGCCTAATGGACCTTTCCGGTTTTAGCTATGCCTCGCCCATCTCTAGCTAAGCTCCGCCCACACCTCGCTCGTGTTGGGATCGATCGATCTCTGAACACCCTGACTATCAATTTAAAAATAAATGCACAGGTAAGCTGTTGAATATTTTGAAACTAATTTGGCTGGGTGCTGTTGCTGCCTAAGTCAGCAACAGCGCCCAGTCAAGTTAGTTTCAAAATATTCAACAGCATGTTTATTAAATAGCAAAGAATTACAAAGACATACAATTCATACAACGTGTCGGACTATTTAAGATTTGATGACAGCCTATATGGAACCCTTTGTGACGTTAAGATTGTGACATCATCATACACGCGTTGAGCTGATTATGATGTCATACGAGGTCAGATGATGGATGGATACTCTGGAAAGGTCAATTGTTACCTATGTTATAGAGCTATCGTGTACAAATGGTCACTTGGTATATCCCAGGCATGTGTAGGGGTAGCAGTGCATATGTTCTGTACCGATTATTCTATTAGAAGTGAATTCGTAGAGAAAGGCCTGCTTCTATTCTGGTCACGAATAACAAAGTATATTTGCTATCAGTAGGCTTATGCCGGCCGGCATAGAAGCAGATACGCGTAGAACAAAATACAAACACACACGCATGATGATAATGATGATGATAATGATGATGATGATGATGATGATGGTGGTGGTGGTGGTGGTGGTGGTGGTGGTGGTGGTTGTGGTGATGATGATGATGATGATGATGATGATGATGATGTGGTGGTGGTGGTGGTGGTGGTGGTGGTAGTAGTGCTGGTAATGATGATGATGATGATGATGATGATGATGATGATGATGATGATGATGATGATGATTATTATGGGTGTCCGGTTGGGGCCCTATAGTTGTTGCCACTCAGTATACTTAAAACTCGAGCGGCCGTGTAATCTGGCATTCGAAGAACATATCCAAGCATTGACCATCGCTGTCGCGCTACCATCACAGGCATAGTGGAACCGTGTTGGCACAGTCTATAACGTGCTGAGGTTGTGATTAAGCTGAGTGGTCAGCGGCGATTGGTGATGGCTCGCAAGTGTTTGTGATGACAAGCATCACATTTTTCAAGATGGCCTTTTGAACTGTCCACCTGTCACAGTTCATTACCATTATTGAGACACGCGCACGTAACATCGTAAAGGTGCATTTTGAATTTTATGAGAATTTTAGTAGTTTGAATCCACAGATTCCAGAATGATAACGATTTGCACTGCTTGGTGAGCTGCAGAGAAGTGAGCCCAAGACACGGCTCTTCCTCCATTTCTCATCGCCCTGAGGTAAGGTACACTCACCATTCGTCTCCTACGCGTCGAACATGTATACGTGTGTGACCGCCGTTTTGCCGTCTTATAATGAAGAGGTTTATGGCTCCGAGCTGTTTTGTAGCCATTGGAAGCAGGTATTGAAGGGAACACATTTTATTTATAGATGAAATCAACATCATCTTTATATCCTATCTCTCGTGACGTGCATAGCTTTGATATTGGAGGGTTTGGTCTTGTCGAATTTTGTCGAACCGATGAAAGAGGTATAGTAACAATGGCAACAAGTGAAAAACATTGCTGAAAAACTACCTCCTTGTGCTGATCCTATTAATGTTTCAAATTCTTCTGAAAGCATAGATTTGACGTCAACAGTTAATTTTGTGTTTGTCGTGTGAGTATTTGGTAACATTCACATTCAGCATGGCTGAGGAATTCACCTTTCCAGAGTATCCATGATGATTTGAAGTCATACGACGTCATAATCAGATAAGCGGCGTGTAGGATGACGTCACAATCATTATGTCATAAATGATTCTATTAGGCCCGTCTTTACCACTTAATACTCCGACACGTTGTAAGAATTGTATGTATCTACTATTTAATAAACCTGCTGTTGAATATTTTGAAACTAATTTGACTGGGCGCTGTTGCTGCCAATGATCATTTGATTGTGATGCCAGCTAATAAAATAATGACGAATTTTATTTATATCATTAGATACTTGAGTGACAGATTACATCCGCCCATTGGCCAGCGGAGTACAGTTAACCTACGCACCCACCAGTGGTTGGTATTGCATTGTGTCTGTCTGTTCGCTATTTTCTCGGGGAAACAATCGAGGAATCCAACATATCCATCAATCATATGACGTCATAATCAACTACGTGACGTGTAGGCTGACGTCATGATCAATTACGTCATGGATGACTCGATTTAGTCTGTCTTATATGCTTAATATTCCGCGAGGTTGTACGAATTGTATCATTTGTATGTCTTTACTATTTAATAAACATGCTGTAATAATAATAATAATAATAATAATAATAATAATAATAATAATAATAATAATAATAATAATAATAATAATAATAATAATCGTTATTTATTGAGGGTAGCACTTCAAGTACACGGCCTGATCTAGCAGAGGCCCTCATTAACATATATACAAATTTTTATATATAATATGTACAAATTTATACATCTATGTACAGACAAGGAACTTAGGGAATCTATTTCTTATAATCATATAATATTCTGAATGTATTAAGAGTAATTTGAACAAAAGCTACTGATGCTTTCAACAGCAGCAAACTTTCAATCAAATTAGCATTGATATATTCAGCATTGTAAAGTAAATTCCTTTCTTTTCTGCTGAAATGCTTTGGAAACAATGCAAGAAATAGAAATAACGATATTTTTATGTGCTAAATATAGAAACTAATTCTCAATTTCGTAGACAAATACAGCTAAGCACATTATAACATACGATTATACATACATACAGAAACAATAGATTTAGTAAAATTATTATCATTACCCACGCCGTCGAATGTCTTAACCCTTTATGACTAAATTTGTCAGGAAAACCTCGATTAGGTCTATCTATTGTGAAATGTCCGTTTCCAGAACAAGACAATGCCATTCTTGGAAATTTACCACCGGAAAGACTGGTTCGATTATCGCGCCTGTCATTCCTGTCATAAATCTTCAAAAATAGTCCTCTGGACTGCAAATGGTCATTTCTCTAGCCGATTTTATGGACTTGTTTCTAGGCTTGTGCATTTATGGGTCAAAGAGCGGAAGAATCACCAAATTTGACATAGCACTTCATAATGTAGGATAAAATCAGAAGGTTCAATCGAAGGTTTGTATCTTAAAGGTTAATTAGGCATATATAGTTTACTGAAATTAAGAACTCACCAAAGCACATGCACTCCCAATCACACACACTCACTTCCACACGCACATAAACTCATGTACATACACTCCCGTGGGTTTACATCCAATATAGTAGGTCTACGCCAACATCTAACCATTTCAACACTAGTATTAGAACTCAAGGCATGCTATTAAGCTGTTGCATATCTTAAGCATAATTTGAATGAAAGGTCTTGATACCTTCGGCAGCAACACTATCCAGTCAAATTAGTATCAAAATTATACAGCAAGGGAACCTATTTTGTGTCTACATTTCGTGCTCTAATGATAAAGGATCGGGGAAGTTGAAAAATATACGATAGATATATTCATCACAAAGTAAGCATATGGCCCGTAAGTGTGCACAATCACATAATAATGTGACGGACAATAGTATAATACAATTTCATAATGCATACACAAAACTATTTACATTAGGAGAAGTATTTTCCATGCATGTACTATATGACTATCCTGAAACTCTAACCTTTGGATTGGCGATATGTGAAATGGTCATTTGCTGGTCCGGAGGAGTGTTTACGACAATTGGACACATGAATGATTGACTCGGTTACCGAGCCAGTCATTCCAGTGCTCCATTGTCGGAAACACTCCTCTCCTAGGCCGCCAATGTCCTTTCATTGTATGTTTAAGGTTCTCTTTTTTACTCTCTTTTTTTTTTTAAACATTTTTTTTTTATTGTAATAAATGTATTTACAGCAAAGGATCTTGTGGCATGCTCGTTTAACACACAAATATCCTTTTCAAATAGAAATATTACATAACGGTAGTTAAATTAGCGAGCGAGCGTGCGAGTGAGCGAGCGAGCGAGCGAGCGAAAGAGGGAGAGAGAGAGGGAGAGAAAGAGAGAGAGAGAGAGAGAGAGAGAGAGAGAGAGAGAGAGAGAGAGAGAGAGAGAGAGAGAGAGGAGAGAGAGAGAGAGAGAGAGAGAGAGAGTGCAAACGAGAGAGCCTTTATAAATGATATCACAAAGAACTATTAGCATTACATTGCTCGGAAATGATCATATGCAGACCAAAAGAACACTCCTCCTGAAAATGTATGACCCGAATGACAGGCTCAGTCAGTGAACCAGTCATTCCAGTGGTAAACCCACAAAGAGCATTTGACCTTTCGGTCCGCAGATGGCCACTTCCCAACAGACAATGCTCTGGAGAGTGCTCTAACTGCTTTAAAGCAGACATTAATTTAATTCAAATGATTATAAATAAACAATTGTTAAATACAATTTAATAGAAGATGTGTATGTGTAGACCAGGAGAAGACTTCTCGAAGATTCATCACTGCAACGACAGGTTCAGTTGCTGAGCCAATGATTCCAGTGAGGAGCCCTCGAAAACAGTTGACTCCTGGCCAGCAGATGGGCATTTTGTTCAACATATTGCTAACCTAACGGGATATACACATTATAACTGTTCTCAGTGATTTTAATTTGCAGTTATAACTAGGTTGTTATTACTAATTATCAGGACTATTGTTCCGATGCCCATTTGCATAGACAGCAACAGCACCAAATCAAATTAGGTTCAAAATATTCAACAGCTTACCTGTGTAGTTTTCTGGAAATCAATAGTCAGCGAGTTCGGGATCGATCGATTCCAACACGAGCGAGCTAGCTAGAGATGGTTGGGGGAGGAGGGGGGGGGGGCATAGCTAAAATTGGAAAGGGCCATTGAAGAATCCGTGCTCTCCTGCTGGTAGCAAATGCATGTGACATCACTGACATGTCGATCCCCATATTGTCCATATAAAAAAGAACTGCTGTTATTAGCATTCGTTGTGTCCATACTATGCTGGCGCAACTGTGTCTCCATTTAAAGCCACCCTGCATGTCAGTTTCCCACAAATTTGCCAATTCTTACCTCTGATACTAATACCATCAGGGTTGTGTACAGCGAGTGGTTGCTGTTTTGTGCCAATTTTTAATCCTTTGTCTGCTCTGAATATTTTAGAACACTTTTCAGTGGAAGTGATCTTACAAACGCAAAGCTCGACAAAACACGACGTACAGGAATACAATCGATAGTTGGACCGCAATATGACAGAGGCTCTGTCTACAGGCACCAGAAAGTGGAATACGCCCGCCCTGCGCGTTATTGCGCGCAAAATTTCTGCGCTATATAGGAATATTTCCAGTACATATCTCCACGTTACACGCACACGTGCAAGCAATGTTCTTCGCGGTGTGCTAATAAATTGAAACCAATTTCATTCAGAATTCTTAGAAATCTAATGGTGCGTGAGATAATGTTAAAGCTTGTGGATATTCAGTAACAATTTGGTATGGAGTCGTTTCTGATTGAGCCATAAGCGACTAACAGTCATGTAGATTTCTAATCAAGGTTATCAATCAGTACATATTTATCCTAAGTAACATTTGGTATGGAATTGATTAGACAACTCGTGGTTCCGGTCGGTGACAAGTTGGGGTATATGGTGACACTACGTGGCTCTTATGCCAGTCAGGCTTACTAGCTTTATCACCGGGACCACACATCAAAGTTTAACAAACCATACAGACAGAGCAATATAGTGTCCATTAAGTTAGCAAATTCCTCGTCATAAAGGAGGGAAACCCGAATGCGAAATTGTTTTCTTAACGGAACATTATATATACCACATAATCTTGATTAGTTACGCTTCCAAACCATAAATATTATTCGACTGGATGCTTTTAAATGGCTTGAATTACTGATGTAGATAGTTTTTGATACAGCCAAGCCTGTCTATAGCGAGCAATTGCATATGAGACCACAGAATGTGGTTATTTAAAGGTTTTCGTAATTTGTTGTGCTTACAAAGCTTAGACAACACCACTATTTTCAAACTAAGAGCAAACTCGCACTGACTGCATACCGGTAAACCCAGTCTAAATATGATCATGCCAAACAAATGGTCACTTAATATAAATTGATTGCCATATGAAATAGATTTGGAGGCCTATGAGATAGTGACTATTTAAGACTGGTGGTCGTCTGAATAAATAGGCACCATCTTATAGGCGTCCGAATCTATTTCATATGGGCATCACCTTATATTAAGTGTCCATTTGTTTGAAGGATCATATTTAGACTTGGTTTACAGGTATGCAGTCAGTGTGAGTTTGTTCTTTGTTTAAGCCTTTTAGACGTACTAAATTACAACAACCTTTAAATAAAACATCCTCTATCATTAAGAGAGACAATGATTAGATTCTAATTTTATGCATATACATGTATATGTCAGACTGTTATGCATTTTTTTGGAGGAAGGTGTTCACAACAAAAACAATGACGCCGGCGATGACGCCGGCGATGCCGACGACAACGACAACGACAACGACAACGACAACAGCAGCAAACAACAACAACAACAACAGCAGCAGCAGCAGCAGCAGCAGCAACAACAACAACAGTAGCGTTGATGCTGACAATCACAATGGCGACGAGCTGCCGCGGTAGCGGTGACGGCCGTGGTAGCGGTGGCGGCGTCAATGCTAATGGTAATGGTAGTGGTAGTTTTGGTGGTGGCGGTGACGTCGGCGGTGGTGGTGGCGACAGTAGTAGTGGTATTAGGGTATTTGCTGGGAAGGTGATAGCATATGTAGGCCCTATACGAGTGCTTGCGAGCCTATTTACTGTCAATTTGAATATCAACTAATATTTATTTTTGTATCTTTGCAGAATTCCCTGTGGCTACATGATTTGCTGTTACTTCCAGGCACTGACCATTGGTCTACAATCCATAAATTTATTTTGCGCATGGATATTTACTGTTCCTAGTTACACACAACCAAAATTAGGATGGACAATGACATAGCAGAAGCAATATTGTGAAATTATGACCTTATATAACAGTTTTCTTGTTGGGAAGAAGTTTTGAAAAAACGAAATACACCATGTATATAACGTGAGTACATGTCGTTTTAAAATTAATGTTAAACAGTAATTGTAAGATGAGACGATGCCACTCTCCGATGATTAGAGATGCATACTGGTGAGTGTGTCTATTCAGGACCTGGAATGAGTGTTTGACTGATTTGATCCGTTCAATGTCATGCACAGATGATCTGGTAAATCCAATTCGCAGAAACGATAGAGCCATTGCTGAGAGTCCAGATGCGTAATGTATAAACATGATGAGGTTAGTGTTGAAGCCTGGTGTGGAAAGTGCACAGACAGAAAATGTATGTAGACAGAATGAGGCGAGCGTTGAAGCCTAATACAGTGAGTGTATAGAGACAGAATGAGGTGAGTACTGAATCCTAATGCAGAGAGTGCATATACAGGATGAAGAGAGTGCTGAAGCCTGATGCAGACAGTGTATAGACATGATGAGGCGAGTGTTGAAGCCTAATGCAGACAGTGTATAGACATGATGAGGCGAGTGCTGAAGCCTGATGCAGACAGTGTATAGACATGATGAGGCGAGTGCTGAAGCCTAATGCAGAGAGTACATAGACATGATGAGGCGAGTGCTGAAGCCTAATGCAGAGAGTACATAGACATGATGAAGAGAGTGCTGAAGCCTGATGCAGACAGTGTATAGACATGGTGAGGCGAGTGCTGAAGTCTAATGCAGAGAGTACATAGACAGGATGAGGCGAGTGTTGAAGCCTAATGCAGAGAGTACATAGACATGATGAGGCGAGTGTTGAAGCCTAATGCAGAGAGTACATAGACAGGATGAGATGTGTGTTGAAGACTAATAGAGAAAGTGTATATAGACATGACGAGGCGAGTGTTGACGCCTAATACAGAGAGTGTATAGAGACAGGATGAGGCGAGTGTTGACGCCTAATGTAGAGAGTGCATGACATGATGAGGCGAATGTTGAAAACTAATAGAGAAAGTGTATATAGACATGATGAGGCGAGTGTTGAAGCCTAATACAGAGAGTGTATATAGACATGATGAGGCGAGTGTTGAAGCCTAATAGAGAAAGTGTATATAGACATGATGAGGCGAGTGTTGAAGCCTAATACAGAGAGTGTATATAGACATGACGAGGCGAATGTTGAAGCCTAATACAGAGAGTGTATAGAGACAGGATGAGATGTGTGTTGACGACTAATAGAGAAAGTGTATATAGACATGACGAGGCGAGTGTTGAAGCCTAATACAGAGAGTGTATAGAGACGGGATGAGACGAGTGTTGAAGCCTAATACAGAGAGTGTATGGAGACAGGATGAGGCGAGTGTTGACGCCTAATGTTGAGAGTGCATGGCAGGATGAGGCGAATGTTGAAGCCTAATATAGAGAGTGTATAGAGACAGGATGAGGCGTGTGCTGACGCCTAATGTAGAGAGTGCATGACAGGGTGAGAATGCATACACTCATAAATAGGCCCAAGCGACCCAAGTGATTATTGAAGTAATAGAGCACACATGAATTCAAGACAATCAAATCACCCACCTGTACGAGGACAGAAAACTGTGATTCTTTAGTGCATCATAGGCATAGCCTTGTATTAAGAGACATCTGCTGATCGACATGGTGCTCCATAAGATAGAAGCATAAAACAGGTTTGACAGTGGGCCTGCTCCATTGTGACATGATCCGATGATCCTATGATCCACCTGGGTCCTCCAGACTTTATTGAGTAATAGTACGCAACTCAGGAACCAGTATGAGCCGGATCATCAGATCCAGATGTCTAAGAGACAAGCGCATAATGCCTATAACCGTCATTGATAGTGCTAGCTCGTTCTACGCTATACCGGTATCTCAGTGCTAAAGTCATTGGGCATGGCATACACTTTTTGCGAACATCTCACTCCTTGACAAAATCAAAATTGTTTAATTATTTGCGTACAATGAATTCCATTACCAGCTAAATGGACCTTTCCGGTTTTAGCTACGCCCCGCCCATCTCTAACTAAGCTCCACCCACACCTCGCTCGTATCGAGATCGATCGATCTCTGAACACCCTGACTATCAATTTCCAAAAAACTACACAGGTAAGCTGTTGAATATTTTAAAACTAATTTGACTGGGTGCTGTTTCTGCCTAAGGCAGCAACAGTGCCCTACCAAATTAGTTTCAAAATATTCAACAGCATGTTTATTAAATAGCAAAGAATTACAGAGACATACAATTTATACAACGTGTCGGACTCTTTGGGATTTGATGACGGTCTATATGGAACTCTTTGTGACGTAATGATTGTGACGTCACCATACACGCGCTGGGCTGATTATGACGTCATACGAGGTCAGATGTTTGATGGATACTCTGGAAAGGTGAATTAACTTTTTTACATTGAACTTCTCAATACTCATCATAAGTTTTCAGGAAAGCAGATCTTACCGTATCATCGGTTGAGAGAAACAGAATCCAGAATAGTAATAATTTATACAAATATATATTCCTTTCACATAAAAATGTAAATCTAAAATGTGAGTATTATACACTCGCTGAAATTCCATAATCTAAATTTCAACGTAACCATCCAGGTAGGCTGTTGAATATTTTGGAACTAATTTGACTTGGGCTGTTGCTGCCAGCTCCCAGTAACATTAGATTCAACATATTCAACATAATGTTTACTTAATTCCAAATTCATCAAAGACATATACATTTCGTACACTAGTGACGACCATTTCCATTTTCTTGACGGATCTATACGTCATTAGGATTCTGAAGTCAGCTAACAAGTGACGTAATTAATCATAACATCAGATACTTGAGTGGCAGATCGGATCCTGCCATTATGCATTCTTGTGGTCTCGGGGACGGATGAAATGTAGCGCACTCAAACAGTGTACATGTTATTCGAGAAAAGCGATATTGCGTATGACGACAAGAGACGTCAACTCACTAACTTACACGCACATCTGTTTGTTAGTGAGTTCAGGTAGGTGTCGGTACGTACGTGTCTGGATGTGCGTACAATAGACATGTATTAGTGACTGCATTTTCTCATATACTGTGTGCTTCTCCTTCCAGTTATAGCTCGTCATACGTATGTTAGATCCTATTTAGTGATCTCAAACACACATGACTTCATTCTGTCTCGCTGCTGTCTCTATATTCAATTTCCTCTTTGTTTGCATATAGTGATAGATACATCGTGTATGTGTAGTTTAACGACACGGGCAGTAGTAACCCACTTCCTCTTTCCCTCACGCCACGTCCTCGCGTGTGGGCCTCAACAATTAATACTTGACTTGCCAACTGACGTGTGTTTGCCAAGACCTTTAAAATTAATTAACTATGGGTAAATGATGCTGGGTGTTCGTCGCTCTTCTCCCAGCACCCCAAAGCGCAGTAATTGGCGGCGGGTGACCGATAAGACGACTACAAACACGGCTAAGCTGGTTGTCGATCGGGCCCTTTTCTGGAGAAAATTAGAGGCGATTTGACTGACAAGGTGTCAGAGTCCACCTGAAGCAGGTATTATAAGTAGATGTTATAGGTGGGAAAAGTGATAGAAAACCTTTAGACGCTTCTCGATAGATGATCTCGTTAATATTAGAAACAATCGCATATGATATTAAAATATTGGAAAATAAAGAATAAATATATTGAAATACATGTATATAAATGTAATATCAAATTTCCTACTATGCAGACCTTTCCAAACGACCACATACCTTTGTGGTGGTTCATTAAGATAGATATTCGAACCCTAATCTTTTTTAAAGAACCACCATAACTTATCAACACCATGTTTAATCATATGACAGATGGAATGTCTTATACAGCCTTGTTTTAGTGAGTGTTTTGTTGCTAGCACGTGAATTAAAATATTTTGGACATAGGCCTACTCCGATTTAAAGGCGCATATTCACACCAGAATGCTTGAAATAGAAACCGGTACAATTGTATACTTTTAAAGACTTAAATTCTGTGTTGTAATGAAAGGAAATAAGACTTAGCATATGGTGATTTCATCCCAGATTATTTAATATAATTTTTTAAGTTGGGAAATTGAATTAGAGACACGAGTTCCTAATTCAAACTTACAACTAAAAAAATCATATTAATTTAAATGGAATGAAATGACGATAGGTTAAGATTTATTTCGTTTCATAAAATCTACACAATTTAAGCCTTTAAAAGTATACAATTTAAAAAATTATAATTTCAGGCATGCTGTGTGAATATGCACCTTGAAATTTAAATTTTATTGCTAACTGACTAATATTGTGACATAAAGAATGAAGGCACGGGTAAATAATGTAGAAACGAAAGCATGCAATCTACAATGCAATCCACGTCCAAATGCACGATGCTTTACTGATTACAGAGATACCTCCCTGATACCGCAGCTTAGTGGGCCGGTACTAGGCCCGGCACCGGCCCAATAAGGTGCGTCATGAGGGTTTTAGATCCATTACAAATATGTTGAAGATCACTAGGAGGTGCAAGACGTCTATGCGCGGACCAATAGCGCCAAACGATTGCCATATAACATTTTACATCTTACGCTGGCCTTCGTTAAATGTTCGTAGCCTTACAGAAAAAAAGAAACAAATCCTATATAATGTTGGAAATTGGGTTAGATATTTTGAAACTAAATTGATTGCGAGCAACATCGACAGTCAAATCAATTTCAAAATAGTTAACAGCTTCTCTGTAGGCTTATAGCTGCCCTGGAGTTGAGGCATTGGAATTCCAACTGCCAAAGGCTTAATTATTTACAGGGAGCTGTTCAGGCAACAACAACAACAACAACAACAACAACAACAACAACAACAACATACACTAAAAGTTATCTTTGCTGTTAAAACGTGATATTGCGATTTCAGAGATGAAAAGGTCAATGTGTTGCCATGACAGATGTATTCTTTAAGAGCTGTTGTCATGGTGTCTGTCAGTGATCCATCATAAGACAAATTCTAAGACATTTTGCTAATCAGTAGTGTCTTTGGCGTATTGCTGTGTTCATTAAGCATTCTTTATTCGGGCGCTAATATGCTTTTGGTTCCTAGTGTTGTCCGTGTTAACTTCATGAGTTAAACATCCACTCTATCTTTGTCTGTTTTATTTTCAGTTCAGGTTTCTTTATTCACCCAGGACATTTACATAGCATATGGGGTTTCATTAGACGTTCATTTCCAGACCAACACCCGGAAATATGTGTAAGCGTGCTCACACGTTTCACCTTTACATGCGCGTGCACATTACAATTCAAGACAACATGGATATAGAACAAAAAGGTATTCATTCGGATCAACGTATTGCGATGTTAATTCTTTCGCATCTGAAATCCCAAGTATTTCAGTTTCAGAGCTTGAATATTCAAAGGTAATTTGACTTGCAATGACAAATTATATTAAAATATTCAACATTATTTTTCAAACATTAAAAATGTAGTTTTGAAAATAATAATAATAATAATAATAATAATAATAATAATAATAATAATAATAATAATAATAATAATAATAATAATAATAATAATAATGATGATGATGATGATGATGATGATGATGATTATTTTTATTATTATTATTATTATTATTATTAGAAGTTTAATTTATCTTTTAGGAGCCCAATCTGAATGCGTATACATCGTATTTCATTAAACGAATTTGATGATGTCAACGTACTATTTAAAACCATTTCCCAATTCCCGAGTTTTGCAATGGCGTAATTTCCAAGACAAGCATACCAGCGACAGATTAACATCAACTTACTTTAAATTGAAAGTACTGTTGCTACACGAGCCAAATAAACTTATATTTAAAACAACACTTCTTATACATTGCAATAGATATATACATGTATATGTCTGGCCTAAATGTTTGACCGCGTTACTTCACTTGCTTAGATATTCTGAGGATTTGGAAGAGTATGCCATACCTTCGAAGCGACATGCTGACTACATAACTGACCCAGTAATAGGGACGCGCTCCATTCTTCCTGTAATCTTGTTGTCCTCTTGCGGGAACTAACGCTAACCCTAACTATCATTTATGGAATGCTGTGAGAATTTCCCAGCGTGTGCGTTGCCAGGTATGTCCGAGGTATGTCCATGGCTCGCCGGACATCTGACAAATGCGAACACCGCTGAATACCATGACCTCACAGTATACCAATAACCTCTGTACACTCCAAAGCGAATATTATGAATGGCAATGTTTTCTACTCAGTGCATTGGGTTACTTGGTAAAAGATTACGATAAGCTGAGAATGACAAAGTGATTAGGCCTACACTGTCTTTTTGCACTGAATGAATATATTGTATAGGCCGATATAGTCTGTTTGTCAGTGATGGAACATAGTTTCAAACTCAATGTATGTAAATTCAATTCATTGATTACAATCGGTTAAAGTCATGTGATGTCATGTATATTCTAAAATCCATATTGTAACTGGCCTTTTAATTGAGGAATCCAGTTTCTCAGTCAATGATATGACGTCATAATCAACTATGCGACGAATAGGCTGACGTCATAATCAATTTCGTCATGAACGACTCTTAAACGCTTAATAGTCCGTCAAGTTGTGCGAATTAATTATTATCACTATTAATTAACTATTTACTAAACATTCTGTTGAATATTTTGAAACTATAAATTAGTTTCAAAATATTCAACAGAATGTTTATTAAATAGTTAAATACTGTTGCTGCCTATAGCAACAGCACCAAATCAAATTAGTTTCAAAAAATTCAACAGCTTACCGGTATAGTTTTTTTTGGAAATTGATAGTCAGGGAGTTTAGGGATCAATCGATCCCATCACAGGTGAAGTGTTGGTGGAGCTTAGCTAAAGATGGGCGGGGAATGGCTAAAACTGGATTCCTGCATTGATCACATTCATCAAAGTGGTATGCCTATGATGTCATGAATACCAAACATGCACTGTGTACATTGCCATAGAGTAACACGATGAGAGGCTGTTTTGTAGATTTAACACAGCAATGAATGGTTCGGTTATCGAGCAAGTCACTCCGGTGGTGAATACCCAAAATAGTCTTTGTCGCGATATGAATGAATATAACTGTCTATCGTTGAAAATAAGGTTGTTCTGTATTTTAGTTTAAAAAATGACTACCTTATGTACAGCAATAACCCATTTCTAAGAATACCAATCTGACATTTTTTATAATCAGTTATTATATATTTATTATAATCTAAATCCTGATGACCCCCACAATATGACCACTATAATTTTAGTACTTTGTTATTGAGATGGCGGTACAATAACAGTAATAATTTTGTCATTACTAATTATGAAGTACGTGTAAATAATAACTGTAGCTTTCATAATAATTCTAAGTTACTACTACTACTACTACTACTACTACTACTACTACTACTACTACTACTACTACTACTACTACTACTACTACTACTACTACTACTACTACTACTACGACTACTGCTGCTGCTGCTGCTGCTGCTACTGCTAGTGCTATTGATGCTGCTGCTGCTGCTACTACTACTACTACTACTACTACTACTACTACTACTACTACTACTACTACTACTACTACTACTACTAATACTACTACTACTACTACTACTACTACTACTACTACTACTACTACTACTACTACTACTACTACTGCTACTACCGAAAGCACAAACAGTGGTTATATAACTAGATAAATACCAAAATATGTAATTATGAATTGATATATAATGTCTGATCGCCATAACATTTATAATTTCTGTAAATTCATATTCCCCATATGCCATTATGTGGCCTGGGGGTGTAAATAAAATAATCTGAATCTGAATCTGAATCTGTTTTCAAATTCTTAATTAAATTATACTTTCTGGTACTGCAAATACATTGGTAATCTCAACCTCCAACCGCCATACATTGTCACTGCACGGATAGTCTACATGTACGCGAGGTACACGTAGTCATCATTTCATTTTTGATAGATACAACTCGTACAAAACGGATGAGTTTGGTCATAGAAGAAACAGCCTTTCATTATTCTAGAATAATATTAACTTAGGAGTTACATCAAGTAATGTCCAACACGATTTCCTGGTTGATCTTAAAATAACTAAATTGTATTTATACAATGTTCTATAGCTAGCTAAGCTCCACCCACACCTCGCTCGTGTTGGGATCGATCGATCTCTGAACTTCCTGACTATCGATTTCCAGAAAACTATACAGGTAAGCTTTTTAATATTTTGAAACTAATTTGACTGGGCGCTGTTGCTGCCTATGGCAGCAATAGCGCCCAATCAAATTAGTTTTAAAATATTCAACAGCATGTTTATTAAATAGTAGAGACATACAATTCTTACAATGTGTTGGACTATTAAGCGTTAAATACGGTCCATATAGAATCATTTATGATGTAATGATTATGACGTCATCCTACATGCCGCTTAGCTGATTATGACGTCATATGACGTCATTACTCTGGAAAGGTTCATTATTAATCACACTTTATTGGCGTGAACGAAACACATATTTATTCAAGTACCTGACGTCATAGTCAAATAAGTCATATGTTAGCTGACATCACAATCAAAATGACGTCTGCTTCCGTCACGAAAATCGAACCTAGTCACAAAGTGTACGAATTGTATGTCTTTGATGAATTTACAATTTAATAAACATTCTGTTGAATATTTTGAAACTAATTTGACGGGGTGCGTTGCTGCCACGGCAAGAGCTATAATCAAGTTAATTTCGAAATATTTAACAGCTTTTGGTTTACACGTGTCAATTTGAAACATTGAATGTTGAACTCCGAGAATCTAATGCCGTATTCTCACTGGAGAGTTAATCAGAGATAACGCTGTACTTGAAAAAACCCAAACACCACCACTGGAACGTCAGGTACTTGAATAAATATGTGTTTCGTTTACGTCAATAAAGTGTGATTAATAATGAACCTTTCCATCCCCACCCACACCCCTAAAAAACAACTCTATACCTCTGTATTGCGTTATGCCGGTTAAGTCTCTCGTGAGAACACGGCCTAAATTTCAAGATAATTATAAAGGTTATAAAGGTAAGTTGTTGAATGTATTGAAACCAATTTGACTTGGGGCGTTTCTGGCATAGCTCCGAGTCAAATTAGTTTCAAAATATTCAACATAATATTTATTTCATTACAAATTCATCAAAGACATACAATTCGTCCACTTCCTTCGGACTATTACATTTTCTTGATGGAGTCTACGACATTCTGATTGTGACGTCAGATAACATGTGAGTTAATGGAGGAATCCAGTTTTAGCTATGCCCCGCCCATCTCTAGCTAAGTTCCACCCACCCTTCTCCCGTACTGGGATCGATCGATCCATGAACTCCCTGATTACCAATTTCCAGAAAAATATACATGTAAGCTATTGAATATTTTGAAACTAATTTGACTGGCCGCTGTTGCTGCCTATGTCATAACAGCATGTTTATTAAACAGTAACGACATACAATTCGTCCATCATCAATTAAGCATTCGTGACGACCTTATCAACGTCATTTATGACGTAATTGATTATGACGTCATCCTACACGTTACATAGTTGATTATGACGTTATATGATTAATGGATAAACGGGAACGGTCCATTGGTTATAACGACGTCATATACGTGAGTGACAGATCGGAGCTCTCTATTATATCTGCAATAGGCTTGCTCGGAGCTTGGTCTGTCCATAACCTGCTCGCTTTTAGCAGAGAACAATATGACTGCTCACCTCTACTGAAATTATAGTCTGCAAATGTTCTGTGATATGGCTGTAACGCGCCAATATCGAATTTGCATCGTTGGCCAACGGGACAGGGACCACTATCGAATTTGATATCAGCGCACCCATTGGCCAACGGCGCAGGGACCAATATCGAATTTGATATCGGTGTGCCCGTTGGCCAACGGCACAGGGACCAATATCGAAATTGATATCGGTGCGCTCGTTGGCCAATGGCGCAGGGACCAATATAGACTTTGATATCGGGGCGCCCGTTGATCAACGGCGCAGGGACCAATATCGAATTTGATATCGGCGCAGGGGACCAATATCTAATTTGATAACGACGCACCCGTTGGTCAACGGCGCAGGGGACCAATAACGAATTTGATATCGGCGTGCCAGTTGGCCAACGGCGCAGGGGACCAATATCGGGATTTGATATCGGCGCGCCCATTGGCCCTCTGGCAGTGGACCAATATCCAATTACACACGTTTCTGATCGCATGTCTGCTTAAAGGTGTTTGCTCAGGTGTTACACAACGTTGTATCGCAGTGGCGGTGGACGAAAGTTACAGAAGGTTCAAAAGTTGGTTTCATTTTCAATAAAAATGTGGAAACAAAAGAATACGTAGCGGCGACATCAATGTCCACGTTGTATACATGTTGCTCTTAGAAGTAAGCATGGCGCCGCTAAATCTACTCAGTAAATTTTGTCATGCACTCTTGTCGGTCTGAAAGTAGTATTAATTATTCACATGGAGCAACTTGTTCTACATAGGTTCGCTACGGTCAAAACATCCTTGATAACAATGCATTTTGGTGTGAATATGCACCTTTTAATAGTATATAATATTGTGTGCTATTGTGCTATCTGATTTCATGGTTATACGGAATTGTATTATTAAAGTATTCAAATTTAGTTAGTTATATATTGTGTTCGCAACCATTAATTAATAAGGTTCGATTGGAAACAGAAATTTGTGTACTTTGATACTGTTTTATATCGTCCTAAATATATAGATTTCGATATTGGTCCTCTGCGTCATTGGCCAACGGGCGCGTCGATATCAAATTTGATATTGGTCCCTGCGCTGTTGCTCAACGGGCGCGCCGATATCAAATTTGATATGGGTCCCTTGCGCCGTTGGTCACGGGCGCGCCGATATCAAATTCGATATTGAGCTTGTGTCGTTGACCAACGGGCGCACAGATATCAAATTTGATATTGGTCCCTGCGCCATTGGGCAACGGCGCAAATTCGATATTGGCGCGTTACATGGCTACAATAGAGTAGCCTACCATGCAAGTGCTTGACATCATTATGGAGCTGGTATCGCTGAAAGCTGTTGCTATGGAGGAAAGTAGCAACTTTCACTTGCCTATCCTGATTGCAACATGGAAGAAGGCAGAGCATAAATAGGCGTCATTGACCTTAAACGATGCATAGCGGGAAAGATGAAAATTTGTACGCAAGCCAGTAGAAGATTAAATAACTATGATAATAGCCTATAAATAGCCAAGAATGAAAAATGTATTTCTGAAAAGATATCACTAATTATATTGACTCATTGACCCGTAATGACTAAGTTTGATAAAAAATATTTGCTTATTGAATATGCATTTGCAGGCCAAGAGAAGACTATTTTTGAAAATTTACCACTAGAATGACTGTCTCGATTATCGAGCCAGTCATTCTAGTGGTAAATTTTCAAAAATAGTCTTCTGTTGGTCTGCAAATGAACATTCCTCAAAGCCACTACAGATGCCGGGTTTGGCCGGCGTGTGCATCAAAGTATTAAAGAGTCACCCAAAGCAGTGAATGTGGTAAGTAAATGAATTTACTTTAACTGTAAATGATGCGTTTCTGTGATCAAATGTTGTATTTGTAGGGATTTCGTAACTTGCCTTATATTTATTATCTATATGGATAGCCTACAAAACATTCAAACAAATTGATGCGAAGTATAGATAAACAGGCGATGACAGGTGTTGAATGTCGTATGGGCCGAATCTCTTTAAACCCTGGTAATATAACTCCATGGTTTGCAGTTGCGGCGGTGTGGAAGAAGGGTGCTTTTAGACAACAAATCAAATCCGTTATTTAAGTGCTATCTCTCTGGAAAAGTCACGCCAGTTACACAGAAGAATTAGAAAACAAAACAGGCTTGAACAAACTCGGCATGCAAATTCAAGCGTTTTTGTTTTAACTATTGAGTGTGTGTGTGAGAGAAATCTCTCCAGTCGTGTAGCTCTTTATCGGAAATGACGTAATAACCACTCAGCTAATACGCGGGAAAATCCGTGACAGAGAGAAATTTCATAAGGTTCCCTTAATCCTTGCTAAGCTTTGAAGTTTGTTTTCTTGTTTACTTGGCCAAACGAGACAAACACTATGAAATCCTCCCGGTTAAGGTCTTCAAACGACAAACTAGTAGGCGGGAACTCCTGTCAAACACTGGTTCTTTTTTATTCGCTTGAATTCCACGAGAGGTCACTGAGCATTCCGAGGCAGTATATACTCGCGAATACACAATATATGTATGAACATATTTTTCTAGCCTTCCTTTCCATTCGAGAAGAGGAATTTCTTGAAATACATTGGCCAATCTTCTCGGATTGACCAATGAAATTGCACACATCACCTACTCAGAAGAACAACATCCTCAAGGAACACTCCTGATGTCATGGATATATGAAAATATTTCGAAGATTGATAAATATTGTGATGTTGATTTGACGCTTATAACACAGTTTTATATATATTGATATAGAATATATCCTCAATTCCTTTTGGTGGCAAACAGGGACATGCGAAAACATCAAAGCCTAATCTACAACATATCTAGGAAATATACAATGCCACACTTTCATGCTTGGCGAAGGACACTACATTGCCGACCTCAACATATCGCTATGTCAAATAAACATCTTATATCTAGCCTACATGTATTGCACTGTATCTGTGGCATGCACCACATCCACATCCATAAGGTTCAGATCGACGCGTTATGAAACACAAAGGAAAGAAATCGTGCCACCGATTGAGAATAGACCTTTCCAGTTTTAGCTATGCCCCGCCCATCTCTAGCTAAGCTCCACCCACACCTCGTCCATGTTGGGATCGATCGATCTCTGAACTCGCTGACTATCAATTTCCAGAAAACTATAGAGGTAAGCCGTTAAATATTTTGAAACTAATTTGATTGACCGCTGTTGCTGCCATAGCAGGCAGCAACAGCGTCCAGTCAAATTAGTTTCAAAATGTTCAACAGCATACTTATTAAATAGTAAAGACATGCAATTCGTACAACAACGCATATAGTCCGTCTTCAAATATGCGTTCGTGGCATACTTATCTACGTCATTCATGACGTCATAATGACGTCATTCATTATGATGTCACCCTACACATCACGTAGCTGATTACTGGACGTCATACGATGAATGGATAAACTTGGAAAGATCTATTAAAGCGAATAGGTACACTATCTTCGGACATAGGCCCTATTCGTCGTCATGTTACATAAAGTTGATTGTCAGCATTAACCTAGAACTAGCACACACACACACACGCACGCACACACGCACGCACGCACACGTATAAGCTACCGGTATATGGTTATCGAGTCACAGATCTGCAACTAAATTAGTGATACCTGGTACAGCACATGTAACGTCATGTGCGCTATCGACACGAAATGCAGTCATGCAGATCCATCACTGTTGAATGATAGGTAATGGATGGATCAGATCTGTCACTCAAGTATCTGGCGTCATAATCAAATACGTCATTATGCTAGCTGACGTCACACACAAAATGACGTAGTTCCGTCACGGAAATCGAAAGAGTCCATCAGGTAGTGGACTAATTGTAAGTCGATGACGAAATTACATAATCTTTAAATACCACGATAGGACAATGATAATAAGCGACTGAACATAAATCAAAGATTGCTAACGCTCCAGCACACTCACACACGCACATGCGCACGCACGCGCGCACGCACGCGTGAATACACACAGGCATACAGCTCTTCGGTGTTGGCACAGTTCTTATTGCGTGCCCGCTCCAGCTTGCACGCGTCTATTTATTGCTGTCTAGAATTGCCTATAGGCGCTGCCATTTCGCGCATGGGATTGTGGGGCTGTGTCTCGTGAGATCTATATCGATGCGAGATCCAATAATTCTCGGCGCGAAGACACGGCTCTATTTGTAGATTGCTGGATATCTCATAATTATTATCTTCATGCGCGTGATTCATGGCGAGTTCTCTTGTTTGTTCTGGTCCAACTGTAATAGAGTTTGCGCGGCGATGACCGCTTAATTATTTTAATAAACAGCCAACGGAACTCCAAATAACTAATCTAAATAAGTACTCTTCTTTTGCTGGAGGACTACGTACAAAACACGTTTATCATTCCTTCTGCAGATGAAAGTACTCAAGCACACGCCCACTCGCGGCGTCTCATATATGTCCACTTTAGCACTCTATCAAACTGACCACAAATGGCTTCTTGCGGTGATCGTGAGAAATGTCCATTTGCATTCGCTACTGTTTTGAAAGTTTACCACTGGACTGACTGGATGGATAACCTATTCTATAATTTCAGTAGTAAATTGCAAAAGAAAAACCACAATGGTCTCTTGGACGGCAATTAGACATAGGACATTTTCTATGATAATGGATTTTTCTGTATATGACGTCGTAATTATTTAGGTCAGATGTAGTTGGACGTCACGATCAAAATGTGTAATGAATGACCTATCTAGCTCCACCAGGAACATTGAATAGTCAGTCAAGTATGCGAATTGCACGTCTTTACTATTTAATCAACATGCTGTTGAATATTTTGAAACTAATTTGACTAGACGCTGTTCGAACTGTATGTCTTTGCTATTTATTCAACAGTCATTTTCTATGATAATGGCTGGTTTCGATCTGTAACTGAAGGATATGACGTCATAATCAATTACTTCATATACAGGCTGACGTCAAAATCCAAAATGTGTAAATGAATGGCGTATCGAGCTCAGTCATAAACATTGAATAGTCCGGCAAGTGTACGAAATTGTATGTCTTTACTGTTTAATCAACATCGTGTTGAATATTTTGAAACTAATTTGACCTGGCATTGTTGCGGCCAGAGGCAGCAAACCTTTAGAAGCACCCGGTCAAATTAGTTTCAAAATAGTCATCAGCTTACCTGTCTAGTTACCTTGAAATTGGACGTCTGGGATTCATTATTCAGCTGAATAATGAATCCCAGACTTCCAATTTCAAGGTAACTATACAGGTAACCTGATGACTATTTTGAAACTATATATATACATCGATTCCAACACGCAAAAAGGGGTGGAGCTTAGCTAGAAATAGGCGTGGCATCCTTAGAAATGGATCTCCCTATTGAAATTGCCATGAGCAAATTGAGCATTACATGGCTAATACTACTTGGTAATGCGTGGCCCACACAATATGGACCAATTGTATTAAGAGACCACCCATATTTATAGGTCACATATTTTAACAAGGCCAATCATAGATTGTTGCCCTGAATACAATGTACTCGTCCTCTGACGGAGGGAGGATAATTAATACCACTTGCTAATGGGTATTTTCATATTGTCTATCCATCATATTACGTCATATAATGTCATAATCAACGAGGTGACGCATAGGATGACGTCATAACGTCATAATCATGACGTCATGACTGACTCAATTTAGTCCGTCTTAAATGCTTAATAGTCCGACACGTTGTACGAATTGTATGTCTTTGCTATTTACAAAACATACTGGTGAATATTTTGAAATTAATTTGACTGGGCGATGTTACTGCCACAAGCAGCAACAGCATCCAGCCAAATTGGTTTCAAAATAGTCAACACCTTACCTGTATAGGTTTCTGGAAATTGATAGTCAAGAAGCTCAGAGATCCATCGATACCAACACGAGCGCGGTATTAATGTATTAATATACCATCCGGATTCAGTGACCGATTGACTAACGTTAGGCCTATGGAAGTCATTTCAAGCAACCGCCACCAAGATGTGACTTACTTGGGCACAATTGTGTGTTTTTCTAACAAAATCCTTTAGAATGTTTAACACCGAAATTTCAATATCTCAGATAAAGACAACTATAGAATATCTTTTTAATACTTTGACTGGTAGCCCTCCCCACCCTACCCACCTACTTGTTGCTATCATAGACCTGTATTAAGTATTGCAACGACAACGACTGCCCATGTAAGCCTATCATCTTCTCTTAATGGATTTTAACCCTTTCATGAGGAGGCCGCCAAAACCGGCCTCTACGGTGATCTTGAGGATGCTAATTTGCAGGTCAAGAGAAGATCGTTTTTGAAAATTCACCACTGAAATGACTGCCTCGATAATTGAGCCAGTCATTCTAATAGTAACTCTTCAAAACAGTCGTCTATTGGCCTGCAAATAGGCACTCAATAACCATATATTTTTTTATATTCTTGACTCAATTTAGGTAATACAGGGTTAATAAATTATGAGGACGACGATGATGTGCCATGTCTGTTTAATCATTCCCGTATTGTATTATGATTCACATTTGGTGCATTCGAGATAGGGTACAAATTACAGACTTGTCACAGACAGTCTTAAGGCGTACTATGTGTGGTACATTTCAAAAGAAAAACATGCATAATAATATTGTAGAGGGCGAAAATGTAGACAGAGTTCGCTAACAATAATGGATCCATCTAAAAATAAAGGCTTGGCTTCCTCGAAACTACACCTCTAATGTAATGACCGGTCATCTTCTTACGTTATCACAACGACTAGACTGTTACACAGACGCAACTTCGGATACCAGACAGACCGGGACCCAGTCTATCTCCGTAGCAGACTGTAAAAGCAACACTGTGGATCGTGAAATCGCTACATCAATGGCTACTCAATAGGCCCCTACATACGAGATACATTTCTCGATCTCGTATCGAAAGAGAACTCGCGGGATACGAATGAATAATGGATGTGTGATTATCAGTAGTATCCTTTTGTCTTTAATCCATCCGTGGGAATAAATCCATGTAGGGCCAATGCAATTATGTAGCAGTATTGATAGACTACCAATGTTCCAAATCTCCATTCAAAACTGCTGTCAATAATATTGTGGCAGATTGTTGAATACAGAAATCAACCGAAAGTGTAGGCCTATGCATGTGCTAAGTTAAGAACGTCTACAGGAAATTCGGCCCCAGAATTTCAATCATATAGTTAGATAGGTATATCAATACGCTAGTGAAGTAATGGATTGAGGTTAAAATTTTTTTTACCATGAAGTGATTTTGTAGTGCACAATTTCATACCGAAAATTAGCTAAATCTCCGGTGATTCACAGTTTTCAGTGCCCTATTGTCTGTGGTATGTTTAGCCCCATAATTTCACCTACATAGACTTGAGCCTTAATATACTAGGTATATTCCGAATCTAACAAATTCTAGATGAAATAATTTTATTAGGCAAAACTTGGCTTAAATGTTGGGGTTTTCGTGCTTTTCGGTGCCCTACTGTCTGTATGCAACATGGTCGGCTCCAGAACTTCGCTCACATAAACGTAGAGGGATTTGAATACGATAGTTATATTGGGAATTAAAAAAAATTCGACCGTGAAGTAATTTCGTAGTATACGATTTTATCGCGTAAATTTGTTTCAATTTTGGCAGATCTGCAGGTTTTCAATGCCCTACTATTACCTGTCTGCAATAGGTTTGGCCACATAATTTCACCGATGTGGTTAGGTAGCGATATGAACACGCTAATGCATCTTGAGTTTTCTACCACGTAGTAATTTCGTAATATTCAATTCAGTAGCCACGGACAGTTGTCAAATGCCAACAATTTATTATATTCTGTATCGAATGTCTGTTTTCGATTTGTAATAATTTTTTTTATATGGATGTATATAACTCAATATGAGCTAGTGCTTTTGCACAATTCTACCATCAAGTAATCTCATCGTAGTTAGTTACATATTCGCCGTACGGCCCCATTATAATATGGTTGGTTTACATTCACCACATTCAGACAGGTGTCGGTATGTCCTGGCATATCGCTCATCATGGGTTAGGCCCCAGAATGTCACCCATATGTTTAGATAGGTATAGGCATACGCTTATGGAGTAGTGAGGTTTAAAACTATCTACCATGAAATAATTTCAGCTCAAATTTAGGCCGATTCATGGTTTTCGTTGCACCCAGTCAAATAAGTTTCAAAATAGTTATCAGCTTACCTGTATAGTTACCTTGAAATTGGAAGTCTGGGAATTCATTTTTCAGCGTATATATAGACATCGATTCCAACACGCAAAAAAGGGGTGGCGCTTAGCTAGAAATAGGCGTGGCATACCTAGAAATGGATCCCTCTATTGAAATTGGCATGAGCAAATTGAGCATTACTTTGGTCCACACAATATGGACCACTTGTATTAAGAGAGCACCCGTATTTATAGGTCACATATTTTAACAAGGCCAATCATGGATTTTAGACGCTTGCCATCCCGAACGCACATAGACCCGAATACAACACACTCATCCTCCGACGGAGCGAGGGTAATTAATACCACTTGCTAATGGGCCTTTTCAGGTTGTCTATCCATCATATTACGTCATATGACGTCGTAATTAATTAAGTTACGCGTAGGATAACGTCATAATAATGACGTCATGACTGACTCGATTTAGTCCATCTTAAATGCTTAATAATCTGACACGTTGTACGAATTGTATGTTTTTGTTATTTAATAAAAATGCTGTTGAATATTTTGAAAGTAATTTGACTGGCCGCTGCTGCTGACTATGCTGTTGCTGCCATAGGCAGCAACATGACCCACTCAATTTAGTGTCAAATTATTCCACGGCTTACCTGTATAGTTTTCTTGAAATTTATCATCTAGTAGTTCAGAAATCCATCGATCCCAGCTTGAGAGTGGTATGGGTGGAGTTTAGCTAGAGATGGGCAGGGCATAGCTAAACTGGAAAGATTCATTGTATTAATACACCACGACAGTTTACGGTGCCCTATTGTCTGTAGTATGTTCAGCCCCATAATTTACCCCACATAGACTTGAGCTTTAATAAGCTAGTTATATTCCGAATCTAACAAATTCTAGATGAAGTAAATTTAATACGCAAAATTGAGCTTAAATGATGGTGTATTCGTGGTTTTCGGTGATCGTGAGAAATGTCCATTTGCATTCGCCACTGTTTTGAAAGTTTACCACTGGACTGACTGGATGGATAACCTATTCTATAATTTCAGTAGTAAATTGCAAAAGAAAAACCACAATGGTCTCTTGGACGGCAATTAGACATAGGACATTTTCTATGATAATGGATTTTTCTGTATATGACGTCGTAATTATTTAGGTCAGATGTAGTTGGACGTCACGATCAAAATGTGTAATGAATGACCTATCTAGCTCCACCAGGAACATTGAATAGTCAGTCAAGTATGCGAATTGCACGTCTTTACTATTTAATCAACATGCTGTTGAATATTTTGAAACTAATTTGACTAGACGCTGTTCGAACTGTATGTCTTTGCTATTTATTCAACAGTCATTTTCTATGATAATGGCTGGTTTCGATCTGTAACTGAAGGATATGACGTCATAATCAATTACTTCATATACAGGCTGACGTCAAAATCCAAAATGTGTAAATGAATGGCGTATCGAGCTCAGTCATAAACATTGAATAGTCCGGCAAGTGTACGAAATTGTATGTCTTTACTGTTTAATCAACATCGTGTTGAATATTTTGAAACTAATTTGACCTGGCATTGTTGCGGCCAGAGGCAGCAAACCTTTAGAAGCACCCGGTCAAATTAGTTTCAAAATAGTCATCAGCTTACCTGTCTAGTTACCTTGAAATTGGACGTCTGGGATTCATTATTCAGCTGAATAATGAATCCCAGACTTCCAATTTCAAGGTAACTATACAGGTAACCTGATGACTATTTTGAAACTATATATATACATCGATTCCAACACGCAAAAAGGGGTGGAGCTTAGCTAGAAATAGGCGTGGCATCCTTAGAAATGGATCTCCCTATTGAAATTGCCATGAGCAAATTGAGCATTACATGGCTAATACTACTTGGTAATGCGTGGCCCGCACAATATGGACCAATTGTATTAAGAGACCACCGATATTTATAGGTCACATATTTTAACAAGGCCAATCATAGATTGTTGCCCTGAATACAATGTACTCGTCCTCTGACGGAGGGAGGATAATTGATACCACTTGCTAATGGGTATTTTCATGTTGTCTATCCATCATATTACGTCATATGATGTCATAATCAACGAGGTGACGCATAGGATGACGTCATAATCATGACGTCATGACTGACTCAATTTAGTCCGTCTTAAATGCTTAATAGTCCGACACGTTGTACGAATTGTATGTCTTTGCTATTTACAAAACATACTGGTGAATATTTTGAAATTAATTTGACTGGGCGATGTTACTGCCACAAGCAGCATTAGCATCCAGCCAAATTGGTTTCAAAATAGTCAACACCTTACCTGTATAGGTTTCTGGAAATTGATAGTCAAGAAGCTCAGAGATCCATCGATACCAACACGAGCGCGGTATTAATGTATTAATATACCATCCGGATTCAGTGACCGATTGACTAACGTTAAGCCTATGGAAGTCATTTCAAGCAACCGCCACCAAGATGTGACTTACTTGGGCACAATTGTGTGTTTTTCTAACAAAATCCTTTAGAATGTTTAACACCGAAATTTCAATATCTCAGATAAAGACAACTATAGAATATCTTTTTAATACTTTGACTGGTAGCCCTCCCCACCCTACCCACCTACTTGTTGCTATCATAGACCTGTATTAAGTATTGCAATGACAACGACTGCCCATGTAAGCCTATCATCTTCTCTTAATGTATTTTAACCCTTTCATGAGGAGGCCGCCAAAACCGGCCTCTACAGTGTCCTTGAGGATGCTAATTTGCAGGTCAAGAGAAGATCGTTTTTGAAAATTCACCACTGAAATGACTGCCTCGATAATTGAGCCAGTCATTCTAATAGTAACTCTTCAAAACAGTCGTCTATTGGCCTGCAAATAGGCACTCAATAACCATATATTTTTTATATTCTTGACCCAATTTAGGTAATACAGGGTTAATAAATTATGAGGACGACGATGATGTGCCATGTCTGTTTAATCATTCCCGTATTGTATTATGATTCACATTTGGTGCATTCGAGAGAGGGTACAAATTACAGACTTGTTACAGACAGTCTTAAGGCGTACTATGTGTGGTAAATTTCAAAAGAAAAACATGCATAATAATATTGTAGAGGGCGAAAATGTAGACAGAGTTCGCTAACAATAATGGATCCATCTAAAAATAAAGGCTTGGCTTCCTCGAAACTACACCTCTAATGTAATGACCGGTCATCTTCTTACGTTATCACAACGACTAGACTATTACACAGACGCAACTTCGGATACCAGACAGACCGGGACCCAGTCTATCTCCGTAGCAGACTGTAAAAGCAACACTGTGGATCGTGAAATCGCTACGTCAATGGCTACTCAATAGGCCCCTACATACGAGATACATTTCTCGATCTCGTATCGAAAGAGAACTCGCGGGATACGAATGAATGATGGATGTGTGATTATCAGTAGTATCCTTTTGTCTTTAATCCATCCGTGGGAATAAATCCATGTAGGGCCAATGCAATTATGTAGCAGTAGTGATAGACTACCAATGTTCCAAATTTCCAATCAAAACTGCTGTCAATAATATTGTGGCAGATTGTTGAATACAGAAATCAACCGAAAGTGTAGGCCTATGCATGTGCTAAGTTAAGAACGTCTACAGGAAATTCGGCCCCAGAATTTCAACCATATAGTTAGATAGGTATATCAATACGCTAGTGAAGTAATGGATTGAGGTTAAAATTTTTTTTACCATGAAGTGATTTTTTAGTGCACAATTTCATACCGAAAATTAGCTAAATCTCCGGTGATTCACAGTTTTCAGTGCCCTATTGTCTGTAGTATGTTTAGCCCCATAATTTCACCTACATAGACTTGAGCCTTAATATACTAGGTATATTCCGAATCTAACAAATTCTAGATGAAATAATTTTATTAGGCAAAACTTGGCTTAAATGTTGGGGTTTTCGTGCTTTTCGGTGCCCTACTGTCTGTATGCAACATGGTCGGCTCCAGAACTTCGCTCACATAAACGTAGAGGGATTTGAATACGATAGTTATATTGGGAATTAAAAAAAATTCGACCGTGAAGTAATTTCGTAGTATACGATTTTATCGCGTAAATTTGTTTCAATTTTGGCAGATCTGCAGGTTTTCTTTGCCCTACTATTACCTGTCTGCAATATGTTTGGCCACATAATTTCACCGATATGGTTAGGTAGCGATATGAACACGCTAATGAATCTTGAGTTTTCTACCACGTAGTAATTTCGTAATATTCAATTTAGTAGCCACGGACAGTTGTCAAATGCCAACAATTTATTATATTCTGTATCAGAATGTCTGTTTTCGATTTGGAATATTTTTTTTTATATGGATGTATATAACTCAATATGAGCTAGTGCTTTTTCACAATTCTACCATCAAGTAATCTCATCGTAGTTAGTAACATATTCGCCGTATGGCCCCAGTATAATATGGTTGGTTTACATTCACCACATTAAGATAGGGGCCGGTATGTCCTGGCATATCGCTCATCATGGGTTAGGCCCCAGAATGTCACCCATATGTTTAGATAGGTATAGGCATACGCTTATGGAGTAGTGAGGTTTAAAACTATCTACCATGAAATAATTTCGGCTCAAATTTAGGCCGATTCATGGTTTTCGTTGCACCCAGTCAAATAAGTTTCAAAATAGTTATCAGCTTACCTGTATAGTTACCTTGAAATTGGAAGTCTGGGAATTCATTTTTCAGCGTATATATAGACATCGATTCCAACACGCAAAAAAGGGGTGGCGCTTAGCTAGAAATAGGCGTGGCATACCTAGAAATGGATCCCTCTATTGAAATTGGCATGAGCAAATTGAGCATTACTTTGGTCCACACAATATGGACCACTTGTGTTAAGAGAGCACCCGTATTTATAGGTCACATATTTTAACAAGGCCAATCATGGATTTTAGACGCTTGCCATCCCGAACGCACATAGACCAGAATACAACACACTCATCCTCTGACGGAGCGAGGGTAATTAATACCACTTGCTAATGGGCCTTTTCAGGTTGTCTATCCATCAAATTACGTCATATGACGTCGTAATTAATTAAGTGACGCGTAGGATAACGTCATAATAATGACGTCATGACTGACTCGATTTAGTCCATCTTAAATGCTTAATAATCTGACACGTTGTACGAATTGTATGTTTTTGTTATTTAATAAAAATGCTGTTGAATATTTTGAAAGTAATTTGACTGGCCGCTGCTGCTGACTATGCTGTTGCTGCCATAGGCAGCAACAGGACCCACTCAATTTAGTGTCAAATTATTCCACGGCTTACCTGTATAGTTTTCTTGAAATTTATCATCTAGTAGTTCAGAAATCCATCGATCCCAGCTTGAGAGTGGTATTTGTGGAGTTTAGCTAGAGATGGGCAGGGCATAGCTAAACTGGAAAGATTCATTGTATTAATAAACCACCACAGTTTTCATTGCCCTATTGTCTGTAGTATGTTCAGCCCCATAATTTACCCCACATAGACTTGAGCTTTAATAAGCTAGTTATATTCCGAATCTAACAAATTCTAGATGAAGTAATTTTAATACGCAAAATTTAGCTTAAATGATGGTGTATTCGTGGTTTTCGGTGCCCTACTTTCCGTAATATGGTCGGTTCCAGAACTTCGCTCACATAGACGTATAGGAGTTTGAATATGCTAGTTACATTGAGAATTTAAAGGAATTCGAACGTGATGTATTTTCGTAGTATGCGATTTCATCGCATAAATTTGTTCCAATGTTGGCAGATCTGTGGTTTTCAATACCCTACCGTCTGCAATATGTGTGGCTACATAATTTCACTAATATGGTTAGATAGGGTTATGAATACGCTAATGAATCTTGAGATTTCTACCACGTAATAATTTCGTAATATTCAATTTAGTAGCCACGGACAGGTGCCAAATGCCAACAATTTACTATATTCAGTATTAGAATCTCAGTTCTCGGTTTGTAATCATTTTTTTTACATATAGCTGTATATAACTGAATATGTACTACTGCTTTTGCACGATTCTACCATCAAGCAATTTGGTAATATGTAGTTACAACTTCGCCATATGGCCCCATTGTAATATGGTTGGTTCACATTCACCACATTCAGATAGGTGTCGATATGTCCTGACATATCGCTCATAATGGGATCGGCCCAGAATATCACCCACATGTTTAGATAGGTATAGGCATAAGCTTAAGACGTAGTGAGATTTAAAAATTTCATAACGTAACTAAGCTCAAACTTAGGATAATTCATGGTTTTCATTGCAATACGTTCACCCCCAGAATTTCATACCACAAATACTCATAGGAAATATGCTAGTTGTATTCCGAATTTAAAAAAATTCTACAGAACGTAATTTCATAGTACACAATTCCATACCGAAAATTGGCGTAGATTATGTCCGATCAACGATTTTCTGTACCTTACTGTTTGCAATAGGTTCGACCCCAGAAGTTCACCCATATGATTAGATACGTATATGAATACGCTAATAAAGTATCAAAAGTTTTAAAAATGTTTACTATATAGTAATTTCGTCATATGCAATTTAGTAGTGGCACACCATTGTCAAATTCCAATAATGTACTATATTCGGTACCAGAATATCTCTACATGCATTGTAGCCAGTTTTCGAACATAAGGCCATGTAGAACTCACTATGTTCTCGTGCTGTGCGAAATATTGTAATAGTTCTGCCACCAAATAGTTATTATAGTAATGTGAAAATATTTCTATATATCCCATATTATTAGCCGCGTGTACTGGTAGAACCTGACTTATCAGGCTAATACCATAACATTTGCACATATGGTCAACAAGATCGTCATCATTACAACGGTTGAGGCCGATTTTGGCCTTTCTGTCTAGAAAAAATATTTGATTTAATAGTTTGTCACTGTTTCTAGTAAAGATATCGTTTAATAGGTGACATAGATATGATAGCTAAATGGAACAGATCACGATGTCCTGGCTGTTTCCCACTGGGTCTTCAGTCAGAATGTTTTATACTATATCATTTTCGTTGGAGAAAACTGGGTTCACGGCATTGGTTCTATCCTGGCCCCTTAACTTTGTTGAACAGTTTATCTGTCGGTACAGATCGAGGTCCTGTTTTGCATCAAAATATACTTGCTTTGTGCATTTCACTAGCATTGCAGTGTATATTTCATCAATATATTTCCGGGTAATAAGCTCTTCACGTCTGTTTAAGAAGGTATCAAGATTTAGGTTTAAAATATTCTTTATACTTTTTCTTTAATATGTTTGAATGGGTGTCAGGGTCTGTACTGCTTCTTGCGCTGATTTTCTACTGACTGGGTTGCCAGTTCTGTTGATTTCTTTATCTTTACAAGTTGTTGATACCTAATGACCCAACTTTTATCTGTTACGCTCTGTTGATGCAGTAGTGCAATTTTCTCATCACTGGCGGTTCTTAATTTTGTCTGTTCCTCTCTCTGTTAAGGAGTTTGGCCTAGAGAAAAAGGATGGATGGAAAAATTGTTGGACTGACAAAAAATATAAGCTGCTTTTCCTAGCCCATAGCTAATACTGCCATGTCTTTTTGCAAGAAATATTCCTTCTTTGTGTTTATTGTCCGCGTCTATTTTGTCATAAGTGGCTTGTATGCCTTTATATAACTTCATTTTTTCATGAAACAGTTGAGTTTATTCTCAGAATTATAATAGCCTCCGGGCACGCTATTTACCATTGATGCCTTGCATCAATATGTGTACTTGTATTGAATATTCGGTTGACCTTCATTGACACGCTGGTGCATAGGGCCTAAATAACCAAATGGTTATTATGCCATGCGCGATTCTCAAGCGGATGCGCTGGTCCCTAATATGTTAACTGTTTTGCGCATTTCATGTTAACTGTTTTGCGCATTTCACAAGCTTGTCAAATTAGTTATTGGCGCGGTACATTTACATTTCAATGCACAAGTCAGGGTAGCGATAAAAATGAGCATTTATTTCTTTAGCCTTTGCGATCTAAAACGCCACAAAACATATAGGCTACACCGTCATGGATAGGTAGCACTGTGTATAATCGATATCCACGCGGAAGTTACAGAGCGAATGGTGTAGCGCGGACCGACTGGACAGGTACTGACCGTCCCAGCAAAGCTGGGTACGGAATGGCCACTCCGGATTCGCTCCAAGCACGCCCCCCCCCCCCCCTGGTAGGATAGTATGCATACATAAGTCCTATAAAAGAGGTTTTCGTTAAAATCCGATAAAACGCGCGTTGCGCATGCGCGCGCGTCAGAGCTTTCCTGACAACACGTCTCGGAATTGGAAGCGAGTGCATGCCTATAGTGTATCGAGTAGGTACTCATAAATGTTTTTACTTCATCCGTTTTCGTTGTTCTTCGTACCACTCAGGACCAGAATAAAACGGGCTTTTTAGAACTGTAAACCATTTTTAAATCGGCCTAGAAATTAAAAAAAAGAGTTGTCCACGGAAAACCCCCTTGAATTATGTTCACAATATTACTTTGACGTCGTAGCCACGTGTATGCATGGAAAGTTCTGGAATCTTCTAGAACATGACAAATACGTCACTAACCTGGCTACTGCTCGGCCGCTGATTGGTTGAGGCGCCCAACTCTGACGTCGAAGCGAGTATAAAAGGGGTGAAAAATCGAGAATCGAGAGCATCGTCGGCGTGGAGACCGACCTGCCGAGAACTGACTGGAGGTGCGGGCTAGACGAGTGGACTGGAACAGCGACGAAAGATACAGCACATCACCGCGGTTCCTTACGGCGTTCAGCTCACCCACACGTAAAAGCAGTTCTTGGACTTTCTGCATTACGCAATTTTGGATACTCTCGGATGGCCATCCGGGAGCACAATAATTAATTAAAGTAATGGTTCCCGCTTCCGGACTTTTCTAAAGGGATCAGTTGCGGAAAGGGCCCTTGCGGCCCAGCATGTAATCCTACATGATGTAGAGCTATGGTGATTCTTGGTGGATGACTCACCGGATCGGCCAACCACGCTGCAAAGTGGACACTAAATTCCACACTACACGTCGTGTGTGTTTTAATTAACATTTTGACCACAGTCTGGTGGACTTTGCTAGGTGCGCTGCAAGAGCTATGCGATGCATCCCGCACCGTGTGCCACGTTATGTAACTACTTAACAGTGTATACTGCCCTCTCTGTTAATGGGCAACCTTCAACTTTATTATTTCCATCGCAGGATGGATAACTTTCTCACTACCGTAAAAATTGTATACTGGTTACCAAAACTATCTAATGGACATTACTTCACTACTCTGTTTCACTATCCTGAGTGTGTATCTACCCTGTCTGGAGGAGCCGGCTTGCGGAGCCAACTTGCAGAAACCAGCTGCGGGAATCGCCTGCGGTAATCTCTCCAGCTCCAGAGAACGTGTCGACTCGCGCTATGAATATGTTAGCGCCTCAATTTCAGTAACATAGTAGCCTGTTTCGTACCAATGACTATTAGGTACTCAAGTAACTGTACATCTAATTATTATTTCCGTATTTGGTACTGATGACTAATAGGTACCTTTCCAGTCTTAGGATCGCAATTTATAATTTCCTTATTACTGTGAATATTATTCTTGTTTACTGTGGTGCTCTCAACTAGCCGCACCATCTAAGTTGATCAGTCTATGATACTTAGTTACTTAATTTAATTACAATCTACTTATTGCATTGGTTAGTTGTATATGGCAGATAGCCATCCAGTTACTATGTTTTGTTTAATTGTAGAAAACTTTGGACCGCAGTACGCTAGGAGATACTATACAGCAACATTTATATCCGCATCACTTATTCCCGCCATCATCAATTTTACACTGAGGTCGCTGGCCGTGCTCAAATTGTTTGAGCCCGGCATGTTACCGACTAAACCTTACTATTCAGCTCGATAGCATAGGTTAAGGTGGTTAGAGACAATTTCTTCGTTTAGAGACATGTAGTGTACGCCTCTTTTCCGGCTGTTGCGCTAATGTAGCCCAGCACTCCGGCAAGATTGTGTCAAATTGGCCAATTACCTATAGGGCCTCACATATATTAAGTTATTGTCTCTTTCCACGATCCACCAGCCGTATGGCTTTATAATTGTTTGAATTCCCTATCAGCACGTTGATCTGATCCGACCCTTGAAAACTATCGGAGGTTTCCGAGCGGTGATGGTTAAAGTGCTGATTTGCACCCACTTCCCCCCTCCCGTATCTTCGGATACTTGTTAGCTAGATAACCCTGCCAATGAAGGAATCACTGAGAAAACACATAGTTATAATTATGAGATAGTTAGTTTATTTACCAGCCCACAGTGCATATTTGGGCATATTGGAATTTAACCCTAACGACAGGTCAACTGTTAAATCCGTAGCACGTGGTAACGGACGAGATGCGGATCTCCATCCAATTCGTTGGAGTGTCTGGGTTCAAGCGCTGGAGCTTGTCACGCCCTCACGGGGAGGATGCTCGTGATGGATACCCCCACCATAAAGACATGTTAAGTGATCAAACTTGCTTGTGTGAAATGTAGCCATCCTCTGGGTAATGTTTTATGTGGCTGCAGAGCAGGGTAGCCGGATTTTCATCGAATTCGGATGCCTTGTGATGTAACATGTACGCATGCTGTCCTTGGAGGTAGATGCTGTTCCAAAGCGACTCACGGGAAGCTGAGCGCCTGCGCCCATTTGGACATCTGTATCTAAAACGATAGGTGGGAATCCCTGCAACTTGCAGCCAAAGCTAGTTTCCGTTTCTAACAACCAAATGGTAGGGTAGACTGTAGCAGAAGGCCCGCATAAATAAAGTGGCATCTACCAATACAGTATCTTTGGAAACTACATAAGACGATGACCTGGGATCTCTTCAGAAATCGTTCGTCCCGTCTTCACGTGAACCAGCGTGCAACACCTTAACGGTGCTTCACTAGGATTTTCAGCACTTAGCATTTTCTGTTTGCCAACTGTTTTCCTCCGCTTCGGTGACGAAGGCATTTTCCCGTGACGAAGGCTCGCGCGAGGCACTTGCCTCTCGCAACAGCGAGAATTCCTGTGACGGAGGCCCGTGCGAGGCACCTTCCTCTCGCACCATCATGAAACATTCAGTGATGGAGGCCCGCGCGAGGCACTTTCCTCTCGCAGCAACATGGTTCTCTCTGTGTATGTTAGTGGTATATTAACTTATATTAAGTTACTCGGTGATCTCTTATGCAGATGCTTCTCTTGCGGGGATACCTCTGCGGATTCAAGGATCTGTGTGGTACCTCCAGCGACACCACGTGGAAAGGACACCAGCTAGCTCTGTATTGTGTATTATTGTGCTCATTCTACTGTCAAACTATTCACCTTGTGTGTATAGTATTTATTAACATTTCTACTGTCTAATTATAAATCGTTCCATAACTCTAAATTAGTATGGATAGGCATACCGGTGATACTAATAGTTGGGATGAGACCGTGTGGTTCAATATTAGCGGCAATGGTTGCACGGCCCCACTGGAACATCATTGTTCCACAGGCTCTAGAAGTTGGTCTTTGTACACTGCGGAGAGACGTCACACGGGACCCGAAACCCCGAGATCCGCAGCTAACCAGCCATCCCGGTCATCATGCACTTGCGGTGCGATGGACGGGTATCTATCTGCAATGAGCTCAATGTGCAGAGGCTGGACATCACCTGCGGCAGTCTAGATGGCTTGGTGAACGCGCGATAATCTAGTTAAAGGCGCGCATTTACACCAAAATGAGTGAAAATAAAATCATTAAAATCGTATGATTCCATAGTTTTAAATTGTGTACCTCAGTGTAATGAAGAGAATTAAATCTTAACATATCATGATTATAACCCATATAAATATATATAAAATGTTTTAGTCGTGATGTTTAAATAGGGACTCGTGTCTCTAATTCAATTTCACAACTTAAAAATTATGTTAATGTATATGTAATGAGATTACCATTTGCTAAGATTTATTTCGTTTCATTACAACTCGTCACACAATTTAAGTCTCTAAAAGTATACAATTTTGACAATTATATTTTCAAATATTTTAGTATGAATATGCACCTTCAAGGTGGGTTGAATCAATTTCAAATTGCACATGGTCATTGTACTAGACTCTGGAAAGAATGGTATGGAGACCGACAATAATCTGCAATGTTATATATAGAATCGCTAAAATAATTATCACCTACCTCTATGATTCTGCTGCAATCGAGAGTCTAAAACTTCAGAATTGTTGAGTGAGGTTGGGTTGGATGGTGTAGAGTTGTGTGGTCGCCATTTAAACCTTATTCCATCTACACACGTTTTAGTTATTTGCCTAAATCTATATGTATAATTACTGTATTTTGCGGCTGTAGTAGTAAAACATCCTACAGCTGCAATCAGTCGCAATCAGTCCTTCTTCGCTTTTGACCACAGTGTCTGGTCCCCAGCTAAAATATTTAACTTCCTCGGGTCCATTCTTGACTTGAGTGTAAACTAATTTGACTGTGTCGTGTTCTGCTTTGTTGAGGTCACCTCGCAGCAGGCTTAACAGATTCATGCAATGCTGTCCTCTTCTGGCTTTATATTTGCTGACTCCTAATAGGGCAAATTCCAAGACTCTCTGTACTGGTGTGTCTTCTGGCATCCTTAGCACATGGCCAAACATGGACCATCTTTGCTGGGCGACTTTTGCGGTCAACGGCGATGTTTTATGCATCTTATATAGGGCATCGTTGGAAATTATTCTGTCTAGCCATCGGTGTCCAGCGACGGTGAGTAGGTGTTTGCTGTATCAGTCATCAAGTTTGTCTAAAGTTGCCTTTGGTACTTCCCAGCTGTTACACCGTATTCAAAAGATACAGTTCCGCTTTATCAACCCATCATATGACGTCATAATCAACTACGCGACGCGAGGTGTAGAATGACATCATAAAGAATGACGTCATGAATGGCATCGATAAGTACGTCACGAACGCATATTTGAAGATGAGCTATGCGTTGTAGTACGAATTGTATGTCTTTACTATTTAATAAATATCCTGTTGAATATTTTGAAACTAATTTGACTGGGTGCTAAAACTCAAATTAGTTTCAGGATATTCAACAGCTTACCTGTATAGCTTTCAGGAAATTGATAGCTAGGGCATTCGAGGATCGCTCAATCCCAACACGGCGAAGTGTGGGTGGAGCTTAGATAAAGATGGGCGGGGAAAAAGCTAAAACTGGAAAGGTCCATTGTACTAACATGGTTCTGTCTTTGTTTTTGGGAACATGCTATCGGATTTACACACGAGCTGTATTGTATATCAATTTATCCATTTCAATATTTAGGCAATGAACTAATGTGTGTAGACGGAATCATTTTAAAATGACAAGTGTGAAGTATGTATCGAGATATTCGCGTAGGTCTGACCTATGTACCGAGCGAAACCTATTACCACCAATTACACATTACAGAGTATACAAACTGGTTACACACAGTTTACATAGTCAGAAGGGGGACTCGCTACAAGCGGTGCTATCTTCAATGATGCTCTCGCGAACTTAGTCATGTTGCGAGACAGACGAAAACAAATTGAACACGAAGGGGTTGAACATTATTGATGCGTACAAACACGCTTCTTAATTGCTTAATTAAAACCGTGCTCGTTAGTTTAGGCGTAACGCCACGCGAGTAACAGGTTTGAGAGAGCAATTCGGACGAGAGATGAGTAGTAATTGATGAATCCTCTGATAAAGATAAAAGCAGCAACACTCAGGAGCTTCTTGTTCCCGTCATACGACACCCTTTGACTGCTGGGCATACATTTGTCTTCCGAGCAGGGGGTCCGCAATCCATCAGTCACCTACTCGGCTTGATGCCAGTTGGTAAGTTCTACGGGTCCGCCCCGCGCGCGGTGGCGCCTTCCACGCGAAGATCGAGGCAGATCTATCACGGTAAATCGTGCGAGGCGGAATGCGCTTGATAGAGAAACATATGATCTAGGATATTCGTGCTAATGAGGTTCATTGCTTTCTTATAACCAATACCTGGGTTGGAAAACAAAACTCTCTGACATGAATATATACAACTCATAAATACACAAAACCCTATGTATGATTACTGTATTCCGCAGCCAAAATCTAGATCCATCTAATTAAATGAGTTTTCAATTATCCCGAATGCATAACATATGTTGAAGAATTCATGTATTCAAAGAGTCAAGCAAACTAAGTAAGTGACTGGACACCAGGTGCGTATTTAGCGTGTGCGGGGCCTAGGGTCAGAGAGTTAAATGGGATCCTTTCGCGGAAAAAAAATAAATCTAGATACTCCCAGAAGTCATCTTCTGAATTTCTGGGGGTAAATATTGCCATTCGGCCATTTTTATCAAATTTTTCATGAAAATTGAAAGAGTTAATGTATTTTAATATTTGTCCCATCTTCCAATAGTTGAGATGCGCGACTCGGCCAACATCATCACCATTAGTCAACTCAACACGATGATCATGCACATGAACAATACTAAAAGTCATACATTATCAGTATCGATCCTACAAATGATACACTAAACAGCTTTGATTTGCATGATTGATTCTGACAAAGTATGATAAATGTGGTGTGTATGATAAATTCCAAATTTCGGTTTGTGAGCCTTTCGCAAGGAAACTCTTTCATGAGGTCACCAAAGTAAATTTTCCGGAATGTCTCATGTTTACAATCGGTCATGTCTCATCGTACTCCCAAGGCAATATGTAATTAGATTTCATTTTAAGTGGGATCGCTCTCCAGTGCATTTGGTGACAGACATGCAGAGATACAGACACAGAGCTATCATTACATGTGAAAACGTTTCAACCCAACCAGTAGCATGAATTACCAGAAACATCTTAGGTTCAATGTTCTCCTTGACTAAGTTGGGTTCAGCATGCGTATTTGATTATTAATTTGCGGATGCTGTGAGAATTGAGTTAAACTTAGGTGCGAACTACACAACTTCTGACTCCATGCTCTTCTCCATGGCATGCAAATACCATTTGCAACGCTAGCTGCCGCTTCTATGAGTTCATCTGTTGGTAAACGGGGTATGTTTGATAGAAATACAAAGTTTCCTTGAAGGACCACATATATTTGAAGACGTTGATTCAATGCAGCACAATTAACATTTGCCAATGATGGGAAGGTAGCCACTCACTCTAAGCTTATCTTTAGGTAATAGTTGAACATCCTCTGCCATGCCTAGCTCATCATGGTGCAGTTTTCTCTTTCAAACGTGTTGCTGCTTATCATCCTTACTGTCACTGTGACCACACCTTTCAACACCTTTCTGCTCAAATTCATCAACACACGGATGACAGTCTTCAACTAATTTCCAAAGACACTCATGTAACTGCACAGCTGGGCTAAGGAACATGCCAGCCTTGTGCAGCTGCAGATTCGATTTGCGGAATCTGCCCAAAAGACTCTCCCACACATCCAGCAAAATGGCTGTCTCAACTCGCTCCACCTGCCAAACACGACCCTGTTTTTTTGCCCTAGTTTCAGCAGTTTGGCTACAATCTTCTGATGACTCCTGATTTTCATTGTATTATTTATTAAGCGCCGTGACAGCCTCAACCAATGCGCGTCCGATAAACCTTTATAAACTGTGCAATTTTTATTCATGCAGTTTTGCAACGATTCCCAGTGTTTTCTCCATTCAATGAGTAATGTTCTGTATTACAATGTAGCTTACGTGTAACTGCCACAGCATAAGGGAAACCTTCTGCTGCATGTTTGCCCACAAAATTCAGAGAATCACGTGTGCATGGTACATACTCTGCGTAAGGACACATATTTATGGAGCTTTGTTCACCACGATACTTGCCTGACATATTACTTGCGTTGTCATAAAACTAGGCACGGTAATCTGCAATGCGTATTTTCCTCTGGAGAAAATTCAGAACGATCTCAGCTATTTCCCTGTCCATGTATCTGAGCATGGGTATGAACTTCAAATACTGCTCAACCTGCCCAGCGGGCAAGAAAAACTAAGTTTGTCGGTATATCCAGGATAGAATCTACAGAATTAGAAATACACTTGCAATTTCGAACATAATTTATGATTGTAGGCATAACTTTGCCAGTTAATCACTTCTTCATAAATGGCATATGATAAGTATCTGTGTCCACTACACTTATTTGCATGCTTACTTATTGTGCTGCTAAAAGATGTCATAGAACCACCCTGAGGATCAGTGACTTTAAAACATGAAACGCATACATCCTTAATCCTCATCCTTTATAATGATCAGTGATGATCACGGTAAAAAAGAATTAGTGACATACCGTGGTAGTAAGATGTTTTCAAGTCTAAAGTAACAAATAATGTCAACAATTTCTGCAGAAAAAAACATCGATTAAGACCAGGGAACATGGAAAATAAAATGCATTTCTTTATAGTCACAGAAGCTTTGTGTATGCTTTATTTTTAACAATTTTATCCATTCGACCTGCGGGGCCCCTAGGATGTGCGGGGCCCTGTGCCGCGGCCCAGTCGACCCATGCATAAATACAGCACTGCTGGACATCATAGTCAGAGATCTAAAATCTTCGCACTTCCGTTTGAAAGTAAGCAAACAGACACAGACAAATACACTGCCATAAAGAGCCGAGGGTAGAGGTCGCAATTCATTTACAACCAATGTCAAACATGTGTATTAGTTATTGGTTTAATAATTTAATAACAATTATGTTGAATATTTTAAAACCAATTTGACTGGATGCGCTTGCTGCTTTTACGGCAGCAACAGCAGCTCCCAGGCAAATTAGTTTCGAGATAACCAACATAATGTTTATAAAATTGTATTCCACCAAAGACATACAATTCGTACACATTAGCAACCGAGTTTTCGATTTTCTCGTGGGAGGTACACCATTTTAATTGTGACGTCAGATAACATGTGGCGTAATCGATAATGGCGACAGAAACATGAGTGCCAGATTGTCTTTTGAGAATCTAGAATGTTCCTTTCATGGTATATGAGTAATTGAGCATCTTGATCATGGGAGATTAAATGTGTGCCACTGCATTGATTGCTGATAACAATCTAGCTACTTATTTACGTCATTGCAGGGAGGGCTTCTGTTGATCATTGATTCCCCCACGATGCTAGCGAGTCACAATGGCCAGAGATCCATTGCAGAATGTATCTTTTAAAAAGGAGAATCCCCATGTTATGCCATTTTGGCGTGAGTCTAGACCCTAGCATTGGGAACTAGCATATAAACGCCTTAAATATTACAACACACACGTTATGCCATTTTAATAATTTTTTCCGAGTTTGTGTGGTTTATAGTTCTTTGCCGGTAGAATCTACACCAGTGGCGAACATGAGCCGAGAGTCCCGCGGGTCTGATGATCTAAGGGAATGGCTTCTGTTTCCTGGAATGCGTCTGAGGGTTTATCTTCTATTTAATTTGAGCAAAGATGGACTATTGCGCGCTCTCTCCATCTTACCATTGAATGAAGATTCCACACCCTCACTAGTTAAATTTATTATTTGTAGAGTCGCCTCGATGAATACTTTTAGGCGCTGTTGACCTAAAAGGTGTTAAATATTTGGGCACAATGAGTGATGTTTAAAACACAAGCTTGATCATTGGCCAAGCCAGATGCAAAAATACAACATCTTTTGTTTGATATGGTGGATACTACTGCAGCTTCAGCAGGATACTTGACATCATCTTTAATTCGAAACGGTGTATCATAGTAGAGCAATTGACATATAGCCCCCCCCCCCCACCCCCACCCCCGGCCTGATTAGTCAACTGCCTTAGTCATCCTCGCAAGACCACTGATGTCGCTATAGGCTAGCTAGACCATTAACTGGACGGGTATAATTAGATTGGCTTTGTCTATCAAAATCTATATATCCATCGGTCTGCATGTCCACCAAGCTATCCATCAAGGTTCAGCATACTTGAAGCCCAATATGTATCTCAAGGTTAACGAATCAAAGGTAAAGGCCATAGGGACACATTATGGAAAACTGCGTTTTCAGATGATATATGGACAGTGCCTCTACTTTCCTTATTACTTTTTTCAAACGTCATCGCTCCATGACTGTCTTCTCGACAAGTATATTGTGATGGGTCAGACACAAGGTGAAATTGCATCGTGTAAACATACATTTAGACTCACCGTCATGGTGTCCAAACGACATGTTATACAATAGCTGATCTGCATGATGATGATGACGACGATGATGTAGTGGTGGTGGTGGTGGTGGTGGTGGTGGTGGTGGTGGTGGTGGTGGTGGTGGTGGTGGTGGTGGTCGTGATGATGGTGATGATGATGATGATGATGATGATGATGATGCTGATTTGGTCATTAATTTATTCAAATACACGTGACGCATTAGAATAAAATATCAGTTTTATTTTAATTCTGTTCACTTGTTGTTATAGAGTGCAAACAACACGACTATATACAGCTTTGTACAGGTTACAGTGAAGATTTGGCGAATCTACATTACTCCACGAGAGTGACAATGAAACGTTAACCCTTCAATAGCTGAATTTGGTCAAGAGAATAAAAATATTTGCTTATTGAATGTTCACTTGCAGGCTAAGAGAAAAAAAATTTGTCACTGCATAACTTTACCAGCGATAAACTTTCAAAAATAGTCTTCTCTTGGCCTGCAAATGGGCGTTCCTTAAGACCGCTGCAGAGACCGGTTTAGCCGGTTTCAGCCTGAACGGGTTAAACAGTTCAACCCATAGTAGCAAATTCGGCGATATATTGAAATTAGTCCTAATGAACCTTTCCAAGTTTATCCATCCATCATATGACGTCATATAACGTCATAATCAACTACGTAACGTGTATGACGACGTCATAATCATGACGTCATGCATGACTCGATATAGTCCGTCTTTAACGCTTAATAGTCCGACACGTTGTACGAATTGTCTTGACCATTTAATAATCATTTTGTTGAATATTTTGAAACTAATTTGACTGGGCGCTGTTGCTGCCACAGCAACACCACCCAGTCAAATTAGTTTCAAAATATTCAACAGCTTACCTGTATAGTTTTCTGGAAATTGATAATCAGGGAGTTCAGAGATCAACCGATCCCAACTCGAGCGAGGTGTGGGTGGAGCATAGCTAGAGTGGGACGGGGCATGGCTAAAACTGGAAAGGTCCATCGAACTGGAAACTGACTTAACCAACACCAACTTCCATAGGAAATTATTCCAAAAAATATTCATAGGCATACATGTAAAGTAGTTTTGATATGAAGGGATCCGATCTGTCACTCAAGTATTTGAAGTGATAATCGAATACGTCATTTGTTAGTTGACGTCACAATCAAATAACGTAGGCTCCTCACGAAGGTGGTTATAGTCTCTCATTTCCTGAATTGTATGTCTTTGCTTACTTTACAAGTTATTAAACAGTCTGTTGAATCTTTTAAAACTAATTTGACTGCGAACTGTTGCTGTCATAGCCAGCAACCTCCCCGAGTCAAATTAGTTAAAAATATTAAACAGCTTAATACCTGTATAGTTATCGTGAATTTAGGTTTCTTTCTGAGAATTCCGGTTTCAAAGATTAAAAAAAAGGGAGGAGCCTATCTAGAAATGGACGTGGCGTGGCTATAAATGGATCCTTCAATTAACGCTTAGAAATGGTAAAAGTATGACTGTGACGTTTCTTTTGACATCGAGTCCACATGCACGACAGATACACAATGGCTCTCATGAATAAATACACACACATATATGCTCATTTATAATCTTCTATGACTAGATATCACATTTTACACATCACGGGTTAATCAGTAGCACAGGTGTGACACAGGTAAAGTTACTTTCATGTTCTAGTCGTACGCGCGTTCGCGCGTTCGTGCCCTCGTGCATGCGTAGGCATTTGCGAATCTGGGAGGGTGGGTTTGTAAGGTTGCTTTTGTCATAACGTTTCTATTCAAATGAGAGCGGTGTGTATAAGTACATGTGCATGTGCGTGTCAGTGCGTGCGCCAGTGTTGGTACATGTGTATGTGAGTGCGTGCTTGTCTGTAGAATACTACTAGCTGGTAGTACCAGTCGTTCACATATCACACATGTATAACAAATGACTAATAATCGGGATTCTAGACCCGTCGATGACGATTCATTTTCCGCTATAATTGATGAAATACCAGTTTCCAATGCTTAACCATTTGAAACCTGAATTCTCAGAATCGCACTTTCAATGTAGATATACAGTAGGCCGTTGCCTATTTTGAATCTAATCTGACTGTGAGTTGTTTCTGCATAGGACAGCAACAGCTCCCAGTCAAATTAGATTAAAAATATGTATTTTAAAATACTTATTAAATTTAAAATTAATTTTCCCATCTGATCATTTGGGTTCAAAGCGTTAACTCATTTCCATTAACCATTGATTTGAGATGGTATTCGTGAAATTCGGCTATAGTAACAGCATTCAGCAACAATATTCTGGATATGACAAACTGATATCGTCTAACGTAGTGACAGCCAATTCACTTTCAAAAATTTCAGCAGAATATTTGAATATTTAAGCAATGAAGGATGATTCTGAATTGCCCCGTGGTGTTCTACGCGAAGTGGGTAATGCCAAGAGACCAGCATCAATGTCATCGTGGCGTGTGGGGTGATAATTCTATATACGTCGTATGTGTCATAATGGATGGATCCGATCTGTCACTCAAGTATATGACGTCATAATCAATTGCGCCACATGTAGCTTGACGTCATAATCAAAATGCGTAATGAATAACGTATCTAGCTCTGTCATGAACATTTAGAAGTCCATCAAGTGCACGAATTGTATGTCTTTCATGAAATTACTATTTAATAAACATTCTGCTGAATATTTTGAAAATAAATTACTGAGCGCTGTCGATGGCATAGGCAGCAACCGCAGCATCCCAAATTAGGTTCAAACTATTCAACGGCTTACCTGTATAATTGCCGTGCAAATGGGATTCTGGGAATTCAGGGTTCAAAGTATAATTAATCGATCCCAACGCGCGCAATGCGTGGGCGGGGCGTAACGAGAAATGGGCGGACATAGATAGAAATGAATCCCTCTATTAGAGCACACACTAAATGGATTATTATCGACATCCATAGCCACCTTGCTTAACCCTTTAATGGTCAAATTTGGTCAAGAAAATTTTAATATCTGCCTATTGAATGCCCATTCATAGGTCAAGAGAATACAATTTTTGCAAATTTATCACTGAAATGACAGTCATTCCAGCGGTAATTCTTCAAAAATTGCATTCTTTTGGCCTGTAAATGGACATTCCACAAGACGATAGCAGAGGCCGGTTTTATCCGGTATGACCATTACAGTGCTAATGAACTTGAAATTTTAAAGTAAACATCGCCTAAGACCAACCGTAGCCTCCAACAACACTCATCTCCAGTTACCATGGTTGTTTCGAGCGCAAGAACATTTCTAGAGAATTCGCCAAACCATGTCATTCACTAACCTGCCACCTTTTCTTAATTCAAAGGCCGTCTCGGATAAACTCTTAGAACTCTGACGTACAATGTGTCACCCATAGGGCGCCGGTCAAACTCTCGCTATATCTCGCGAGACAACGCGCAGTTTCCTTCATCAGTCTTGGAATGCTGAATGGTGGGGTGGGTGGTAAGAAAGAGAAGCACTGACGTTATACTGCTATAGACAGTCTTCAGTATCAATAGTGGACGAACCGCTTCAATGAAGAATGAAAGTCTTTCTTATCTGAAAAAGCAAGAACAGAAATAAGCGACTTAATTATGAATCAAACGGCGTTGTAAGTTAGAAAAATAGTAATCTAAGGCCGTGTTCTCACTAGAGACTTAATCAGGATTAACGTCATGTTGACGTACGGCGTTATTCCTGTAGTAAGAACACGGCCTTAGATCGCAAACCCTAACCCATTCTTTAAAATTAAACGATTATTCGGAGTTTCTTTCTAAGGATAAAAAATGCACCAAGATGGATCCCAGTGTATAGCAACACACATTTCCTGTGCTAGAGTTTGAGCCGAATCCGATCAGCAGTTTCCGAGATATCAATAGATTCGTAATGGATGGACACGATGTCACTCAAGTATATGACGTCACAATCAATTACATCACGTATAGGCTGACGTTACAATCAAAATGCGCAATGAATGAATGCAGTAGCTATCTCCGCCATGAACACGTTGTATGTCTTTGATGGATTTACTTTGTAACAAACATTCTTTTGAATGATATAGGCTGCAACAGCATCGAGTCAAATTAGTTTCAAAATATTCAACGGCTTACCTGTATGGTTAGCTTGCCGAATATGGCACTGATAATTCATGGTTTCAAAGTATAAAACCCGATCCTAATACGCGTAAAACGTGGGTGCAGCTTAGCTAGGAATGGGATACTATCACAATTGGTTTGTATATCTGTCCGAACACAAAGTAACCGAGTGATACAATGACCAAAATTGGCATGAGTATTCCGCTGGGACCTCTATTTAATCAAGTGTGTATTTAGCCACTAAACATTCAAAATCGCAGCCAGACGCTATGGAAATATGCCTACCGCACAATTTAATAGAGTGGACGGATTTGAAAGAGTTTGCTATCGAATTATATATTTTAACTATGTAGAATATGGGGTTTAAATATTGAAATTTCTCTGTTTCTACCACTTCTAGAGGATGTCACTGACATTGCATCATGCCTAAGTAATTGTACGGTTAGAAAAACTTAATACAGTTCTGTGACTTTTGTCCACAAGGTGCAAATGTACCTTTCCATTTTTAGCTATGCCCCGCCCATCACTAGCTAAGCTCCATCCACACCTCGCCGTGTTGGGATTGATCGATCTCCGAATGCCCTAATTATCAATTTCCTGAAAACTATGCAGGGAAGCTGTTGAATAATTTGTAACTAATTTGACTGGGTGCTGTTGCTGCCTATGGCAGCAACAGCGCCCAGTCGAATTAGTTTCAAAATATTCAACAGAATATTTATTAAATAGTAAACGCATACAATTTGTACAACAACGCATAGCCCGTCTTCAAATATGCGTTCGTGACGTACTTATAGACATCATTCATGACGTCATTCATTATGATGCCATACTACACATCACGTGGTTGATTATGACGTCATATGATGGGTGGATACTCTGGAAAGGTGAATTGCTTATTAAGGTAATTATAAACGTTCCGTTTGCCTTTTAATTTCTTTGCACATTGCATTATCCACTTTGTTACTTATAACTGCTGCTGTCAACATGTACGGGCTGTAATAATCTTTGCATCTACAGCTGTACAGTGATATCCGCTCCCTCCTCCCCGGTTTGCCCCTTGACCAAAAGCAATACACAGCGCCTGCAGGCGCAATTTCTGCATGGCTGGCCGAACATCGACTGCTCTGACTAGAACACGTTGTCCGCTTCTTCACGGTCAAAGTGAGTCTATTCCTCCAGATAGATCGTTGGTTGCAGATTGCATCTTCTTCCATGGTCACGAGAACTGCGGTTGGTGCGTAATATTACCGACCAGGTAGGTAAGGAGCGGGATAATATTGGCGTTGCCTCTCAAGAAGAGAGTGTTGTCTATTCATGTTACTAAGCGTCTGATACCCCATCCCGGCTATGACCATGTTTAATCCCTCGGACTAGATGTTCCTTAGAGCTCAATCAAACACAATGTCTGTTTTCTTGTACTTGGGAAGAATATGCTTGTATTGTGGGAAGAATGTCCGGTGCTGCTTAAACCTCAAACGTCTTTTAGGCTCGTTGTGGCACAGTGATCATCTGGATCATTAATGATCGTGCTGGATCCAAAACGATATGGAGATCACTGATGACATGAAAGAGTAGAACATATGACGCAATCATAGAGCAGCTATCATATTATGTACTACATGCGTGATGATGGATTGCTGGTTATATTAGATCTGCAGTATCCTTGTCGATTCTACGGAGACAGAATTTGTTTCAGGAAGTTTGTTATTTATCTGGCAATTCATCCAAACTTGCCATCTTGTGGGACGATGGATGGCTCAAGGCCAATGTGTTACCCGTTACCGGCTTAATAAGTATATAATACGTATATAAGAATTATGAGTATGTTTTTGCGCTGTCGGGTATGGGATTCACCAAAATTAGGGCACAAAATGAAATTTTCCTACACCTATTCCGATTGTTCATCAAGATCCATTAAACTCCCGCACAATTTGTACAACATCCGGGTTCTTGAAGCCACATTAACCGTTGCCTGGGCTCTCCCACCTCGTGGATGACTTTTCGCGGACTTCGTGCACACTATGTCGTAGTTGGATATACTCCATCAGACGAACACATACAAAGACAACCTTCGTTCTACACCCAGGTGGTTTAGCCCGGAAGCCAACGTAGTTCACATATGTGTGGCCGTTGCAGTGTTCTGGCAACTTCTTGAAGCCATAGGTAAGAGTCGAGTAAGTAGTGACGACTAGTTCCACGAGTCTATATCCAGAGAATGTGCCTGGCCTCTGAAACAAAAGTACTACCTCTATTCCTATCGCGTACACATCATGCTATATTGATGGATTCATACTGGTTACGAATACATCTTCAGTCAATGGGTTAGCTGGCAAAGGGACGTTCAGGAAAGTTTATGGTTGTATATTCAGCTTCCCCATGGTCAAAGCCATATCATATGATGCCAAGTTCATTCAAAACGGTCTGCTCTGTCAAATGTTATATTGAAGGAAATATTTTAACGTCTACCATCTTGAAAAATGATACCCACTTTAAAATTTTTGGTGGCTAGCATGCTTCTAATAAAAGTAGTTTGAGATGCGTATCCATGTCGAAATACATCTAATAAATGTGTGCGTATATTACCATATGAACGATTCCCTGAAACATTCATTTCTCGACTTGATATGTTATGCGTGACAGTGTTTCCTCCAGCGACAGTATGGCATCCACTTCCATAGCCATAGTGTGGCAGTCGTTCCTAGCGACAGTATGGCAGCCACTTCTAGCGACAGTATGACATCCGGTTCTAGCAACACTATGACAGCTGTTTCTAGCGACAGTATGACAGCCAATTCTAGCAACAGTATGACAGCTGTTTCTAGCGACAGCATGGCAGCCGCGTCTAGCGACAGTATGGCATGCGCTTCTAGCGAAAGTATGGCAGTCGCTTCTAGCGATAGTGTGGCAGCCGCTTCGAGCGACAGCATGGTATCCGCTTCTAGCGACAGTATGGCAGCACCTTTCTAGCGACAGTATGGTAGCCGCTTCTAGCGACAGTGTTGCAAACGCTTGGCAATCCTATGCCCTCTGCCGTGTGTATTTGATACATAAACATTCACGAACGCATGGGAGCGGTCACGTGTACATCCACCCACATTGGCGCCCTCTATATTATAATATATATGGTGCAGCAACGAAATTATTGTAGACAAAAGCAATGTATATTGTAAGTGGTTATTTCACGCTCAATTGCAAATAGAGTGCTGGTAGAAGATTCTCCGACAGATTCATGCATAAATCAGGACCGACCATGCTTTAATACATTTCCTTCATGTCAGATCATTTATATGAATTCAGAAAAGGCTTCTGCGGTGGTCTTGGGAAATGTACATTTACAGACCAAAAAAAGAAGACTTTTTTTTAGAAATTTATCACTGGAATGAGTGGCTCGATAACAGAGACGGTCATTTCAGTATTAAATTAAAAAAAAATCTTATCTTGGTCTACAAATGGACATTTCACATTTTCGATGGGAAAATTGAAATTTTCTGGAGAAAATTCAAGTACTAATTATAGTGCTAAACAACAAACCACTTTATTACGTGTTCACCGTGCTCCACAATCCCGCCAACCCCTCCATCCGTCCATCTGGCTAGACAGAATAAATGAAGGGGTTGCGGTTTTCTTTATTTAAGAGCCATAATTACGATACAAAAAGCCGATTAAATTGACATTATTTTTGTTTGTTTTCTTTTCCAAGATAACTATTATACGCCCTCATAAACGAAATTTTGGCGGCCGGTATAGTACGCTGTAAAATGCTTAATAACTCAATACAATTATACAGGGACAATTTATGGACGTTCAAGCAAGAAAACGCACAGCTATCAATAGCGCGATGTTCGTCATTAAACTTGTCTTCATAGCTGAGATATTGGCAACAATACAGACACCACTTCCAAATGGAAATTAAGCATCTTTGTAAAATAGGCTTCTCTCTTTGTTGTCTGACTATTAAGTACCATAAGTTAACTGCTTGGCTGCAGCAAGCCACCAGACAACAATTTCAATAAACAAAAACGCTTGACTTGCTGAATATTTTGAAAACAATTTGATTAAAGGTTGTTGGCGGCTTAGCCACCAACAACCTTCAGTCAAATTATTTTCAAAATATTCAGCAGGTCCAGAGATATAACCCCTGGAATATGTCGTCTGCAAGAACTCTGCAGTCAGACGGTTAATGAGAGTCAATCTATGAAAACGGTTATAGGTGGAAAATATAGAAAAGTAAAATGTAAATCGTTGTTGCCTTTGTTTAATTTATAGGTGTATATAATATATTTTAGAAATATTAAGTAGGATATTGAGCGATAAAACTATCGTCTGCAGTGCGTTACTAGTGCTTAGAGAGTTATGGGGTTCCAAAAATAATATGTAGCATCTTTGAGAGTCAGTGATGCGGGCAGCTTGGAGTGTTATGTCACTAGTCAACGCTCGCGCCACGCGCCACTCGCGATTCCTCCAAACGACGAATTTTTCGTTTCCATTCAAATAGCAGATGAAATGTCATTTCAAATACAATTATTACCCCGGGTCAACAATGAGGCATTATGGGAACAGTTATATGATAGTTCATCGGATCTTATACGATACAGGGGGGGGGGGGGGGGGGAGTATGTATGGGCCGGTGATTGAGTGAAGCATCACGTGCTTCTAATATAAAGTAATATCCCTAAATAGTACACTCCGCGAATACCAGTAACAATGTCATAACTGAATGTCGTGGTACATGGCGGTAAGGTGTTGCTGCCGTAGGTGGCAACAGTTTTTAACCAAAGTATTGCCGCAATAATCTGAAGATTTGGTTGGATTAAAATTTTTGAGCATCCTTGGTTCAAGGTCTTAATATTTGTAACCCGTAGTTCCATGGAGCTTCAGCGACCCATGAGGGGGAAAGTCAAGTGTTATGTGAGCACAACAACATATTGAAAATGTTTCTCATGAATATTAATGAAGTCGTGTGTGATAACGTGTGATGGTGACACGCGCGCACGTGGATGATGGCTATTGTGTTTCAGCGAGATGTCAATGTAACAAGCTACAACGCGTGTCCAGTTTGCAGGAACATTTTCATTTTAAACTCATACACAATAATAATACTATGTCGCAAATGACCATTTATGTTTCATTCCCGTCGCTTTGACAGACAGGCGGCCGGACGAAGAGGGTGTTGATGTTAATCGTCGTTGCTAATGCTGCCAGAATCGCCAATGTTATTGTCATCGACGACATCGCCGTCGTTATTGCCTTCACCATCATCACAGTTATTTATGGACAAAAGACATATGCAGCCATCATTTTCGTAATGGTCATTGTTTACAATGATGATGGATTATGATGGCGGTATTGTCTTCCTCATCGTCTTTGTCATTGTTCACATTATCATTATCAATGCCATAGTGCTCGTCGCCATCGTCAATGTCAGTATCGTTATCAACATTATATCATAGAAGAAAACAGAAATGAAAAGATTGAATATAGCGTGTCCCAGCTATGTGCTTTGCGTGTGAGGGTGTAGGAGTTTGGATGCCACTGATCCAGTCTGTACGACGAGATCTGCTCAAATACATCTTGTGGCTCCAAAAGCCCATTCTATGTGACAAGCTAACTTACATTGAACGAAAACCTGTCATTAGAGACAACTGACTGGTCACCAGAAGACGATCATTTAATACAGTTGTGGCAATACATATTGACGTATGTGCGTGTGTGGGGAGATAGGTGTTGATTTTGGTGGTGGTGGTGGTGTTGCTGGCTGTGGCGGTGGCGGTGGTGGTGGTGGTGCTGGTAGTGGTGGTGGTGGTGGTGGTGGTGGTGGTGGTGGTGGTGGTGGTGGTGGTGGTGGTGGTGGTGGTGGTGGTGGTGGTGGCGGCGGCGGCGGAGACTATTCTGGAAGTCTCTTAATTACATCATCAAACATTTATGCAATCGGACCCGAAGCGATGGCCGTGGATGAAGATTAACAAACATAAGAAAATTTGTTGCCGTCTGCGAACTGGTATTGCTTACGTTTTATCTTTGGAAACTGGTGAAATATTCTGACAAAGCAAGTTATGGAGGAGCTATACGTGTGGCAGACGGATCTATTAGAAGTATAGAAACCAATTCCATCCAATACCAGGTCTTATAGGTTAGCTTCGGTTGAATAACCTGAACACAATTTGACTGAAATTGAGCAAGTTTCAGTCAAATCGCCTTCTAGATATTCACTAAGTTTGATTATCACAGAGCTCTATTAAAACAGGATTTCCTGTTCTTTAAGATGACCGAGGGTTAAAGAGTGCCGTGTCTTATCTATGTACCGGTGTGTATGCAGGTACATTACTCTATACATATAGAAAATATAAAATAACCGACAGCGTGGCTTGTTTGCTAATTTTTCACAAGATCGTCTGCTTGTCTGTCATCGGGTAACTAATTTCGGCACCCATCTACAAGAAAAGCCACTCTATTAAGCCGCCAGTTGCGTCGTACAATCTCCCAGGACGATGTGCTGGATAATGGACCAAGCACGTCGTTCTCATTCCGAGATCTATGCGAACATCAATATCAACGCGTATATTTCCTCATATGAAATTTGTTATTCAACCTGGTCATCGATGTTGAACAATGCATATAGGTATATCGATATCCACCAACCCAATTGAGAGGTCCGAGCTGTCACTCAATTATATGACGTCATACTCAATTACGTCACTAGTGAACTGACTTTACAATCATTATTACGTTTAAATCCGTCATGAAAATTGGGAAGTCTGTCTTGAAGTGTGCGAATTACATGTCTTTGATAGAGTTATAATTTAACAATAATTTTGAAACTAATTTCACTGGGGACCGTTGCTGCCAGCTTTTCCTCAATTTGTACTGATGGGTGGAAAGAGGCAACAGGTGATGGAGATTATCCATGCTTCTAACGACGGCGAGATAGTCCGCTACTGAGGCGCTAATCAGGGTCGTATGCTAAGTCCCGAGTGCTACCCACTACACCAAGCCACTTCTTTGATTTACTATGTCTGATACTGACGGTGATATTATACGGAAATCGTGGTGAGGGAATTTGATTGGATGGGATATATTGTGGAGCTTGATGACGGTATTTGTTTTGACGAAGAGTTATGGTTGGCCGAATTATTTAGTAGAGGGTTTTAATCAGTTACTCAAGTATCTGACGTCATAATCAACTACGTCATATCTTTGCTGATGTTTCAATCGCGATGACGTAGCTCAGTCATGAATGTCGAAAGGTCCATCATAAAATTGTAAGAATTCTATATTTTTGATGAACTTACAATTTAATAAACATGTTGCTGGATATTGTAAAACTAATTTAAAGCGATGCTAATCTCATCTAAAATGCTACATTGTACTGATAAATTATGGGCTTAGATTCCAAATCATTCATATCATGTCACATTCCCTTATCTGTTTCACAATTATCTGCTTTGTAATATTGCATAAATGTTGAACAGTGACCGCCACCATTTTGTCTCCTGAAACGATAGTGTGTTATGTCATGTAAGTGCCAATTCATTAAATTCTCTTGTGTAATACTTATTTTTGTTGAATATTTTGAAGCTAATTTGACTGGAAGTAAGGCAGCAACAGCTTCCAGTCAAATTTGTTTCAAAATATTCAACAGCTTACCTGTATCGCTGATATTACACGACATTGTCAAACTATAGACGGCACCTATATGACTGAGGTATATACCGAGGCAGACGCGCTAGGTGTTTTGTGATTGGTTGAAAAGTAAATCGTGACAGCTGTCCTATGGTGTAGAAATGTACCAATGTTTAGCTACTAAAGCCTGAATAACGTTCTTTAGCGGCACGATAAAAAGCCCAAAATTACCTGGATAGTTTATAAGTTGCATATTAGATCACCTGAATAGCTATCAAGAGATTATGTTAGTTATCCTTTAATTGCACGAATTGGGCTGTTGTTGCCATAGGTCCAAGTCAAATTGGTTTCAACTTATTCAACAGCTTACCTGTATAGGTACATTGGAACGTAGATTGGAAACTCAGGTTTAAAAGTTTCAAATGGATTTCAACAAGTCGATAATGTGTCTGGAGCTTAGCTAGAAATGGGTGGGGCATAGCTAGAAATAGGCGGGGAATAGATAGAACTGCACCCCTATATTGTATTGAATAATGTCTCGCAGCTGGCTCGATGATAGACCTAGATTTGACGAGTATTTATGGATGGCTAGACGATGACATTTATTTGTGCCCAATTAGTGGGGCACCGGAGATCGATATGTGACGTATACATGAGCAAACGACTGGATTACAAGATTTAGATGGGTGGCAGTGTCACCTAATGAAATTGTGTAATCTAGTTATCTGCCCATGTTACCGTGGCCTACTGATGATACCGAAGTGATATGATCCAACAGGATCTGACTGGATATCGAATGGGGGATGTCTCGTTGTCATGATTGGATTGGATGAGATATTATGGATAACTGTGCGTCATGGTCTGATTGGAAGACGTATTAGAGGCATATCTGGATATATGAATTTGTGTTTAAGATATTGCCTAGCTGAGTAGCAATACCATGGTGTGATTGGATGAAGTATTATCGATGGTTGAGTGACAAGATTTGATTAGATGGATTACATGTATGAGGAATACACTTTTCCCACATTGACGTCATTACGCCGGGATTTCCCTAAATCAACGCTCAGAGCAAAACTGCTGGCTGGGGTAGCCGCTAACAAGCAGCTGACCCGCATTGAGTTACTTTTGCATTAAAATACACCGCAATCTAAACCGTTCCTATGATAAACTGAAATCATTATATTATTTAAATCATATATCATTGGAAAGCGCATTCAATTGCCTAAGCATTAATGCATTATTTTTTGATATTTTTGTAACATTTTCAGTAGCTTTGATTATCACAGAGCTCTATTAAATTATTTGCGTATATAAAATACACCATTCGACTTAGATTCATTAAATCTAGTGGACAATAGGGGATATTTTAAAATTGCAATCAACTGTATTAAATTTTACAAAACTATAAAAACTAATACAGAAATGTATAGAAGATTCACTTAGCTTTCCAATGATGTATGCCTTCAATAATATTATGACCATTGTTTTTCATATGCACTGCTTAAAGTGCACTGTATCTGATTCACATAGTAAAGTAATGCTGTTTCCGCGTCCATTATCGCGGTTACCAGTCGGAAGTGGTATGAGCGATGCATTCCGGGAAGTTATTTCCCCCAAAAACGCTAATGCGGGAAAGGTTTATTGAAGATCACACGATTTCAATAATGTGCAATTATGAATGGCTGACCTAAATTGAAAATTGCTTATTGGACGAGGCATTGTGGATCAAGATAATCGCTGTACTGGTTACTGTCAGAAAGTATAAGGAACTATATGTATAGATGTGCAACATGATTTGATTGTATCACTCAGTAGTGATTTGATTGTGATTGGATCGATGATTGAGTAGCAGAATTCCATTATATGAGAACTTATTGTATGGCTGAGTGATATGCACTTCATGAACAGGGAACGAGGAACTCCGGGGATAGTGGGCTTAGTAGGAGGATTAGTGATTATCGCATGTGGGGTATACTTCGGGAGGACCGAATCACTAATTGACGACCCTCGGTTATGATTTGGCTAAACATGTACTTCTATGGATGGCATAATTGTAGATAAACAAGCTACCTTGCGTAGATTTCGTTCATCAGAAGAACACATACCCGTGAAATTAGAAATACACATGCATTCCATAACAAAAAACCCCTGAATGAACTACTACTAAGGCTACTTTCATTCCAAATCACCCACAACATTCACATATTGATCAAGGAGTGCACATGCAACCGTAAAGCAGATTTCCACGGATATAAAAGCAGACACGTGGCAATAAAGCGGCGAGTCCTTCAACTCTTCTTATTTTGTCTGTAAATAGCATGGAGCCTGTTGTCATGGAGAGACACCAGACATCTACGCTAACGATCCGGCATTTATCTAAACAGCGGACCATATGGAACAACCAGGACACGTATTTAAATTAAACTTAGTGAAATTGAACTCAGATCTCCTAAACGATCTTCACTTTGTCATCCACATCACAGTTTGGTGTTCTAAATGTGAATGAACAATAATTCGTGGGTGAGGTATTCTCATTCAATAGAATGAAGAAAATCAGATCCACGCATAAATTTCAACATGCCTCCATTCAACAAATTCTAAAACAGTTTTTTCAAACATGAAGGGGGCGTTATCCATTCTTCTGCCCTATGAAAGTAAATACGCTTCCCAGATAGTCTTCGTGACGGAGGCCAAATCAGTCCTGCAAATAGTGGTGATTTTAGGATATTTTTTCAGATGGGGCAAACAGCGACAATTTTCCTCATTATTTAGTAGAATATTGGTGAAGCATATTTTGCAGAAATTATTTTAATTAGTTGTCCTTAGAAATCATTTCTTTTTATAGATATGTCACTGGCGTGAGCAAAACGAATGGCAATGACCTATAGATGGATACGTGTTTTAATTATTCCGTCTTGCAGATGCAACTGAAATTAATTATAATGACCATTGAAATATCCGCGGGAGTGAACTAGCTGATGAGCTTACAAAACAAGATACAGCCAACGGATTCTCATACGAGGTGCCAAAAGACATATATCAGGTTGTCAATCAGCAAAGGATGAAATGACAAGCGACGTAAATTCACAGCTCATATGCCCCGTGCGCAGTCATCCCGAATGGCGCGTGTTATCATCTTCAGACCTTGAACTAGGCGCAATAGACTAAACGCCACATGTTTAAGAAACTGAAATTTGGTGACCTGACCCCCATATACTCCATTCCAAATAAAACATCGCGGGACATCTGATGACTTGTATCAGAGGCCATGATTTATCAAGATAACCAGAATTTTGATTGGACGCAACAGGTGGGAAGAGAACAGAGAGAAAAACATAATTCAACGACGCGACAACACGTATAAGCATGGATCGTTCCAGTTTTAGCTATGCTCCGCCCACCTCTAGCTAAGCTCCGCACACACCTCGCTCGTGTTGGGATCGATCGGTCTCTGAACTCGCTGACTATCAATTTCCAGAAAACTATGCAGGTAATCTGTTGAATATTTTGAAACAAATTTGACTGTTCGCTGTTAATGCCTATGGCAGCAACAGCGCCCAGTCAAATTTGTTTCAAAATATTCAACTGAATGTTTATTTAATAGTAAAGACATACAATTCGTACAACGTGTCGCACTATTAAGCGTTTAAGACGAGCTAAATAGAGTCATTCACGCTGTAATTGATTATTACATCATCCTACACGCCACGTAGTTGATTATGACGTCATATGATGGATAAACTGGAAAGGTACATTGCCACCACGCATAGTGTTTATGAGTATTAGTTTCTACCAACAATGAGCAACAACGAATAATGAATAAATGACCGTGCTTGTCGTATAATAACTTGAACATCTGGTGTTCGATGCTAACTGTATACCAATTCTTAACCATTCTACGTGGACATGACGAAGCTCTTTAGTGCGCGAATGACTGTTGTAAAAATTTAATCAAGTTATTCTTTAAATGTACATCGTATGCCATCTATTGCCATTAACTGTACCTGTGGGTAAGCATTGCATCTATTATGGGTGAGACCTGTGAAGTAAATGCGATGCTTCACTGATAACGCATGTCACTGGGCCGTACTGGGCCAATACCCGCCCATATTTATGTGCTAAAAGTATCTGACAAGACGCACTACCCGCTAACCCTAATGCCGAGAACGTGCAAACGCTAGATACCATTCCTCTACACCAGGGACGGCTGTAACTCCCTGTCTAAGACCCTTAATGTCAATAAAATCTTCGTGTCCATTATTGCTTAATGACATCATATTGTACCATCGTGTGCATTCGCGTGCGCGCCTATTTTGTGCGTAACATGGCCATGCGCGTGTGTTCGGTAAGTTATACCCTACAGCGATGATGTAACAGGGCCCTGCATAACCAGCAGCAAAGACCCCCAGCTTTGAGTGTTTGACGATGATAAATGGCAGCCGGTGGTCCGCGGCCGACGATGCTTGTAGCTTAAATACGTTCTCATCTCATCTGGTGCAAAACGAAGACGAAAGATACGCAACATACATTCTCGATTGCATTTTAGTGATTTATCTTGTCTTGAGCTAGTTTTCCCGAATATAATTAATATTCCTTCTGCCTCTATAGAGAAAATTGCGCGAACAAGGTTCAAGTATTTTACTATGAATTATGTCATGTTGCATATTTCTGTTAATTCTCTGAATCACAAAATATCAATTAACCAAACGCTACAGTTATAGTCCACATACATTCTAAACACAGTATGTAGGTTATAATGCTCATCTATTGTTCAACAACCATATATATAATAAATATGGACATTCAATATGAGTTATCTATAAACAGAGAAGGCCAGCTAGCCTAGCACATCGGCCCTACCTAATTAATCCACCCTTCCAGTTTATCCATCTATCACATGACGTCATAATCAACTAAGTGACGTGCAGGCTGACGTCATAGTCATGACGTCATGAATGATTCGATATAGCCCGTCTTTAACGCTTAATAGTCCGACACGTTGTATATCTTTGCTATTTAATAAGCATGCTGTTGAATATTTAGAAACTAATTTGACTGGGCGCTGTTGCTGCATATTCAACAGCTTAACTGCATAGTTTTCTGGAAATTGATCGTCAAGAAGTTCAGAGATCGATCGATCCCAACGCGAACGGGATGTGGATTGAGCTTAGGTAGAGATGGGCAGGCATAGCTAAATCTTTAAAGGTCCATTAATTAGTTAGTTAGCTGACGTCATAATCAAAATATCGAAATAACGTAGTTCGCCGAAAATGTGTGCGAATTGTATGCCTTTTGGTGAATTTACAATTTAATAAACATTCTGAATACTTGAATGTTTTGAGAGTAATTTGACTGGGTACTCTGACTAATAGTTCCATGTTAATTTACTTTCAAAATCTATTCAACAGCTCACATGTGTAGTTACTTTGAAATTTATCTTCATGGAATTCAGGTTTCATAGTTTCAAATCGATTCCAACACGCGTAAACAGCTGGAAGAGCATAGGTAGAAATAGGCGAAGCATAGCTAGAAATGGGCGGAGCAAACCTAGAAATGGGCGGCGCATAGCTCGAAATGGGCGGAGCAAACCTAGAAATGGACCGAGCATAGCTAGAAATGGATCCCTGTATTGCGAATTGGACTTGCGCTTTGACACAATGGAGGACGCCTCGTGTGCCAAATATGGCACGTTACTTACATAGCTCTGCTGTAAGATGTGCTATAATTTCACTTGTTACTTCACTGACAGGCTCTTCTCTTGAAACGCGTAATCACGAAGAAGACTGTTAAGCTAGTTTAAGTTTTAAATATAGTTCTAACTCATCAAAATAACGATACCGAATGTCACTATGAGGCTGAAAATATTGTCAATAATTTGTTTGAAAGTTGTTGCTATCTGAGTCTGCAACAACTCTCAATCAAGTGAATGTCAACTGAGGCACAAGTTAACTAGTATAGTTGGTGTGGCATTGAGGTGTTACATAGAGAACATATGGCTGATGTGCTTACCTGTTAATGAAGTATCAAGGTAACTTCGTGCTGCCGATGTAAAGTCTGAACCAAATCTATGATCCGTGTGGTACCTGTCCGTGTGATAGCGGTCTGAATGAGAATGGTATCTACTACTCCACGGGTCGCCAGATACAGAAGCAGCAGAGGCGGATGACTTAGAGACACCGTCACAACCACTAAGACACGCGGCCGCTGCTGCCGCCTGGTGGACGGACTGAGGTGTCATGAGAAACGAACCGTAATGCGATGTCAATGAATTACTGAGCGTGTTACCAATATTTGCTATGCTGTTATATCGGCTAGGACCTGCCCCATGCGTCATGGACATGGGTGCGTATGACGGGAGATCATGTAAGGACCGATGCGAGAAGGCGTGGCCCTGGTGAGCTGCGGACGACAGACCCGGGTAGTGCCATGGGTCCTGGTGTAACCCGGATAAACCGTGTAAGGAAGATGACAAATAATGCTCCGTACCGAATCCTAAGTCATGTGCTGAGCTGTTAAGTGATGTGGGTGTTGGTTGGAACGAACTGTTCCAAAACGATGGTGGGAAGTTCCGATGAGACATGGGCGAGGAATCTGGAAATATAGAAGATGAAACATAAAAACTTTAAATTACAGAAAACGTGTCTTTAGTGACCACATATTTATGTGCGAACAAGTAATCACTGTAAGCACGTGCCCACTTTTAACTGTCTGACTGCGTCGAGCCACCAGACAATAATTTCAATTAGCAATAATTCTAGACCTGCTGAATATTTTGAAACCATCTGACTGAATGTTGCTGGTGGCTTAGCCACCAACAACCTTCAGTCAAATTGTTTTCAAAATATTCAGCATATCCAGCGTTAAACAGTATGAAAAATGTAGTCTGCAGAAATCCAGCTAGCACGTGTCATATAACATGATATGCGGTGTGGAGCTAAAATATGGCGACTCGAACGTGTTTTTGACCACATGCCTTTAAGAACCACCACATTGTAGCTCCAAGATGCAGGTGGTCAGGTGGCCATGTTTGTTTGAATTTCCTCTTGTTATGTAGAATTAATGTTAAGTAGCGGTCACATTGCCATGCAGCGATGAACAAAGATGAGCGATTGCACTACGGTTGTCAAACAAATATACTGCTCACGCCTGATGCAGACAAAGAATCTTCTAAGTGGGACTTTTTGATTTTCAAAATTATATTATTTTATTATTCGACGATATTGCCTTATATGTACTGGTACTAAATATGTTCAAGGTATCCACATGCTTGTATGAGTTTTGTTTTAAACAATTATTGCCAATTAACAACAATGGGATTGAGTAACAAGTTAAACTAACTTAGATTCGACTCTTTCCCTAAAAGACTATAAAATGCGGTATGTTATAATTTTACATAATAATTTTACAATAAAATGCAATTTGATGTTTACATATATACTTACGCTTTTATGCTTACGATTTTTCAATTGTAATACTACTAAGAATAGTGAGACTAATTATTGAAATTTGAAATTGAAATGTCCGTCAGGTTTTTCAATCGTATGTCTTTGATGGATTTATAATTTAGTAAACATGCTGTTAAATATTTTGAAACTAACCCGACCGGAAGCCATTGCTGTGAAAAGGAGCAACGACGCCCTGTCAAACTAGCCTCGTCATATTCAACAACACTCATGGATAGTTACCTCGAAATTGGGATTCTGGGAATTCTCGGAAATGCGGGCTGTGCTTAGAGTCAGTCAAACGTTTGTGTATTCTTAATATAATTCTGGACTTTCTGAAATATGAACCGGTTTTCTTCAAAGCCTAGGTCGGGGTTGCCATATAGTAATATGTCCTCTGAAATAACAAAATGTAGTGGATCTCTAGATAACTGTTGTCTGTGTTCTGTATATTTGGCACACTCGAGTAAATAATGTTTTTTATCGGCTATGATGCCAACGCAATGGGGGGGGGGGGGGGGAATTAGGATTGTTACTAAGATGAAAACAATTAAGATGAGCGTTAAGTTGACTACATTTATTTCGTAATTTAGTGTGTATAATATCGGGAAGTCGTTCCCCAGTGCTATAATATGCAGGTACGGTGCTAACGTGGTTGTGGTTAATTTTTTATTTGAATATGGAGATAGATATGCAGGATTTAGAACGGAATCATCTAGTTTGTTCCAAAGGTTGATTGTACTGGGAAAGAACGATTTTTTTGTATGAGTGTGTGCGTATCCGTAAAGGAATGTGATTTTGAAAACCACATGAAAGTAGCCTTCTTGTCTAGAAAACGTGATATACGGAGCTCAATATCATACATTTATGGCCATATATCTATTTAATTTTAATTAAAATGTCAAATATACTTTAGGCGCTCTGATGACATGGAACAAGATGTATAGAAAACACAGGTACTGGCAGTTGTGAAAATTGTCCTGCTTGGGACCACCGGGAGACTGCCATACGCGGATACTGACGAATTCTGATCCCAGTGTAAACGGGCTGGACGTAATGTTTGCAAACATTGCGAGGATTGGTATAATCCGTCACGAAAGTGACATATTAGTTTCTGAATGAACAGTCAGGACAACTCCAGTCAGGACACATTTCGTCACAAGGGACCTACTCACTTACATCATATATGGTCGTCATCATTGCCACTGCTCCGACGCCGCCACCACGGCCACCACCACAGACAACAATAACAACAACAACAACAACAACATCATCATCATCATCAGCAGCAGCAGCAGCAGCAGCAGCAGCAGCAACAACAACAACAACACCAACAGCAACAACAACACCATCATCATCATCAACAACAACAACAACAACAACAACAACAACAAAAACAACAACAACTGCCACGACAAACACAACTGTCGTCACTGCCACCACCACCACCACCACCACACCACCACGACCACCACCATCACCACCACCAACATCACCACAATCAACACTACCACCACCACCACCACCATCACCACCACCACCGCTACCACCAACACGTATCATCATCATCATCATCATCATCATCATCATCACCAGTTTTAGAATAGGCAACATGTACAATAATGCGACTGATTCTGTAGTATTTAATCAGCAGAGTTTGAGAGGTTGTATACATTCTCGCGGCTCTAATAGTAATGATGATATATACAGATGCATACCGGTCTGAGTGAAATAGTACTAACACAAGACAAGCCATGAAATATAGATGCCAGGAAAGCTGGAAATTGGAACAGATTTTGGGAAGCGAGTATAAATCTTTACGCCTGTTTAACATGTCAAAAATATGGTACTCGGGTAGTTCCGTAATTGTTCGGGGAACTTGCTTTAAATTTACGTTTGAATTCTAAGCTGCTTGTTTCATGAATACACTAGAAGTAATCTATAGATACATCATATCAGTCAAATGATATCATCTAGTTGGATTTTGTTGAAGGAAACTAGATAGACTACGTAATAGATCAATTTCAGTAATATATTAGAGGAATACATACACTGATCTCCACCATTACTATCCCAGTCAGATAGCAACTGTACGTGTGTGGAGATTTCAACTACAAGTTGGGTAAACTCAGAAATGCGGACAAGAATTCCGGACTTGTCCTGTACATTGGGTCGTATGGAGAGAACACACGCAACAGTCATAGCGACGCACTGGTAATATTCCTCAGTTCCAATGTCATATTTTGCATAAATACAGATTTCCAACACAGGGCAGCATGAAAATCTGTACCTAATGTATAAACGCCATACCAGACAAGAGGGTACAGTCACATACGATCTACCCTAGCTCATCGACAACGCTGAGACTCACGTGTCATATAAAAGGCTCTTGGGGAGCAACTAGCTAATATCGACATCAGCTCCAATCCAAACATGTTCCTAACCAAACTACTGAAATGCACGGAATCATCAGCTACCATCACCATATGGGTTGTCAAAAAGAACAAGCGAACTGTGTATACCGACAACCCTGTCCTGGTAAAACTATCAGCCTGTCCTGGTAAAACTATCAGCAGTGTTGTCTTGTCTACGGCTGGCAAAGAGACTCAAAGTACCATAAATGGTACAATTACCCATGTGGCTGATGTGAAATTAAAAGATTTAGCAAACTTCTTCGAATTGTATCCACCATATAGGTTAGGTATTATCTACACTTAGAGATCATTTTCAGTACACATTAACGATTGTTTGCCGTTCCTTTTAAATTGCGTCAACAAATAGTGATACGAGTTGTTTCATTCATAAGAGAACAGTACTTATGTTGTATAAAGCCGTGCACTAACTGCATACAAATAGTCATAGATATCAGACGAATATACTGTAAAATATAACTATAAAACAAAAAGTGTGCAAGAAACAGGCAAGTACAATTTTATTTGACACTCAGATGCTTAAGTCAAGAATCGCTGATAAACTAAGTAATACTTCAAAGGTATTGCTTGGCGACATATCTTCATTAACACATTACACACGCATGCCAGTAGAACACCATAACGCAAATGAAATACACGTGCCAGAAAAAGTTAAATAACTATCTAGTATTATCATCAATTAGGTCACCAAAATACTAATTTTATATTACAGAATTCGTGTGCAAATATATTTATGCATCACAATGGAAAGTAATAGTCATCTTTGCCAGACAAGCACACATATGCTCAGAATCCGTACTCTCTGTTATAGAATAATCTCCGGCATTAAGAAAAGCAAATCTCATTCCCCACATCAACAAGGCATTTCCTGTCAAATATTTATATAACTAAGGACACGCTTTTGCTGTAATTCGAATACCGATAATTTAGAGTAAAACATAGGGCATAAATTATGAAATATACTTATTGCAATAATTACGTTGAAGAACAGAGTAATCTCCGGTATTTGTTCTGGGCGTCCCCCCCCCACCCCACCCCATACACAAACATACATAACAATATTTCCATGGTTAGTCGCTCTATATTATTTATAATACTATTATTTAGGAAAATACTAGTCCATGCTGTAAATATGAACAAAGCTGGGAAATTTGAGTAATATATTCTGGTGAGCACAATGGACTTTTCCAATTTTAGCGTTGCCCCGCCCATCTCTAGCTAAACTCCACCCACACCTCGCTCGTATTGGGATCGATCGATCTCTGAACTCCCTGACTAGCAATTTCCAGAAAACTATACAGGTAAGTTGATGCATATTTTGAAACTAGTTTGACAGCGCCCAGTCAAATTAGTTTCAAAATATTCAACAGCATGATTATTAAACAGTAAAGACATACAATTCAGGCAACAACGCATAATCCGTCTTCAATTATGCGTTCGTGACGTACTTATCTACTCATTCATGACATCATTGATTATGATGTCATTCTACACGTCACGCGTAGTTAATTATGACGTCATATGATGGAATGATAGATTGGAAAGGTCTATTACGGAATATGCAGTAATCTCTGATATACGGCGTCTGCAACTATGCTTTCTTGAGTAAATGAGTGTTTGATATCAATATTTTCTGCGTAATTGTTTTGTTTATTATATTTTTCATTATATTTGTGTTGCGTACGTGTATAATTCGCAGTGTAATTATCCATAATTGTATCAAACTATAGACACACCTACACTCTCTGTTTGCAAGCTTGTGTAATGTTTAAATATACAACGACAATAGCATCGGCTCTTAGATAGCGTATTGTGGACATCATGGCCAGAGTTTGTCACATTGCCCCATCTCCCAAGCGCATTATTGAGGTTAAAACAAAAAAGAGGTCATCAATACAATTTTTCTAGGAGATTAGTTTACGATGTCATAGGCAGCTCTGAAGTAGAGTCACTGGCCCACCTTATAAATAATATATGCGTAATGGACGGACCTATGTAGTAATATGTATAAATTATTCACTACGTTTTAAGAGGCTGCTTCAAATGCCAATAAAAAAATTGTACACTTAGTTCACTAAAGATTTGTGTTTTTCTACACTGGATTGGCCCATTCTGAAGTCTGGCAAGCGTAGTACTTTAACTACTAATGATTATTTAGTTTTCTGATGAATAGTTGGAAAGTGATATCGGAGATTATAGCTAAATACACCAAAAATGATCATTTTGAGGGAAAATTGTACCTTTTGTTGAAAATCTTGAGTTTATGCAAGAAGATAGCATGCCCCATACCGAGTAGATAGTTACTAGTTGTATGACCCATGTGGCATGCGTTTATTTTATAAATAATTCTGAAATATCTATTTGGAAATGGACATGTATTTTTGGTCTTATGTTGACAGTCTCCTACATCTACAACACTACTTATTCGTGGAAAGTATCTAAATGTATACATCTTCACTAAGGTTTAGAAATGGTAAGTTCAGCAAAATGATAAATTTGGCAAAATATACAATGTTGATTACATTAGACAGATTGGACAGCATTATTGTTAATCGTACCATTTTTCGTACTCTGAGCCATGCCCGTGTAAAGCTAGGCAGGAATGCAATAACATTCGGCGTAACACCAGCTTAAATGATCTTGCTATTCAACAAGCAGACCGCTAGCAGATGAAAGTACTGCTACAAACGACTTTCACAAAATGTTTCGGGTAGCCCGAGCTCTGAGAGTTACTAACTACTCACCACCACTCACCGTGCACAGCCCTGAAGGACGTTCTATCGGAACTGACCAGGGCAATGGACCTTTTCATTTTAGCTATGCCCCGACCATCTCTAGCTAAGCTACACCCACACCTCGCTCGTGCTGGGATCGATCGATTTCTGACTATCAATTTCCAGAAAACTATACAGGTAAGCTATTGAATATTTTTGAACTAATTTGACTGGGCGAAAAAGCTAAATAACTATCTAGTATTAACATCATTTCTGTCACCAAAATACTAATTTCTGTTACAGAATTCGTGTGCAAATATATTTATGAATCAGCATGGATAGCAATGGATCTTCCCATTGTTAGCTATGCCCTGCCCATATCTAACTAAGCTCCACCCACACCGCGCTCGTGTTGGGATCGATCGATTTCTGAACTCCCTGGCTATTCATTTCCAGAAAACTATACAGATAAGCTATTGAATATTGTGTCCAGTCAAATTAGTTTCAAAATATTCAACAGCATGTTTAATAAATAGTAGAGACATAGATTTCGAACAACGTGTCGGACTATTAAGAGTTAAAGACGGGTCAAATATAATCATTTATGATATAGTGATTATGACGTCATCCTACACACCGCTTAGCTGATTATGACGTCACGTGACGTCAGATAATAAATGGATACTCTAGAAAGATCCATTTGAGAATGGGTCAAGGAACAGTTTACGGACCACGCTGCTTAGCTCTTGCGTGCGTTTTCAGGTGAACCATGCCATTACTAACACTAATTGATACAGCAGAAGCTAAGACGGCCCTCAAAATGTAAAATAAAAAATTGGACATGTATTCTGACCTGATGACATGAACAATGCACTTTTCAAATATACAGGTGGCTTTATCTCAAAACCGAGCACGCACCTAACCAATTCCGCCTTTCCACATCACCATCCCATCGATGCTGTAGACCAAGGCACGCTTATCACGATATACAAGCCCAAGAAGCCACCTGGCACGCGCCAGCCAATCTTCGGCCCATTGTGCTCCTCAACGCCTTGCGGAAAGTCCTATCCAACGTTATCCTATGTCGCATCCGAGACGAGATCGATGACTTTACTGGATCTGGTCAGAGCTGCGCAGAAATTGCATGGGTGCAACGCATGCGTGTGTTAGTAGTAGCCATATTCAAACATTGGGATTTGCACAAAATGGACATTGACATGTCACATGCCTTCAGCATAATAACACCCCAAAGATGCTACATGTATTACACCAGGCCAGTTACAATGACGATGAGTGCCGTTTCAATTGCTACCTTACTGCAGCATTGAGATCTGTGTGTGAAAATTCCACAAGACCACACAATTGTCCATACTGGGTATGCCGCTAGAGATGAAATGGACTTCACAGACATGAAACTAAACCCATTGACGAAGCGCTCCCAATATCTCCAAGCAAACTAAAAATGAGAATCTCTTTATGAATGAATCCAAAAACAGATTTCATCCACATATATCTCTATCGACAAAGCATAAAGCTAAAGCCAATGACCATCCACTTCATGGCGGTGGGCGATGGAGGAAAAGTAAAATCCTTGGCTGACTGCCCTGCCTTACTGCTGAAATTGCTTCACGCTGCGTCATGGGAAACATAGCTTTCCACTCCTTCTCCAGACTGTGCATTCGTAGATCAAACTAGCCATAGACATAACTACTACATTTGTACAATGCAACCTGCGTATCCTTGCAAGCTGGGGTGTAACAGCTGGTCAGCTCCTCTAGACAAACGTGCCACCGCAAACACGTCAGCACCATCACTGGACACTGATGACACGACAGCATAATTTGCAATGATGCACTATTCAAGATGTATATGTAAAGGTCAGCCAGCAAATACGGTGCATTTTGGTCAGGTGCTAAGAATGACAAGACACACCGGCAAAGAAAGTCTGGGAATTCAATGTACTGGGAGCCATAAATATAAAGCCAGGAGAGGACGTCATTACATAAATCTGTTAAGCGTGCTGGGAGGTGACCTCAAGAAAACAGGACTCGGTAAACTCAGATCAAGAATAGACCTGAGGAAGCTAAAGATTTTGGTTGAGGACAAGACACAGTGTTCAACAGTGAAGAAGGACTGGTTGTAGCGTTACAATGATGTTTCCACTACTACAACCGCAGAATAGAGTAATCACAGATTTATTTCAAAAATTGTCTTCTTTTGGTCTGCAAATTGACATTTTCCATGCCCATTGTAGGAGCCATTTTTGGTCGGCCTGAGTGGTAAATTGTTAAAGGATAGATTCAATATAACAGTCTTAACAAGCCACGGTTAGAGTTCCGTATGACCATGTCAAGTTAACACCAGGCTGTATCTAACGAGGAGTGAACAAGTCTAATCAACAATGGCAACTTAGAGGAATCTGCCCTGTCACTCAAGTATTTGACGTCATAATCAATTACGCCACATGTTAGCTGACGTCACAATCAGAATGATGTATAGCTCAGTCACGAAAATAACAAAGTCCGCCACTCGTGTACGAATTGTATGTCTTTGAACTAATATACAATTTACTAAACAATCTGTTAAAGATTTTGAAACTGATTTGACAGCAACGGCTCTCAGTCAAGTTAGTTTCAAAATACTCACCAGCTTACCTGCTTTCATGCGGTGGTAATCGATAATATATGTTTTGAATAACAGACAATATACAATTCCTAAATTTCGACAAACTTATATTATTGTAGAACGGTTAATACCAAACAAACACTTGCGGTTAAATTCGCAAGACAGCTACAAATTAGTTACCTGTTTCGCTGTTGCAAGCCACATGCAATAATTTCAATGAGCAAAAGCCCATGACTTGCTGAATATTTTGAAAACCATTTGACTGAAGGTTTTTGGTGGGTTAAGTAAGCACCAACAACTTTCAGTCAAATTGTTTTCAAAATATTTAGCGATATAGCTCATGGAATATGTCGTCGGCAAAAACAGTCAGACGGTCAAAACATCAGGTATTGAACATTAGAACAAACTTCCAGATGTAGACGTATACTTGTTGTTCCTTGACCTTGCTCTGACTACCTCCCGTGACCCTAAGATTTTAATCGACTGACCGCCACCATCAGCGGTCTCCTATTGGGCTCTAACATGATAAAGTGGTAAGACGCTATCCGCCCAGCGTGATGAAAGATCAGAGCGATAGAACTGACAGATTAAGCCAGCACAGCAAAGGAGGTTCAAAGTCAGGGGTATCGACAGACCTAAACCAAATTTAAATAATTTCTCGATTTTCACATCGCATTCTGTATATGTTGAGATAGAGAACAGCGTGAACGTTATTGAAATGTAATTGAATTCTATCTCCGAATCTTGTCTCAGTGAATTGCCAATGGACCTTTCTAGTTTATCTATCCATCATATGGCGTCATAATCAACTACGTGACGTGTACGATAACGTCATAATCAATTACAGGATGAATGACTCGATTTAGTCCGTCTTAAACGCTTAATAGTCCGACACGTTGTACGAATGGTGTGTCTTTACTATTTAATAAACATTAGCTGTATAGTTTTCTAGAAATTGATAGTCAGGGGATCGATCCCAACACGGGGGAAGCGTATGTGGAGCTTAATTAGGGATTGTCGGGACATGGCTAAAACTGGACAGGTCTATTGTGGTTGTGGTCGTGATAGTAGTGGTGGTAGCGGTAGTGGCAGTGATAGTGGAAGTGGTGTTTACGGCAAAAGCATCAGTGCATCAGACGGAAAGCTACGCTTCTATTTGTACGGGTACCGATACGGGTACGTTGTTAGCATTTCCATAGGTACGGGGATTTCAACGATCAGGAGATGCTAAAATAGTGACGTACTTGCGGGCAATCCCCCCTACGGAAAACGCATAGAGTGTTTTCATACAGGCCTATTTCGCATGCGAAATTTCTAAAATCGCTATGGAAACACAGATTAACTGAAGAATCGGGGGGGGGGGGGGGGGGGGGGGGGCATAGCTAAAACCGGATTTCTCCATTCATTCCTAAAAATGTGGAAAGTTACTATAGTTTCGTCAGTCTAAGACGAGCTTCAAAAGAGAACAATGGGCGCTAAGTCAATAGGTGATCAATCAAGCCCTTGCTCCTCGCCATAAGCGACGCATGAGGATAAATTATGCGCACGGGTTACAAATCGAACATCTTCTGCAATACATTTTTTCGATTGTGGATTATTGTCGCCTGAATTATGTTTTTGAAACGTGTGACAAGACAAATTGATCACATCTCGTACACATAACAAGTTCGAACACGCTGTATATACAGTAGTTACTACGTTGCGGACTTTGCCAGATATGTCAAGAATTTGACAGGCAGACCGACAGACCGACTTGTAGTAGTTGCGAATCGCAGCTAAAACTCAGCATATAGAGAATTTTCTTAATTGACATCTTAACCCCCACGTTTTTTCCCTATTTTTCACACAACACCTACGATTCTCTACTCTACAACATCTGCCTCCTCATCTCGCAAAACGTATTTTTATTTTCATCTCACCTTGTTTATGGCATCTCGCTGACGGGGGCTGGAATGGGTGACATATTTACTTGCTAATAATTTAAAGATTCCAGATGGACAAATTGTTGGATTGTTTCCTCGTAGAATTTCACCGCCTTGTAGAACACAGTCTGTTATTATACCAGTGTCAGTGGGAGATCAACAGTCATAAAAATTGTTTCCACTCACTGAAATTAGGTTCGTGTATAAAAAGGGTCTGGATACTAGTGTTTTCGAGTGTTTGACAATTACCCTACTCAGCCGAAATGAACGGTCCATTTTGTTGCAGAGAGCCATTGCTGTCCTTGGCAGTGGCAAAATTTTGGCATCAATATACTTCTCAAAATAAAGACGAGCTATAATATTATCGTTATTAGGTTAATGGAATCCCCAAACTATCCAGCAATATGAATAGATGATACTTGAATTTTGGTCTAGTTATTATACGTCTGTGGATTATATGCGTTTAACCATTGAAATAAATGATATTTAGATGACAGACGCATTTCATCTCATGCCGATATATCGTCTTGAGTGGATGCTAATGGATAAAATGTTATTTAGAAATGTGGACAATTGTGCGAACATATAGCACTCATCAAAGAATTGGGCGAGGTGGCTGTGGGGGTGGGGTTTGGGGTGGGTGGTGGTGGGGTGGGGTGGGGAGTAAGCTACTCGGAAAGACATACATTGTTTAGCTACTTATTAACCATTAAACCGCTACAGACCAATAACGACAATTTCGATCCGATGCAATGAATTTTCTGTTGCACATTTTGAATCTAATTTGACTGGGAGCGGTTGCTGCCTATGACTATCTAACACCAACGCTTGCGCTGAAACTCACGTGATCACCACCGCAGACTACAAGCACACGATGCTGACCCCATCACACTCACTTATGCCATCGTATCTTCAGGAAGGCTGCGCATATACTATTTGAGCCACAACTTACTGCAAACCAACTTAAGCAAAACCCCTGAAAGCTGAGTATTAGAATAGCGATGGTTCATACGCCACCACCACACCTGCCTACCAGTGAGATCACAACTAACAGCGCAGTGGACCTTTCCAAGTCTACCCATCGATCATATGACGTCATATGACGTCATAATCAACTAAGTGACGTGTAGGATGACGTAATAATCATAACGCCATGACTGACTCGATATAGCGCGTCTTAAATGCTTAATAGTCCGACGCTAAGCGGCGTATAGGATGACGTCATAATCATTCCAGCATAAATAATTCTATTTGGCCCGGTTTTACTCTTAATAGGCCGACACGTTGTACTTCTTCTTCTTCTTTTCGATCGCTGGTATCACACTTGGAGAGCCGTTCTCAAGATGAAATCTGTGGTTTTCTGCAGTTCTTCCACAGGCCCATATAGCTTTTCAAGAAAAGAGGTTGACAAAGGCCAGATCTCTTCTCTCAGCAGCTGATACGTACTGCAACATTGAAGTATGTGCTCTGTGGTCTGTTCTGCTTCTCCACAAGGACAAGCGGGCGATGTCGTAAGGTGGAACCGCCTGTACATGTGTTGGTTTAGTCTGTTATGTCCAGTTCTGAGACGAAAAATGGCCACTTGCTCTGGCCTCGAGAGATGATGGTAGGCATCTTCTGATTGAGGTGTTCTATAAAGTGACTTGATGATAGTCTTCTTCTCTGTATGAGTAACCATGTTTTCTGTCTGATTCTCTTCTGCACCCACCTTTGCCATCTTGTCTACTTCCTCATTTCCTTGGACTCCACAGTGTGAGGGGATCCACTGCAATCCTATCCGAAAGCATTTGATGGTTTGTAGTGCTTCTTCAAGTTGTGGCAGCTTATCTTTGGTGATAGCCTCAAGGACCGAGCTGGCATCAGATAAAAAGACAATCTGTGCAATAGGGTCTGCTGTTCTGATGATGGTATTAGCTGCATGGACTAGTGCTTCGACTTCAGCTCTGTAGTTTGTGCAGTGTTTTCCTGTCGGTATTGCAGCTGACTCATGTTGTCCGTTTGGATACTGTATGTGCAGTCCGGCACCTCCGCTCCTAATTGCATCTTTGGCTGATCCATCTGTGTAGATCCTTATCCATGTCTCCTGAGGGTACATTTCTTCCAGCATGGCTAGGGTCAGGGCTTTCTTGCTCACATCACGGTGTTCATCTTTGGTTGTGAGATAAGGTACTGTGGTGCGAATAGCTATGCTCTCTAGTTTGTTTTCCCAGGGTGGAGGATCAAGGGTGTGGTTTGGGTCTTCTATTTGTGCTGGCAACATTTCTTGGTGTTTCCTTTGAAGTGCTTTTGTCTCTTTCACAAAACTTGATCTTTTAAGTCTTCCTGATGACAGCTGTGCTTGCCTGATCCTCATTGGGTGGTTGTTGAATGATTTGAACTTTGCAGCTTGGATCAGTGCTTTGCATTCCCTTCCGTTACTAAATGGGGGGATGCCTGCTGTCTGCTCCATTTTTTCTATTGGTGTTGATCTCATTCCACCAGTGATGATGCGCAGTGCCTGGTTTTGTACTCTGTCGAGGTTCTGTTGATGAGATTTAGCTGCTGTCCTCCATGAGCTTGATCCATACTCAAGGTGTGGTCGTACGGCACCTAGGTAGATCGTCTTGAGTATACTTTCATTGGCACCCCACTTTGTTCCTGCCAGCTTCCTCATGATGTTTAGCTTTCTTCTGGCCTTTGCCTCTGCGTTCTGGATGTGCTCCTTCCATGTTAATCTTCTGTCATAGGTGACTCCCAGGTAAGTCTGCTGGTCCTCGTACTCGAGTGGAGTACCGCCCAGTGTCAGATTGCCAACCTTGGTTTTGGTGGACAGTGAGAATAGCATGGCTGATGATTTTTCTTTGTTGATGGTAATACACCAGCGATTGGCCCAAGCTGTAATTCTGTTCAAGGCGAGCTGCATTCTGTATGTGGCAGTCGTTGTGTACTCCTCGGTGCACCAGAGTACGAGGTCATCTGCATAGAGGGCTGCTTGGATCCCATTGGGCAGCTCTGCTACAATGTCATTAATGAAGAGTATGAACAGAGATTGTGATAATACTCCGCCTTGTGGTACCCCTTGTCTCAGCAATACATTCTCTCCAGATTGTCCATCCACCAGCACCCTAGCTCTGCGATTGTGTAGGTATGACTTGGTCCATCGGAACATGTTGCCACCGATGCATGTGCGCCGGAGCGTTACGAGGAGGCCATCCTTCCACACCTTGTCAAATGCCTTCTGCAGATCGATAAAGGCAGCTAGCATCACCTTCTTGGCTTGAAAAGTGTCCTCTATGACCTGTGCAAGATGTGTTGTTTGATCTTCTGTGCTCCTGTATCTTCTGAAGCCAGCCTGCTCTGAAACTATAATGTTCTCCGACTCCAGGTACCACTGCAACCGCTGGTTGATGATGCGCTCCATGGTCTTGCATATGCAGCTTGTAAGACTGATAGGACGGTAGCTCAGCACTTTCGTCTTGTTCTTCCCTTTTTTCAGAATAGGAGTCATTCTGGCTTCCTTCCAGCACTGAGGAAGCTCTCCATTGGTCCAACTGAGATTAAAGATGTCTAGCAACTTGCGGAGAGATGCATTACCAAGGTGTTGGATCATTTCATTCGTAATGCCATCTGGCCCGAGAGATTTCTTCTTCTTCAATTGGCGGATAGCCTTCTTCAGTTCTGCTAAATTAATGTCAACTTTCATTGCATCGTGAGTGTTGGTGTCTGTTCTTTCCTTTTGCTCTTTTCTAACCTCTTTTTGACGCATTCGTGTTATAGAAATGTTGCTTTCTTTTGCATATGCCTTGCAAAGGCATCTGCAGCCATCTTTCCTGACAGTGTTTGTCCATCTTCTTCAAGACTAATCTTCTCTCCCCCGACACCCTCATCATTCAGTGCTTTAGTCAGTCTCCATAGCTTTGTGGTGTCTCTCTCTAAATTAAACCCTGCCGTCTTTTCCCTCCAGCTTCTTCTTTTGGCCTCCAGCTTGGTCTTTAGATACCTGGCTTTAGTTTGTTGTAGCGTGAAGTGGTTTTCATGACAGGGATTACCCTCTGCATCTTCCCTGGCCGTGTCTAGTTTATCATGTGCTGCTTGCAGTTCTGTTGTCCAGTAGGGGCGGTAATTTTTCCTGAACCCTCGAGGAATCGCTTCATTGGCAGCCTTGAGGATACTTGAATTAAATTCCTTGACCGCATTGTTGATGTTTCTCCCTTCTACTGCTAAATTTTGGGTAAGCTCATTGGAACGAATGCCGACCAGACTCAAATTTGCCTTTTTGTAGTTCCACCTTGGATGTTGAGGTGAACTTGTCGAAATACTTCCAGAAAGAGAGAGGAGGACTGGGCGGTGGTCGCTTCCTCCTAACTGCGATCCGACCACTCTACTGAGGTTTCTGTGAATGTCTTCTGTACAAAATGCCAAGTCCGGCGTTGTTGTCGAGTGCCACCGGCGCGAGTAGAAGGTAGGCTGATATGTGGGATCGTTGACAAGTAAAAGGTGCTTTTCATCTTACCATGCTTCAATGTCTTCTCCTCGTTTATCAAGTGTTCTGTATCCCCAGGTCTGAGACTGGCTATTAAAGTCTCCCGCAATGAGGAAGTGGCAGTCCTGGACCTAGATTGTGTCAAGTGAGAGATTCTTGTCATTAGGGCAGTAATAATTGACAATGTCAATCACAGAGTTGCTGGTTGTTACCTTGATCTTGATATATTCTGCCTCTTCCATAAAGGTTTTGATCTGGATGGAGTTCACGCTGTTTCGGACCAAGGTGATCACCCCGCCTTTCTTTCTTCCTCTTCGATCACACTGGAAAATCTGGTAACCTCTGATCTTAAATGGTTTTCCTTCTTGCAGGTGTGTCTCTTGGAAGCAGCAGATATCAATGCTGTTTTCGTACAGGAACTGTTCGAGCTCTGATTTCTTGTTGGTAACCCCTTCTGCGTTCCAGTGCATGATGTTGATACTGGGGTTCTCTTTGGGTTTGGTCTTCTCTTTCGGTTGGCCAGTAGCTCTCCATCCTCGTCCCCTGGCTCCACAAGACGATTTGATGGGACCTCCAGTAGCTGAGGGTGGGCTCCTTCGAGGCGTGAAGCCCGGCGCTGCACCTGCCTGGCGGATCCTCACAGGCGAGCAGCATTTCGGTTGATTCGATCTCCAAGTGTCATTCATTAGCGTTGTGCATCATGCTAAGGTTGTACGATTTGTATGTCTCTACTATTTAATAAATATACTGTTAAATATTTTGAACCTAATTTGACTGGACACTGTTGCTGCCATAGGCAGTAACACCGCTCAGCCAAATTAGTTTCAAAATATCTAGCAGCGTAATTGTATAGTTTTCTGGAAATTGATAGTCAGGTAGTTCAAGGATCGATCGATCCCAGCACGAGCGAGGTGTGGGTGGAGCTTAGATAGAGATGGGCGGGACATAGCTAAAACTCGAAAAGTTCAGTGTAAGTTTTTGCTATTTAATAAGCATGCTGTTGAATATTTTGAAAATAATTTGACTGGGCGCTGTTGCTGCCACCTGTAAAGTTTTCTGGAAATTAATATTCAGGGAGTTCAGGGATCGATCGATCCCAGCACGAGCGTGATGTGGGTGGAGCTTAGCTATTGATGGGAGAGGTCTAGCTAAAATTGGAAAGGTCCGTTACTACAGAGCATCATACCATTAATCCCACAGCATAGCTACTCCACCACAGACCCTCAGAATCATCATTGATACAATCAGCCACCATAACCTTCACAACTAACACCATCACCATCACTCACGACCACTTTATCACCACATCTCACACCACAAACACACACCATACGAGTATACATACACCACCACCGTCACTGCCACGACCACCACCGCCGCCGCCACCGCCATTGTCACCACCACCACCGCCGCCGCCGTCATCGCCGCTACTCCTCCGCCGCCACCGCATCAGCCGCCGCCGCCACCACCAGTACCAGCACCACCCCATCCGGACAAATATTGAATTTGATATCGACGCGACCATTGGTCAACGGCACAGAGGACCAATATTAAATCCGATATCGGCGCGCCTGATGGTCAACGACGTAGTGACCAATATCAAATTTGATCTAGTCGCGCCGGTTCGTCAACGATGGGGGGATTATTATCCAATTAGATATTGGCGTGCCCATTGGTCAACAGCGCAGGGGACCAATATCAATTGATATATTTGCGTCGAATTCGATATTGATCTATGGGCGCGCCAATATCAACGTGCATTTTAACATTGGTTCGTTACATACACATTGTTCACTTTCACATAAATTTTGAACCAGATGCCAATATGTGGGGGACGATAAGATATCAGTATTTCCTCAGAATATAACGCGCTATATTACTGCCCATCCGTCCGTCCATATGTCTGCATATATGTATGCATGCCAAACCAAACAAATGGAGGTGTAATACATCATCATGATTAGGCCTGTGACGTCAGCTCACTACTGAGGTAATTCATTATGTCATCAGCTGCTTGATTTCCAGATCCGATCCGTCCATTTATTGTCCTGTATTTTACTGATATAGGTATAGCGTGCGTTCAAAACATCGCTAGAAAATGTCTCAAGAGGCTGGACAAGAGGAAAAAAGAAACAAGCCAATAATCGTAAATTGTATCTAGAAACCAGTTAAATAAAAATAAAATACACAAAAAGTATCTATGAATCGTTGTTCTCCCACGCTCGTCGCATCAGCCAGACACGTTATTAACCGGCCATTTTGTCAGAGCAATAGTTCTCTCATACCCTTTGGTAATTATTTACATAACGTGCCTGCATTTGTTTGCCACTTCAGGTAATTACTCCAGTTATTTAAAACCCTCTCAGCAGATAAGCCGAGCAATTACACTAACGCCCCTCTCACCCCTCTACCGAACCACTTATTACCAGGAACTCTGTGGAACATGGTTGAGATGCTATGTAGAACGGCCATGAATTTCCTCGACACCGAAAACCAACAATTCACTCAATCCATAGAGAAAGATTTCCCTCACTCATTTGGACATATATCATAATTTTGAGTGTTTAAGAATGCGCTTTTAAAAGTTACCCGATGCTTGCGTAAGTATGTAACCATTTCTTCCCTGAAATTACATTTCTCTCTCCATCTCATACCAAACCCATTAGCAAAATACTGGATATTTTACAAGTAATTTGACGGGAATCTACTGCTCCCTTACTTAATTATGTCAAAGTAGTTTTACAATATAAAGCTTAGCAAATGGTTTCCATATCTGGTCTGCTTACTACATAAACTAGCTTTTAACACCATGCATTATTTAGGACCATTTAACTCTGTGACGGTTACACATCTTGAAAACATTGTCAAACCTTTTAGCGTGAAAACTGGTGATTATTCTAAGACACCAACAGCTTGGTGCAAAAGCACCTATCTTCAAAATGACGACCAATTGCTTCCACACAAAACATGCTATCTACTTCTGCCTGCCCGCTTGTCTGCCTGGCCGCCTGCTTGTCTGCCTGCCTGCATGCATGCCTGCCTGCCTGCCTGCCTGCCTGCCTGCCTGCCTGCCCGCCCGCCCGCCCGCCCGTCCGTCCGTCCGTCCGTCTGTCTGTCTGTCTGTCTGTCTGTCTGTCTGTCTGTCTGTCTGTCCGCCCGTCCCTCCGTCCGTCCGTCTACCCGCCTGCCTCCAGCTTGCCTGCCTGTGTGCTTGCTAGTCAGCCAACCAGCCAGCCAGCCAGCCAGCCAGCCAGCCAGCCAGCCAGCCAGCCAGCCAGCCAGCCAGTCAGCCGGCCAGCCAGCCAGCCAGTCAGCCACAGAGACAGACAGACAGACAGACAGACGGACGGACGGGTGGGCAGGCAGGCAGGCAGGCAGGGAGGCAGGCAGGCAGGCAGCAGGCAGCCAGGCAGCCAGGCAGCCAGGCAGGCAGACAGATAGGCAGACAGACCGCCACCCAGACTGCCCGTTAAACAAATGAACCCAATTTTGAAAACATAGTTTTGTACCAAGGGCACCTTGACATTTGATCTCATATGACCTCAGAATTATCCTGATATATAAAACGATAGATATGCTGAGCTAAACACATAACTTAACTGTAAATACATAGCATTATACCAAGGATGCAATCAACTTGACCCTTGCCCTCATGACATCCAGATAATGGCGCTGTCTACGTATGATATAGGTAAGCACGTGTTCTAGTTTAAGCCAAACAACGTGAACCAATTCTGAGGTATAAGAACGTAAGTTTAGCTATAACGAAATAGTTTGAACATCAACAGACAGTCAGACAAATAGATACGCTAATTCACATATTTGCGAAAGTTTTCATCAATAGTAATTGTGGGAAAAAACTTCTTAACTCGTAAATAATTGATATTGACCCCTTGTTAGTCCCTAGTTTTCGGGGATATTTTGTGGGAAAGTCTCACGAGAATTGCCGCAGTAGCATCTCTTGCAGGCAGCTGTTGCTGCTACTAATTTCCAGTTACGCCGGAGTGTCTTACGACACAAATTAGTCCCGTAATAGCTAACTGGATGCTCGAAGGACCAGGGCAAAATTAGCAGCGCTGTTGGAGAGACGATTAATGGCGCAATGCAAGCGGTGTTGATTCTATTAAGCGTTTAACATTGAAGGAATCATCGAGAGAATGATCAGCCCCATCCGGTGATTGTCCTGTTTAATGTGTGAACTTTCGAACAGTCGTCACTTTTTCCACATTTTATACGTGATGCAAATAAATTAGGCAAGACGTAGATTTTTTATTAGCTTCAAGAAGTTGCTCATCTTGTCTCATTGGAGGAAAGCAGTTTATCCATCCCTCCATCGTATGACGTCATAATCAATTACGCGACGTGTAGGATGACGTCATAAACAATTACGTCATGAATGACATAGATAAGTTCGTCACGAACGCTTAATTGATGACGGACTACTCGTTGTTGTACGAATTGTATGCCTTTACTATTTAATAAACATGCTGTTGAATATTTTGAAACTAATTTGACTGGGCGCTGTTGCTGCCATAGGCAGCAACAGCATCCAGTCAACTTAGCTTCAAAATATTCAACAGCTTACTGTGTAGTTTTCTGGAAATTGATAGTCAGAGAGTTCAGGGATCGATCGATCCCAACACGGTCGAAGTGTGGATGGAGCATAGCTAAAATGGGCGGGGTATGCATAAAGCTGGATTCCTCTATTATGCTGTAATGCATCATGCGTGTCTATAATGACTACGTAAACATGCATGGAAATACACGAGTAACTGAAACAGGGAGTATATACATCAACGACTTCCTGTCAACTAATTTCAAAATACTCAGCAACTTTTCTGTAGCCTGCCTTGAAGTGGAGGTGATAGGACTTGAGCGTGGACATAGATAACCCGAGGACATATGTTAGGAATTTGCAAGCCTTGTCAGAAATAATCAACAAGAGCTCCGCAAATGGCGCATAATACCCTGTCATGGTGACAAACCAATGAATGTGAGCTATCCGAAAATAGTTACCGGTATCTCTTCCCCAGACCCAGACCAGTCATCCTATGAAGTTTCAAAGCGATCCGCCAAACAGTCATGGGGTTATCATCACCCGGAAACCAATATTCAAGATGGCCACCGCTGGCTAGCGGCCATATTGGATTTTGGATCATCTTCAATTTCGATAAGTTTCTTCCTTAGACCTAGTCCAGTCATCCCATGCAGTTTCAACGCGATCCTTTAAGGAGACATGGCGTTATTGTACGGAAACTAATTTCAAAATGGCCGCCCTTGTCAGCCGGCCAGCTTGGATTTCAGACCATCGTCAATTTCTATAGGTTTCTTCTCCAGACCTAGTAAAACCTCACTATGAAGTTTCATAGTGATCCGATAAACGGTAACATAATTATCATCCGAAAACAAATTTTCAAGAGGACCGCCAGTGACTGATGCCATCTTGGATTTTGGATCATCGTCAATTTCAATAAGATTCTTCCCTAGACTTAGTCCAACCACACTATGACGTTTCAAAGAGATCCGATAAACGGTAATGGAGTTATCATCCGTAAACCAATTTTCAAGATGCTTGGCGGTGGCTGGCGGCCATCTTGGATTTCGGATCATCGTCACTTTTGATAGGCAGACCTAGTCCAACCACCCTATGAAGTTTTAAAGCGATCAGATATACGGTAACAGAGTTATCATCCGGAAACCAATTTTCAAAATGGCCGCCGATGGCTGGCGACCATCTTGCAATTCGGATTATCGCCAATTTCGACAGGTTTCTTCCCCAGACCTAGTCCAACCAGCCTATGAAGTTTTACAGCGATCCAACAAACGGTAACAGAGTTATCATCCAGAAATCAATTTTCAAAATAGTCTCCGATATTTCGGATCATAGTCAATTTCGATAGGTTTCTTCCCCATACCTAGTCCAACCACCCTCTGAAGTTTCAAAGCGATCTAATAAACGGTAATGGATTTATCATGTGGCAACCACTCTGTCGCCCGCCCGCCTGCCCATCTGCCCACCCGCCCGGGCGACGCCATCACATAATAACCCAAACCACCTATGTTTTGGCGGGTTATAAAATGTGCATATATTGAGTAGGCAAGTCATTTTGGCATTAGGAAGTTTGGTTAATTTTCGAAATTGGGCCATTTGCCAAACTATTTACCATAAACACTGATTATATTTTAAGAATTATTTGAAAACGATGTTACATTTTGAGTGACATCATTTATTATAAGACAACGGTGGATATATATATATATATATATATATATATATATATATATATATATATATATATATATATATATATATATATATATATATATATATATATATATATATCGTGATGACATTTCCTCAATAGCTCGTCCTCTGGTCTCAGTGAACACCCTATCCCAACGCTCAAATGTTTGCATAGATTAATGTAAACGCGTTGTAAATGAATTTAGGGATTTTTTCAATAATCAAATAGACTGTTTCATTTACCACAGAAAGTTATTTAATGTCAGATCTGGGCGAAACTTCCGCGTTAATCAATAAGCCAACGCAAGATTACACGCATGCGAGCAATATACAAATGTAATATACATGCACATTATAACATTTTGTTTCATATCGGCGCAAATATAGCACATGTTATTCGCCCCTGTGCCATTGAGTTCGATATTGAGTTCTACACTGTTGACAAACGGGCGCGCCAATAAGAAATTCAATTTTTGTACCCTGTGCCGTCGCACAAAGGGTGTGCCGGTAAGTCAATATTGGACCCGCGCCATTGATCAACGGTCGCGCCTATGCTGAGTTCGCTATAGATCCCAGGCCGTTGCCAACTGCGCAAATTCGATATTGGCGCATTACATGCATATACTATCGCGTAGATGTAACGGAGAAGTTAGTTCAGCTCAATTTGTATAAGACACATTCATATTACACCGGTGTGAATATCTTACAGACATAGGTCGATTTCGGGAATTTCGTGCATAGAGCCATTATGACTGGACTATCAAGGTTCACAATGTATTCTTTCGTGCTTTATATAAAGCCTATGTTGGATGTGCGAATGGATGATTCCACTTTTAGCTATGCCCCGCCCATCTCTAGCTAAGCGCCGCCCATCGCTTTGCCTGTGTTTGGATTGATCGAACCATGAACTCCCTCAATCTCAATTTCCAGAAAACTATACAGGTAAACAATTGACTATTTTGAAACTAATTTGGCTGGGTTCTGGTGCTGCTAATGGCAGCAACATCACACAGTCAAATTAGTTTCAAAATGGTCAATGGAATTGTTATTTTGCAATAAAAACATACGATTCTTACAACTGACATGCAGACTATTAAGCGTTGATGTTGGACGGAGACACGTATTTTGATTGTGACGTTAGCCTACATGTAACGTAATTCATTATGACGTCATATGTTTGAATGACAGATTGGATTCATCATTCATCCATTCTCAGATGGGTGCACTTAGATTACAATTCATTGATCTCGCCTCATGTCAATCAAGACAAGGTTTCACGTCACAGTCAACCAATCAAAGGGAATCCAATTGCTTAATACAGATCATATATTTGGAGTTGTAACCAATAGCTTGCTTTTGAAAAAATCTCATGTCCATATTTCATATCTGAACACTTGCCATGTCCCGTTATCGCGAGTGCCAATAAATTGAGAGATCCGATCTGTCACTCAAGTATCTGACGCCATAATAGATTTCGTCCCTAGGTATCTGACGTCACAATCATAACAACGTGTAGCTCCGTCATGAAAATCGAAAGGCCCGTCACTCGTGGACGAATTGTATGTCGTTGATGAATTTACACGTGAATGAGAATTTTGTTGAATATCCAGCCTCCTGTCAAATTAGTTTCAAATTATTAAACAGCTTATCTGTAAATTTACCTTGAAATTTCGATGCTGTGAATTCAGAGTCGATTCCAGCACTCATAAAAGGTGCACGGAACTTAGCTAGAAATGGGCGGAGTATAGCTATGCCCCGCCCACCTCTAGCTTAGCGCCACCCACACCTCGCTCGTGTTGGGATCGATCGATCCCTGAACTCACTGACTATCAATTTCCGGAAGACTATACAGGTAAACTATTAGATAGTTTAAAATAATTTGACTGGGTGCTGTTGACAGCGCCCAGTTAAATTAGTTTCAAAATATTCAACAACATGTTTATTAAATAGTAAAGACATATACTTCTTACAACAACGCATAGTCCGTCACCTATTAAGCATTTGTGACGTACATTTCTACGTCATGACGTCATTGATTATTACGTTATCCTACACGTCATGTAGTTGATTATGACGTCATATGATGGATGGATACACTGGAACGGTCCATTGGACCTGTACGTAGAATATGTCTCTAGCCTATAGATGGGTAACATCATAAACACGTCTTGCTGAATATCCTATTGATTGTTAAATATCTGAGGATTGTCTGTTGAATCTGAATTTCTGCGACTCCCCTACAACAAAGCTATATACAGCCAACTACAAATTGTATGCTCGAGAAATAATCTGAGACTGATTGACGCTATCGTTCTGCTTATTGTAGAGCCCTACGTGTGGTGGTTTAGGACACTTCTCTAAGAATCCAAACTTGACTCTTTGGATCGGTTTAGTAATGTTTTGCGAAACTACTAGTTGCGTATACTCCATACAATTAGGTAGCATCACAGGTTATTTTGTCTAAATGTGTGGTCAAGAAAAGCTAAATCTGTGCACATCGAGTGTCCGTTTGCGGACCGGCGAGGACTATTGTTGAGAAATCTACCACTGGAAGGTCAAGTTCGGACATGGAGCCAGTCAATTAGGTGACGGATTTTTTGGCCATCGTCTTCTCCTGACCAACAAATGGACACTATTCAATATAAAAAACCACTGCAGGGGTCGGTTACAACCGGCCTAGTCATAAAAGGGTTAATTAGTTTCAATGATATAGCGGATGAATGTAATGATACTACTAATATAAACGACAATAATGCAATTGATGAATTATGAGCAAGATGATGTTAATTATCACAATGTCTAGTCCCCATAACGTGTAAAAGCTGTAAAATCGTTGTTCCCATATGTCACTTGGTGATCTGGGTGTAAATAAATTAAAACGGGAACTGTTATTGATTTGATGGCTATGTCAGTCTGGTAATTATGGCGATTAGCGGGATTCGAATAACCTTATTGATATATCAACATACTTTCCTATATAGGGCCGTGTTCTCATACAGCAATTATTGCGGTAAATACCAGGTATATCGGCTAGCGTTCTCATTGGACCGACTGTTGTACCGGAATAAATACGTGATCTATTTCGAAATTTAATCACACAAAATCGGCGGTTTATCTTCCGATATATCGCTATTGCTTCCCTATATGCGAACGCAACCTATTCCCTCAAAATTTGCAAGGTAGCGTTACCGTAAGCGTTTTCTCTCACTGCCTGGCAGGTACGGCCAGTATTTTATCTCGCTCTCCACACGGTAGCACCACCGTCCAGTCCAGGACTATCATCTAGCATTGTGAATGTAAACCGATATATCGGCTAATTTTTAACCAACCCGAAATAGTTAAACATGATTAGGCAATGAGAGAGGCCTTAGGCCGTGTTCTCACTATAGAGACTTAATCCGGAATAACGCCATACTGACGTATGGCGTTATTCCTGATTAACTCTCTAGTGAGGACGCAGCTTTAGTGTTCTTTACTAGGCCCAGATGAAGTGCGCTTGTGTATGAAATTTTGTGAAAATTCAATAAAGATAGTCTTATGCATTTAAGTACTGAAATTCCATGCAAACTCTTAATCTCAAGACAATATACCACATAGCTGTTGTGTATTTTGAAACTAATTTAACTGGAAGCTGTCGTTGCCATAGACCATAGGCAACAGCTCCAAACTAGTTTCAAAATACTCACCAGGAAAATACCTTACATCGGAAAGAATTTTGTATTGAACCGCGCATGAAGCAGTTAGCTTCCAAACTAAGCTAAGAAATGGACAAGGTTAGTCACATAGAGCAAGTGGCCCGGTTGGCATACATGTGAGAATGTAACACGTTCAAGTTGAACTTGAACTTGAACTTGTTACGGTAAACCAGCGGATCATTCATACCGAATATCCACATCCAATTCACCTTTCCAGAGTATCCATCCATCATCTGACCTCGTATGACGTCATAATCAGCTCAGCGCGTGTATGATGACGTTGCAATCATTACGTCACAAAGGGTTCATATAGACCGTCATCAAATCTCAAAGAGTTCGACACGTTGTATAAATTGTGTGTCTTTGTAATTCTTTGCTATTTAATAAACATGCTTGGGCAGCAACAGCACCCAGTCAAATTAGTTTTTAACTATTCAACAGCTTATCTGTGTAGTTTTTTGGAAATTGATAGTCAGGGTGTTCAGAGATCGATCGATCCCTACACGAGCGATGTGTGGGTGGAGCTTAGCTAGAGATGGGCGGGGCAAAGCTAAAACCGGAAAGGTTCATGGAAGTCTCATAAAACCATTTCAATACAAACATATGACTGACTCACATTATCACGCGTCGTTTGATTTGGACACGAGAATATAATGACGAAAAAACAGACACGTTGAACGAAGTGCATAACAAATACCACCCAATAGTATTGACAAATGAAATACATGCTATCTGCATGTCCATGTGGAATGTATAGATTCGCAACCTATAATAGCGGTATTTTTATGGTTGCACCAGGCTCCCATCCGCTACGGTACCGTACGTAGACATAGATGCACACATCTAAGGCACACATCTTGGCAGAACATATTTCACAAAAAGTGGATGTGAAAATATTAACGAGTATAAGGTCGAATAAAGTGACACACTCGTAGAGCTCATGAAGAAAACATTTCAAAATGCCATGCCGAATGAATAAGGCCATTTGGAAGTGGTGAGGTGGAAATGAATTTTATCAAGAGATGGGCAAACTAAAACGCATTGGTTTGTTAAGACTATTGATCTGATGTGCAACAAACCTAGGAATACGTTACGACTGGTGCCCACCAACTAATGGTGGGACTGCTTTGCCATTTACGACTAATGCTGCTGAGTGGACGTATGCTCAAAATGAGATTTTATGTTTAGTAAACATTTGGCATCGTCCAAGATTGCATCGGGGTGAGAAGACAGAATAAGATACGATATAGACTGGGTTTTGAGCCTCGCACATATACAACGCCCTCAATGGACCTTCCCACTTTATCCACCGATCATATGACGTCATAATTAACTATGCGTGGGCGTGTAGAAGGACATCATAATGAATGACGTCAGTATGACGTCATGAATGACGTAGATAAGTACGTCACGAGCTCATATTTGAAGACGGACGATGTGTTGTTGTACGAATTGTATGTCTTTACTATTTAATAAATAGTCTGTTGAATATTTTGTAACTAATTCGACTGAGCGTTGTTGCTGCCATAGGCAGCAACAGCACTCAGTCAAATTAGCTACAAAATAGTCAACAGCTTACCTGTACAGTTTTCTGGGAATTGATTGTTAGGAAGTTCAGAGATCGATCGATTCCAACACGAGCGAGGTGGGTGGAGTTTAGCTAGAGATGGGCGAGGGAGAGCTAAAATGGAAAGGTCCATAACTGATGTGGTTAAGAAGCCGGTGATAGGGTAAGTACCTGTGTCCGAAGCAAAGTTCACTACAGAAGGTCATAAAGGATATCCGGCAGAGATTCAGGGATAGGTACAATAATGTCTAATACTACTATGGAAACTGGAGCCTAGACTCGATACAAAACCATCCACGGGCTAATGGAATGAATGACACGACCCGATGATGTAGGAAATAGTAATTGCATGTTGGGGTTATATGCAGAAGAGAAACTCTGAAACGGACAAAGTGGCAGAAACGAGAGGTTATTTCTTCTTGTACCAAAATAACACGGAGTACTGGCCGGGTACCTAACCAATATCGGGCCAATACGGCGGGCCAATACGGCGGGCCAATACGGCGGGCCAATACGGCCCGGTATTGGTCAAGTACCTGCCCAGTAAGCCATGTTAGCGGGGAATCGATTGAAACTTAATGGACGTGCTCATATCAACGCCACTATTGTATGCCAATAAATATGTTTTACAACAATCAGATAAAAACTGGTGTTAAAGGTATATCTTTGTTATCGCCCAGTCTGTTCAATTTATCCCCGAGACGGCTAACCAAAACCGTAGTTTTTTTCCAAAATCTGCAATTGCTTCATTCTACTTGATTGACATATTACGTTAAATAAAATTAAATAAAAGTAAATTAAAAATAATTAAATCGTAATTAACTAGTTATACATAAATAGAATAAAATTAAAATTTATTTAAAAATAAAATAAAATAATGTATTTAAAGACAAAACCCAATACCTATCAACAAAGCCGCGTCCAACGTGCAAATAAAAGCTTTTTTCGCACAAAAAGTTATTGGTTTCACATGTGTCTAACGGGTAAATATATTAGTTTGCTAAGCACACTTTGCGGGAATATAGGCCGAATGGTCACGTTTTGCGGATTAAGGGGAAATCCGGAACTGACGAGTGCTCTCATTTGGCATAACGGAACAGAAAGGGCAAAACATTTACTTATCAACTCTTCGAGAATCTTTGGTACAGTTATTGAGCATGTTTCAATAGATACATTAAATAAGCGTTTAGCAGCTTATTTATGTTTTATTTACTGCGCTGAATATACTAAATTGACTGCAAGCTGTTGTTGTCTAAGATCACAACAACTATATATACTATATATACCTTTATTATATTCGTCCGTGGTGGGATTTATCGATCCATGAACTCCCTGACTATCAGTTTCCAGAAAACTGTACAGATAACTTGTTGAATATTTTGAAACTAATTTGACTGGGTGCTGTTGTTGCATATTGCTGCCCTGTTGCATGTTTATTGAATAGTGAAAATATATAATACAATTCGAACAACAACAAGTCTAAGTCCGTCATCAATTAAGCGTTCGTGACGAACTTAGCTATAACCGGAATCGTCAAATTAACAGGAATCTGTATTAATAGTTTTAGCTATTGGACGCATCCAGGCGGATTTTGAATAATATAGTTATTTATTGGCGCCAATGCATTGCGTTAACATATTAACTTCAGCCTGTTGAATTTATGCAGACTACATTTTTCGTGTGGTTTAACACTGAATATGCTGAATAGTTTGAACCAATTTGACTGAAAGTTGCTGGTGGCTAATGTTCATTGTTTTCAAAATATTCAGCAGGTCCAGAGTTATTGCCCATTGAAATTATTGTCTGGTGGCTTGCATCAGCCAGACATCCCCGACCTCTAGTAATAGCGACCCGCTTTTGTCCATGATGGGTGCGCTTATATGGTGTTTCCAAATATATAATGGTCCTGCGCCGTTGACCATCGGGCGCACCGATAAAAAAAATCATATATTGGTTCTGCTCCGTTGACGACCTGGTACGCCGATATAAAAAAGAGGCATATTTGTTCTCCATCCCCATCCCCAATGGCCTGCAGCGGCGCATCATGGGTATTGGGCGGGTGAAATACACATTTTGAAATGCGCATAACGTCCGCATATGTGCCAATTTTAAATTAGCGAAATTTTAATTTTTCCCGGAAATGAAGGTAGGGAAAAGAACACCAAAAGGCTAATTAGTAGATATGGCAGTTAAAATAAAATAATTCAATTTGATGTTAAAATTATTGACGTAATATATTTCTCAGAAATCTAAGAAAGGTCAAATATAATTCTCAATTTCCGGATTCGATGTATGTGATATATCAGCTCACTATTTTGAAAACAGTTCGCGTGTAAACTGGATCTGCTAGCTGTTACTGCATTACGAGGCATCACGTGTCAAACAGTGTCGTTTTCACTTTGCGCATTAGTCTTTAATCCGTGCATAATATAGATTTTAACTGATATAATGGACATTTCCTGTTTATCCATCCATCATACGACGTCATAATCAAGTGCGTGACGTGTAGGATGACGTCATAATCAATTACAGTGTGAATGACTTGATTTAGTACTTCTTAAACGCTTAATAGTCCGACACGTTGTACGAATTGTATGTCTGTGGTATTTAAAGTGCATATTCACAGCAGAATTCCTGGAAAAAAATTTGTTTAAATTCTATGTTTTTAGAGGGTTAAACGGTGAACCTAGATGTAACGAAACTAAATAAATCTTAACATATGATGATTTCAATACGTATAAATTAATTACGATTTTTTAAGTTGTCAAATTGAATTAGAGACACGAGTCCCTAATTCAACATCACAATTAAAAAATATAATAATTTGTACGGAAAGAAATCGTCATCTGTTAAGATTTATTTCGTTTCATTACATTGAGATACACAATTTAAGCCTCTAAAAGTATACAATTTAAACAATTTATTTTCAAGCCTTCTGCTGTGAATATGCACCTTTAATAAACATGCGCGGTTGCTGACATAGGCCAGCAGATGCAGCAACAGCACCCAGTCAAATTAGTTTCAAAATAGTCAACAACTTAATTACCTGTATAGTTTTCTTGAAATTGATAGTCTGGGAGTTCAGCGATCCATCGATCCCAACACGAGCTAGGTGTGGGCGGAGTTTAGCTAGAGATGGGCAGGGAATAGCTAAAACTGGAAAGGTCCTTTGTATGAGCATATAACTCTAATGTACTATTCCAAAAACACGTTAATAACTTAGGGCAATAGATGAATCCGGTCTGTCACTCAAGTATCTGACGCCAAAATCAATTACGGCACATGTAGACTGACGTCACACTTATAGAGCCGTATTATGCCTCTGCCAAGAAGCTCGAAATTCCCGTCAAGTTTACGAATTGTATGTTTGTCATGGATTTGCAATTTAGTAAACATTTTGTTGAAAATTTGGAAACTAATTGAGCGAGCTATTGCTTCCATATGCAGCATCAGTCCCAGGCAAATTAGTTTCAAAATATTCAACAGCTTACCTATAACTATATAGTTACCGTGAAATCGGGGTTCTTGTAATTCAGTGTTCAAGCGTAAAATTGATTACAACACACGTACAAAATGGGCGAGTTGAACTAGAAATAGGCGGGGCATATCTACAAATGGGCGGGGCATAGTTAGAAATGGGCCGGGCATCGCGAGTAATGTATCCCTTCTTTGGGCATCGGTCTCTTCTCAGTCGATAAAAAAAAAAACATTGCCTACACTATTCTTCATGATAGACACAGGGTCGTGTTCTCACTATAGAGTTAACCAGGAATAATGCCATACGTCAGTACATGTCAGTATGACGTTATTCCTGATTAAGCCTCTAGTGAGAACACAGCCCTAAGCAAGTGGATGTAACCATTTACCATTCACAGACCAGACACGACAAATTACATATAGGCTAATGTAGGCAATACAATGTTGAATATTTTAAAAACAATTTGAAAGGGTGATGCTGCTATGGCAGCAACCGGTTACAGTCAAATTAATTTCAAAATATTTAACTGCTTCAGTGTATCGATATCTTGAAATTGAGATTATTGGGATTTCAAGGAGCGGTGGTGGGCTGAGGTGGGATTGAATTGTATATCCAGCCTGCCTAACCATTGGTCTCATACTTGAAGTGTACTCACTCGCGTCTCTGAGTGCACGAGTCCGTGCGTGCGTGTGTGTGTGTGTGCGCGCGCGCGTGAGCGTGCGCCCATGTGAGAATGTCTGAGTGTATGCGTGTTTCTCCTACCTTTCCAAGAAGAAGCTTGTTTAGATCCCTGGTTTTCAGAGCTGTACCCTGATGACTGACTTAGTGCGCGACTAAAGTGTTCGTCAACCATAGAGTTAATGTCTCCACTAAAATAAGTTAGTAGTACACAGTTAGCATTTAAATATCGTGTGTCCTTTGGCTCAGAGTCTTTGTCATCCTCCTCTTTAATATCCAGTGAAAGCGAGGAGGAAGACGAGACACCGGATCCACCAACTCCTACAGCGCTACTGCTTCCAGTTGCACCTCCACCACTAGCGCTAGCACTGACACCGCTGAGACCAGATCCTCCTCTACTGACCAGGCCGGTAGAACATCCTAGAGTGAGGGCTGCTAAAGATGACGATGATGAAGAACCCAAAGCCGCCGATGTGGAAGAGAAATTCGCGGAATCCAAGGTATCCTGCATGGTCTGGAATCCAAATTTCTGAAATATACGAGTTTTGGTAAAGATTCATGAACGTCGCGAAATTCAAGGTATGCCAATATGTAAGCAGAAGCCATAAGTAGGTGGGAGCGAATGTGGAAGGGTGGGTGATGAGGCGGAGAAGCCTTGCTTAAAAGAAGATTATGGCTAGGTGAATGGATGGTGAGAGACGAGGCACAGCACATTACTGCCAAAGAGAAAATGCCAATAAATTGTTTCCCGAAGTCTTCTCGGTATAAATGTAAAACCTGTTAGACCGTGCAATGCCGGCCACGTGAGAAATGTGATGATTTTTCCTCACCTCAGAAAAATAGATTTGGAAAACAGGCAGTATTCTCGCGCCAGTGGTGAGGGGGAGAAATAACTAGAAAGTGGAAAGAAAATGATCAGTTCCGTGGAATTCTTCGAATAGCATGTCTAACATCTTTCTCGTATCTTTATATATGGCTTCTGTTGGCATCGCTCGCGCATCATCCCAGAAACATGGATAGGACAAGAGGACACGGCGCGGTTTGCATACTACAAACAACGCATAAACATAAATAACAATATATTACAATTCATAAAACATGATTATTAATGATTATTTCATAACATGGTTGAGTCGCTCAGCGCAAACTGTTCAATATTCTGCAAAAATAAGTTGGCTGAAAGTTAATGCTGTTGGGAACAGCCACGTTCAATTAGATTGTTTCCGATCTATAGAGCAAAAATTCGAATACTATGTCTTTAACCTACATATTTTGCCAATAAAACTAACAAAGTAAGCCAATTTTAATTAACGACAGCGACGACGACGACGACGACGACGGAAGATGCTCCTTATCAGTTACAAAGTTATGGTTCCGAATCGGTGAATTTTAAGCTGTAAGATATGATGGACCCCTACCTGTTCTGGTAGCGATTGCTGATAAGAGAAATACGACGGATACGAATACGGCTGATACATGACTTCCACGCCTGTCATATTGGGAGAGTGAGAAATCTACAGGCAGCAGAGATCGTCCGGACGTATAACGCCAACAGCAACAATTCCAGCAACTAGGTGCAGACACAATAATCACCAAACTTGCAGATTACTGAACTTATGAAGTTCTTCTCACAGCAAGAACATTTTTTTTCTCTGTTCGTTCCTTAACTCTTATAACCGCTTCTTGCCGACGATGCGACTATCCGACTTCACACCACATCTGCTCGAAAGCTGTCCGTTACGCGATGTGATTGACAGCTGATGCGCTCGGGGGAGGAGCCCGGCTGCTGTCTCTAACACAATATTCGTCCAATAGCTGGTAATTCTTGTTGGGATGTTCGCGGGAGTAAAGGTTCTGACTTCTGAATACCCGGTGTGGTGTCAGAGTTAATGTTAACGCTCAGTTACTGGATGATGGCTCGTCTTCTTAAGTATCTAAAGCACGAACAGACCGGATGAAAGAATGTCTCTCGCGCGGTATACGTAGGCCTACATACTCAGAAATGTAGGCATATTTCTTCAATTGTCTGTCAGTCAGTTTTCTTAAGTGGACAACGAGAAAATCCACCATTAATCTTTGTTAATGTAGAGATATGCCATGTGTATTGAGAGACAACGAATATTTTATGAGCGTTTTACTAGAAACTAAAAAAAAATCCTGATGGTTTCAGCAGAAAATGTTATATAAAATAATAATAATAATAATAATAATAATAATAATAATAAAAAAAATAAAAATAATAAAAATAATAATAATAATAATAATGATAATAATAATAATAATAATATAATAATAATAATTAACAACAATAATAATTAACAACAACAAAGACAACGACAACGACAACGACAACAACAACGACAACGACAACAATAATAATAATAATAATAATAATAATAATAATAATAATAATAATAATAATAGGCTCTACATTGTAAGAATTTTAAATATTGAATGAATGAACTTAGAGCCTTATGCATCAACGACACCACCCACCCACCCACCCACCCACCCACCCACCCACCCACCACCGCCCCGTCCGAATGAAATTACCTTTAACCCTTTAGCACTCATATCAGCTAAAAACGGCTTCTACAGTGGGCTTGAGCACTGTCGGCTAAGTTAGCACATGGAAATTGAAGCCGCACGTTGCCAGTGCGTCAATAAAATAAAAATACATATACTGCCAGAGCCGTGCTGGAGTCAGAGTACAATAGGCGTAAAAGCCTAGGATTGATTGTGACAGATGCATCCACAGATAGTCCCATATGAATCGTCAGTGTGTCAGTATATCAGACATGTGAAAACTGGTCGGCCAATCCTTGACTTTTTAGTCTTGGTGCGGTGGTCCAGTGGAAAGATGCCTGGTTGCTGATGCTATGCGGAGTTGCAGGATGACGGTTCGATCCCCCGACCGGGAAATGGTGATCAACAAATTAAACTAACGGGTGCAGCACTGTCGGCTAAGTTAGCACATGGAAATTGAAGCCGCACGTTGCCAGTGCGTCAATAAAATAAAAATACATATACTGCCAGAGCCGTGCTGGAGTCAGAGTACAATAGGCGTAAAAGCCTAGGATTGATTGTGACAGATGCATCCACAGATAGTCCCATATGAATCGTCAGTGTGTCAGTATATCAGACATGTGAAAACTGGTCGGCCAATCCTTGACTTTTTAGTCTTGGTGCGGTGGTCCAGTGGAAAGATGTCTGGTTGCTGATGCTATGCGGAGTTGCAGGATGACGGTTCGATCCCCCGACCGGGAAATGGTGATCAACAAATTAAACTAACGGGTGCAGCACTGTCGGCTAAGTTAGCACATGGAAATTGAAGCCGCACGTTGCCAGTGCGTCAATAAAATAAAAATACATATACTGCCAGAGCCGTGCTGGAGTCAGAGTACAATAGGCGTAAAAGCCTAGGATTGATTGTGACAGATGCATCCACAGATAGTCCCATATGAATCGTCAGTGTGTCAGTATATCAGACATGTGAAAACTGGTCGGCCAATCCTTGACTTTTTAGTCTTGGTGCGGTGGTCCAGTGGAAAGATGCCTGGTTGCTGATGCTATGCGGAGTTGCAGGATGACGGTTCGATCCCCCGACCGGGAAATGGTGATCAACAAATTAAACTAACGGGTGCAGCACTGTCGGCTAAGTTAGCACATGGAAATTGAAGCCGCACGTTGCCAGTGCGTCAATAAAATAAAAATACATATACTGCCAGAGCCGTGCTGGAGTCAGAGTACAATAGGCGTAAAAGCCTAGGATTGATTGTGACAGATGCATCCACAGATAGTCCCATATGAATCGTCAGTGTGTCAGTATATCAGACATGTGAAAACTGGTCGGCCAATCCTTGACTTTTTAGTCTTGGTGCGGTGGTCCAGTGGAAAGATGTCTGGTTGCTGATGCTATGCGGAGTTGCAGGATGACGGTTCGATCCCCCGACCGGGAAATGGTGATCAACAAATTAAACTAACGGGTGCAGCACTGTCGGCTAAGTTAGCACATGGAAATTGAAGCCGCACGTTGCCAGTGCGTCAATAAAATAAAAATACATACATACATACATACATACATACATAATACATACATAAAGACAGAAAGACAAACCGACATTTAGACCGATTTACAGATCTGTGTCCATATGTGATTCGTTAACAAAAGTATCTATTGATAGACGTGCTAATGCCCTATTGGAATACGCATTATTTTATGATTACATGTATGCCCGGTCCTGGATGGGACCATTGGGGTGTGTGGGGTGGAGAGTGTGGTGGTGGGGTGGGTGGGGTGATGTGGTGACGGTGGCGTTAGAGCTCTGGTATTGTGGGAATAGGGTGGGTCTTTTTATTTAATAATGTTTATTCCTTTATTACTAACATGATTATAAACACATTAAGGAACGTAGAAATGCTTTCCCCGTGCAACCGCATATTATACACCCATGTATATATTCCTGAGGTCTCAGACTATGACAAGTGACAACGCTCGCAGTGCTGACAAACTATTGGCTCCTTTTGCAATAACTTGACTGAAATCTATTGCCACCCGTAACAAAAACACATAGGTTAAGTTGCGATGAATTCGTTATCTAATTTTTATAAAATCATAATCATTTACATACCCGAGTAACATACATGAGTTTGGACAACGTAGACATTTGGTTGGTACGGTTGCCAGTGTCCACCAGCCTCAGGCATTGGGCCAACGTTGGTAATGGACCTTTCCAGTTTATCCACCCATCACATGACGTCATAATCAACTGCGTGACATGTAGGACAACGTCATAATCAATGACGTAGATACCTCCAGCGAAATAATAGAGCCATATTCGTATCGCTGTTGGGCGTAAGCGTTTAGTCAATGTTTCCTGGCCTGAGACTCTAACATACATCAGTTGTATACTATAAGGCTGCGAAAGTACCAAAGGTCTCAACTATCGACCATCATGGGGACTTTCTGGGAGATACACACATAGTCATTTGACTCATTCAGTCATAGCAATTGGTCCAAAATACAAAAAAAAGAAACAATACCTAAGATATATAACGGGCGAATACGAGCATGGATCTCAGAAAAGTAGGTATTTCAATAAACTGAGGGTTCCATTTCTAGCAATGCCCGCCCATTTCTAGCCAATCTATGCACAATTCATGAAATCCATTTCATCAGTGAATCATATGACGTCGTAATCAACTACGTGACGTGTAGGCTCACGTCATACTCATTACGTCATGAATGAGTTGATTTAGTTAGACTTTAACGCTTAATAGTCCCACACGTTGTACGAATTGTATGTCTTTACTATTTAATAAACATTCTGTTGAATATTTTGAAACTAATTTGACTGGGTGCTGTTGCTGCAACAGCACCCAGTCAAATTAGTTTCACAATATTCAATATCTTACCTGTCTAGTTTTCTGGAAATTAATAGTCAGGGAGTTCAGGGATCGATCGATCGCATCACGAACGAGGTGTTAGTGGAGCGTAGCTGGTGATGGGCGTGGCATGGCTAAAACAGGAAAGGTCCATTCTGGCTCAGATCAGCACAAGCTTTATGCATGGTGGTATCTATTTGAAACTTTGAAAGCAGAATGACTAAGTGAAAGACAACAAGTTGTATTCAACCCACGTCCTCTCCAGTTGCAATAAAATAGAAGGGGTGGATGAGGGGAATAACGACCAGCATGTTATTGCGTTGCGTCATTGGTAGGCTAATCGGTATATTTTTCACCCAATTCCTTCGTTCGTTCATGCATTAATTTATCTGTCCATCCGTATATCATTATTTCTGGTCATTTCTCCATAACTATTTCTTGAGAATGCAACTGATATTCCAGTTTAATAGCGATTCTTGTGGAAGGTGGTAGACGATAGCAATTCCTTATGAAGATGTGCAGGGCCGTAATTAGATATGTGGGGGCCCTGGGGCAAAGAATGAGCGGGGCTGGGGAAGGGGTGGGAGTGGTGGGGGGGGGGGTCTGGGGGTCCTCCAGCAGAACATTTTTTTTACATCTAGGTGCTCTGAGACGGCCAGAGAGTCTACTTTTAGGGTGAATTATGGTGCTTTCTTTCGTTGTAAAATTATTTTATTTTGCAAATTTTCATAATTAACATTGTTGCCGAACACCAAACAAGAATTGGGGCCCCCCACACATATTAGAATAGAATTATAATGCATGATTAAGAGGTCTAAACTAATAAAGTTTGCTTTAAATGTCCTATAACTTCCATTTTTTAATTGTGGGGGCCCCTTGCTTGTGGGGGCCCCGGGGCTTTTGCCCCGCTTGCCCCCCCCCCCCCTTAAATACGGCCCTGAAGATGTGTAACCATGTGCACGCACCGTTCATGAAACCCATCCGCCCAACCTATCCGCCCTATCTATCATCTTTTTGATGTACCGGTAGCCAGTTACTGGACAGTGATTTCAACGTTCGATGCGATTAACCCATGCATGTTCCCGAAATTGACCTTTCCAGTTTTAGCTATGCCCCGCCCATCTCTAGCTAGGCTCCACCCACACCTCGCTCGTGCTGGGATCGATCGATCACTGAACTCCCAAACTATCAATTTCCAGAAAACTATACGGGTATGCTGTTCAATATTTTGAAACTAATTTGACTGGCTTCTGTAATAGCGCCCAGTCAAATTAGTTTCAAAATATTCAGCAACATGTTTATTAAATAGTAAAGCCATACAATTCGCTCAACGTGTCGGACTATTAAGCGTTTAACACGCGGCCTAAATCGAGTCATTCATTCTGTAATTGATTAAGACGTCATCCTACACGTCACGTACTTGATTATGACGTCCTATGATGGATGGATAAACTAGAAAGGTCAATTCAGATCTCCTTCAGTGCCAATAACGCGCAGATGGAAGTGAAGATCGCTGCGACCATGATCAAGTCTCGACCCAACGACATAGTTGTGCAATGGCTTTACCGACAAGAATGGTTAAATACCGTATGAGCTACCAAGCAGCATTTGATTAATGTCACCACGATCCAATGTAACTATTCCTTAGATTAATGCTAATCGAGATCACTGAGATTAAATGTCACCATCCAACGCATGCACCACGGACACGTGGTCACAATAAAGGGATCGGGTCGGCCACTCAAATATATGATATCATAAACATTTATGTCGCAGATAGGCTGATGTCACAATGATAATGCGTATAATGAATGACGTATCGAGCCCAGTCATGAACATTTATGTTGAAACAGCAGCTCATCTACTTGCTAAACTGAAGTACTGTGCCAGAAACAAGTTTCGTATCTTCAGGGTGAAACTTATACAGATATCCATGAGTATTTACAATAGCGTATTTGAGGATAGCACTTTATCGCGGGAGGAATGTGTCAATATGGCAGGGAATTATATTTCCTGTATACGTCCTTCCCGGCGAGGAAAGAAAACCCTTTTTAAACCACCTTCATAGTAGCCTTGATGTAACAAGGACACGTGGTCACAATAAAGGGATACCCGTATAGTTTTCTGGTAAGTAGATTTTACTGTAGTGTGTCTTTCTTGGACAATATCGCCATGACCGCAATATCCTCGCGAGATAATGGACTTTTCCAAGTTTATCCATCGATCATCTGACGTTATATGATGTCATAATTAACTAAGTGATGTGTATGATGACGTCATAATTATGACGTTATGAATGATTCCAAATAGTCCGTCTTTAACGCTTAATAGTCCGACACGTTGTACGAATTGTATGTCTCTGTTATTTAATAAACACGCTGTTGAATATTTTGAAACTAATTTAACTGGGCACTGTTGCAGCAACAGCACCAAATTAAGTTAGTTTCAAAATATTCAACAGCTTACATGTTTAGTTTTCTGGAAATTGATGGTTAAGGAGTTCAGAGATCGAGCGATCCCAGCACGGACGTGGTGTGGGTGGAGCTTAGATTGAGATGTGCGTGGCATGTCTAAAAGTGGAAATGTCCATTGAAAAGGTATTTGCAGTTGATGTCCAGTGGCCATATTCTATCTTCATCCAGTCTATTGCCAAACGAACCTTGTTGTACTTTCTGACTTGTCAATAAAATGTAACGATCCAATCTGGCACTACGGTGTCTGACGTCATACTCAATGGAGAAATACAGCTTTAGCTATGCCCCACCCATCTTTAGCTACACCCCAACTATACTTCGCCAATGTTGAGATCGATCGATGACTGAACAATCTGACTATAAATTTCCAGAAAACTATATGTAAGCTGTTGAATATTTTGAAACTAATTTGACTGGTCGCTGTTGCTGCATATATACCCATGGCGTAAGTAATTATGATGTCATACTAAACGTCACGTAGTTGATTATGATGTCATATTATTGCTGGATAAACTGGGGTTCTTCATTACGTCACTAGGTACCTGATGTTACAATTAAAATAACGCATATTTCGGTCTGAGTGGAATAAAGAAAATTGGAACTGAAACTGGTCACGAAATTCGAATAGTCCGTCAATAGTGTACACATTGCGACCTTGATGAATTTACAACTTAATAAACATGCTGTTGAATATATCATCATAGGCAGTCAAATTGGTTTTAAAATATTCACCACCTTACCTATATAGTTACCTTGAAATTTAGATTTTGGGAATTCAGGTTTTAACCATTTAAAAATTTCAATTTTCTCATAGAAATATCCAAGAGAAGACTTTTTTTGAAAATTTACCACTGGAATGACTGGCTCGGTTATCGAGCCAGTCATTGCAGTGGTAAAATTAAAAAAATAGTCATCTCTTGGTTTGCAAATGGACATTTCTCAAAACCACTGCAGAAGCCGTTTTTGGCTGATATGTGTGTTAAAGGGTTAAAGTTTCAAATCGATCCCAAGATGCCTAAAAAGTGGGCGGAGCTTAGCTAGACATGGGCGGAGCATAGCTGGACATGAGCGGAGCATAGCTAGACATGGGCGGAGCATAGCTAGACATGGGCGGAGTGTAGCTAGCAATGAAACCCCCTCTACGGCGCTTTAGTAACGCTCGCTTTGATGTTTCAGCGCCAATTAATCAATAAAAACATGAATTATTATTCGCAATACAATTTTACAATTATTTCTAAAAGGCGTGTAGAAAACCAATTATATCTTATTGGGAGTTGGGGTGTGATGTGGTAGGGCTGCGCTGGGGGGATTGGGGTGTGTTTTTTCCCATGAATATGGACGCGTGTTATGCCGTTTGCATGCATTAGCTGCATCTTACATGCAGGTAGTTGTCAAATAAATCATAGGTAATCTATTATGATGAGAAAATCTGCTTAATAAAAACACAAAGGACAGAAATATATTAATCACACTTACGCTTGTAATGCGGCTGATTTATCTTGTTGCAACACTAGTTCATAAGATCTTGTGTAACTCATAAGAGAGCACGCGGTAGTACCACAATATGGTGTGATGGCAGGGGTGTGATAACAGAAGTCTTATCACTGTAGAGATGGGTTTCCCATCTGAATCTCACTATCGCCATTTCAACGCAATCGTACAGAAAATGTGTTTAATTTAGCGAAAAGAGGCCTATTTTAACCTGGAAAGCAGTTTACTGAAGTTTTTGGAATAAATCAGCCTACTGACCTTTCCAGTTTCTCCATCCATCATATGACGTCATAATAAACTGCGTGGCGAGTAAGATTACGCCATGATCATTATGTCATGAATGACGTCCGATTTAGTCCGTCTTAAACGCTTAATAGTCCGTCAGGTTGTATGAATTGTATGTCTTTACTGTTTAATAAACATGATATTGGCAGCAACAGCACTCTGTTAAATAAGTTTCAAAATATTCAACAGTTTATCTGTATATTTTTCTGGAATTTGATAGTCATGGAGTTCAGGGATCGATCGATCCCATCACAGGCGAAGTGTGGGTGGAGTTAGAATAGCCGGGGCATAGCTAAAACTGGAAGGCCCATTCTTAGGTGCTCTCTATATATCCACTTTCTTGGCGCAAACGCGTAACTGTGCATGAGTAGTTGCAGCCCTGATAATGCAAGTTACTGGGTCGGTATTGGTTTTTTAATTGCAGATTTGGTGTGCATTTCCTCTCTTCATAGCCAAAAAACATACATCTCACTGGCATCATGGGTGAGAGAGACAACACGAGAGTAGTATGCGCAGTTTGGACACGACGCGGGAAAAGCCATGTATTTTTGTGAGTGGTGTTAATGTAACGCGCCAATATGGTATTTGCGCCGTTGGCCAGCGGCGCAGGGACCAATATCGAATTTGATATCGGCCCGCCCGTTGGCCAGCGGCGCAGGGATCAATATCGAATTTGATATCGGCCCGCCCGTTGGCCAGCGGCGCAGGGACCAATATCGAATTTGATATCGGCGCGCCCGTTGGCCAGCGGCGCAGGGACCAATATCGAATTTGACATCGGCGCGCACGTTGTCCAACGACGCAGGGGCGATTATTGAATTTGATATCGGCGCGCCTGTTGACCAATATCAAACATGATAATAATATCAAATTACACAAGTTTCTGATTCCCTGTTCATCTGCTTAAAGATGTTTACTCAGATGTTACACAATGTTGTGTCGCAGTGGCGGTAGACGACTCTTACAGAAGGTTCCATAGTTGTTAAAAAAACTGAATACGAACTGTAAGGGTTTCTAAAATTAAATTGTTAAAATGGGGACTCATGTCTCTAAATGACTTTCACAACGTAAAATATTATATTAATTTATATGGAATAAAATCATCTTTAAATGTATTGTATAAAAGAATTATATTAATTTAACACAATTTAAGCCTGTTAAAAGATATAATTTTAACTATTAAATTTTCAAGCATTTTAGTGTGAATATTCACCTGTTAATAGTATATAAACATGGTGTGATATTGTCGTATTTGATTTCGGCGCAGGGGACCAATATCGAATTAGATATACTTGGGCCGATATGAAACAGTATCAAAGTACACAAATTTCTAACCCAACCTTATTAGAAATGTGTGTTTTATGTATTTATTTATTGTGTTCGCTAGCCATTAAAAAGGTTGGGTTAGAAATTTGTGTACTTTGATACTGTTTCATATCGGCCCAAATATATCTAATTCGATATTGGTCCCCTGCGCCGTTCGGCAACGGTTGCGCCGATATTAAACTCGATAATGGTCCCTGCACCGTTAGCCAACGGGCGAGCCGATATAAAATACGATATTGGTCCCAGCGCCGAACGGTCCAAATTCGATATTGGCGCGTTACATTAACATATAATAATGGTTTATTTAGGGGATCACGACCCTGATCTACTGCACGGTTATCTAAACGTACGAGGGCATATAGAATGCCGTAATGAACACAATGGAACCAATATGGAACACACAGTTTGAGTATTTCGTATTCTGTCCTCTTTCCTGTACTATTAACATTTGGATTAACGACCTGTCAATGTCCAACCACTTCTGCCAGGTCTTGTATGTTGGATTTCTGCTATGATGATGTGCGGCTGTAGCAGTAGAAACATCCTACAGCAGCAATCAATCCTTCTTCTCCATTGATCACTGTGTCTTGTCCTCACCCATGACCTTTAGTTTCCTCAGGTCTATTCTTGATCTGAATGTACCGAGTCCTGTTTTCTGGCGGTCACTCGCAGCACGTTTAACAGATTTATGCAATGACGTCATCTCCTGACTTAATATTTACTGACTCCCAGTATGGAGAATTCCAAGACTCTCCGCGCTGGTGCGTCTTCTGACAAGCTTAGCACATGGCCAAAATGGCCCATCTTTGCTGGGAGACTTTTACAGATATATCCGCGATGTATTATATATCTACCTCAACGTTTGAAATTATGATGCCCGGCCATCGATGTCCAGTGATGTGGCGATGTGTTTGCGGTGGCAGGCATCCAGTTTGTTAATGTCTAGAGCTGTCTTTGCAGCTAACTATAGCTGGTGCAGTGGCACAGCAATCAAGGATACGCAGGTTGCGTTGTACAAGGGTTTCTGCTACATTAATAATATATATGGATTTTGTCAATTCACTTCTGTACACGTGAGGCATACATCTACACACCTTACACATACCTTGACTTTGCAACAACATTAAGTTCAAGGAGCATAGTATAGTTATGGTTCTCACACACATCCACCCATCCAGTGTGTCCACATAGAAATTCCCGCTGAACCATATGGAGGGATCGGATCTGTCACTCAAGGATATGACGCCACAATCAATTACGTCACACGTAGGTTGACGTCACAATCATTAGCCGTACTATAGCTCCGTAATGAAACAAGACCAGTCAGTCACGTGTACGAATTCCATGTCTTTTATGGATTTGCTATACATTAATAAACATTCCGTTGAATATTTTGAGACTAATTTGACTGGGCGCTGCTGCTGCTGCCACGTGGGCAGAGCTTAGCTAGAACTGGGTGGGCATAGCTAGAAATGGATCCATTCACTCTTTGAGCTACCGTAACCGGACATAAAAGCTAACTGCTTCTTTGTATAGTTGCATCGTCGTATCGCCCGAATCCACAGTGCCATATCTAGATGTTAAAGAAGCCTTTCCGATAAGTCACACCATCCCGCCCTTGATCTTGACCTCCTGACCTCAAAATCAGTGCACTTTTCGCGACCTCAATAACAACCACCCACCCGAGTTTGGTCAAGATCCATTGAGCTATCGCACCCGATATTTTGTTAGCTTCCTGATTATCTTGTGCTTTGACCTTCTGATCCCAGTTTATATTGAATTCTTCGGTACGATAAGACCAACCTCTCAACCAAGTTTGGTGAAGATAGCATTTTAGTAAGTCGAATACAAAGGTTCGACCCGTTGGCTCTCTCACGCGCACGCACGCACGCACGCACACACGCACGCACGCACGCACGCACGCACGCACGCACGCACGCACGCACGCACGCACGCCCGCACGCCCGCACGCCCGCACGCCCGCACGCCCGCACGCCCGCCCGCCCGCCCGCCCGCCCGCACGCACGCACGCACGCACGCCCTCTCGCACGCATACAGATACGGCTACCTCAATCGAGACTAATAAAAGGTTGATAACATATAGGCAAGGATAATGATTGAGTATAGGTTATGCAGCGCCAAATGGTAACAAATAACTTTGGGCCATTTACTTAGATATTTGCTGGCGCCATTATTTCGGTTTCTATTGTTGTCTCCAGTAAGCAATGGTCGGTACAAAAACATTCTCGTAACGGTAATCGTTCTGTTGGCATTCAAGGCGAGCGAGAGGAGCTTTCTAGAAAGCGGGCGGAAAGTGCATAGCATATAGTTCAATAGCTTTATAACTACCCCGTAGCTGTGAATATTTTAACGGCTTTGACTGGATTTTCGTATCAAATTCGTTTGCTCAATAATTTGCCTTTATAATAGAGGATCAATATCTCCTGCCTGTTTCCAGCTAGCACCCCACCCACCCGTTTCCAGCTAGACCCGCCTGTTTCTAGCGAGGTCCCCTCATGTTTCTAGCTATGCTCCGCCCGTTTCCAACTAGGCCACACCTGTTTTAAGGTAGTACTAACTGTTTTTTTAGCTGTTTCCAGCTAGGCACCACCTGTTTCTAGCTAGGCCCCGCCATGTTTCCAGCTATGACCCACCGGTTTATAGTTAAGCCCCACTTGTTTCTAACTACGCCGCATGCTTCTAGCTAAGCCCACCCTGTTTCTAGCTAGACCCCGCTCGTTTCAACTAGGTTACACCTGTTTCTAGCTAGGACCCGCCTCTTTCCAGCTAGGCACCACCCGTTTCTAGCTAGGCCCGCCTGTTTCTAGCTAGGCCCCGCCATGTTTCCAGCTATGACCTACCGGTTTATAGTTAAGCCCCGCCTGTTTCTAACTACGCCGCATGCTTCTAGCTAAGCCCACCCTGTTTCTAGCTAGACCCCGCCCGTTTCAACTAGGTTACACCTGTTTCTAGCTAGGACCCGCCTCTTTCCAGCTAGGCACCACCCGTTTCTAGCTAGGCCCGCCTGTTTCCACCTAGGCTCCACCGGTTTCTAATTAGGCCCCGCCCGTTACGAGCTAAAATTGTACACCGTGTACGCGTGTTCAAATCGATTTGAAACTTCAAAACCTGAATTCTCAGAATCTAAATTTCAAGGTAACTATACAGGTAAGCTGTTGAATATTTTGAATCTAAGTTGACTGGGGCTCCCAGACAGATTAGTTTCAAAACATTCAAACAGAATGGTTAATAAATTGTAAATTAATCAAAGATATACAATTCAAATACCTTCGTAACGGACTTTTGCCACCTTCGTTATGGACAAGTTCGCTATGTTGATTGCGACATCAACTAACATGTGCGGTATTTAATTATGACGTCACTTACTTGATTTGCAGATATCATTCATCTGATTGTCTTGAAATTGGGATTTTGTAGTATCGGGGTTGAAGGTCATTCGCAAATAATTAATAACATTCACACATTAACCCCTTGAACCCGATATAAAAATACGAAAAATAAATTGTAGTGCAAGAGCTATTCTGATAAATGGTTTGAAGGAATTTGACTGGAAGCCGTTACTGCCATATGGCAACAACAGCATCCAGTCAAATTAGTTTTCAAAATATCCAGCAGGTTACCTGCATAGTTAGCTTGAAATTGATGTATTGGGACTGCAGAGTTCAAATGGTTAAGAAGTACCTTTGAGCCAATGTACATGGTGGTGACGGTATATCTGCGTGATAGAATAGGATGCTGGTAATCTTGGCGCATCTAGTGATATCACTGATGTATATGGCGGTGACGCAAACGGATGATCTCATACATGGCCTGCCGCTAGTGTCACATGCTCTGTTAAAACATAACAATTTAATTTAATGGAATTGTTTGTATTGATAAGTGATAGAAAATGTTCAACATTTCACGGCGAAGTTGGCCGAGCGGAACCTACGGTGGTATTGACAAATGTCTATTTGCAGACCTAAAAGATTTTTGTTTGAAAATCTACCACTGGAATGACAGGCTCCGTGGAAAAATTCCCAAAAATAATCTTCTTTTGTTGTGCAGCTGGATATTTTTCTATTAGTAATTTAAGATTTTCGTGAACAAATTTGAGGATTAAAGGGTTAATGTATTGTTTGTATAACTGCCCAGATAACGCAGCTTACTGGGCCGACGTCGGGCCGATACCGTGCCTATACTTTCAGTACCCGCCCGGTATCGGCAGCATCCGCCCAGTAAGCTGCGTTATCAGGCTAAATGACATGGAATGTTCAAAGGGACATCAAGCCTTTAAATTGCAGTATCTCAATCTTAAACCAACTATACATGAAAAACTGTTTAATATTTTGAAACTAATTTTACTGGAACTTATTTCTGCCATAGGTTCGTGGTTAATCAATAGCAATACATATTCATGCTTCATACACTAATAATTAATTACTAACTAATTGTGTGATGTGCAATATAAGGATCGAATCTGTCGCTCAAGCCTACATGATGTTATGATCAAATATGCGACACACACTATCCGACGTAACAATCTAAATGGCGTAGAATTCCCTGTCACGAAACGCGAGAAGTCCGTGTATAAATTGTAGGTTGTTAGTGGATTTATTGCTTAATAAACATTCTGCTGAATACTTTGAAACTAATTTGACTGGGCAATGTTGCTGCCATAGACTGAGTCAAATTAGCTTAAAATTTTCAACGGCTTACCTGTATAATTACCTTGAAAATGGGATTCTGCGACAAAAGTATATAAAATCGATTCTTCACACGGACAAATAGGGCAGAGCTTAGCTAGAAATGGACGGGTTATGGCTAGTAATGGATCCCTCCATTTCGTGGTTTCCAATTGACAATTCCAGTTTATCCATAAATCATATGACGTCATCATCAACTATGTGACGTGTAGGATGACGTCGTAATTGACGTCAAAATCAATGACGTCATAAATGATGTAGATAAGTTCGTCACGAACGCTTAATTGATGACTGACTAAGCGTTGCCGTACGAGTTGTATGCCTTTAATATTTAATAAAGATATAGGCATAGGCAGCAACAGCGCCCAGTGAAATTCGTTTCAAAATATTCAACAGCTTACCTGTATAGTTTTCTGGAAATTGATAGTCAGGAAGTTCAGGCTGGGTATAGCTAAAATCGGATTCCTCAATTAATCTGAGTTGAAGTTCTTGTTGCTTGAGGTACCAACAGCTTCCAGTCAGATTAATTGCAATTCACGTGACTGGTGTGTATTAGCCTAAGTCAATATATTAAACAACATATCCCTATCTCACAGTCACAGATCCAGACATGTAATTAATATGATAATTTGTGCAAATTAATAAATTTTAGTTAGTCAACAAATCATCTTCGAAAGATTTCGGTGTTTGTGTCCATAATGATTATGCCCCTTTTTATAATCCCGTCGTTTTTTTTGCTAAAATTGCTAAAATTTGTTTTTTTTGTGTCTCCAAGACTCTCCCAGGGGAAGATATCTGATTACAAAATTTTTCGATCTTCCTATAATGTCGCCCATCTTCAATTGCAAAATGGTCGCCATTTTACAATTTATATACCTTTCAGGCTCAATGAATAGTAATTCATGAATCCAGTTTCTCAGTCAATCGTATAACGTCATAAGCAAGCACGTGGCGTATAGACTGACGTCATAATCAATTACGTCATGAATGGCATGATTTAGTCCGCAACAGCACACTGTCAAATTGGTTTCAAAATATTCGACAGCTTACCTGTATAGATTTCTGGGAATTTAGATTCAGAGAGTGCAGGCGTCAATTGATTCCAACAACGGGGAAAGTGTGGGTGGAGCTTAGTTGGAGATGGACAGGGCATAGCTAAAACTGGCTTCCTCCATTTCACCAGCTATATTTAAGGTTTATTGGACCACTGGGTTTAACTATTATATCAACGATGACCCCAGCATCCACTGACCCATCTGTTCATCTGCGTGTCTGTTTGGCAGCAAGAGCACCCAGTCAAATTAGTTTCACAATATTCAATAGTTTACTTGTATAGTTACCTTGAAATTATGATTCTGGAAATTCTGGGTTCGATAGATCCCAACACGGGAAAAGCGTGGACGAGGATAGTTAGAAATGAGCGGAGCTGAGCTAATAGTGGATTCATGCATTAAGGGTAAGTTTCCAGTTGGATTCAATAGCAAATTATTCCCTTATCAGCTTTGCCATCTTGTGAGCGATTTATCAACTGTGGGCAAAATAATTCTATATGCATCTAATTTGGGCACTGTGCAATTGAAGCTGATCCAATCTCAAATACAAGAGTTAATGCCCTCCAGAGTCTTCTTATGCATTGGAGCCAATTTGGAAGGATAATATATGGAATACTTTCGTGGCCCACCTCGTGTGATTTGAGCTACTTGGTTGTAACTTGCTAGACGTGTGCGCTCAAATAATAACTAAGTAAGCCTTAGTTATTGCACAGTATTGGAGCGAAAGATGAATGTTAATACATTCATCCCTGACATGTTTCATAATACACAGAGCTTCTAGCTTGGAAAGCAAAGGGGGCATGTATGCGTTCCCTACTCAGGTCAATCTTCTTCTTCTTCTTTTCGATCGCTGGTATCACACTTGGAGAGCCGTTCTCAAGATGAAATCTGTGGTTTTCTGCAGTTCTTCCACAGGCCCATACAGCTTTTCAAGAAAAGAGGTTGACAAAGGCCAGATCTCTTCTCTCAGCAGCTGATATGTACTGCAACATTGAAGTATGTGCTCTGTGGTCTGTTCTGCTTCTCCACAAGGACAAGCAGGCGATGTCGTAATGTGGAACCGCCTGTACATGTGTTGGTTTAGTCTGTTATGTCCAGTTTTGAGACGAAAAATGGTCACTTGCTCTGACCTCGAGAGATGATGGTAGGCATCTTCTGATTGAGGTGTTCTATAGAGTGACTTGATGATAGTCATCATCTCTGTATGTGTAACCATGTTTTCTGTCTGATTCTCTTCTGCACCCACATTTGCCATCTTGTCTGCTTCCTCATTTCCTTGGACTCCACAGTATAAGGGGATCCACTGCAATGCTATCCGAAAGCGTTTGGTGGTTTGTAGTGCTTCTTCAAGTTGTGGCAGCTTACCTTTGGTGATAGCCTCAAGGACGGAGCGGGCAGATAAAAAGACAATCTGTGCAATAGGGTCTGCTGTTCTGGTGATGGTATTAGCTGCATGGACCAGTGCTTCGACTTCAGCTCTGTAGTTTGTGCAGTATCTGCCTGTCCGTATTGCAGCTGACTCATGTTGTCCGTTTGGATACTGTATGTGCAGTCCGGCACCTCCGCTCCTAATTGCATCTTTGGCTGATCCATCTGTGTAGATCCTTATCCATGTCTCCTGCGGGTACATTTCTTCCAGCATGGCTAGGGTCAGGGCCTTCTTGCTCACATCACTGTGTTCATCTGATTACTATGTCAAGTTGACCTAGGTTCCTCAGAAAATAGGTCAGACGCGGCTATCACATCTAGCATTATGTGTTTAGCTATTTAGAAAAATATGTACACATTTTCTTAATTCGCAATCTAGAGACAATAATAACGCAGTTTACTGGGCCGATATTGAACCTGGACACTATAGGTATGTTTAAGTTTTACACCTCTGATGTAGATCAATTACTACCGTGCCACTTACGTGATTATCATTTCAGACAAACACAGATATGATAGACTCACCAAACACACTAACAATACTTAGCCAATAGAGGTTGTGTACATTGTCTTAAGCATGGGCGGCACACCGCAGCTAATGTTTGATGCAGTGATCCACAATTCTAGGCGGAACACCGCAGCTAACGGTTAGGATCTGCACAATATCAACAAGACAGACTAGATTAGTCACAATACAAGTTTTTCAACATGATTAGCATGATAGTCATCTCGACGAGTCATAAATTCAAACCGTCATAATAATTTTCGGAAGTTCCAGCGCTAGAGGTCTGGGACGTTTTTTTGACAATAGTGTCTGGGCAAAGAAACAAAAATAATTGAGACGCGCATTGGCGGTGCCACCATAGATGATCTCTGTAAACACTTAAGGTGCAACACCAGAGATATAAGCCAGAGATATCCACTAGCCAAAATTGTTGTCGTATGCCTAGCTAGTATTTGCAGCTTTACACGTAAGCACAGGTACCAAGAGAATGAAGAGATACTGTACACTAAAAGCAGCACTAGAGTTGACAACCTAATAGAGACATTGATCAGCATTGTACCATCATAGGCACCATCGTTCCGATGTCTCTGAGTATTTGAGCAGAATTCAACATTAAAAGGAAACGACTAACCAAAAGCAGTGTGTCAACACAGGATCTAACAAACCAGCAACACAGCCTTAGAAACAGACGTAAACACTGTAAATGAATGTATTCTAAACAAAGGCTAGGAAGAATGCATCACTATCATAACTCTCCATAGAGATATTACTGAGTCTGTAAAAAAGAAATTCGGAAAGCGAGAAAGACCATGCAAGAAACCTTCTTCCAAAGTAGACTTCGATCACCTGTACGATGGTGTACACTTTGATCCTAAACTAAATAATATTATTTTCGGCAAAGTGAAAAAATACCTGTAAGTACGTCCTTCATGATCCTACAGGCACGCGACATATGACTTCCGACAGTACGCAGAGTCACACTGAAGACGAGAGGTGGAACTTCAATAGGTCAAGGCATTAACAAGTAGAAACACCAAGGAAAGGAACAGTAACTAGTGCAATTTGTACTAAATAAACCAACACTCAATACGGCTATACTCCACACACTCATTTTGTATCTAGAAACAGATTGCAACTGATTAAACACGATAGGACGCAAGCCATAACCTACACCATAATCAAACCATACAACTAACCTAACCGTTACAGAATAAATATGGGTGATAGACGGAAATGGAGAAAGGGGTCCACTGCTTCAAGCAGTTCAAGTAGGGATAAAGAGTCAGCTGGCAAAGAAAATTCACGTGGAACATGTTCCGCAGAAGAGCGAAGTGTCGACTCAGGCATTCAATCCGATGACTGTGTCAGTTGGTTCCACACTAAACGCCAGGACGTCATAACAAGCGACTACACGGAGTACAAGGTGCTTCAAAAGAAGCAACTGGGACTCATATGGTATTGTTCGCTCTGCAGGTGTGGTGCCAAATAGAAATCCAATGTTGATGACCGTTTTGCCAAACTCGAGGAAAAAATGAATAAAATCATATCTATGATGGAAATCCAAAACAAGATAAGGGATAACCAGTTAAGAGACACCGGCCATACAATAGAATCTAAAGTAAAAGATTGTTTCCAGGAATTTGAGGATCGACAAAAGAGGAAAAGCAATGTTGTTGTGGTCAATGTTGTCGAAAGCAAGTGTGAGGTGACCAAGACAAGAAGGAGGAAGCTGCTATCAACATTAATGAAATTGTGACGGAAATGTCAGACATTGCACCTGATGAGATTAAATCCTTCTTCCGGTTAGGAAGGAAATCTGATAAGACTTAGACCTATCAAATTAGTGATAAAATCTGAGGAAAGTAGAGATAGGCTTATAAACGGGGACATAAAATTCAACAAGGGCAAAAAGCACTCTGCAAATAAGATCTATATAAATCCAGACCTCACGCCGAAAAAAAGTGAGGAACAACGAACAATTAGACTAGAGCTAGTAGAAATACAAAATGCACGCCCCACCAACATGCACATAATTCTAAATAAGAACGTGATCAAGGTCGACTCATCACGGCCTAGATAAATCTCCAACTGACCACAAGATGATACTCGTGACGGAAATGTAAATAGTGTAAATAGCAATCAAAATCCATATACCACAACATACATGTATACACATGCAGAGAGCCTCATCAACAAGCGTGAAGATGTAACCAGATGTAACCGCATGTAATACACCAGCTTTGATATGCAGCTTAGAAAAATAGCAATACATGTAGTCCAATACAGGAAAGCGAATTAGATTTGAGTAACAACGGTATTTTTATGAATGAAGCACCTGTTATATAGGGGTGTTGCTATATATGCACACGAAGCCATAAAAGCACAGTAATATGAACCCCCATTCAGCAGGGACTTTGAAGAGTCACTATGGTGCACCTGGTAAACGCTAACAACAAAATCTCTTTAACTGGAAAACTGGACTTTCATCAGATTCGGATGGGGAAGCATTTGTCCAAGCAATCCAGAAAAATCCAGAGCAACTTTCTTAATCAACACATCACTACACCAACAGGACACAGATCACACCAGACACCCAACATATTGGACTTAGTCATCATCAACGACGAGGATATGATCTCAGGAATCAGCCACGAAGCGCCACTAGGAAAAAGCGATCATGACATACTGAAAATTTCATTACACCCAGACCTGTTTACTAACCCTCAAGCCACAGCAAAAACCAGACTACTATTAAATAAGGGGAACTATGAAAACATGTGTAACTAACTCGGGGCTCTAGATTGGAGCAGCATGACAAACATGAATATAGGGGACGCATGAGGCATCATACACAATTTACTAAATGAGGCAATAGCTCAAAATATTCCTGTCTCGAGATAATCACCCAAGAACAAAATTTGGGCAATTAAAGGCGTACTTTTATGCTGTGAAAGCAAAGCAAAGAACCTTCAGAAGACTTAGGAAAGCTGACAGAAGGTGTGACTATGACACATACAAACAAGCCAGGAATAATACAACAGCCAAACTAAGACTAACAAAAAAACTATTTGAAAGAAGTCTAGCCCTTGAAACCACGTCCAAACCAAAGACTTTATGGAAGTATACACCCATCTCATATTCTCAGTGGTTCCATATTCTCGCGACAATATGATTTTTTTGCTATAAATAAAAATCAATCCCTTCTACTGGCTGTTTCCAATGGTGACACCATAACCAGTAAGTCAAACATGATCGCAAACAAACCTTTTTCCAAAAATGTCCCACTTAATAATGAGTAAAATAGAAAGCTACAAGGTACAAAAAACTGTCAACATTAAAATATACGCGCATGAATCCTACATCCTAAACTCACCACTAACTCACAAATCTCTAATATATAAAACTTCTAGCTGAACTAATCACATCGTCTGCTAATTTGTTTACATTAGGGACATCATTATGTCCCGTGATCAACCGACCCCGTCTCGCTGTTGAACGATTAAAGAGTATGGAAAAAATAAGGGTCGCCATTTATAATAAGCTCAGGAAGTCGCTACATCATAACCCGTTATAATGTAATACTGTTAGGGGTTTCCCACTCACGCGTCTTACAAACAAGCTATGGCATGACCTACTGCATACGGTATGAGAGAATCAAGATTTTGACCGATTCAAAAATAATTAATAGTGTTTGGTCGAAGACATGTTAAG